>CM027853.1:40257092-40857092 GCA_016097595.1 Eucalyptus pumila
GACGTCCAAATACATCCATCCTTTGTGGAAAATTAAAAACAAAAGCCATATGTTGATGTCCCTATAATTAAGGGAAAATTAGCACTCCGTCGGAATTAGAGTTGTATAATTAATATCCACATACCAAAGCCCATCATAAAGAAAAGAGATAATAGAAGAACGTTTAATGGAATACCAAGCTATTTTTATTTTGTTTTATTTCTTTCTTTTGGGTTGAAAGTATTGGAGAAAATATCTCAAAAGTAAAACAATTCCAAAAATTGTTTTCAATCGATCAAGACTAGTTGAGCAATTCTTGTAGTCTTGGCAAGTGTGGCAAGAGTTTCTAAAGCTGACAAATTCAATTTTTCTTCTTTGTATAAAGGTTTTATCTTTCCATGTATAAAGGCCATAGCTAGGAAAGTTACTGTATTATAAATGTCTAGCCGATGTCTTTCAATGAACGATCAACTACCTTATACTTTAAATACATGTAAGTAATAATAGTAAAGAGCATCTTGTCAAATTATTCATGGTAATTACCCTACTTGCTCACAAGTACACCGTTCAACTTTTTCCGATGGTAGAAAATTCCTCAAACACCGGTACTCTCTAACGTTAGCCAATCCTCTTCAAATAATGCCACCATGTCTTGTGTCAATTAACATTGATGAATAATCCCTCTTAGTTGACTCAATTTAATTCCCTCTCGTTGTTGGGTTACGATTTAATGGTATGTAGATGGAACCCTATTATGTCCATCTAACACCATTACTATTGATGGCAAAACTACCGCCAATCCATATTATTCTCATCGGGTACCTTAGGATCAATTATTGCTTCATGCAATCATAGCTTCCACTCCGGACTCAATCTTCCTACTTGTTGCCTTTGCCAAAACAACACACAAGGCTTGGAACAAACTTTTGCATCTCTTTTGCAATAAGACATGCTTGCATGTCATGAGTCTTAGGTAGTGTGAAACCCTCACAAAACGTGACACTTGATTAGTAACTGAGTATTTACTAGTTGTCAAAGGAAATTGCTGATGAACTTACCATCATCAATTCTTTTATTAGTGATGATTTAGTATCACATGTTCTAAATGGCTTGACTCCAAATTCAAGGAAATTTCATTGTTATTAGAGCATGTGAATCACCCATTTCCTTCGAGGAACACCATGATAAACTTCTTGATTTCATGCAATATCTAAAAAGGGAAGAGAGTTAGGGTCAATCGACTCTTGTCACTACAAATCTCGCCAAAAGAGTCTCCCATAGTAACACAACCAATGCCCAATTTCAAATTGAGGCTCAAACTCCTTCCAATCAACTTGACAATCTCATTAGTGAAGGAGCAACAATTATGATCATAGCCAACCCTTTCAAAAAGCACGAGTCAGTGCCAATCATGTGAATGTGTAGGCCACTTAGCCAAGCATAGCCAAACAATATTTCTCCTCTCTCCTATTGCAAACAACATAGTGTTACCTCACCACGCGGAGCAAGGATGGTTCATGGACTTTGGAGTGTCTCATCATGTCACTTCAACTCTAGAGAAATCTCTGCATTCTAAATATAATGGCATAGATGATGGCTTAGGGGTTGCACATAACACACACATGTTCAAGTAAACTTTCCCTCCCCAACTACTTCATATTCATTGTCGGATGTTTTGCATGTTCTTGATATTAATAAAAACTTAATATTCGTTTCAAAGTCTTGCAAGACTAACCAAATGTATGTGGAATTTTTTTCGGATCATTTTTTGGTGAAAGACCTTCACAAGGGGGTGATTCTCACACAAGGCTTAATTAACAATGATGTATACGAACTTCCATCTTAATTCCTTGTAACTCATCCACCACTCTCCATAATGATTGGTGTCCATGTGTTTTATAGTGATTGGCATTGACATCTTGGTCACATCTCTCATTAGATCTTAAAATATCTTTTAAAATCAAAGCCAACTCTATCTATTTTTAAGTCACATTCTAGATTTTTGTGCAAGATATGTCAATGTGATAAAAGTCATAGACTTCTATTTAGTGCTTCTACTTTATCTAGCCAACAACTTCTTGAACCCATTTACAGTAATGTTTAGGGTCCTGCTCCAGTGAAATGAATAGATGGTTATTCAGATATGTTAGTTTTATGGATTACTATACCAAATACATTTGGTTTTACAATCAAACAAAAATATGATATTTTTGCTCTATCTAAAAAAAATCAAGATATTGGTGGAAAACTATTTTAAAAGTCCAATAGTATCAATTGACATTGATGATGGTGGAGAATATCAAAAACTATAAGGATTTTTCTTGTCTTATGGGATTACACATTTACAAACACATCCACACGCTCTTCAACATAATGGGATTGCAGAGTGTTGTCATAAGCATGTTGTCGAAATATGTCTGTCATTGCCCCATCGAAGTGTCTCTTCCATCCTCGTTTTGGTCCTACGCATTTCAATCCACTACATTTCTAATATATCATCTACCTACACCGGTCTAAGGACTCAAATATCTTTTTGAGACTTTTTAAACTCTTTGTCCAAATTACCTGAAAACTTCGAGGTTTTGGTTGCCTATGTTATCCTTGACTTAAACCATATGACAAGCATAAACTTGAATATCAATCGACACCTTGTATATTTCTTGGCTACTCTCTTAATCAAAGTGCTTACAACTATTTCGATCCTCAACAAAACAAAGTCTTTCTCAAAGTCTTTCTCATGTCATGTGGTGTTTGATGAGTCCATGCCTCCTTACTCCAAACTTGCTAAAATGCTTCATTGTACTAGATCTCAATCCCTGTCTCTACCACCTCAAAATACTTGTGCATCCTCTCATTTTTTTATTTATTTATTTATAAAGAATTCAGTCACTTCTTCCAATATAAGACAATTAAGCCATACCATGCATAGTCAAACAAGTCTTTAAGTTCAACAGATGGAGAAGTTTTTTATCACTATTTAAATGGCCTCACGACTTTGGTGGAGAATGCCAATTTAATGTCCCCGGTGCATATCCATCGTTAGCCACCGAAGCTCCATTTATCCTCCTACAAACTCAAACACTTCATTCGGCCCCTCCATCATAGTTTCATCAGTACCCACATGTTCTCATCTAATGATTACTCACTCTCAAAATAACATTAATAAACTCAAATAGATACATTTAACACCAAACATCCTTTACCACGTTTACTTGAACCAACATGTGTCTTCCAGGCCCTAAAAGATCTAGAGTGGCACATTGCCGTGTTAGAGAAATTTAATGCAGTTCTCCAAAATGGTATATGGCAGCTTATACCACCTAAGCCGCATTATAATATTATTGACTACAAGTGGATATTTTGAGTCAAGCGAAACTTAGATGGCAGCATAGCTTAGTAGAAGACACAACTTGTCAGCAAGGGATTTCACCAATGGCCAAGACTTAACTATGATCATATGTTTAGTCTAATTGTTAAACCCTGGTTGTTCTTTGTCTAGTTTTGTCAAAGGGTTAGCCCCTTTTACAATTAGATGTCAACAATGCTTTCTTACATGGCTCTCTCATGGAGGAAGTTTATACGCATCAACCACTAGAATTTGTTGATCAGTCCGAATCACATATGTCGATTGAAGAAGGCTAATTACGGTCTTAAGCAAACCCTTGTGCATGTCATCACACACTTAGTTCCTTTGTTAGTTCGTTTGGATTCATCCAATACAAATTAGATTCCTCACTCTTTATATATAGACATGATGGCATCATTACTTATTTCTTAATTTATGTAGATGATTCGATCTTGACTAGAAGTAATACATAATTTTTGTAAAAGTCTGTGAGAGCTCTTGTAGGTTAGTTTTCACTAAGGGACCTTGGGGATCTACACTACTTCTTGGGATCTGAGGTGATACACACAAAGTTTGGTCTCTTTCTCACACAACACAAGTATATAAGGGACATTCTCAATCAAGCAATCATGTTAAGAGCCAAGGAGATGACCACCCCAATGGCTATTAGCAACTCTCTTGCTCTTGTTGATTGGTGAACCATACCGATGCAACTAAATATAGGAAGATTGTTGGTGCTCTCCAATATCTCTGCATTCACAAAATTCCTGATATTGCTTTTGTTGTCAACACACTCTCTCGATTTATGCATCAACCGATAGAGTTACATTTAAGTCCTATTAAACGTGTTTTACATTTTTTCAAAGGGATTATTAATCTTTAGTCCACCGCTTCATGCATTCTTTGATGTTGATTGGGTAGGCAATCCAAACAATGGTAAGTCTACAATCGCCTACATCTATTGGCCATAATCCGATATCATGGTGCTCTCGAAAACAATGATTTGTTGCTCATTCATCAACTAAAGTCAAGTATCGCACTATTGTTGCGACAGCTTCTAAGCTCATGAGGATTCAATCTCTCATGCATTGAATTGAAGTATCTTCTTCGACCACACCTAGCATCTATTGCGATAACATTGATGCTATGTATGTGTGTGCTATCTCGCTTTTCTCTCCAAGATGAAATACATTACCATTGACTATATCATTTTGTTCGCGACATGGTTAACAAAGGCCTTAAGAGAAAGTCATGTGTCCACTCATGATCAACCCGTGGATGCACTAACCAACCCTTCATGCATGACAACTGTTTTCTTCATTTACGGTCCGAGATTGGCATTTGCAATGAAACACCTCTTTTGCAGGGCATATTGGAGAAAATATCTCTAACAACAAAGAATTCCGAAAATTGCTCTTAATCTGATCAAGACCAATCAAGCAATTCTTGTACTCTTCGCAAGTGCAGTGAGAGTTTCAAAGTTGACAAATTCAATTTATCTTTTTTTATATAAAAGATTTTATCTTTCCATGTATAAAGGCCACAAATAGAAAAGTTACTGGATTACATTTTATTCTAGCTGATTTCTTTCTATAAACAATCGGCTAACCTTGTACTTTAAATACAAGTAAGTAATGATAGTAAAGTGCATCTTGTCCAATCCCTCAAAATGTAGGTCCTTTTTAGGTCCATTAAAACCCCATTAATTTGGTTTTTGACATATTTAACCCATTGCCTCGTATAATTTAAATCTTGGGTAATCCATATATATCACCCAACCCATTAAATCTGAGTTAAGATATAGGTTCATGACCCATTTTACCACCTCTAGCCACCCTTTGATCTGATAATTTAGACATGACGAGCTTTCTAGCTACTTCACAGAGGAAATAATTTCATGTAGTGGTGGCAAGGCTCGATTTAACTCGAAAAACATCCTGGTCCACCCAAAAATAGATATAATCTAGCTTGAGTTTAGAGTAAACAATCTGTATCCGACTCATTGTGTTCGGAAAAACGCACAACTGAAAATTCCCAGCTGTTCAACCATTATACCCAACCAAACTCGGGAGCCAATCCTAAGTGAACAAAACCCGATGTGCCTAGAATCCATGTAAACTGGATATCCGCTCCTAGATGTCATAAATCGAAATGACTCATATGTGAATGACACAAAATCCAAATTTTATCGAATCCAAATGATATGACCCATCCATTTACCTCCACCGTTGAAATCAAAAACCGAAGTAGGCCTTATTTGAACTATCTGAAACGCGCACTTGAGACCGCTTTGACCCGAACCGAACCCGAAAAGTAGACAATTTGAACTATTCCGACTTCGACCACCTGAAACCTTTCCGTAATCCGATATGACATGTACCAATTACGAAGGTCGAAATCGGTTAGTCCAACCTGGAACCGGTCTGACCCACCCATTTGCTGCCTCTAAATCATCCCTTGAATCTATACGATGTTTTTTGAGTAATTTGATCAAAAGGCGAGCGCTTAGAGCCCAACATTGGATGAAAGTTTAGGCCCATTGGATAGGTTTGGGCTGAAAAAGCCATGCCCGTTCAATGGACGATGGGAAGGACCTACGCAGGGGCCTTAAGGCCCGACTAGACCATTTCCAAAGGTTACACCTTATTAAGATCAAATATGTCCCCAATACAGGATAGAAACAAGAATAAACTAGTAAAACAAAATAGCACAGATGCTAAAATAATCTTCCATTAACTCTCAAATTTATTAACTTTAGACTCGGAATCGAACGATATTACAAAAGAATGGCCCGATAGAGGGGACCGGCGTCCGCCAGTGAGCTCTAATGGGACTTGCAAGTAAGAAAATGTATAATGGTAATAATTTTAGTAGACAGTTTATAACCAATTGAAAGAAATACATATGGAGTAAAATTAATGAAGAAAACAAATAACCGAGTCAAACAATATTTCAACAAACAAAAACTTGTGCAAATTGCTAATGAAAAATAGAAATGGATGGCTGCGTGAATTCCACTTACAGTGAGCTCGTGACTTGATTGTAACTTCGTTTTTAAGATTTTAAAACCTCAATTGATCAAATAAAAATATTAATTTCTCAATTTGTCGATGATCAAAACCAAGTCATTTTTCTGTACTTATGCCTATAGTGATTATTGAAAGAATTTTTATTACCCTTAGCATATTTGTGGCTTCAAAATCTCTCATAAGCAAGTGTGCTAACGCCGAAGAATTGAGTGGTCACTCGCTGCCCATATATTTATAGACTTTTTTTTTAAATTTTTTCTTGGATGAAATCGTCGGAGGTCCTTAAATTATAGTAAATATTTAATTTGATTTCTTAACTTTTTTTTGTGCAATTATATATTTAAACTATACAGTTTTTTATTTTAATTAGTCCTTCCGTGAAAATTATGAAAGATAAATACTAATGCAACTGTTACGCCATCTTTAATTGCCAACATTACACAACGTTATTAGGAGGTGGACTAACTTAATTCGGACCATGCTTACCTCAATTTCTTTCTCTTTTGACTGATGGTGGAGTTTGCTCCACTACGATTACCCCCTTCTCTTTCTCTCCAATAAGGAAAAGAAAAACACATTTAACCACCAATTTGTTAAGTCAGATTGATGTGACTTGACATGTCAGTTCATGTTAATATTTGTGTTTTCTTTCTTAACATAAGAGCCAACTTGAAGACATAATAAATAATTTAAAAACTCAATTAAGCACAAAAGTTGATAGACGATATTGAATAACTTATAATAATTCAAGAACCTCAAATATCTTATAGTGCGATACATCGTTGCCCTCTCTTAATGTCAGCGAGTCGTGCCAATTCAAGCATCGAGGTCACATAGCCCTGTGGTTGGGGCAGCACAACCTCGATCATGCCAAATCAGGTGGTGGCTACCTCGCCGCCCTCTCTCCGCACGTAAGTTTTAGGGTGATGGCAGTGACTACGACACCACCATCACCTCTCTCTCCCATCTAGGAATTTAATCACCAACATGTTAAGTTGGGTTGATGTGACTTAATATGTTGGTTCATATTCCCATTTACTTTCTAACGTAAAAACCAACTAAAAAAAAAAAAAAATGAAGAGTAAATAATTCGGAGAGTCTGCATAGGTTGATGGATGATATTGAATACTTCGTTGCAACATTTCAAGGATCTCCGATGTCTTATGCCTAATTTTTTTTTCTCCTATCTCTTGATCAATAATAAATATGGGAAACGTCAATGTTTATGATCTACCAATAAACTTTGCTCCGGTTGAAAATGGAAGAAAACATGTCCACCTTTTTTCTCGGTAACTTTGATATGAATTGTCCCACAAGAAAAAGCTCAGCAAAAAGGCAAGCATGGTATAAAGTTATTAGCAAAATGGTCAGCATGGTTTGGAACGAATATACATATATCAACTGGCAAAAGGTTGAAATCAAGATGGAACCAAGGGACTAACTCAAAAATCATATTCCCCACCAATCTATATCCATCCCCCTAGTGATGCATGATCATATACTGATTCAGGTCATCAGCACCCTTTTATCAGCAGGAGGCCACCACATCAATTCAAATGAATCCAACCCAAGTAAAAATGTGTACCATCTACTCCATCAGGTCAATTCAAATGGAAGGAATAAGTATTATTGAGACATTTTTTCTCTTGGAACCAACTTGTGTGTGTGTCACCATAATTTTACCCTAGGGAGGTTCATTATTTCCACAAACTATGGTGCATTCCAATCCACATATGTTACCCACACAGGAGAACAGGCTTCCACCTCCTCCACCGTCAGTGTGCCGTCGAACGTGTCGCCGGCCGCTCGACTTAGACTTGACAATGTTGTTGTTGTTGTTGCCGCTGCCGCTCGACGGTAAGCTCGAGTAGTCACCGCGGTCATACAACGTCGGAAGCTCCATCCGCCACCTCTCGAGCTTAGACTGTAACCCTTCCACGCTCTCGTTCAGGCTCCACCCGCCCACGACCGGGCTCTCGACCTCCTTCACGCTGTACCTCTCCTTCGCCGCCACTGCCGCTGCCACCTCAGAAGGCGACGGGCCCAGCTCAGATTCCGTGATGATTAGCTGACCCGGCTTGCTCGGAAGAGCTTCGAAATCCAACGCCGCGTTCTTGGCGAGGGGCTTCTGGGCACTTGGGATCTGCTGGAAGGGGAACCATCGCCATGTCCAAACCCTCGGCCTTCGCATCGGGCTTTGGATTAGGCGACATATCGGACCCGGTCTTGTGGTTGCTGCCAACTTTCGATCCATTGACCGAGGAACTAGATCTCGAGTTCGATTCCTTCTTCTTCTTCTCCTCTCTTGGGTCGGCGACCCGTCCTCCGAGCCGTTGATGACGGAGTTCGGCCTGTTGCGGAACGACACCTTTCTTTTCAACGTCTTAACTTGTCCTGCGGCCATCATCGAACTCGTGTCGCTCTTGCTTCGCCTAAGTTCCGGTTTTTTTTGCTGCGGCTGCTCCTGTTGATTATGATGATTAGAAGAAGGCAAAAGATTGTTGTTCTGATGGTGATGGTGATGGTGATGGTGATGATATGGATCTTCCTCGCCCATTAGGTCGCGGTAGCCGACGGCGGAGGCGTTGAGCTGCATATACAGCGGCATGCTCCGCATCGAGCTGTCGAGCACCGCGACGCCGATGTTCAGTATGCCCTGAGGCCGCCCCGAGGGGCGTCGCACCTGGAGGGCCACGAAGCGCATGCCGACGTGGTTCTGTTGGTGGCGGAACGGGCGGGGCTGCGGGGTCACGAGGTGGCCCACGAGGACCCGCACCCTGCCCACCAGCACGTCCTTGAACCAATGCACGGCGTAGATCTCGATCATGACCCCGGACGTGTCGGACCGGAGGAACTCCTCGTCGACCCGGAACACGAACTTGTCGTTCCACGTGGGGCTGTTCCGGCCGTTGGAGTCCACCCGGGTCGACAGCTTCCGGTCGGGGTGGACCCAGGCGACCGCGTACGTGCGCATGGTGCGCGCAACCATCGCTAGGTCCTGCGCGGAGATGATGTTCAGCTCTAACAATTGGAAGGATTCAGGATTATCGACGACATCGCCGGCACCGGAATGTGGAGATCTTATCGGCCGCGGTGGAGGGAGCGGACGGTCCAGTGCTCGCCGCCGCCCGGATCAAGGACGACGGGAGAGGGGTTGGCATTAAAAGACCAAGAGGTCGGGCGACGAGGGGGAAAAATTGCTCGGAAGTCGGCAAAAGGGGAGATTAAGGACAGAAACGAAAACAGGTGTGCATGGAAACATTAGCGAAAGCTAAGGAGATGGTTTTGCCTATTTTTGTGTCCCCTCGTTGTCTAGACTCTCCGCCATTTCGGAACTCGTCAAGTCCCTTTGTTAGTTAGTACAGAGAGATTTTTGATGACATTTTAAAGAAAACTCCAGGAATCAGCATTACGTGTCGAATGTGTTCAGAAATTCTGATTGCCAGAAACAAGAAGATTAAATAGGATGAAAAGAAGGCCTTAAATAGATAACCAGGAATAGACAAAAACTGATATATTCGTAATAATTTTATTTCAAATTAATTTTGTGACGGCAAAACTCAAATTAATATACATGTGATAAATTTATTATTAATAAACCAAATTGTACATTTACGGCAAATTTATCTTCTGTTAGTATCCATTAAATTGGATTATTATCATGAAAAATCACAAACTAATATGCTTATAACAAATGAAAGGTAAAACTCCAAATTAGTACACTTATCAACTGTTGTATCGTTTAATTCAGTAATTTGATAGTAAAATTTAATGAAAAGTAGCGAAGAGTAAATTTGTTACAAATATATCGATTTAGGGTTTTTTGTGTTAAAAAAATGAGTTTTTGGTAAACTTGTCAAGGGTTTTTCGTGACATTAACTCAAGAATTATTATGCTCCTGGATGACTAATTTTATTAGTTTTTAGTATGGATGTGATTGTGCTAGGGGTGCTTTCACCATCTGAAATAAGTACATACCGATGCTCAATAAATTAGATAAATCTACGTGTTATTACTGGTACTCTAAGATTGAAAATAAATTATAAATTCGATATATGCAAACAGAATAAATTTGCAAGGAAGACTAGTACATATTTGTAACACAATTACGGAATAAAAAGACATAAATTACTTTATAGTTTCTTTGAAAAAAATAAATAAAAGAAAGTTAAGTGAAAAACCAACTGGCATTGTTCAAACAAAGAGGCACAAAAACTACATTTGAATTTGTTAATTTCTTTTGGAGAAAAAAGATTTTTAATCTTTTTCAAAAGTTAAGATCGCGTGATCTTCTACTGATTAAAAGCATATTATTTTTTGCTGCTCGCATATGAGCTCATATTTATGAAACATAATTAGATTATGGGGCACTGTGTGGGTACTAATAAATTCAATTATCATAATATGGACAATTTATTAAAAATTAGGAAATACACGCCGGTAATGTACTAACCGTCTTAACCAGCGGGTGTCCGAATAATTTACATATTTTTTTTTTGTATTAAAAGCTAGTAGGAAAGAAAGACCTATTTGTCTTTGGTAATTATGCTACCTTAGGACCGTATAATTACGATTTCCATTCACCAAGGGTTCGGTCATTGCCTCCCCTGTCATTAGGTCACCAAATTTCTTGATCTTCTAGCATTGGGTAGGCATTAGCCCTCATACATGGTCTTATGACTTTGCGACCTATGTTTTTGATAAATAGTTGCCTATGCTAGGTCATCGCGACCTCCTTTATGAGGAGGCCCCTTCTCCCGAAGTTATGAGACTATTTTACCAAGTTCCTTAGAGAAAGTTGTCTTGCATCCCTAGGTATTCTCTATTTACTGAGTTGTGTCAGTTTTGAGTACAAGTACCCTTTTGTTCAAGGTCATTTGAGCTTTTTCTAGAAGTACGACATGGGTTACTTGAACACCGTAACATAGGTACTCGAACATTGGATTGGGGTATTTTCTCTACTCCTTATCTTGAAAAGCAAGGGCACTTTGCGTTCGATCATTTCCTATTTGATCCCTTTGAATTTCATATTCGAAATTGCAATCGAATTTATTCATTAAAAAAGACTCAATTCCTTACATTTCTTATGTAACCATAGGTGCTATATTGGATTTGAATCTTATTTCTGATCCATCTATATTAATTGATTGTCTCCATTATGTTGTTGCTAACAAATACCACTGTTTTTTTATTTTGGATCTTCCAAATCATTCATGCATGAGATTTGGATCCATCTGTATTGATTGACCGCCTCCGTTATGTTGTTGTTAGAAAATATCACTATTTTTGGTTTTGAATCTTCCCTATCATTCCCGCATGAGATCCAAACCCAATTTTTTTTTTTTTCTAATCCTTTGATAGAAATATTTATTCTCTTCATAAAAAAGAGAAGGTAGAAACAATAAATATTTCTGTCTCGGTTCAAGAATTGTTTTTGATCCAATACATAAGAATCTATAGAAAAGGCAAATCCCTTATGATGCATCAAATTCGGCTTGTTTATTGATAGAGTGAATAGATTTGTCATTTCTTGAAATCTCTTTTTAATCATGACGTAATGTGTATCGTCTCTTGTTTCGGTCTTTGGTAATTATGCGATGTGTGGGATGAAAGCATCTTCAAACATGATTGGACATTACTTGATTGCATAAAGAGCTCTAGACACCAATCGATATAGAATAAAAAATAAAATAAATTAAGTTGATAGTATATTTTTAGTTGCGCGATCACCCACGGGCATAAATGGTCAATACGAAAATGCTGCCTCGTATTTATCTTTTTAAAAGTTAACAGGTAAGATACAATCGTAGATTACTCATCGAAATAACAGATAAGACGAAGATAACCTCTCAAAATTATCATTTTAAAATTCAAATGGACTAAGATTGAGTTGTCCATTTATCCGACTTTCCGCACCAGACTCGTCAAGATTTAGATGAGACGAAAAGACACTGCCTTGTAATTATCAAGTAAAATGTTAATTAGTATTAAATAACTGGTCATTTGTTTTTCTTTTCCTAATCATACATGAAAAAATTATAGCTTCGTTTGTTTCATAGAAAATGAACAATTTAAATTATATTTTCTTAAAAATAATCACTTATATAACTTGAAATATTCAATCAATTGAAAATATTTGCATTATTGATGATAATTTATTTCTAAACATTTTCTTGAACAATGAAAATAGTTTTTAAGTGATACAAATAATCATTTTCAAGAAAATATTTTCTAAATCTTTCATTTTTCGCGAAATAAACGAAGTTTAAATTACAAAACTAGTAATTTGTAGTCTTTCAGTCAATCTTTCATTCAATTCGATTTTTGAATGCGGAACCTTTTTGAGGACTTGCTGCAAATGATGTTTCTCAGCTGTCCTATTACTCATGATCTCAAATTGCATGTACCTCTGATTTTTTTAAGGATACATATCACGAGACATGTCTTGATTTGGCTCAACCCTAGATTGATTGACGGACGGTGCCTTTGCGTTCTAACCAATTTAGAATGAAAACCTCGAATTACCATTACCGACCTCCTTCAGATACCAATTTATCTCATCAGAAATTCAGAACGAACCTCTTTCAAACACGAATCTATGCCATCTGGGAGGGAATCACTTGAACCGGTATTTGAGTTCAATTCGAATGTGAAATTATCTCAGCCTTATTTACAGGTCCAAACGCAACAGCAAATTGCAAGGTTCAATCAGTCTGCAGGTCATTCAACAGTTAAAAATGAATGTCTTTTTACAGTAATTACTAAACATAGGATGAAAACATGCTAATCGATCAGCATCAAGTTTTATTCTATAAAAAGCACAAAAAAAGATTCATCAGGATCAGAGCAAACATGGAATAATTATAACCAAATTTGTGACAGAAACAAGGAATTAATCATGCACACTCAAATCAAGTAGATTTCAACAGTATAATCAATATCAGATGCAACTCTTTCTTGCTGTTGTCGCGACGAATCAATCACTATGCAGGGAAAAAGAAAACATACCAGCTGCGGCCTTTTCAACTGCAGACAAATTCTCGACGCAATACCTATATCTTTAGGACACATTCAATAATGTCACATTTGATAGGAATCGAATCACTCAATGAGAATAGAATTTCAAGGCGAATACTATACCTCTTATTGATGATGCCAATGAGTTCAGAACTTGGACTCATACAGAAAATTTCATGTGAAAACCAGGTAATTGTCAACAAATTTCACTCCGAAATGTCGGAGTTTAAACTCGAATTGCAGACTCATACCCTATAAATTAGCAAAAGCCGTGTCTGGTACCATTCTTCACGAATATGTCCTCCCAAAAACAGTAAAATTGGCTCCTGTCAGTATCAATTTATGGTAAAAATTGATGGGATTGAATGTGATGAGTTCAAAAAGTTTGGCCTCAAAATTTTGTGCTCCTTTTTGCTAAGCTTCTCTACTCTTGTAGGCTTTGCCCGTTCCTCGAATTTTGTTGCCCCAACACACCTCTCTTGTCGAGAACTTGGCTTATAGAAACCGTTCCCTCTTGGCTTGTTGTATTCTCTGTCCACTCCATTCTGCCCACTTCCCCTGCTAAAATTTCTCCCGCCAAATCGCCCCCTCGAAACCTCTGTTTGGTAGCTACCTCTCCCTCTGCCTCGTCCTGCTCAAGAAGTGTTGATCACTAAAAACTGAAGAATAAAGAGGAAATTCATAAATAATAGCGACGCTGAGATTTATATGCAAAGTGTACTTGGTCGGGATGGAATGTTGCTGTTCGGTCTCCGTTCTTCAATGTACACTTGTCGCCCAGCAATCTGTGCACTACCGGCCTACATAAAAGATAGGTCAAATGGTCTTAAATCATATATCCACAATTATATTGGGTCATCTACAAGAAAATAGCAATCCGCTAATAGCATAGAAAACAGAAAATTACCCATAAAACATCTAAAACTTACAATTTTCATGAGCACCTTGAAGAAAAGAAAATATCAAAAAGTCACATGCCCACCCAAAAAGGGACTTGATCCAACTGAGTTTCAACCAAAAAGTCAACGAATAAAAATCCCAGTTAACCTCAAGCCCAAGCCAACCCAACCCAAACTCAACACAACCTGGCTCTCATAAAAACCATCCTCAACACAAAACCAATTAAAGACAACATTTAGACTTCACTCAATTTGGTTCACCTTGTGAAATAAAGTCTAGATAAATACATTTTGTAATGTAACAAATATATCAAAAGGATACACCATTTTAAGACCATATCAGCTCAGAATTCTCAGTGTTGTTTTTTTCTCAAATCATAAATAGATTTAAAGTTGATGATACATAGCATTACTTTTCACCCATAAATTTCAAGTTCTTTAGATCTTTGACTGTACCAATGAAGTTAACCATACAAGCATTCAATTAAAACAAAAGTGCATTTCATCCCGTAAAAATAGTGACAACAACACCGTCTCTTGTTTCTCAATGCAAGCCAAAAGCAATGAAGAACGATTAGTGCACTATGCGTACTTTGAACTTGCTGCCTATAACTTCCTGTCATGCATCTCCACAGTTTAAACCACTTAGCTAAATTGTTCAGCATGCATCACAACAACAATAATTGGTCAATAGGTTAATTATCTATAGGTTGAACCACCAATTCAACGAGTCCCCAGTGGAGTGGTCAAACTGCATACCAATCAAGTGTTCTCACACAAGTCCAGGTTCAGAAACACCATAGTAGAAACAGATTTAATTTTAATATAATATGAAAAATGATCCAATGCAACTACATACCTTGACAGCATTGTGTACACCATCCATGTCTTCAAATTCGACAAATGCATAGCAAACACCTAAATCCTGCATATTAACACATTTCAGCAAATAAGGAGAGCCAACAATCTGCTTTGAATCTTACAGTTAGAAAGGACAAGAGCGAAACCTTGCGACCCCGAATGACTACACCATCAGGCCTGATTTTACCAAACTGCTGAAACTCCTCCTCTATTTCAGATTCAGAAACAGTAGGCGGCAAGTTTCTTACATAAACAGACTTGATTTCACCTAAAAGGAAGCAAAGAACAGAAAAGATTCTTTTATGAAATTTTAATGGAATTGTTTACACAAGTGGAACACTTATGGACTGGAATGCACTCAGAAAAATACTATATGCAGTTCAACAGAGATACTTAATGCCGAAGCTTACTTTACACTTCTTCACAAGACAATCAATGTTCAATAGGGTTTGCTGGAAAACTAACCTTCATCATCTATGCCTGAAACCTCCTCTACTGTCTCTGCTCCAGACGGTTCATGCACATTAGTTGGTGCAAGTGGCTGCTGCCCCGTGGGCCCGGAGTATGATCCCACTCTGACGCAGCTAAAGAATTCTTGTTCACTGAAGGAGGTGGAGCTACAGATGGTGCAGATTGTCCCTTGGCAACACGCAGCTATTAAGCAAACAAGCAGGAATAGTTACCATTAGATTTGTGAAATTATCAGGTGTACATCTATGTTGAAACAGCAAAAAAAAAGTTTCTAGATGCAGCACGCACAATAGAGGCGTAAGTACGCTTTTGTGGCTCCCAACAGACTCATCAACAGAAGTTGGTGAGTTATCTTGAGAAGCATTTACAGCATTCTGTATGGAACCATTTGACTCCATGGCTGATTGGTCTCCAATGTACTTTCCGACTGGGACTGGCTGAGACCTTTCTGGCACTCTATAATTATCAACTGGGCCATTTTCCTTGACATCAGATATAGGAGCAAACTCCCGTGGCTGGACTTCCCGCCCATCACATATGTAGGCACTGTAAATCCCATTGCTTACTCTCAGATTCTTACCAAAGAAAGTATAATTCAGAAGGAAATTTGTATTAAATCTGACTACTCTTCTTTATCCTTTAGCAGGTATCAATTGACTATCCTTTATTCCAGCACCACTATACAGTTGAATTCATGATGACCAAACAGTTACATGCTACCATTCAACATAATTTGCCAAATTTGAATTGACAACAATAGACCCAACACAGCGAAGTAACCCACTTATCTCTTTTTTAGCCAAAATTAGCCTATTTGAATAAGAGCACTATGAATCATGATCACTATTGCTTCCTTCTTTCTCCAAATGACCATGTTAGGCCACCATCACTAATTGCATTGACAACATGATGGCAGCTTAGACAGTCAAAGACAAATATTTTTACCTGGCTCTGGAGTTGGGTGAGAAGCACTGAGTTTGGTAGGATAATTGCTTTGAGCTAATAGAACCGCTGGATGGTGGTGAGTTTGGTCTTCTTCGACAAAATGGAAAATGTCATTCAGAATGAAATAGCCAGTCTCTTGTGGAGCCAGAAAGAATGTTTGGACAAACTTTCTGCTGCGAGTGAAGTTCTTTTGTTGCACAGAACCTGAAATCATCACAATAATACCGCCATTCCAAGATTCCAGTGCATGTATCGTCTTTATTTCAACTCCAGTGTAACTGACTGACATGACTAGCTTGTGGATTTGCTGCCACAAAGAAAGGAAAATTTAATACAGGCCCTCTCTGGACACATCAATCAGAAAAAAGTCGCACACTATGGGCAATTAAAGACAGGACCACCATATTAATAAATGGAAACATCATACTACTCTACAGCAGGCAACCAAGCAGAACTGTGCATGTCAAATGGGGGGTCATATTAAAAGATATAATATGCTGGAATCATGAATATCATATCTAAAAGGATTCGCATATATATCGCCACATAAATACCAAAGTAAGTTCCCTGGTGTGTATCTTCTCTTCATTGACAGAATGCATAAAGTTCAAGATTTATATATAGATCTGATAACAAATAAAATAACAACATTCACTTTGTTTAGGAAAAACTGCACAGAGAACAATTTCCATTGACATCATGTAAGATTCAAACATAGTCAAAGAAACATGATACAACTCTATGCCAATATATTGGGAACAAGATAGACCCTCTGCATAATAGCACCAGACCGTTGCTCACAGACCAAGCAGAGCATATGGTCCAGCTATTTATACTTTTCAACCTAGAGCCCTCGCTTGCCACTTTCTGGGACCAGGGAATACATTTAGGGAAAAATAAAATTGGAAGCCATTTAAGAATACAGTTTGCATAACTGCAAAGAGCCCGAGTAATTCACCGATGTTTCAGCAATCAATAAGAACTCTTTTTTTGGCTTTGGGCTCTTATTTGTAAATGGGTTGGCAACCCCTTGGTGCCTCATACTGAAATTCTCTTTACTTATCCCCCTTCTAACATAAATTCCAAAAGGTATAGATTATCAAATATCTCCCTTCTCAAACCATTAAAGCTAACCTTTTAGATAATTCACTGTGGAAGTTAATTAATCGATGAATTGCTAAAACAAGCTCTTACATCTATGTTTTCCACAACTCATTTCCAACACAATAGATTCATTTCAAAGTTAAACAGCAGAAGCACAAATAAATAAATAAATAAATAAAAAAAAATAAAGATCCTTGCAATGTAGAAATTGACCAAGATTGTTCGCACACAGATGGTTACATAGTACTTAATAAGAATGATAAGATACAGAGCAGGCAAATTTGCTAAAGATTTATCTAATAGATAATATCTTATTTAAAAGACTTTAACATATATTTGCAATTTGTGCTATAGATACCTCCTCTTCACAGAATATAAAACCCTACAGATCACCGATAACGATACAAACCGTAGTCATCCAGTTGTACTTTAAATTGTGAACCGCAACCTAACCTTGAAAGTGCCCGCAAGCAAGTGCCGAATACTACATATCTACAAATACACTTGAAAGACAAGTAAAATGAACTGCAATGCAAGTTGTCTTAATGAACTCTACTGATAACGTAGTAAACTGAAAGGTAAATTGAAATATTGTCTGGTTTAATTGCATGCATCATTTTCCTACAACTGAGCCTCCCCATCGTGTAGGGCTAGCAATTTGTGTTGGGGTACAACGGTATTCATATTTGGTGTAGATAAGTGTCAACATAAATCATCATAAATTTGATACCCTGTGCCAAATATTTAAATCATGAGGAAAACATGTTAACTGGTTTCAGAATGTGGGGTCAAACATATTATATCGAGTCATATTTGGGATTTTCTACAGTTCGTGTTTTTGCTTCATGTTGCGTAGTGCAAACAAGTCATGGCAGATATTGCCATCCTTGTTGCCACAGAGACAGCGTGATCAGTCCTAAAGAAGTGGGACTGAAACTTTTTTTTGAATGTCTTCCTATCTCATTTCTTATCAAGTTCTGAGACTATGTATTGTCTGCTTGCAAAGCAGGCATGTGCAAATCCCAAGTAGAGGTTAATCCAGAAGAATCCGGCCTTCTCCTCATCAAAAGAATAGCTTCCTGGAGCTGGATGAGCTCACTTCCCCTTTCCTCTGTTTAGGATGCATAGATCGAGAATATTCAGAAATATGCTCGGCATTTCCAAGATGCAAGCCAACACACGCCACTACTTCGCCACTACTTCGCCACTACTTCGAATGGAAAAGTTCGAAAGGGTGACCTAACCTTCAGAGCATCTTACTGTTGAGAAAGATGCCAAGTGGGTGACGTTTCTTCGTATGTATGAGGCTCAGGTATAAATCCAGAGAGTAGGTTTAGATCTTATTACTACAAGGCAGATATATGCAGAAACTCACGGACACACCGAGAGGAGGTCTTTCAGAAAAAAAAAAAAAAAAAAAAAAAAAAAAAAAGGTTGAATTGGGCAACCTTAAAAGACAAATAGAAAAGAAACTTGATTTATCATGTATGGAGGACAAGAAAGTTATCATATCAGCTTGAGAAGTATATGTAGTAAATGATGAGAATTACTTGATTGTAACCTTACTGATGCTATGTAATAAATTTATCAAGTATATCTCCTAGTAGTAAGGTCCCTTAGAAAACCCTTCAGTTTGTTGCTAATGTTTTGCTTCCTAGGATCAATAAGAGTTCAGATGTCTCTTAATATAACAAGATGTGATGAAAAGGCTCATGCTGGCTTCTTCATTTATATAACCCGTTCCACTCTAACCTTTGAACAAGAAATAACTCTACTGATTTAAAAAAAAAAAAAAAAAGGATACACATTCGATCACAACTGGTGACATGTAAATCTAATTCCTGCGTCATAGGTTCTTTAGAATTAAAGGGAGTAAAGTGAACCTAATTGACTTAACAGAAGGAAGTTGCAACACTTGCACAGAATTGTCATCTTAAATATCTTCTTTTGCTCAGAAATGCGAGAGACCTGGATTGGTCAAAGAAGGGGAAAAAACCATTGGTACCATATCCAATAGCCAAAGTTCACCCGCAATTCAGTTCGTATACATAAATTTCACATCTCTAGAATAAATCTAAGAGAAAATATCAAGAGGAGCATGATCCTGAGAATCAAATTTTGAGAGAAAGAGATCAAGCCGTGAAACAATAGAAACATTTGACAGCCATCAAACTCATCCTCCAATTTTTTGCATAGAAAATTCAGCAGAATGACCTAATAAAAGAATGCGTCTCAAGCAATCAAAGTACTTTTCACAAGCCTAACTCATTCACCCAGACCAATATATGGAAATCCGATTTTCACGAATAATGCAACGTTATCCAGACTCCGAAATTTTAGAATAAACATCCTACTGCATGTACTTCTAGAGAACAATTTTGCACACCATCAGGTCAACTAAGTTAGGTAATTTCAAAGCAGAAACTTCCCACAAATAGACTCTTTCGTAGTTTGCACACCTTTCCGAATGAGCTGATTTGTTCATCTCCATCATGAAAATAGTATAGCATATCTCGAGTATTGAGAAGCTACCTCATTACTGGCATGCCATTTAAAATCAGTACTTGAAGCTCAAGACTCCATAATTGATGATTCCAATATCTATTACTTTACTTGCTCATCTCTATGAATAACTTTAATTACCATCACAAGCTCAAGATTCACAAAGAAGACCAATATTCACAACATTAAATTAATGCTTCTGGTAAAACAACCTAGCTCATCATGATGGAAATGCTTCAAATCCACCGAAGGAAAAAGTAACACTCCTTCAAAATGATTTTTTAAAAGAGAACAAAATTTCTGCCAATACTGCTAAGACTAATGCTGTCAATTAACCAAAGTATTCTTGAGGTCCATATGTGTAGTCAGAGCAGTTTGCTGCCTTTACAACTGCAATATGACTACAAGGCACTCAGAATCACAACCTTTTCTATTCAATGAATTGTAATATGCTAAGGCAATTGAAAACTTGAATGCAAACCAAAACGAAATCTAGAAATCTCACGCAAATGAAACTGCGTAGAATAAGCAACATGGAGACCAGTACACTGCACACACAACATCATGCCTGGTCCATTGATTTGAGTGGTCCGCGCCACAAAATAGGGAAAAACACTAACCAGGACTGTAATACAAGAAAAGCAGATTCAAGATTTGAACACGCTCAGAAAGTGGACTAGGTAGAGTGCGAATCCGCAAAAAATAATTAGAGTGCAGACAGAAGAAAACATTTTACCAGCATTGCAGTGGCTGACTCTCTCACGTGGCCATCGATGCGAAGCATGGTGCTGGCATCCGAATAGAATTGGTGAACAATCTCAGGCTGCTGCTGTAGCACCTGATAGTAGTGCCCCACGAAATAGGTACCCACCTGAGCCCAACGACCCAAAAAGAAAGCACGTCATGTACTGTGCAAAATCGAATTCAGGGCCAAAAGACGAAAAATACCCAAAATCGAGAATGCTTCATATGGTCAGGCATATACTCGTGTAATGCCCCATGTACAAGCAGGAGTTGAATTGGAAAGATAAAGAACCTGAGCAGCAGTGAGGGGAATGGGATAAGCAGTGGCCATTGCTCAAAACCCCTTAAACCCCAGCACAAGAACTCCAATCTCCCAGAAACCCAGATCCAAAAACGACCCCCAAGATCTGCAGAACCACCAAAAGATAAATTCCTCATAAACAACAATCCACAAACGATAAAAGGACACGGATTTCAGCAACTTAGGGATCTGGGTTCCATCAGAGTGCCAAAAAGAATACAGCTTTAGAGAGAGAGACAGACAGACAGACCTCTTGAGGGTGGTGGGATGGTGTTGATATGGAGATAGATAGATTGCGAGAGACCAACCTTCTCCACTGGTTCGTGGTGTTTTTAGCTCCCGTCTGCTGCGCCCGTGCTGCGTCTCTCGTCGGTTCCTGTTTCTCTTTGTTGGTGTTTTATGCCTTTTTTGCCCTTCTCTTTGCTTTTCGTCGTTACCCCCCACAAAAAACCCAAAAATAGAAAATAAAATGAAAAGAAGAAGAGCAAAAAAAAAAAAAAACCCCACGAGTTCCAAAAAGAAAGGGCCCTTTTTTCACTTATTTATTTATTTTTTGGGCCAGAAAGAAAATGTGTTTTTTTTTTTTTTGGGAAGAGAAGAAAGAAAATGTGTTAAAAATGGAAAATAAGCTGGACAATTATCATTGGCGTTGAAACTGCGTTGAGACTTTTGGAATGGCGGGATTGATTTCCTTTCTTATGGCATTTCTCTCCTTTTCCTAACGTTTGAAACCCTAACTCTCCTTTGATTATTTTGGGAAGTACTAACTGACTTCCCATTCTGGGTTTTCCTTTCTTTATCCACTAGAATAGAAAAATGGAAATTGACACCAATAATCCCTAAATTTTGGCCATGTGCAGTGTCATCTTGAATTTTTAATTCATTCAATATTGTTCTGGAACTATTCTTAAATGTTTGATGTGATCTATAAATTTTCAATTTATTCAATTTAGGAAAACATCAAGCAAATTATTCAGTATTTTCACAATTTTGATAATTATACTACTACCCTAAATTGTGCTTGTTTTTTCTACAATAAAAAAAGGACCAACATTTAGATTAATTTACAGATATCTATGGAGAATTAATATCATTTCTAAAAAATCTTTAAAAAAAAATTAGAGATAAAGTTGTAGGAATAGCTTTTTGATATAACTCTAAATAAGGTTCCATTTTTACTATAATAAAAATAATAAGATAAAATAATCAAATAAACGATGGTAATATTTAAGAAAACCCACAAGGTAAAAAAGATAATCCAAAGATGGCATACGTTTTTAGGTTTTTTTTTTTTTTTTTGGGTAGAAGGTAAGACATATATTGACTTTAAACCAATAAGCTATGCAGCTGTACGTACAACAAAGGAACTCGGTACCAAAACTTACACTCAAGGTGATAAAGTAATCAAACCGAGTGGAAGGGTGTCAAGACAAGGAGGGAAGAGCAGAAAAGGAGAAGGAAAACAACCAGCAAAAAGCAAACAACCAAACAGTGGCCACAACCAAACAGAGAGGGGGGTATCCAGCAAACAACACAGAACTACCCCAAGCAAAACAAGACAAAGCTAGGACAGGAATAACAAAAATCCAAGCCTTCATCTTCAAATAGTGCGCTAACAGTGACTAGGTAGCGATGACCCAGCACAGAGGAGGAGTAGTCGGTAACAGCTTCCGAAGAGACGAATCCATCCCCAACCGCATCTTTGTTGGCTGCGAGCAACTCCATCTTCTATGAGACCAAGCCTGTAGCACCTAATAGACCCTCCAAGGGAAAGAACGAGATGGCTAGCCCTCTACTGTAAACGTAGAAAGCACTCCCAGTGAATAAGTAGCCATGACCCAGCTAGATGAGATAGAGAGACAGCATGATCATTCAAAAATAGAAGGATGCAATCCCCAGTTCAGTTGGAGTCTTCTGTTTCTGGGGGTGTCCGAAATCCCTTTGAAAGTTAAAGCCTTGTCCTTAACTGCTTTATCGAGGTATAGCTTTAAATCTAGTATGAAGAACCTTTGATTGCGAAAGATAAAGTTGTTCCTCGCTTTCCAAATGAGGTAGCATAAGGTGCCAAAAGCAAAGCGGGCTAGAGATTGGAGAAAACTTTTATTGGATAGGTGCTTCACAGCCCACTCTAGATTTTCCCCCATGAATGATTTTGCCAAGCGGTGTAGCTTTAAAAGCATACATTTTTAGGTTAATATTAGAAAAAATCCAAACTAATATACTTCATGACAAATTTATCAAAAACTATTTTGTTATTACTAAAAATCCCAAACATGTACATTTATAGCAAATTTACCTTCTATAAATTTTCATTAAATTGGATTAATAATAAATTAGTACATCCATGAAAAATAGAAGTAAAATCTCAAACTGATATACTTGCCAACTGCTACGTATTATTCAATTCTATAATTTGACTTGTAAAATTAATGTAAACTAATAGTAGGTAAAATTGTTATAAGTGTACTAGTTTAGAATTGGTAAAAAAATTAATTCAGGGTTAATTTGTCACGGGTATACTAATTTGGGGTTTTCCATGATATTAATCCTATGGCTATGTTTGGTCTTCCAGATTTGGATTGGGATATGATATGATAAAATGGGATTAAAAATCCTTCAAGTATACTATTGATTACAAAAAATCATTTTCCATATTTGGTGCAATCCATGATAGGATTCAAAATCTCTCAAAATCTCACTTGCTCGCTATTGCCTTCCAAATCTAAGGTAGCATCTTGTCGACGTAATCTCACACGGCCGAGAATAGCACGATTTGAGCTCACTGTTTTTGCCGGAGGTCCTCCTCCTCCTTCTCCTTTGAAATCTTCCAATTGTCAACACAAGTTTCAGATATGAGTAGATAACAAGATTGGAAATCAAAACATTGCGGCAAAATCAGGTGACCACCGTTCAAGACCGACATATGAACGCCGAAAGTTTCGTGCATTTTAGTTTTTTTTCCTCTTCTTCTTTAATAAAAACGACTTTTTGGTCGATCCATCGATTTTGGTCATTCATCAGCGATAGCCAATTTGGTTCAATAGTCGTAGGAGGATAATTGGCCAAATGGCGATGATGATTGATGTTGGTCGAAGACGATGACAATTGCACGAAGGTCGGGAGTGATAGACTATTGTGGTTGTGGTCCTTGGACTCCATCACTCCAATGTTGGATAGATTTTATTTTATTTTTGTTAATTTTTTTTTATCAAATTTAGGTCTATCCCACCTTCTAGCCCGAATTTCTTAGCCGGCATTTTATCCAAGTTTATCTAAGTTTACTAAACTTAGAAGATGTCGCGAAACACTGGATATGATATTTTGTTATTCCATCTGGACTCATGTCTAGATTACCACCTAAGTTTTTCAATTGATTTAGGGAAAGGTTTGAAATGAGAAAACACTCTAAAATATTAAATAACTCCTCTTTATTCGTGGAAACCAAAGTTTAAGATCAAGTAACTCCATTTTATTCGGAAGTTGATTTTGTTATTTCGATTTGTTTGTTTTTTTTGTTTTTTGTCTTTTTCTTTAAATATTACTGAAAGGAGAAAATAAATTGCACGTGTCAGCATGGAAAAGCGACACAATGTCCTTATGTCATTAATGACGTGCGATATTAGAACAATGTTTTCCCTCGTCTCAATAGAATATGCCAATCATCAGCGGTCGATAATGATTCCTACACTGCTCATCACTTATAATAGCATACTTCCCATTTTAATCTGGTATTTCAAACCACCATTAATATTTGGAATGATATTCATATTCTTTTTTCCTATTTTAAGATTTATTTCATGATTTATTATCTCCACTTCTTTTTCATTCGTTTCCCTGATTTAGCGTAAATTTTTATAGCATCAGACAAGACTCTCCAACCATCTAACTCACTTTAATTTTGTCGTGCAAGTTGAACTGGCATTATCCTAGAATCTGGTAGTGTTTATTTAGGTAAAATTACTAACAAAAGGATACATAGAAAGCTACTTTGGAATATATGAAATTTACTTTGTCATGGTAAAAGTTACTAAGTACATTGAGAGTAACTTCGATGTATATGAAATTAGTTTTCATGATCAAATATCAATGTTACAAGCAAACAAGATGTTACCGCCTTCATTAACTGTTTTATGTTTTTCATGTTACAAGTTATTAAGCATGTCAAAAGTTGCTCAATTTAAAATAAAATTATTAATAACGTATAGATATACCAGTAACAGAAAAGCTATTATCCTTCTATGGTTTGTTGTTTCTATATTAAAAGCTACCATGCATGTTATTTTCATATGTAAGAAAATTGCTAAGTATATATAAATATAACAAGTCAATGAAAATTTATGGATCGCTCTTTTTTCATTGTTCTTTTTTTTTTTAGTCAGTCCTCTCTTTTTTCATTGTTCATTTGGTTCAAATACTCCATTTTATAGTATATCGAGCAAATTACCCCTTACTTTTTCCTCCTTTAAATGTTGTACCCCCACATAGTCAAATGTGGGGTTCTTTTTTGAATTTGTTTCTTCTTTTTCTTCCACTTTTCTCCTTCTTGTTCTCGCTTGTGTTTAAGCATATTGTCGGCACCTCTTCATCTTCCTCCTCTGACATGTCAATGCTTACCGATAATAAGGCAGTCTCACAGAACTTCACAAGCTTCCTCACTACCTCACCATCACTCCTCATAAACCCTTGACATGTTTGGCAGAACCACCCTTATGCTGGCACGAGCTTCCTCGATGTGTAATTCTCAATGGCAATCCTTTAATTCTTGTGATGATTTCTAAGAATCGAAACAAATTGATCAAGGTGCTCAAGCCCAAAGGCAACACAAGCAAAGACCTATATGTGAAGAGGATAACTCTAGCAGGGGCTTTGAGGGGCTAAAGA
The DNA here is from genome assembly GCA_016097595.1 of Eucalyptus pumila. NCBI lineage: Eukaryota > Viridiplantae > Streptophyta > Magnoliopsida > Myrtales > Myrtaceae > Eucalyptus > Eucalyptus pumila. The sequence goes on from CM027853.1 coordinate 40,283,172, forward strand.
TCTTTGGGCCAAAATAGAGGTGTTTGGGAATCACTTTACAAGGCGCATTGGGGAGATGCTGGCATTTGCAAGGCTGAAAGCCCAAGGCAGGTCCTAGGCCGCCTTGGCTTTCGATTCTCGAATGCCTCATCACCGTTCACCCGAGTACTTGTTCATCTTCTTCTCCGGCGGGACGAGCTCGAGAGGCCGGCGATGGACTCAAACAGAGTCGGCGAGGTCACCGGCCGGGCCGCGAGGTCGGCGAGGTCGCGGCGATCGCTCGCGAGTCTCGGCGACCGCCCGCGAGTCGCGTCGCCGCCGCGACCCAGCTCTGGGTTGCGCAACCTCAGGCGCGACCTAGATCTGGGTCGCCCCTGAGGTCGCCCGACCCTAGGCGACCCTCGCCGGTCATTTTCGGGTCTCGCCGGCGGCTGACTGCCTCTTGCCGGTGGTCCCCTGCCCCTCGCCGGCGGTTGATCGCCTCGCCGGGGCTGGCCCCGCCCTCGCCGGCGAACTCTTATTTTTTTTTTATTAATCATCAAGTCCTTTGTAAATGTAGTCTTTCCAAACACTATTTTTTCCAAAGCTACTTCAAAATAGACTTTCAAAGTACAATTTACCAAATACCATTTGCATTTTGGAAAACCCTTTTAACTCAAAGATGTTTGCATTTCCTCAAAGGCTTTTTCCAAAGGCCTTCCCAAACGCACCCAAAGAGTTTTGCATTCTTATCCAGGAATCATCGTGGAAGACGACAACATCGTTAGATTTACTAGTCTTTAATCAACAAAAGCACCAAGATGAAAAAGGAAAATGGAAGAAAAAGAAGAAACAAAGAAAATAATCCCAAATAAACCTACTACTTTGACTCTTTGCAGGTACAACGTGGGAAAAAAAAAGAGGGGTAATATAGTCAGTATACTGATAAAGGAGTGTCAAAGCCAAATGATGAGTGGAAAAAGTGCGATCCAAATTTATTAATCTCAATGAAAGTAACTTTGATTATCAAGAAAATTATTAATCACAACATAAAATTTGTTAATCCTTCAATCTAAGCATAATGAAAGTTATTTTCATGTCTATGAAATTTACTTGTCATATACGAATATTACTAGTAAGTCAAATGATACTAACCGCATTAAATATTGTACAATTCCATATCAAATTTTATTAAGCATATTCAAAGTTATTTCTTTGCATATGAAAATTACTAATCACAAATTAGTATAAGGATTTTAGGAGTCGATATAAGTTTTGCACTTGGTTAGTTATTTTGCATTGAAAGAGGTTACTTCCATGCAATATGAGAAGATTTTTGACATTGGTTAGTAAGAAATTAGGTTCTCTTTTTTCGGTCATAAATTAGATTCTCTTTCCCCAGTTACTTATTCTCTATCTCACTTCGTTGCAAGTACTAAATTGCCGGTCCAAAATTTTTTCAAAGCCATCCCAATAAAATCAGTATCTACGATACATCGTGAGAAACTTTTCATATGGAAAAATATGTTTCAATAAATTATAAGATTAAAATTTGCCACGAGATATTTTTTCGTGATTATGGAAGTAAGTTTGTTTCTACATGCAATTAATAATTTTTTTAGACTTTTTAATAATATCTTAACTTGGAAGTAATTTAAGTCTGTCCAAAATTAAGTAGTGACCTATGAACATCTTTTTCACTTTTATTTCTAATTTCCAACATCAGGAATGTAAGTTTTCTGTTATCATTGATTAGTAGTGATCACGAGTAGCTATTAATTTTTTCATTTTAGAGGTAATTTGCAATTACTAGTAAAGTTCCCCAGTCTTTTAGCAGTTTCTGAACACTAGATTCAATTTTCATAGAATTAGTTTTGAATAATAGAGACGTCGGAGTATGCAGAGACGCCGCCGGATCTTTAATCGGAGAATTTGCGCGCCAGTTGAGAGTGCAATCTGCACTTCAAGCAGAAACCCTAGCTCTGTTGGAGGGAGTGGAGTTTGTGCACGAGTGGGAGAAAGACAAAGGGAAAAGTGTAAGTACAACTATTGAGTTTGACTGCTTTTGTTTAGTTCAAGCACTGCTGGGGGAGAGCCAAGCACTGTGGGAAGTTTCCGCACTACTCAAGAAGGACCGGGCCTCAATTTCCTCTTTGCCTCATTTAAGCCTAACCCATTGCTCTAGAGAACAAAATAAAGTAGTAGATTGGGTCGTTAAAGCTCAACTAAATCAGTCCCTCCCTTTGAACTGAGTCTCAAGCCCGCCCCAACTGTTGTTTGATGTTCTTTGTTCTAAGCCTAATTGGGTTCGTTTTCTACTCTCTACTTGAAGTGAAATGAAATGAAGTCTTTTTGATCAAAAGAAAAAAAACTTTGGACGTGAAGTTCCAAATTTGCTGAGAATCTCACTAGTACCCAATTGGATTATGTGTCCCCAATCCAGCGGTGCTCATTGCTTCCTTGGAATGAATGGTGGAGATTGGCCAGGTTTCTATCTCTTTGAAAGAGCTCACAGGATTATAGAATATGCCAATTACTAAACTTTGATTTCCACCACTTAACTCTCATCACTCTGTGACTGATCCACGTTAACCATTTTTTAAATTGATCTTCCAACTAGAATGTGTTTATGTGACTTACCACATATGACATTATGTCTCCGATGTGGTCGCCCCTCTGCAATTCAAATAATAAAATCAAAATCAAAATTAATTAAAGTGTCCCAAAAGTTCTAAAAAATGGAAAGAAAATCAGGTCCCCAAGCGTCTGTACCATTTAATGGCGAGAGCTCGTAAGCTCTTGTTGCACCAGCGTTGAAGAGTTGGCGAGCCCTGTATGATGAATTGAATCAGATCGCGTGAGTCCTGTTCACACAAACTGTTAAATGAGGTAAGACCCACCGATGGATCATTCGGGCCAGATAATGTGGGCTCCACTTCCATGAGCCAAGTGTGGGTAATACTAAAGATATCAAAATGGGATGAAGAACCCATATTCAATAAGATGGTCATATGGGTAGTTAAGTTTTAATAAATGAGTTGTTAATAGGATTGGATTATATGTAAATTTAATGATAAATGAGTTGTAAATGGGTTTGTCTTTAAACCCATAAAAGACCATTTAACTTATAAAGGTTATTAGTTGAACCCATTAATGATATATCATCCTCTGAATATTTTTTATCATTTTTTTTTGACTTTTTAAAATTATTTTGTTTATTTTCTTTTTTCTTTTTACTTTTTTCCCCTACGACGTGCAGTGGTTGACCATTGCCAGTCATGGTTGGTGGTCGCGAAGCCCTCGTCGGTAGGGTGAGTTTCATGCGGCCCCCATCCAATCATAACAATGGCTCAAGGCTTGCTAATTGCGACCTCAAGCTTGCTAGATTTTGTGAGCCAAGCTCGCTAGCCTCAACGCTGACAAGACTTGAGCCTCCCTAATTTGGCGAGACTTGAGTTCGCTAGCCTTAAGCAAGCTCGAGCTCGCTTGCTATTGGCCATGATTATTGGGGCAGGCGAGAGATGAAGAAGAAGGAAAAAGAAAAAGAAAAAGAATAAAAATAATTAAAAATTCCATTTAAAAAATAAAATAAAATAAAAAGTTTTTGTAAGGAGTGCACGATAAATCAAATTGGATTTTCTACACTAAGTGGAAATTTTTTTTATTTATTTTTGAGTTTCAACTAGTTACTGAAAAATATTATCATTTTCAGAAATATCAAATTGTTTGTGAAATAAGTGAAGCCTCAATTTTTAAAAATTATAAAATTTATACATTAATTTTGTAATTGTATGGGAGTGTTTTAACTATATATATATGTTAAAAAATCATACAAAACAATTTTTTTTTTTAATAGATTTGATAGGAAACTTTTAGTTATATGGATAGGGTCGAGTATGAGTTAGGTCCAAGTTGGGTTGGATATGGGTGAATAAATTTACATTAGTGATAAATGAGTCATAAATGGTTAATGAGTCAATTTGGGTTGAAAAATTTATTATCCAACCCAAACCTAACCCGACCCAACCCACCTTAGGTAATACTTGTCCTCTATGACATGGGCATCAAACTGCTCTCTCTCTCTCTCTCTCTGGGGGCGCCTACGTGGCACCACATGAACACTACATGTTGGACAAATTAGTAAAGATTGCTATGTAAGTGGGTATTATAACTCCTCGTTTTGGAGCGCATGGATTTAAAAAGAAAAGTTCCGCTTATTAGGTAGGTGATTAAAATCAATGTTTACTGTAGTGACCCCTTTGATGTGGTGAGCACCACACATCCCTCAAATACAGAGTATCAGTTTTACACCATAAAGTCTTTACCTATCAATTCATCTTAAATTGACTGAAAAGTGTGTTTGAGTAAGTTGGTTGCTTTAAACGCAATAATCACCAAATAACCACAATTTAGTCAATTCTTATGGGAATTACCTTTAAAAAGGTTTCTAATGAACTGTTTCCATGAAACCTTTAGCTGCTACTCTCTCGCCAAAAGCTGAAACTGTGTGACAAAATATAGTTAGAATCAAAAGTGACAATGCCGTTGCCTTAATGGGCCATAAGTATCACCCAGCCATCCAGGTGAGATAATAAGAGCTCGTGCTCATTAGACTGAACAGTTTCTTTAGCTCCTCTCTATGGCACTGAAACTGAAAGTCCCATCTGCAAGAAAAGTCTCAAGAGTTTCAACCAGCAGAACACTGTTGAGACTTTGTCTACTTCCTGAGTGTCACTAAAAAAGTCGATCCTTGGTCATTCCGAACCCCTCGAATAGTCATCGGATGGATGTTTGTAATATAAGCAAGGATTGCATGAGTAATAAATATTTCCATCTTTCCTAGGCAAAGAAAAGTCACCTTCGAATCGACACGCGGTAAATGGCTCTATACCAGATACATGGTATTTAGACCAAAAAAGGTCAAGTGGCTACAAAGTAGACATCAGCGAGGAATAAAATTGACGATTGCGATGATTAGAGACAAAAAAGGTGGATTGCTTCGCAAAAGGATCATCGTTGATGTTTACAACCGCCAAAATTGCACAGCTCAACCAGTATTACCTATATACAAAGGTAAGAGACAAGAAACGGGGCTAAATATGAAAAGTCTGCAACTCTGTTAACAGTTAACACTTTCTTCATATATGTATATGTAAGCTTAGCCTAGAAGACTTAGTCTAGCTAGATTGAAAGTGATTGGACTTTTTAAAACCATCACAAGTATAGACAGCCTATATTTGAACGAGTACCGCCACAGAAACAGCAAAACTGCTTGCTTTGAATATGTCTCAGATCCCTGGCAAATCAAATTCACACAAAGCTTGGTTTTCTGGTTTGAGGGAGTGTTCTCTGGCTTGCAGCAACAGCTCTGTTAGCCGGCTCCTTTATCCGCCTGGACAGGATCTTATCATCAGTGGTCTCCTTGGGTTTTCTTGTGCTCTTAGGCTCATAATAGACAGCTTCTTTCGAGATATCCTTAGGCTGACCATTTCTCAATTGGAGGGGGTTCTTATTCTTCAAAGCTAAAGGCCGCTCTACATTTCTTTTGTTCTTTTTCCCTATCATCACATCATTATCTGTAGATCACACAAACAAAATGTTAAAGAGTCACATTACTTGAGAGGCAACAAAATTAAACCACACATGGAATTGCAAAATAGAATCAATGAGTGCTTGAATGGTGCTAATTTCCCCACTATAGAAACTTGATAGCACTAGGAGGAGAGAGAGAGAGAGAGAGAGAGAGAGAGAGAGAGAGGCCGTTTTTTTTGGGGGGGGGGATCTATTTACCAGGACTAGATAACACTGCACGTGGACGAGGCACTGTGCTGGCTCTGATATTTAGTTTAGAGTCTTCATCAGATGTTGATTCACTCTTCCCTGCCATTGTCAATGAAAAGTTGTCAGATGTTAAAATGATTAAGACATCGCAATATGGCCATTTCTAATTGAAATGAGCAATTGAAAGACGATTAAAGACCTTCAGATACAGGATATCTCAGAGCATTTTCCATGGAACTCTTTTGGACCCTTGCTGTGCGGGGTCGAAAAACTTGATGCTCCTGCACTATAATCAGAAAATTTATAATCAAGCAATTGTTTTAAATAAACAGAAAAAAAGAAAAAGGAAAAAGAAAAAGATCAACCATATGCCAAAGCATAAAAGCTGATTAAATACAAAGCATCAAGCAGCTGTTTGATGGTAGCCGCAGCAAAACCACCCAATTGATCTACAGAGGCATTTGCTTCCTGGCTTCATGAACCACAAGTATCATCTCTGATAAATTACTAGATAACTAGAGGTTAGTTGAGTGTTATGATCTCTCTCAAGCAGACACATCCTCTCATTTTAAGTTTCTTATTAGAAAATGAAGATGCTCATGCATGACAGCATATGTGCTAGTGGAACTGCAAGTCAGAAGACAAATATTCAGGGTCACAAGGCTACTTATGCATGGCAAAATATGTATTAGTGGCCCTGCAACTTAGAAAAGATATACTCTGTGTCAAAAGACTAAAATAGATTTACATCTATTTTTGGGAATGAGAAACAAAAACTCCCATTTTATTGCAGCGCTGACCATCTTACGTTGACCCAAGACCCTTAACTTTCAGCAAGAGTCTCATCAAAATCAAATCAGATATCCCAAGCACGAGAATTTCTCACAATTTGGTTGGTGCCAGCATGTGCTAGGCTACTACTATAAGCACAACAAAGCATTTTTACAGAAAACCTACTATCCATGGAGCTTGAGAAAAAATCTGAGGTCGCACAAATGTAACTACCAAGACAATGTTATTTTTTATAAAAATAGTCATACACTGTAAAGCATTTAAATGTGATCGTGTAGTCAATATCCTTACACACGTCTAGTGACCAACTTACTTTCTCCCCTCTTTCCCTCTACCAGTGGGCATTTCTATGGTACCATGCCATATACTCAGCAAAAATGCAGCGTCGCTTGTCAGCCATCTGATTTAGGTGTTTTAATGTCAGTCAATCAACATCTCTTGTCAGCTGTCTGATCAAAACCTATTTGACCTCAGCTGTTGGATTGAGCATGGCCAAATTACAGTGCTTAAATTCACAGGACTGTAAAACAGCCCACTAGATGATCTAACCAAAGGCATTTTCGCATTTATTCTCCATAATCCAGTGACCTGTGTTGAATTTCCAGCAACCATTTGGGCATAAAAGTTGAGGCCTTAGATGACCAAGCAGGACTGGAGAGTGCCTCTATTTTACCAACTGGCGTTCGCCAAGTAATTTTGCACCTCTGTTCTCTACATGTTAAAATCGATTCTCCACAACATCCTTGTTCTGTTCTGACTCTATTTATGTACCTTCACAGATCAGTACAAAACAGAGTAAGAATTTTCTCGCATTTTTTCCTTCGCCTAGAGTCACATCTGACATCAGATTCCATTGTATTCTAGCCCAAAGCTCTTCGAGGGAAATCAAGACCTACCCTAATTCATCACCCGATGCTAATCATCTGGAAAAAACTAAAGTCCCTTTGCAAGGAAAAATCAGTACAAGGGAACAGAGAGCTAAAGGCAACTCAAATATCAAAATTCAAATCCGAACCAAAAGTGAACTCTAGCATCAACCCTTTAAATCATACGAAAGTCCAAGTTTTCTCAACTCCAGGGAGAGGCACCAACAGCTATCTTCCATTCATAACCAAGAAAAGGAAAATCATCCAGGACTTGAAAAATGAAACCAGAGGGGGCGAAACCTCTGGTGCTTTGTCAGGGCAATAAGCATCAGATAGATACGATCAACTGGGTACGAAGAAAAATGAAACCAATGATATTACCAGGAGAGTCGAAATCGTGGAGAGAGAGATAGTCGAGAGCTTTCAGTCCCAGCAACGGACTCTTGGGAACGTCGCGCTTGACATCATCGCGATCTCCAGAATCGTCTCTCACCTTGACCTTCACCCTCACCTTCGGATACACTGCAAAACGGATTCACTCAAAAGTCAACTCTCCCTCTCCGACAGCAACGGCCCAAAACTGGGCATGAAAAAAAGAAGAAAAAGCACCGATCTTTGCGACGAGTTCGAAGAGATGGCCGCAATTCAAGAAGACCCAGATGAGGAAACTCACTTGCCCTCCTGATGAATACCCGAGAACTTCCCCCGGTACGCCGGTTCTTATTTTTCCTCCCCCCAACAAAGCTGAAAGAAGAAGCAAAGCTCGTGGACTTTTGAGCTCTGATCCTCGAGCTTGCAAGCGAAGGCGCACGAGGGTGATGATGATGATGATTGAGGAGGAGAACGTGCGCGTTCCAGAACCGAAAAACGAAGCTACCAGATCATGCCTCGTAAGCCTCTGCCCTCCTGCTCCTGACTTCGTAACGCCAAAGGGACCAAAAAAAATTAAAAGGAAAACGCGAAGAAGAAAGGCAGTCGTGAGCGAATTGAAAGGCTGGCTGGCTGGCGCTCTGACTGTGACTCCACGGAAAGCGGCGGGCCCCGCTCGGGCACTCACGGCGAGCAGGACAGATTCAGGGGAGATCTGCGGATTCCGAACGCGAACACGATTCTCCCCGAAAGGCTCCGCGTCAACGGTCGGTGACGGTGACGGCGACGGCGACGGCGACGGCCGACCTCCTCCCTTCTTTTGTTTTTTTTAAAAAGTCACGAAAAACCCCGAACTTCGCTTAAAAAGCCGACACATTTACCCCAAACTTTTTTTTCGCGAAAAAAAACCCCAAACTTCGCTAACCGCGACACATTTACCCCAAACATTTTTTTTGACACAAAAAAATCCCGAACTTTCGTTATGCGACACATTTACCCCAAAAATTAGAGGCGTTTTTTTTTTTCATTTTTAAAAATTTTTAAAAATTTTTTATTTTTTATTTTATTTATTTTATTTTTTTCCTTCTCTCTTCCTCCGCCGGCCGGGCCGGCGGAGGGAGCCGCATCCGGCGAGGGCCGCCCGCGGCCGGCGAGGGCCGCCCCGCCGCGCGGGGGCCGCCCTCGCCGGCCTCGGCGAGGGCCGCCTCGCCCGGCCTCGGCAGGGCGGCCCTCACCGGCGTCGGCGAGGGCCACCCTCGCCGCGTCGGTGAGGGTGCCTCGCCGAGATCCCGGGCGGGCTGTTCGCCTCGACGCCGGCGGGGCCGCCGCCGCCCGCGGCGGGGCCGCCCTCGCCGGCGTCGGCGAGGGTGTCCCCGCCCGCGCCCGTCTCCGGCGAGGGCCGTCCCGCCCGACGCCGGGCCGAGGGTGTCCGCCCTCGCCGTCGCCGCGAGGGCCGCCCCTCGCCCGCGTCGGCGAGGGTGTCCTCGCCTCGCCGTCGCCGGCGATGGCCGCCGACGCCGGCGAGGGCCGCCGACGCCGGCGAGGGCCATCTCGCCCGACGCCGGCGAGGTCGCTGACACCGGCTTCCTTCCGCCGCTCCACCATGGCCGGCGGAGGGAAGAAAAAAAAAAAAAGAAGAAGGAAAAAACAGAATAAAAAGACAAAAATGCCCTTGATGGGGTAAATGTGTCACGGTTTGGAAAGTTTGGGGTTTTTCACGCTCACAAAAAAGTTTGGGGTAAATGTGTCCACTTTGGGTAAAGTTCAGGGTTTTTCGTGGCTTTTTCCCTTGTTTTTTTCTTCTTTTCGCTTTTTCTCTTTCTTCTTCTTCTTCGCTCTCTCTTCCTTGCCGACCACCTATTCTGACACGAGGTTCGCCTTTGAAAACGTTGGAATATTATTCGTATGAAATGAAACTCACGTTGTCTAGCCTGAGGTATGTTTGACTTTTTTTTTTTTAGCTGTAAACGACTGGTATTTTTCAAAACATACCAATACCGATGCGTAAAACTTAAGGCTTAATGCCACAAAAAATTTGCAATTATGCCCATGATGACAAACATATCTTGAGTTTTTGTTTTTGTGACATAGATATTCCGAACTTACTAGTGACTAGTGGGCAAATTAAATTTTTTTTGGAGATGTGTAATTGTGTCGCAGTAAATATAATTTAGATTTTTGTGATATTTATCTTATTTTTTTAATTTTTAATATTTATGTAATATCGTAAATCTTGATGGGAAATAAAAAAAAAAATGCCTTTTACCTTAAATTTAATTTCAAACAAATAAGTCTCAGAAACTCTGTGATGGGAAGGAAATTTTGAAACCGAAGGAAGATTACGGGTGAAATTTCGAAACCGAAGACAAATTGTCCCGATCAAGTCCTAATAAAAGATGCAGTCGAAATTTAAAAATTGGCTCTTGTTGTTAAATCTGGTGTATGCCCTATTTTCGGTCAAAGCTTTACTAATATTTATGGTTTTTTCGACCAAATCTCAACGAAATTTGCTGACTCAACCCTTAAGAAACAACCTAGATAAGAATAATAAAAAAGAAAATCTGGTGTACGCCCTATTAGCCCCTATGTAAGCGCGACACCTCCAGGAGCTTTGTGTGCCGCGTCCGACACTCCGACACGTTTTGACACACTTCGACACGCAATCAACGAGTGTCGAAAAATCCGACACGTGGTCAACTCTTTCCGACATGCTTCGACACGCGAGTCCAGAATTCCGACATGCGATTCCGACACACACGGGGTCAATTTTTTTTTTTTTTTTTTTCAGTTTTGTTTTTTTAGAATTGTTTTTTTTTTCAAAAGTCTTTTACTATGAAAGAAGTAATAAAAAATGCTATATATGATAAATAAATAAATTTAAAAATATCATTTCAGCATTTTTCTTTAAACAATGTTTTTTCCTCTAAGTTTTGTGTATTATTGTAACAAATAAAAATAATGAATGATATTATTTAATATTTTTCGTGTAAATTAATTCTAGGCTATTATATATATATATATATATATATATATATATAAATATATTTAATATATAACGTGTAAACGTGTTAAATTTTTCATTTTTAAGAAATAACATACGTTGACGTGTTGTGGTCGTAATAAGCGTGTCGCGTGGTCGCGTCCATGTCGGTGCTACATAGATTAGCCCTCCCTCTTCTCAAAGGTTCGCTTAAGTTTTTTTCCTGCCTTTTAGGTCGGTCCAACATATACAAAATAAAATAATAAAAAAGAAAATCCCCTCGCCCCCTCCCCACCGGGGGAAAAAAAGAAAAAAGAAAACCCAGAATAAAAAAGGCGCGTGGAATCATCGGTGAATAGGATATTATATTTCTATCAATTTAAAAATGAAGTGGGGGTCAAACGCAAGCTTATCTCTTCAATGCTCGTGTTAATTTAATATTAATACCTGGGGTTAAGCAAATTTGACCGGGGCCTCCTGCATTAACGACAGGCAACATGCGCTTACGATCTCATCTCCTAAGAGTTTCAATGGTTTGATTCAGTTTGAATTTTCAGGAAATCTAAATCAAACCTAATCGTTTAGGTGTGTGTTGTCTTCAAATCAAATCATGACCCAAATTGAATATAATCCAAACTAAAGACTTTTGGTTTGGTTCGGTTCCCTTCGATTTGGTCTGATTCGGTTTTTTTTTCGATTTTCTTTTTTTGTAATATTGAGAAGAGGTTTCAATGAAAAATGAGAGAGAAATAAACTGTAATATAAAGAAAAAAAAAGGGGCAATTTTCACTTTGGCTCAGTTCGTTAATCAAACTAATACAAAAAACGGCTATTTTTTATTATCCGAATTGAACATTGAAATCAAACTAAAAATGCATGAAATTCAGATTTGATTTGGTTTGGTTCGGTTCAATTTGGTTCAGTTTTCCAATTTGATTAAGACACTTTACTTGAGCATTATGAGAGAATATATTCAACAAGGAGCAATTTGTGGAAATGTGTGGTCAACATTGACCTTACTACTCCCCAATAATGAGTAAATTACTTGACCTAACGAATGGTCGAGTGGTGACCGGCGACACGGATGGAATCTTACATCACATAGGATCGATTTTTATACGGGTGCGATCGCATAGGATTCATTTCATAAAGAAGTGATTCTTGACCACTCATCCAATTCTAGCAAGGATGGTTTGCCTTTTGCCCATACAGAAGAGCTACAGAACGTCTGCTGAATGAAACCTGACCATGATACCATTGTTAGAGATATATCTATAGATTTTAGATATCTCCCTTGATACTCCATATATATTTATTTGGATTCTGCATATATTTCTCTTATTTCTGCATATATTAATCATGATTAATGTCGTAATGTCTTGTTATCTTGGATAATTATCTAATCAAGTCTATAAATAGACTATGAGTCGTTATGAGATATACAAAAATATATAAAAATTGCTCAATTCCCCCTTTGACATTTTTCTTATTGTGATTTCAAAGTCGGAAGTCCTAAGTTTAATTCTTTTTAGGCCCCTCATTCATCTCTCTCATTATACATTCGCACGTTTGAAAGGTAACAAGATATTATGCTAGCAACTACAATCAATTAATGCTATGCATAATTGAGAGATATATGCACAATTTGGAGAGATATGGAGAATAGGAGAGAAAAATCTGAAATAGAGTTGGGAAAAAAAATAAAAAAAAATAAAATGTCCAGCAGTTTGGCATGCTGAAGAGAGAAGCGGCTGACCTAGTTGCTGTGTGTTTCCATGCTACAGGATTAGTAGTTATTCAAAAGAAGATCACCCCAGCTCATCGCACCCAATGCACTCAAAATTTCTCAGCATTATCTAGTTAATGCGGAAGAGACAATTGTGTATATTCTCTATATTTTCATGTATATCACAAAATGAATTGAACATAAACATATTTATATACTTTACTAGATGACTGTCTAATTAACACGGTATCGACTATAGTCAATCTAGAATATGCACCATTGAGGAAAAAGTATGCACAATCTTGATAGATAATGAAAATTAAGAGAGATATGTAAAATCTCCTAATGTATCTTTAACACTAGCAAAAAAAAAAAAAAAAAAAAAAAAAAAGTCTCATTGTAAAAACGAAATGGACTTGCTGACGGTGCGAATGAGCAAATTGTAAGATTAGAAGAAGTTTTAATACAAAGTTTACGAGATTTTGGTGTCAGTCAAGGGTAGGGATTATAAAGGCTTTCTTATCTTTGAACAGAGAAGTTTCATTATCCTGATGGGATATAACTCTTATTAATTTTGTACTCACGACGCTCCCCATCTTCTTTTGGCCTACAATGGTATGCACACATTCGGCGTCACAGATATAGGGCATTTGAAAACTTAGTCGACCAATTTGAACGTCGGATTTTAATCTAAATTCGTAAGTTAAATTCAAGATTTACACATGCATAAAATAACTTAAACGAAAAGAAAGGAATGAACAAGGAAAATATCGGTAACTGTTTGTATTTACCGAAAAATATATTCATCCAAATTCTAGCGTGGTCTGGAATCTTTTATATGTGATGTACGCTTACCTCTTTACGTTGGGCCTCGGCCAGATCAATCACTCTCTCAAACAACCATTGGGAGCAAGATAGCTTCATGCGCTTACCTTCAAGTGGATTCGGTCTCCAAAATTATTGAGCAAAGCTTAAGATCTGACAACCTAAATATGCCAAAGGGACCCAATAATGCTTCTCTTCTTCATCCATAGGAAAAGTACCAAAAAAGTCATAAATCTATTATATTGATACCAATTTAGTTCTAAACATTTTTATCTTGTTATCAATTGAGTCCATCTGACCACTTCAGGCTAGAAATTGCTAACGTGGATGTTGACAGTCATTTTTAATTTCTTTTTTTTTTCTTTATTTTTTTTTTCTTTTTCTTTTCTTCCTTGTTCATTTTGCTTCTTCTTTGACTCGTCATTGGCCATGACGATGGCTGGCGAGCTTGGGCTTGGGTAGATCAGGTGAGCTTGTGACTTCTGGTAGTGAACTTTAAGCTTGCGCCTTGCTAGCCTTAGGCGAGGCTGGAGCTAGCTTATGGTTGGTCACCGGCCCCATTGCCGTGGTTGGTGATTGGCCAAGGAAGAAGCAAAAAGAAAAAGGAAAAGAAAAGTATAAAATATAAAATGATTAAAAAACATGATTTTTTAAAATAATTTTCCCCATTATATTTTCCTTGCCAAATAACAGAACATATTTTCTAGATTTTTTTTTCAAGTTTTAGCCAAACACCGGAAAATGAAGTCATTTTCCTAAAAAACATATTCAAAAAATGACTCATTTTCCATGAAACAAACAAACCTTATAATTGGAAGAGTACCATCAGGGTTAGGTTTACTTTTCCTTAGAAGAACTTCTAAGAAGAAGTGAAGAGTAATCTATTGGCTCATCATCTAATAGGTTTAAGAAGATAAGGTTGATATGTTCTATTTGGAAGAAGGACACCCTAGGTGTCGGAACTTGGCATGGGGCACGGGTGGACACATAAGTATTAAAACTTCCAAAAGAGATATACTGAAGTATCAAAATCAGAGAAGAAATAAATACATAAGTGTCAACAACGAAAATTTTTGACCAAACAACAAACGTGGCTTTTTCTGACGAGATTTTTAATTGACATGGCAATTCTTTTTAAAAAAATTATTCACATAGACATCAAGAGTACGATAAATGATACCATTTTTAGTACTTAAATGATCGATCTCTATAAAACTTGACACCTAAGTATTCACTTTTAACCATGGGTGGAACTTAAATGATCTCTTAAATCATAATTTGACATTAAGTGATCTTTTTTTTAACCATGACTGGCTTTTAAGTGAATATGGAGGACGACGTTGTTTTAGACAAGGATTGCTAAGTGGATACTTGAGTGAGCCATGCAGACTGGTTTTGTTAATAAAATAATGCCTTGTTAGAAATCCAAGAAGTTTGTTGGAGTTGACACTTAAGTGTCCAATTTTTTTTTTTTTTTTTAAAGTGGTAGTTAAGGGCCTATTTGTTTGGGTTTTGTTTCTGTTCGTCGGAACACAATTTTTGTTCTTTTGTTCCGTGGAACAAAAAAAGAACAGAAATGCGTTTGTTAACACTTTTGTTTTCGGAAACAAATTTGGAACAAAAACAAGAAACAATAAATAAGAAGAACTTGTTTTTTGTTCCTAGGAACACTTCCGAGAATCACTTTTTTTTTTCTCATTTTTCTTCTTTTTTCTCTTTCTTTTCTTGTCGGCAACCTTGCCGAAGCGTAGCTAGCCCCCGGAGAGGCCGAGCCACGGCGAGGCTCGTCGGCCCGAGCCTCGTTGTGGCTACACGACCTCGTCGGTGGCTGGGTGAGGCCGAGCCCTGCGGGCCACGACGAAGCTAGAAAAGGTCATGTCAGCTGTTTGGTTGAAATTCTAGCTGTTGGCACTTAAGCATTCCTTTCTTCTCCGATTTTGGTAGTCAAGTATACTTTTGTAGACTTCGAGCGTAATCTCCTAGGAGATATCCAAGAGGCATCTATATATAACCCCATTCAAAAACATTATAATTTTCACCCATTCACTTAGATGCCAATTGTCTTTGTAGGTATCAATAAATGCATCTAGTGATTATGGGGTGATCGCAACCATCCAACGAGAGTACACTCACAACTTCAACCCTCTAGCCACCTAAATAAAATATGCCATTTTATGTGCCATGGGGGCCTCCATCACCTCCATGTTATTTGAGTTTGGTTAGTCTCCTCTTCAAAACAAGAGGAAACAACTCGTGAAGCATGGCTCATATATGTTGCTTTGGATTGTGATAATGGATCATCTCTCGAACTCCTCATTAGTGAGTCATGGGCCTGAAAGGGTAACAGTGAATTCAGTTAATCTTATTCTCCTTGACAAGTGCTTTAATAAGAGACTTTTTCACGCTTTGAAGAAGCGAAAGAAGTAGTCTCATCAACGAACTTGAAAAGCCTTTATAAGTCTCGCATTGGGTCGAGTGAAACACCAAGCTGAATGAAAGCTTAAAGCTCCAATTCTCAATGGCATCTTCTTTTCACGGTGACTCTAGCTCCAACTCTAGCTTGATGACGTCACCTCCAAGGAGACGATGCTTCATAGACTTCAAGCATAGTCTTATAAAGATGTCCAAGATGTATCTATTAGGGGTGTGCATGGTCCGAGTGGCGATTCCCGACCTAGAATCGGGAACCGCCCGCTAAGAACCGGTTTCGAAAAATTGGAACCAGAAACCGCCCGCTAGTTGCATGGATCCACTCGAGAACCGGACCGTTGGTCCAGTCCGGTTCTTGGGTGGATCCATAGAACCAGTCCAACCTCCGCGCCTTCCCCTTTTTGCCCTCCTCATATCTACTTATTTTGACTCTCCCGACCATGGTAGCTTTATTCTCCTCAAGTACTAGCGTTGCGGCAGCAACAATTGTGACCCTCTTGCTGCTTCTGTCTTGACCACCACAACCATCTTTGCCACTGCCTCCGCCTCCTCTTGCTTCTCCCTCGAGACTGACAATGAGGAGGACAATGGGGACGATGAGCCATTCTTAGACCTAGAGTTCGCCCTTGTCCCCAAAAATGAGGACGATGGGGGGAGGCCTGAGGAGGGTGAGGAGGAAGAGGGGAGGTAGAAGCGGGACGAGCCCAACAATGAAGAAGACGATAGTGATAGTGAATGTGGAGGTGGCCATGAGGATGGCGACAACATGGAGAGAGAGTTCAAGTCTGCGCCCGGGGGGGGGGGGTAAAGAGAATCAACTCACTATTTCGCTGAGTTTTGACTAGGATTCAAAAGGATATGAGTAGATCCGGAGGCGAATTGGAGAGGAAGAGGGAGCTCAGGGGGATTTTGAACTAAGAGAGATGAAATAAAGTAGGAGAGTAGTGAATTGAGATAAGATGGTGATTGGAGCCTTAAATTTTAGATTTACTAATTTCTAATTTTTTAAATATTAAAAATTAATATATTATTATAATATAATTGGTCAGGTCCGGGTAGGTGGGTGGGCGGATCCGCTCATGGAACCGGGAACCGGACCGGTACCCACCGGTTCTCATAAATTGGAACTGGGAATCAGACTGGTTCCCTTAAGAACCGCCGGTTCCGGGTGGTTCCAATCCAGTTTCGGGCTGTCCGAGCGGGTCTCGGTTCTTTTGCACACCCCTAATATCTATATACACCACCGATTTAGAAAAGTTATAATTTTTAATACTATATATGCCACCAATTCACTTAGGTGCCAATTGTCTTTGCAGGTATCAAAAAACACATCTAGTGATAATGGGGTTATCGCTGCCATCCAACTAGAGTTCATTAACAACTTCAACTCTTTAGCTACCTGAATAAAGTATGCCATTTTATGTCCCCTTAGGTCCTCCATCACCTCCTTGGGTTTTGGTTAATCCCCCCTTCAAAACTAGAGGAAATAGCTAGTGAAGCATGTCTCATATATGTTGCCTTGGATTGTGATATTGAGTCATCTTCAAAATTCCTCAATAGCGAGTCATGAGCTTAAAAGAGTAATGTCACAACCTAACATCGTGTGGACCATTTAGGGTTTGGTTAATGGATTACTAAGTCTAGACTTATCTTGGGCTCTCTTAAGCCTGTACCAAATTGCGACTTAAGGTTTAAGTATTTAACATACAAAAGATTATTATCTAGGAGTCACCACTAATCTATTTTGGTGGGTCGACTAGAAACTCAAATAAAGTAACATGAGTATTAAGGCGCGTTTGGTAACGATTCTGTTCCGGGGAACAATTTTTGATGAGAAATGATTTTTTCTAATTCCGTTATCAAGAACAATTTCTGAGCAAATGAACACGTTTGGTAACTTCCCAAAATTTATATTCCCAAAATAGAAATACATTTGGTAGGATTCTTAGATTTTTTTATTTCTTTTAATATTTTAATTCTTTTATCATATTTTCTTATATTCTCATTTTTTTCTTTTTCCCTTTGGTCGGTCGCTGACCACTGCTGTGGACAGCGATCGATGGGGCGAGGTCCGGCGAGCTTGCCAAAGCCAGCTTGGCCACGACAAGTCTCGGCCTTGGCTTGGCTTGGCGAGGCCGCTGAGGCTCGCCCGCTAAGCCACCACTAGGCGACGCTGTCTTGGAGGTGGCCCAAAGGAGGCCAAGTCTCGTCCGTTGGCCGGGTGAGCTCGGCCTCGTCGGGATTTGGGCGAGGTCGACCTCGTCTAGCCCAAATCCCACAATGAGGCTCGGGCTGATGAGCCTTGTTGTGGCTTGGCGTCTCCAAGGGCCGGTGACACTCCAGCGTCGCCGACCCTTGTCTGGCCAGTCATCAGCGTTGGCCATGGCCAAGGTCGGCGATCGGCCAAAAGGGAAAAGAAGAAGAAGAAGAAGAAGAAGAAGAAGAAGAAGAAGAAAATGAAGAGAAGATGAGAGAAGAGAGAAAAAAAAAAAATAGATTCTAGAAATTGTTCCTGAGAACAAGAAGTTACTTTTTTCTACTTCTTGTTTTTGTTTCAAATTTATTCCCGGGGAAAAGAAAAAGAGATTTTGTTCCAAAGAACAAAATTTTTACCAAACAACTTTTTATTCTTTTTTTGTTCCCTGGAACAAAAGAACAGAAATAGTTGTTTCCAAAACATAAATAACTTTTACCAAATAGGCTCTTACTTCATTGCTATGAATCGGAGATTGTAGGAATGAAGACTTGATTACACTATAGTACTGTAATGCCCTTTCGGTACATTTTCTCTTTTATTTTCAAAAATATGTTTATAGGCAAATCTGAATTGATTTTAGCCTAAGTCACTAACATGCAATAGGGTGATCATGTGAGTGCCTAACCATTATTGAACACTCAATGAATCAAATAAATTACACCAAAGGAATTTAACATGCTAAAGTAAGCAATTTTTTTTTTTTTTAAGGTTTATGCTTCTTGAAATAAAAACCTATATGAGATGCACAAGCTATTTTTATATTTTAATATTAACATTTGAAATTAATAAAGACCTTAATTAAAATCTTCTAAAATGAATAGTTATCTAATCTAGTTCAGAGATTAATTTGACCAAAACCCTATCCTATCTTAGAAAACAATTTTAAAGATGCAATATTATCTAAGCGTGTAAGCATTATCTAGGGCCTTGTTGATGAAAGAAAATACTATCTAGAATCTATTCTAATTTATTCTAGGAAACATGCAATTCTATTCAAACTAGGCAATGTTATCTAGAAATCTTATATATTTTATCATGCAATCTAATCCATAAAAAAAGAAAAAAGAAAAAGAAACATGCCATCCTAATCTTATTTAGAAAACTATCCTATCTAATGTACAATTTGATCTTTTTGATTGATTGGCTGCCAGCTTTCAATATAGATCCTTATCTACTTCACTCTGCCTATGATTCATTCCTTTCTTTCTCACCTCTAGTTCCCTAGGCTTCTAATTTATAGGTGAGAAAAGAGGGTTGGTACTTTTCAACTCTATTGATGAGAAGCTTGATTCTATAGGACAGGCGCCCTTAGGGGCCTCTCAATTCCTTGTTAATAGTAGGATACAACATCCCTAGTATGTCTTTTGTTTTTTTGGGATAAACCTGAATCCAATTCTTTCATACTATGACTCCGAAGAATTCCTTGAAGAGACTCCAAAGAAGCACTTTAGAGGGTTCATCTTTAGGTTGTATTGCCTAAGCCTAAGGAAGATTTTTTGTAAATTTGCCAAGTGGTGGACTCCTTTACGGCTTTCATGACTAGGTAATCCACATTGCATTTTATCCAACCCACTTAAGATATTCGTCAAGAATTCAAATAAAGGGTTAAATAAAAAAAAAATAATCCATTCCTCACATATTAAATTAACAATTATTCTAAACCTAAATGTCTCAACATGCAGGAAAAAAAATAATTAGAAAATTGATCCAAAGTTTCACGGATCAAACTAACAATTATAATGATTTTTGGACATCACCAATGCACATAAAAAAATATAAAATAATTGAAAAAGTGATCTAAAGTCTTACAGATCAAATTGGTAAGATAATGATTTTTTTAATAATATCATATTGGAAAATGTCTAACATCACAATGGAATCAATATTAGCACGCAATTATCTAATTTAGGCAACAAAATATCAAGATGACAATTGGCTTAAGAAAATTACCTAGTTCGGATGATTAGTTTCCGCAATAGGACTAGCACAGTTTGCGTCAAGACGGGCTCAATGATGGCGGGCTTACGACCAATGAACTAGCAAAAGTAGAAAGCTCACGGAATCGACTTGGTTCGGATATGAGCAGGAATGGCGGTTGGCATTGGGGGTATGGACGGCAACTGGTTGACAAGGAGGTGACCGATTTTGTCTTGGTTGTTGCAGCAGCAAGTGGCGGCGAATAGTAGCAGCTTATCATCGGGAGGTTAGGATGTAGCAGCTTGTCGACACGTGGGTGGCTCCTCATCAAAGGACCGACAGATGTGATAGCAAGAGGGCATGGTGACGGTAGGAGCGATGCAAGTGGCAAAGACATCAGGGAAGGCAAATAGCGCCTGGTCGTCGTCGTCGAGGGCAATGAGTGAACGGTAGTGACATTGTGGGTCGAGGCTCGCTGGAAGAAGGGAGGCAGATCTCATGGGGTCGTCGTCAAGTAGCGTGTTAGGAGTAGGATAGCTACAAGCTCGAAGTCATTGGTGCGGCTAAGTCAAGTGGACGGGTCGTTGCAGGTCAGCAAGCACGATGGCACTCGGGGCAGCAGCAACAACGAAACAGCGGCCGCAGGTGTGGGTAGCAAGCATCGGGAATAGGATGGCTAGAGAAGATGAATCCCAACTTTCTTCTCTTCTTTTTTTATTTCTCTCTCTCTCTCTAATGTTATTTCTTTGCACTTGTCAGAGAAGAAAATACCTCACCTTTTCCCTCATCACTCTTTTCCTAGGGCGTCTTTTCTCTTTTCCTTCTGCACTTTGGAAAAAAACCCTCCTTTTGTGAAACCAAAGAGAAATGCTTTTTTTTTTCTTAAGTCTACTATGCCCTCTCATTTTTGTTCTCTTTTCTCATGAACACTCTCTTAGAATTGTGGCCCTCCTTGTCATGTAATGAGTCCCTTTCATGAACTATCAAGGAAAAGTCGGTAAATGTTGGACTCCTAAAATATTTTGTCCTTTCCTTTTCAGCTCATGCACGAAATCTCCCTTGATCATACAATCTTTCTTATTTTGAGGCAAAGAATATATCACTCAATATATGTCTCACGTGCAATCTTCTCTCTTGTTATTTTAATATTTCATTTGAAATCTTCCAATCTGCTGTGAAATATATCACTCAATGTATACGTTGCACGAATATATGACAGATTTACAAAATATTGGAAAAATAATACAAATCTTTTCTTACCAAAAAAAAAAAAAAATATACAAATCTTTTACGAAAATATAAAATTACTATTCCTCATAAGTCTATTTTCGGTCATCATAAAATAATAGGCTTGGGCCAATTTCCTCTCTCCATTGGCTTAGTCCAACTTGTCAAATTAAAACTCAAAATTATCAATTCAAACCATTTGTCATTGATCCACTACAAATAATCATAAAAAATAAAATAAATGCTCCTAAAAGAACATGCTATGCAATTTAATTTTAATGTTTTGGTTAAGGGTTTAAACATTAATCCCTAATTTTATATACAATAAATGAATGATTAGATTGCCAAAATTTAGGCGTCAATAGTGGCCCTTCTTTGAAGGAAAGCTCGTAGAGGTAATATTAGACAAATTGAGACCTAAATTTTGACTATGTGCATGCAATACTTGTTATTTTTTGTGAGACTATCGATCCCATTTTCAAAATGCAATGTACTGATGTTGCTAATGCAAGTGCATGATATAGAAGACAACAATTATAATTACTTACTGGTTAGTGTAGTAGAACATTTTGAGGTATCAACAAGTATTTGATTTCATTGCAGATGTCTTGAAGATGACTCGAAATACCTACATTCAAACTAAGGTACAACGAAAGAGGGAAAAACATTCATATCTAAAATGAAATGTTCACCACAAGGATTCAAGACATCTAAATCCATACTAATGTCAAGAACTTGGTGAGCTTAACTAATGGATACTCAATGTAAAGTGAGACGACTATTTAATTAAAATGGTTTAACCAATCCATGCTCAATATTAGGTGAGTCAAGTATTGGGTTAAGATAAGTCGAAATACCCATATTCAAACTTAGGTATGAAGAAGGAGATCGAAAAACATTCATATCTAGAATGAAATGCTTAGATTTGAGACATTCAAATCTCGACTAAGATGTCAAGATTTGGGAAACTTAACCAATAAATATTCAATGTTAGGTGAGATGAATATGGGATTAAGAAAGATTAATCAATAGACACTCAATATTAGGTGAGTCAAATATTGGATTAAATAATTCAAAATACCTATATCTAGACTAAGGTATAACGAAAACAATAACAATAAAAAAAACATTCATGTCCAAAATGAGATGTTTAATGAAAAGATTTGTGATATTCAAATTCAGACTGAGATGTCAAGAATTGATTGAAAGATACCGGGTGAGATATCTGAATCAAGAACTCTCAATTTTTGAAAATCTGGTGAGACACTCAAATTTAACCTTAAGCACTCGATCCGAAATTAGAGGATGAGTTACCTAAGTTTCGCCTCAAGTACTCGAAGATATTTGATACTCACCTGGGGTACCCTGCCTAAAGGCTTGATTGGCTTGTTAGAAGGTTGCTTGTTACCGGTGCTTTGGGAATCTAAGATTGTTTGGACACTTCATAATGCTTCGAAGAGCAAATCGCTACTCGATTTTCATGAGAACTTCACCTATCAAACATGGTCAACAATACCAGGTATGTGCATTTATAACACATTTCAACAATACCAGGTATGTGCATTTATAACACATTTATTTGTGATTCATGCATCATGGCTTTATTGTGCTATTATTACTAGAATTCCATGGGGAGAGTCATAACCATGATGATATGTTCTTGCAATGCAGATATCTTGATAATGCCAAATGAGAAACTTTCGATTTAAAGGACTTCTACTCACTCTCATTGGAAAGGTTGTTTTGCCCCGATAATCAATGTGGGTATATGAGAATCACTTTAACTCACTATCATCATGCCAAACAAGTTTCTAAGTAATTATTGTGAATGGTAGAATCTTACCAATCTGAGAGGTATTTAATAGAGACCATAACACAGGCTTGGTAAATGACTCAACAAATGAGAATCTTTGAGTCAAGGCTATTGAAAAAAGATACTTCACGATTATCTTCGGGTTTATAAGTTAAGAAACCTGTAAAATGAGATATAAATAATCTTGCTCGCACCTCTTCGAGTGATGCTTTTAAACATATGAACTCATACGTTAATTCAAGTGCCTTAATTTGAAAAGACTTTGCAATGGACATAAGGTAGGCTAGGTTCATGGGTTGAGAAATGAAAGGATCATTAGGTGCAAAATGTGTTCAGAGGGGTGAAAGTTGGTGATCATCTTGACATTGCCACCTATCTTCTTCTTTGCCATCTGGGATTTTCTTCATATGGAAGCTCCACTAACTATAGCACCTCGGCATCTAAGTTCTTTGAGTACCACTCCATAGGGACACAACTTTCTACAATCGATAATCCTTTGTTTGATTTTTTTTTTCAACGAGCATTAACCTTATTTTTATCAGGTGCACTACTTTTTCAAGCCACCTAGTTTTCATTTCATTTTTTTCTTATATCTATGGCCATCGGCCTTACTTTAATTAGACACACTATTTTTTTTTATGCCCTTAATTCTAGAACCCGTTGATAATTGACTTCAAGAAAATTACACAACATCAAACACACCATGAGGAGCAATTTTCATGAAGAGAGTTTCCTTAGGTGAGCTACATAGGAATTTATAAAAGAATTCAACAAAACATAGCATCACATAAAAAATGTAACGAGACAGTAAGGTATCATAGCATATCGACAATGATTTGACCTAGTAAACAAAGTCTAAAAAATTTGAAGTTTTTCTACGATATAGATAAAAGAAAGAAGAACAAACTTCATTAGGACTAGCCTTAGAATTCTTAACGAGAAAATCATACAAAAAATAACAAGATGTCAAACTCGACAAGGGCAAAACAACAGTTTTGAATTTTACCTAGAAACAAGTTTCTTGACTAACTAAACAAAAATAGAAAACATATCAAACAAAGTGCAAATGATGCTAAATTAATGCCATCAAAAAGACCAAGACGTGTTCGAGATTTTTTAAAACGTGGCAAGTTCAATTAGAATCAAATTCATGATTGAATAGCGATAGTTACAAAAGCGTGCAAATCAGCCACAAGCAAAATAGAAAATGATGCATGATTATTGGTTTGTAAAACCACCTAAACAATGCATGAAAAATGTAAAATTTACACACGACCTAAAGCTAAATGTGATGGTTGAATTTGGTTAAGACACTTAACCCTAAATCGAAGTGCAAAAGTCACATGAATTCATTAACATCAAAAGGTGATTTGTCATTAAAGACAAAATGCATAGCAATTTCAATTATGATTTATTAAATTGATGCAAATATTTCACATGGTAAATGAAGTTCAAATGGAGCATGCCATATATCAATGCAAAGCTTGCGACATGCTCTTAACATGTCTAGAAGACCTCATGACCTAATTTAGTTGTTAAGGAGCCCAAATAAAGATGTTTTGATAAGTTTGTTATCAGCCTCAATCCCATCAAATATAACATAGAAAATAAGTGATTTTGATGACTTAATGACATGCTAAAATCCTATGAAAAATCTTAATGTAGAATGCAATGTCATGATCATTTTCTATGAAGACACCTAAACTTAATTTGATTCATATGAGCCTACACAAAAATCGCACTATAGAGCCATGCAATGACCTTCACAAGTTGCAACATCATTAACATGTCTTCGCACACATGATTAACCTAGTAAACTACGCTCATTTGGCGGAAATTATACCT
Organism: Eucalyptus pumila; assembly: GCA_016097595.1. NCBI lineage: Eukaryota > Viridiplantae > Streptophyta > Magnoliopsida > Myrtales > Myrtaceae > Eucalyptus > Eucalyptus pumila. Next base: position 40,307,958 of record CM027853.1, read on the forward strand.
AGTTAGAAAGCTTGTAATGCATACTACAACTTTTATGAAGGATATGAATTCAATTGATATCATTTTAAAGCAAACATAGGTTAGACTTAGCATAAGACAAACTGGCATAAGGAAGATTTTGCAAGGTTTTGCCTAACCAAATCAACTCCAAAAATTATGAGAAAAAAGATATGGTATGACCAAAACATTTTCATGCAACTTCCATGAAGAAAGAATTTCCAAAATATAATCATAAAAATTAGTAAAAAAAATAGAAAATAGACAACTCAACCAAAGTCTAAACATCAAAACAAAGCACAAATACAATAGAATCGTCTAACTTCTGAGGCATAATTCAAGTACCAAACGAAGTTCGTTTGGGGCCTATAACCTATCAAATTGAAGCTTGTCGAACCTAGATTATATTTATAGATGACTCAAGGGAAAACAAAAAATGATGTTTATCACCTTAGATCCACCTTAACAGAAGGTAACACACAAGCAAACGATTTTTGCAGATCAAGGTAAATGAAAAAAATATTCAAGCTCAAACTCATCCTTAATCAATATAACCTCATCACATATCCACATATGATGTTCAAAATCTTCATATCTAAGTATAAAATGCGATCCTAAGTTCGAATCCTAGCCTTGATTGACTAGTTCAATCTCACTTCATTGGATTAATGATTCAAGTAGTACCTTTTGCGGTTTCATCAAATCAAATGCGATCGGTCAATGATTGGATCTTTGGATTGTGTCATGAACCTTGAGGAATGTCGGACAAACTTCAAGGGTCATCAAATTTGGTCAGATCATTAGCCGAACCACCTATCAATGCTCAAGGAAGGAGACCTGTCCGATTTGGACCGGCCTAGAGTGCCAGTAAGAAGGAAGGGCGTCAGTAGGAAGGAAGGCCATAGGAGCTTGTCCAGCGGCTATTTGGCCAAACCCTAACCTTCAAAGGGTTGGGGATCCATCCCAATGACAGATTAAGGATGATTAGATGGCTGATGGTTGCCGCTAACCATCGATCAAGGAAAGTGAACTAGTTAGAGTTATAACCAATTCCACCGCCAACCTTCAAGGTGCAACTAAACGAGAGGCTACAGTGATTAGAGGGAGGAATTGAGGTGCCAACGAACCGAAGGATAACTCATCGGTCATTGGTGAAGGTGGAGCGTCACCGGCGGGGGCCCTAGTTGGTGACGATCAGCACGACAGAGCAAGGAGGATGGGCGGTGCGCAGGTAGAGAGAGAATTTGGGTGAGAAAAGTGAGGAAGAGATAATTTTTAAAGAGAATTCTATGCTTTTGATTTGTAAATTGATCAAATGAGCCTCCCTAAAGTTTTGGTGGAAAAGTCCTTGTATAGTCTTGATTTAAGGTTAAATCTCGACTGTCGGTTCAATCCAACGATCGAAACTTGATCTAACAGTCTAATTAAGCTCATTAGGGGTTAATTCTAATTAAAATGTGTCCTATGGTTGATCAGATGGTATTGATTTGCAAAAAATGAGAGTTTAAACACAATTAGGGCCTAATTATGAGCAACTTTGTAATTTCAATAAATCCAAGGGTATCCTAAAAAATTCAAGAAATCAAGGGATATAGGAATAAAGTACACATAATGAAGAATTGATGGGTAGTCGTTGACCATCGAGAATCAGCTAGCAAAGGGCCGAACCAACTTCCTCCACTGGTGGCTAGTTGGTTTAGTCGGGCCGGTTTGATTGGTTCAAGCCGGTTCGATCGGTTCTTAATTGTTTTGAGTTAGCTAGTTCTTGGGCGTGCAAAATTTTATGCAATTTTGTCCCTCAAGGACCAAATTAGAAGGGAAAACTTACTCAATTTGAGGAACAACGATCTAATTCTAAAGGGATTAGGCCAATTAAATCACATAAATGATATCTAATGATTTTGTATTGATCTAATTGCTCGATTATTATAAAAAATAATGGACCTACACAATAGGTTCACCTAATTGGACATTATATGCTAAGTTGGATAATCTCACAATTTCTTGATCAACATCACAAATTAATCGAAATTAAAATCAATTAATATTGTGAGACACCTATTCAACTAATTGACCATGCCTAGAATAACCTATTGCATCCAAATTGATTTTGAATTTGACATCACAACTCCTATGCTAAAAATGAATCAATGTTTAATAATGAAATCAAAGCTCGATTCACAAAATTAAACCTTAGTCTCTGGATCAACTTGAATTTCTTCAATTGAAACTCATTAGCTTGGTTTTCCTATATTTAAGGTGTAATTCCTTAAATTGAAAAGTTCTTGAGTGAAGCTGTCAAAAAGAACCCCAAATTTAGATATATTTTGAGAAAATGAGTGGAATGAAAGCGTTTGTTTGCAACTCATAACGAATTGATTTGGACCCCTTATTTAGGGCCAAAAGTGGCAATTCACATTTCGACATGTCCGTTTTCTTAACAAAGTAAACGGGTGAATGATAACTAGTCCTAAGACCAAATGTTGTAAAAAGAACTAGGCTTAATTATGACCCCACCGATTCATAAACGTTATAATTTTTAATACTGTATACGCCATCAATTTATTTAGATGCCAATTGTCTTTGCAGGTGATAACAAACACATCTAGTGATTATGGGGTCATTGCAACCATCCAATTGGAGTCCATTGACAACTGCAATGCTTCAACCACTCAAATAAAGTATGCCATTCATGTGTCATGAGGGTTTCCATGACCTCCTTGTTATTGGGTTTTGGTTAGCCCCCTTCAAAACAAGAGGAAACAACTCGTGAAGCATGGCCCATATATATTAGGTTGGATGGTGATAATGCGTCATCTTCCAAACTCCTTAGTAGCGAGGCATGAACTTAAAAGAGTAAAAAAAAGAATTCAGTTAATCCCTTCCTCTTTCGCGAGTGCTCTTACAAGAGACATTTTCACACTTTGGAGTAGCGAAATAAGTCCTGTGTACGCCAAGCTGAGTGAAAGATTAAAACTCAAATTCTCAATGGCATCTTTGCTTCATGGTAACTCTAGCTCCAACTCCAGCTTGATGGCATCGACTCCTACAAGACAACGCTCCATAAACTCCTAGTGTAGTCTCCTAAGAGATATCCAAAAGGTATTCATATACGCCACCGATTCAAGAACACTATAATTGTTAATATTATATACGCTACTGATTCACTTAGATGCCAACTATCTTTGCAGGTATCAACAAACGCATTTAGTGATTATGGGGTCATTGCAACCATCCAAACGGAATCCACGAACAACTCCAACCCTTCAACCAACCGAATAAAATATGCCATTTTGTGCCATGGAGGCCTCCATCAACTTAATGTTATTAAGTTTTAGTTAATCCCCTTAAAAATAAGAGGAAATAGCATGTGAAGCATGGCTTATATATTTTGCCTTAAATTATGATAATGGGTCATCTCCCAAACTCCTACTCGCAATAATGGCATTTCAGGGAATGGTAAGTCTACGAAGAGATGTATATTCACAAGATTTGGCCGAAAGAGCGGGTACAGCCGCATTGACTTCCAAAAAATGACGGGAGTATAAATTTTTAACCAATTGCAATACGACTTGTTTTCTTATGTCATTCACTATGTTTATTATGTGGTTCACTCTAATTTTTGCTTCCATAAGATTCCGTTGAATGTTTTTGCGGGCTTTGGTGTGATTAATTGCATATTCTATTTCAATTGGTGTATATTAATTTGAGATTTTTTGTGGCATTTTGCAAATTTTGTTTCCATTTGATGGGAAAGCCATGAGTATTTTTCTTTATAAGTGCAGCCAATTGAAACAAAACATGCAATTGATCACACAAAAACCTGTAAAAGCATTCAAAAAGACCTTACAAAAGCACAAATGAGAGCTAGCCATATGTTAAACATGGTGAGTCTAGTGCACATTTGTCTCCGAAAGGATATGTTGCTTATGAGGATTATAATTACAACAAGTGACATGTGAAAACAAATTGTATTGCAATTGGTAAAAAATTTATACTCCTACGGATATTTGAAAGCCAGTACAATTGGACCCGCTCTTTTGGTCGAGTCTTTCGAATAATAAAAAAGGCAAACGATAGATACTTTCCCAAATTAGCAATACCTCCCCCTATAAATTCCTCAAGAGGGGTCATTCATCTTTCATCAAATCACTCTTTTCTTTCATCCAAAAAAACGTAACACTTTTATTTGCAAGGCATGACTACCAACAAGAGGAATTTATGTCTGATACGTGTAATTCAACCAAAAAAGATGGAGGAAAAAAGGAAATCATGGGAGAAAGGTATGCAAAAATGTCATGGTCATCGCAGTCCCACTCGTAACGATTGCGTTTCAAGCAGCAGTAAATCCACCGGGAGGCATATATTCTAAAGACTTGGCCTCAAGAACGCATCTAATCATATTGGCTTCCAAATTTTCGTGGGAGTATAAACTTTTTACCAATTACAATATGAATTGTTATCTCATGTTGCTTACTATAATTATAATGTTCATAAGCGGCATATCCTTAAGGAGGCGGATGTGCGCCAAACTTTGCATGTTTATCATGTGGTTGGCTCTAATTTTTGCTTGTGTAAGGTTCTCTTGAATGCTTTTACAGGTTTTTGTGTGATCAATTCCACATTTTGTTTCAAAAGGTTGCATTTATATATAAAAAAAATCATAGCTTTCTTGTCAAATAGCAACAAAGTTTACAAAATGCCACAAAAAATCTCAAATCAGTATACACCAACTGAAACAAAACATGCAATTGGTCACATAAAAGCCCATAAAAACATTCAAAAGAACCTTATAGAAGCAAAAATTAGAATTAACTACATGATATATATGGTGAGTTTTGGTGCACATCCACTTCCTTAAGGATATGCCACTTATGAAAATTATAATTATAGTAAGTAACATGAAAAACAAATCGTATTGCAATTGGTAAATTTTTTTACTTGCATGGATATTTGGAAGCCAATATAATTGGACTTGCTCTTGTGGCCGAGTCTTCCGAGTATACGTCTTCTAGTGGATTTACTGCTGCTTGAAATGCCATTGTCATGAGTAGGACCACGATGACCATTACGATTTTTTACATAGCTTTCTTCCAGGACCTCCTTTCTTCATCCCTATTGTTCGGTCGAATTATACACGGCGGACGGGAATCCCTCTCGGTGGTGGCCATGCCATAGTGAATAAAAATGTTACGTTTTTTTAAGGCAAAGAAGATTTGAGTGATTTGATGAAAGATGGACCCCTCTCAAGAAGGAATTTATAAGGGGAGAATATTACTAATTTGAAAAAATATTTATTGTTTGCCCATTCTATTATTCAGAAGACTCGGTCGAACAATGGGAATATAAATTTTTTATCAATTGCAATATAGAGTGTTTTTTTTTTTATGTTCCTTATTGAAATTAAATTAAATTCCTCATAAGCGGCATATCCTTGAGGAGGCGGATGTTCACCAAACTCACAATGTTTATCATGTGGTTGACTCTAATTTTTGCTTTTGTAAGGTTCTCTCTTAAATGCTATTTCAGCCTTTTGTGTGACCAATTGCACATTTTGTTTTAGTTGGTTGCATTTATAAAGAAAATTACTCATGGCTTTCACACCAATAAGATTGAACCCCCTCTCGTGGCCGAGTTTTCCAAATATACGCCTCCCTATGGACTTATCGCCATTTGAAATGCCATCGTCATGAACCGAGATGACCATGACGGTTTTTGGCATACCTTTCTCCCATAATTTCCTTTCTTGCTCTCTCGATCGAATAACACGCGGCAGATGGGAATGCCTGACCATGCCTTGACGAATTAAAATGTCACACTTTTTTGGGGTGAAAATTACCCAAAAACTATTTCTAAGGTTTTCGAGGAATTCTAATTTTTTTAGAATTTTATAAATTTTATGAAATTTTGAACTTTCCAAAAAATTTAAAATTGTTGAGTTGTTGATATTTTTATGCATTTTCTGGATTTTCTAAATTTTAAAAAATTCTGAATTTTTTCAGGTACCCTTGATGCCGACATCTTCCAACACCCACCCGTGCCAACACCGTTAAGCTTCCCTTTCCTCGAACCGTCCACGACCAATCCACAAAACCAAAGAAAATCTACGCTGATCTGGCTTAGACAAAACGTCGAACATCTGGAGTGCGCCCACTAAAAAGCTAACAAAAGCTTGATCGGGAGATCAAGCAGAAATGACAACCAAGCAAAGTCTAGAGACAACAAATCGCAGCCCGCCGGAGTCGGGTCGGAACTCAGGCAAACCGAAGCGCCGCGAGCTCCGATCCGACGAGCTGAAAAACAGAGCAAAAGGAGCACGTTTGTGCGCTCGGGTGACAGGGCCCTACTCGGCTCGATGAAGGCGGCCAGCAGGCGGGCTCGAGACGGATCGAACCATGGCCAGCCGCCCTGGCTTCGTCGAGACGAGATCCTTGGGTCGAAGGGGATTGAACTCGAAAGGAGACTTACCGGAAAGATGGACGCCGGGAAGCGCGATCACGGGCGCGGCCAAGCTTCTCTCTTGGTCTCCACTCTTGATTTCTCGCTCTGCTCTCACTCACGGGCTCTCTCCTGGTTCGCTCTCTCTCTCTCTCTCTCTCTCTCTCTCCTCGCCAGCTGCCCTCGTACCGCACGACATTCTCCTCGCCACCGTCTCGCGCAACCTTCGCTTGCCATCGTCGTGAGACGTCCTCCGTCCGTCCTTCTCCTCGCGTCGTCGTCCTTCCTCTTGTCCTCATTTGCTGCAGAGGTGCGATGGGATGAAGAGACCCCGGTTTAGAATTTGAGTTAAACAACCGTCCGTGATATCCGTGTACGGAATTTGAGTCGTGGGTAAATGCTTGCCAAAGAACCTCCTCTCTAACCACTAGGATTCACCCCCGGTGGTCACCCTTCCAACTTGGAAGGGGAGGTGGGGGTTCAAATCCCCACCTCATTCTCATTCTCAAGGGGAGATGGGGTAGGGATGCGTGAGTTTTAAGAGTGGGTTTCGACTCTCACGCTTTACAAGAGGTATGGCAAAAGTTTGAGAGTAAGTGTAGAGTAGGGATAAAATAGGACCGATCAAAAAAAAAAAAAAAAACCTCCTCTCTCTCTCTTTCTCTCTCCAAATAACTCATATTCCAACCTTTACCCACGACCGCATACGATCGTGATCGTATGCGGTCGTGGGTAAATGCTTATTTCGAGTTGCCAATTCAAATTCATATTGTCTTGCCCGTTAGAATGCAAAGTTATTTTACCCACGTGGTTATCAGACCGCACGATTTGATCAGGATAAAATATTTATTTCACTTAAATTTTAAAATTCATATTTTAATATTGACCCTTTTCTTAAAAAAAAAAATTGTAAGATAACTGAAGCAAACAAATAAACAAAAACGAGAAATAGGACGGAAAAATCTGATAGCCACCTTGTTCTACGGTACTCGAGGGGTGGCACCACTGTCACCGTAGCCCAGCGAGGATCCTTCCACCCTTGTTGTGGCTAGGTGACTATGCCACCATCCTATCATTGCCATTTCCAACCCAACCTCAACATTTTTTTTTCTCTGCCTTTATTTTTCCTCTAACTATCCTTTTAATGAAAAATAATTTTAATGATACTTTGAACTAAGTTGTTAATTGGCACAGAACACGTGTTAGGAAAACCAACCTAAAATTTTAAACCTATAGATAGAAAAAGACCACGTAAATATTAAAAGCATTTAGTTTATATTGTCAAGAAATGTACAACAATAGTGCAAGACCCTCTCATGTGCAAACTAGATTATTGAGCGATAACACGTGGAGCTTTAACCATGACACATGGAATTTGGCTAATAGGGATTGAGACATATATTTGTGAAAGGGATAACACAGGTTTTGACACTAAGTTGAGAATGAAGACTATAGAAAAATGTATTATCGTAGAGAAAATATTAGGACTGAATCATGCGAGCGCAAAATTCTGAAAATAACGTAGAGCGGTGTCTCTATCCACGAGTGCTTTTTGATTGGGTCACCACAACGCTTGCTCCTCGGCGCCGCGATTTTCTCTGCTTCTGCAACGTCAAACCCTCTCCCTCCCTCTCTCTCTCTCTCTCTCTCTCTCTCTCGCGGACACTATTGATCTCGCCATCTTCGTGAAACCAAGAGGTACAGTTACTCTTGCCCTAAGCTTATCTCGCTCTGGCTTTCCAAATATCAACTGAAAATGTGAACTAGAATTTGAGTGTATCCCCTCTCTGCTTGCCAGAGCATGTGTGATGTTGATTCTTGATTTGATCCAACGTTGGTTGTTTAGATAACTCACGAGGCACATGATGATCGTTATTATTTGAAGATAAGTACCATGATTGTGACTTAGTCAATACAGTATCAAATTAATGTAGGAATTTTTCAAAGATGTAATATTTGTATAAGGTGACATGTTGATATGATGCATATCAATGGAAACTAATGTAATTTAGAAAAATTAGGTATTACGAAAATTTTTAAAAAGTCAATGAAAATAATGTTTAGTAATATTTTTGGGTTTAGTACAGGTTTAGAGTACATACATAGTTTATGATATTTGACTTTTTTTTCTTTTGAAATGCAAGTCTCTCCTAACAACATTTGTCAAATCATAAAAAAATAAATACAGCCAGGAAAAACACAATATATTACACTCGGGATAATTTTAACGCAATCTTTCATACATTTTTTAAAAAAATAACCTTTTACACTTAAAAACAATTTTAACATGATTTTTCTCCCATTTTTATTTTTATTTTTTTAATTAGTGAAACAAAATAGGAGAATTTATCCGGAAACAAATGTATACCAAATATATCCACTCCAGCTATTTGACTCACGAACATTATAAGCTCACGGGCTGTGTGTTTTGTTCATAAGCGGCAGAAACAGTGTGTGAAATCTACCTTGACGAGAGTGAGGTTTTGATCTCGATCGATGATCAGATCGGAGACGAAGTCCCTGAAGGTGTCGACATCGACGATCGGGGCCGGTGAAGGGGGAGCGACCAAGGGTTTGTGCTCTTTCTCGGCCGTCCTGATCAGAAAACAGAGCAGAACGGGAGGAGGCCTTGCTGCAGTGAAGTTGGCGATGGTGGCGTGGCTACGGTGACAGCTAACGATGTCTGGAGGACGATGGAGAAGGGAAAACTGATGAAGAAGCCACTAGAATGCCTATATGTGATGTGCGCAGAGAAGAAATCGTTGCAGATGAATTCGTGGCAGCGCCTCGATTCCCTTCTTCCTTCACGAGCGCCCGTAAAGATGTTGGTTGCATTTTAGCATTTGGCTAAATGGATTAGATGACACCATTGTCAAGGTTAGCATTTTCATCCAAGTCGAGATCCTTTATTCTGGATATTCATTCTATTTAGGCCAGCTCTAGTGTTACGTTTATTTCAATCAATCTCGCAATTGCGCTAAAGATTAATTTGCCCATGTTGCTCGTCCTTTTTTCCATTAGAGATCGATATGTGATCTTAAACGCCTAAAACTCTCTCACACAGCTCATCGATGTTTAATTTCATTGATATGCTAATGATCTGCGAAAGACATATCGAAAAAAATGAAGACAAAAAATGAGAGGTCCCTCACTTTATATCTGCCTTACAAATGTTTCCTGCACGGATACAAAACAAAATGGATTTACTCCTATTGAACATTATGCAATTATGTCCTCTGATTTGTTGGGTTCGTATTATTAAATTATATCCTTTAATTTGTTCGATCCGTGCAATTCATAATCTTTTTCCTGTTTGCATCTCTTCCTTACATAATGTATTCACAGATGATTCAGTGATCAACTCGAAAATTCCCACATACTCCAACAAATTAATTATTGTATTTCTCATCGTATTGAAAAACAACAATGTAACAAAAAAGATGGGGAATAATTTGTATCTCCTCTATTTTCCTTATCCTTTTGTTGAGCCTCTGAATGCCTATTGTACTACATATTACGTAATTTCGTTGTGGCTGTGTCCTACGTACGTATAATATATGCCTTTCATGAAAAAAGTGCACTAATCGGGTTCTCTCGTTGATGCTTCTAATTTTCAATTGAATGCAAAATATATGTGGTCTAGCGCGAATGGATTGACGGCCGAGGCTTATTCTGGTGGGCTTGGTACGGTCTGGGCCGCGCTTGTGGATCAGGCACAACAGACCGGACCTGGCCCTGTCAATTCTGACTGAATTGGACCTTTTTTAATTACTTTCTTTTCTTTCCTCGTTTTTTGTTTGGGTTTTTATTTGTTTTTTTTTTTCTATTTTTCAAGTAATATTTTTATATGTATTTTTACCACAGTGCATGTTCGACTTGCTGGCAAAAATTCAAGTGTCAATATAGGCAACATTCCATCATCTAGCCAAAGAATTACTTCACACTGAACTCTCTTTTCACTAGCTCTCATTTTGCATGCCACGAACGATTCTCGTGTATGATAGATCCTAAGGGTGATGAGTGATCTAATGAGGCCAGATCCGGTAAAGATTCCCCCAAGTTGGATGGCGGCATCTTCAATCGGCTTGGGAGTGATGGGCGGCAACTCTTGTTGTAGCTCCTCTTGCAGAAGAATTTATAATGTAGTCAATTGACTGCACAATGAAGTACACCCCATGACAAGCCTGAGACCATATAATCGAGGATTTGGTTACACTAACTAATCGGTTGGTGCCCTTTCGGTGTCTAATGTTGTTCATTTCACAATAATATATTTATCAGGCAGTTTGAATTGATTTTAGATATATTCATAACATGTGAAGTGATTATGCCGGTGCACAATTATTATAATAACAACTAGCAACCAAGGATATCGAATAAATTGCATGCCAAAGTGAGCATTTAACACTAATAAATAAGAAAGCTATCATTTCCAGCTAGACTAAAGGCAAACTGTTAAATTATGTCTCGAGTTTGAGCCCGTTAGACAAATACGCATAAGTGCGGCCAAATAAACAAAGTTCAAGGGAGACTTTGTGATGTCTTCAAATTTTGCTCTGCCATTAATCCTATCTCCATGCGTAGAAGGAAGAAGCCAAAGAAAGCCGCATGAGTGGTTTAAGTTCTTTGACTTTTAGGTGGGCCAGTGAAGTCAAAGAAGAGTGATTTGCTTGAGCCGAAAGGGAAGGCATCCACAATCTTCTACATTAAATAAAGGGACCCACAACCTGCTGCAAATGCATGAAGAAAACTCCTATAACACTTCATTCTCTCCAGGAATAAGAAATTCAAAGACGGTGGCCCACCTCATTTCACGGTTATCTTCAAGGATTATAGGCACGCATTTGTTTGACTACTATCACTCATCTCTTCCGCCTCATTAAATGCGTGCCCATGCATATGCACGATCTGCATGCATGCCTACAAATATGGTGGGGTCAGTGCCGACTGTGGGCTTGTCTTGTGGGTGTGATTCATGTGTTTTATGAGGATCACATCTTGGAATTTATGAAGGGAGTGAGAAGAGATTATCATTTTATCTTTGGAATTGGGTCTTCAAAGTCATTTTCTCTTTGGAATGCATATTATATTGAAATTATTAATGCATGGAACCCACATAGCTAGGTTGACCTAGGGCTTGGCCATGAAGACTCGTGATTCAGGCCATCAGTCACCTAGGTCGTGTGATCCAGGCATTGCTTGAGGTCCGGCGATAGTTGCCGAGGTTGGGCGACCCTTAGGCAGTAGTCACCAGTGCATCGTTGGTGCGCATGACCCCTTGGTCGGTGGTCATCGAATATCGATCGGCTTCTCAACAGGAGGAGATGAATAGTGATGAACAATAACCGGAACTTGCATTTCGAAAATGCAAGTTCCCAAAGAATCTTTAGACCTGCTTTGGACTAAGGGCCTTTAGAGTCATTTGGACATGCAATTGCATCTTGCCAAAGTCGCCCAAAAAATCGAACCAAACACATTTGTGTCTGGTCAAGGGACTTTAAAGTCCCAAAGCCCATTCCTAAAACCGAACCAAACGGGGCTAAACTTCCAACATGTACAAGCCTTTAAACCCCTTTGAGGGTGCAAAGTCAGATGTTCTTGATCAAGTGGGTTGATAACTTGGCGTTGGATAGCTTCATACTGCGGTGTTGAAAGCCAAAGTTTTGTCGGTTATCTATGCGGCCATGGGGCATGTAATGGCGAGGTGGTAAACGGGGATCGCACGACGTGCCTACCGTTGGTTGGCAAGCAGGTTAATGAAAGTGAGTAGAGCATCAAGACTCAGGTTTAGATTCAAGAAGTAAGAGGCTTAGCACTGTCCTAAATAAGAGATCGGTACTTATGCGTGATTCATGTGTTTTATGAGGATCACATCTTGGAACTTATGAAGTCAAAGAAGAATGATTTGCCTCAACCGAAAGGGAAGGCATCCACAATCTTCCGCATTAAATAAAGGGACCCACAACCTGCTGCAAATGCATGAAGAAAACTTCTATAATGCTTCCCTCTCTCCAGGAACAAGAAATTCAAAGACAGTGGCCCACCTCATTTCACGGTTATCTTTAAGGATTATAGGCACACGTTTGTTTGATTATTATCACTCATCTCTTCCACCTCATTAAATGCGTGCCCATGCACATGTACGATATGCATGCATGCCTACAAATATGGTGGGGTCAGTGCCGATTATGGGCTTATCTTGTGGGTGTGATTCATGTGTTTTATGAGGATCACATCTTGGAATTTATGAAGGGAGTGAGAAGAGGTTGTCATTTTCTCTTTGGAATTGGGTCTTCAAATTCATTTTCTCTTTGGAATGCATATTATATTGAAGTTATTAATGCATGGAACCCACATAGCTAGGTTGACCTAGGGCTTGGCCATGAAGACCCGCGATTTAGGCCATTAGTCGCCTGGGTCGCGTGATCCAGGCGTTGCCTGAGGTTCGGCGATGGTTGCCGAGGTTGGGTGACCCTTAGGCAGCAGTCACCAGCGCGTCGTTGGTGCGCATGACCACTTGGTCGGTGGTCATCGGATATCAATCGGCTTCTTAACCGGAGAAGATGAACTGTGATGAACAATAACCAGAACTTGCATTTCGAAAATGCAAGTTCCCAAAGAATCTCTAGACCTGCTTTGGACTGAGGGCCCTTAGAGTCATTTGGAGATGCAATTGCATTTTTCCAAAGTCGCCCAAAAAATCGAACCAAACGCGTTTGCATCTGGTCAAGGGACTTCAGAGTCCCAAAGCCCATTCCTAAAACCGAACCAAACGGGGCCAAACTTCCAACATGTACAAGCCTTTAAACCCCTTTGAGGGTGTAAAGTTTGATGTTCTTGATCAAGTGGGTCGATAACTTGGCGTTGGATAGCTTCATACTGTGGCGTTGAAGCCAAAGTTTTGTCGATTACCTATGCAGCCATGGGGCATGAAATGGCGAGTTGGTAAACGAGGATTGCATGATGTGCCTACCGTTGGCTAGCAAGTAGGTTAATGAAAGTGAGCAGAGCATCAAGACTCAGGTTTAGATTTAGGAAGTAAGAGGCTTAGCACTGTCCTAAATAAGAGATCGGTACTTACGTGTGATTCATGTGTTTTATAAGGATCGCATCTTGGAACTTATGAAGTCAAAGAAGAGTGATTTGCCTTAGCCGAAAGGGAAGGCATCCACAATCTTCTTCATTAAATAAAGGACCCACAACCTGCTGCAAATGCATGAAGAAAACTTCTATAACGTGTCCTTCTCTCCAGGAACAAGAAATTCAAAGACGGTGGCCCACCTCATTTCACGGTTATCTTCAAGGATTACAGGCACACGTTTGTTTGATTATTATCACTCATCTCTTCCACCTCATTAAATGCGTGCCCATGCACATGCACGATCTGCATGCATGCCTACAAATATGGTGGGGTTAGTGCCGATTGTGGGCATGTCTTGTGGGTGTGATTCATGTGTTTTATGAGGATCAATCTTGGAATTTGCGAAGGGAGCGAGAAGAGGTTGTCATTTTCTCTTTAGAATTGGGTCTTCAAAGTCATTTTCTCTTTGGAATGCATATTGTATTGAAATTATTAATGCATGGAACCCACATAGCTGGGTTGAATAGGGCTTGGCCACGAAGACCCGTCGAACCTCGCACATATAAATACAGACTTGCTCTAATTGCTGTAACTCAACATTCGAAAATTTTAAAAGTTGAAATTGCTCAGGTATGTGCCATTTTTATATTGCACATTAAATATGCATTCAAGTTTGATTAATTTTAACTAGAGTTTTTTTTTTATTATATTAAATTATCGACATGTGTTTAAATATTACATCTATAGTGATACTTATAAGCGAGAAAATTGGTCTGTGACTCTATCAAGTCAAATTTGACTGGAAAGCTGGTCAATCCCAATCAAAGTGCCATCAATTGTGAAGAAATAAAAGTTCAGTGCCGATAATAAAAATCAAAGTGAAGCAACTTGATTGCAAAATCTATGAATGCTCATAGAAAATCAACACTTTTAAAAGAAAAAAAATTCTTAAAATGATTGCTTGTATGACTTAGCATAATGAATGTGATGAAAATATTTTCATCATTAATGATAATCTATAGACATAGATTGTTACTAATAATAAGAATATTTTATGTTGGTTAATCGGTTAATTTTCTTAATGTTTCATAATTGTTATCCACAGGATGGGTATTGCAATTCTTAGAGGGACGTCTGAGTCATTTGAGGATGAAAGCAAGAACGGTACGTAGCATGCACATTTTGAATTTAATATGCATTTATTCAAATATATAATAATTTATTTATATTTAATTGACAAGATCATGTAATTTTTCATGCAACCAATATAAACAAATATGGCTGGTTAATTTCGTATATGACTAATCAGTTTAAGAGTTTTCCTAATGGAGACTATATTAATTGATATTGTAATTTACCATTTTATTATGGTTAAGGTTGTTTGTAGCAATTAGCAAGTCGTACATTTACCATGGTATCGCCCAAAGCCTGCGGATAAATAAATACAGCTTCAATTATTCTGTGCAAAGAAGCAGGAAATGAGAAGCCAAGAAACGCCGGAGCTACGCGAAAGCTTGATGTGAAGATCGCGAACGCAGTTCATGTTTCTCCGGCGAGGGAAACGTTTGGTGGGCTTTACGCTCTCTCAAACCTCGACCAGTCCTTAACGTACGTGATTGGGATCGTGTTCGCCTTCAATGGCGAAGGGAGAGGAAGGCGTTCCGCTGCAATCGAGACAATCAGAGAGTCGCTGGCCAAGGCATTGGTCGAGTTCTATCCATTCGCGGGCAGACTTGTCGTGGGGATCGACGGGAGGATGGCAGTGAGATGCACGGGAGAAGGTGTCCCATTCATTGAAGCGACGTCGGAGGATGACATCGCAGCGCTGGGCGACATCAGCATCATCAATCCTGCCATGCTGCGAAAACTCGTGAAGCACACCGACGAAGCCTCGACCATATTGGAAGTACCTTTGCTTTCGGTGCAGGTAAATACAATTGAACATGTCGGTCGTGCTGATTCTGGCGTGCCTCTGCATTAGTTCATCGATGAATCATATATTAGAGAGATTGTACGAGAATTATGCTACTTTGTGCGAGATTTTTCTTTTGGGGCAAGATAGAAGGAGCAACATAGTGCTTTTGAACAATTTATCTAACAGAAAGAGATCGTTTCTGCACTGCTTTTTTTTTTTTTTTTTTTTTTTTTTTTTTAAATGATTCAACCGCTTGCGGAGCGGCATGTTCTTCTGGACTCGTGCAAGGGGATTTAGACTTTCCAAGACTGACGTACACATAACTAGATATCCACTTACAGTTTATCATGAAATCCAGGTGACGACGTTCAAGTGCGGAGGGATCGTTGTCGGCATCGTCATGAATCACGTCCTCGTTGACGGGAAAGCCCTCACGGACTTCATAGCTTGCTGGAACGACCTAGCTCGAGCCAAGCCGCCATCAGTTCTTCCCTTTCTTGATCGATCAGTGTTGCGCCCGAGGCAACCTCCGCGTGTCGATCTCCCCCACCACGAGTATGCTCTAAGAGACCAGCGGCCCGGACTCGTGGTCGACCCTCAAACCAAGCCCCTTGTTTACAGATCGTTCTGCTTCAAGCCACAAGCTCTCATTCAGCTCAAGAAAGCGGCAAGAATCGCAACCCAGAATGGCTCTTCTGTAGTCCCGACGAACTTTGAAGTCATATCGGCGCTCGTGTGGATCTCGCGAACCAAAGCTCTTGGAATCGGTCCTCACGAGACGACGAAGCTTCTCACTGCAGTCGACGGCCGCCCCAAGTTTGACCCCCCGCTGCCGAGTGGCTACTTCGGGAACGGCATCGCTTTGTCCTGCGCTGAGTGCAGTGCCGGCGAATTGACCCGCAAGCCCTTCTCGTTCGCTGTCCAGACCGTGCATGAGGCGCTCGCATCCGTCACCGAGAGTTACATAAGGTCGGCCATCGACCACATGGAGCTGAACAGGGTCCTTGTTGACTGCGAGGGCAACTCTTGCTGCATCAGCAAGTGGAGCCGACTCCCTTTCTACAAGATGGATTTCGGGTTCGGGAGGCCATTCCAGGTGGCGCCGGTGACGGTCCCCGACAACGTCATCTTTGTCGCTTCCCAGAGCAGGGAGAGTGACGACTTGGTTGTGTCCCTGGGGCTTACTAGCAACGCCATGAATGTTTTCTCGAAGTTGATTCAGCATGAGCTCACACTGAAAAGCAAGTTCTAGTCTCATCCATGGATATGAGTATATGAAGCTTAGTTTTCGAGCCCCTGGTTTTAAGTAGGACTAGCGCAGTGGTGTTGGGCTGCTTGTGCCTGTTGTTTTATATGATATGCTTCCATTAATAAAGTGATGTACTTTCTGAAAAATGGAATCTTATAGATACAAATGTCAATATATGAAAGAGCGCCCACATCATACACTAGTAATGTGAGAAAAAGTTCTAGGCATGTAGTTTTGTATACCATTGATAGGATATTAAGAGTAAATTAAGGGCATATGAGGCCATTTGTGTGAGAAAATATTAACCGCACAAGTTGTGGAAGGAAAAGAAAGTGAAAAAAAGAAAATAAAAAAGAAGGGAGAAACGGCAAAGAAGAAGAGAAATGGAGGTGCGAGTTTGCAAGAGGAGAGAGACAAGGAGAGAAAAATTTGACAAATGGGCCATTTCCGGACATGTCGCTTAATAGATGGGCATCTACTACGTGGTGCTAGCACAACTTGTGTAGCTAATATTTTTCCTTAATTTTGAGTAAGACTAGCATAGTGATGTTGCGCTCCTCATGCCTGTTGTATTATATGACATGCTTCCATCAATCAAGTGATGTACTTTCCAAAAAAAAGGAATTTTATAGATACGATGTCAATTTATGAAAGAGTGGTCATAGCATATAGTAACGTAAGAAAGTTTTACACAGGTAGTTTTGTAAACCATTAATATGATATCATGACAAAATTAAGGGCAAATAGACAATTCTTGTAAATTTTTTCTTTACACAGGTGGTGCGGGCGCTATTTTTCTTTGTGAAATAATGGGTTTGCGTTGAGTGTTTGGTAAAGTGCCATTTTCACTATCTATATATCTTTAGCATTAGGAAGAGTATTGTTGGGTTGTCATCATCCATGTTGGGTATTCATTAATATACAAGTGTGAGCACATTATAGAGAAAAATTCCCTATCGGGTAATTGAAGAGGGATTGAGTAGTTAATAAATTTACTAGACTTATAATTTATTGATTTAAACTCTTAAATAAAGGTGATTTACTAATATGATTTTTGATGGGTTCATATTTTTGAAAATCTACTCTCCAAGATAAGTTTTATTCTTTCCAAGAGTTTTAGAATTTTGAGAACCAAAGAGATATAGCTATAATTGTCCATGTGCTGCTATTGAACAAAAGGTCCAATATTCATATTGTAGGGAATGCTTCCATTATTCCCAAAATAAGTAATTTTCATGATTAATATCCTACAAAGCATGAATTGCATTATACATGTTTAATGAGGGGCTAAGATTAATTCCTCATTGTGAATTTTCAATTTTATAAAACCAGGAGTAGAAGTGGAACTGGGTCTTCAAAGTCAATTTCTCCTTTTAATGCATCTCGTATTAAATAAATAAATACATGGAACCACATTGCACGAAGACCCGTTGACCCTTGCACACATAAAAATAGCCATGCTCCAATTGTTTTACTAAACTGTCCATGCTTTAACTGTTGAAATTCTGCAAGTGTGTGTCTTTCACTTTATTGGATTTGATGTACACATTTAATCTAACATATTGTTAGGGTTAATTAGGATATTTCTTTTGATTATCCTCATCTCTCAAGATAGCGCTTATATTTCATTTTGATTATGCATATCTTTGATTGTTATTTTATTTTAGATAGTCATTTAATAAAGCCTATCTTATGTTCTCTTCTTCTACACACATTAAAATACATAGAAATTTCACAATTATTTCTTCCTATTTTTTATATTTCAAGTTATACCAAAAGTGACGATGATAATGATTTCTGTAATATTTTAATAAGTTTTATGAAATTTCTTTTTTTCTTTTCTTTTTTCTTTTTCCTTCATAGGATTTCCAGCTAGCGAGATAACTTGGGCCCCAGCAACGGTTATTGACTCTTGCTAGCAATAGGCAAAGGCTTCGTTCTCTCTCTTGGATTTAGGCGAGGGCCCACAATGCCCTCGTCCTCAGGCTAAGAGCGGAAACATATAATAAAAAAGACAAATAAGGGGTTTTAAATAATTTGAACTCAAAAAATCTTCCTTTGATACCATGTATGATGTTGTGAGACTTTTTTTGTAGTGTTATTTTAGAATGAATCACTTAAATCTCCAACTTAGAAAGCCACAAATATTAGGGGCATTCGATTAGACCTATTCAACCTTGGAACCAGCTCATCTTGGTCGGTTCATACAAGATTGGTTTAGTGCCTTTGTAAAAAATGTGGAAATTGACTTTGGTAGGTTTGGTTTCTATGCATTGTAATGGTCGGTTCTACCCAAGAACCAAACTTGTCAAGGCTGGTTCTAGGGTAGAACTGTCGAAACCAACACAAAATTTGGTAACTTTTTCGCATGACTCTCTCTCTCTCTCTCACACACGTATTTGACACAATGCATATTGTATATCTAATAAAATAAAACAAGAAAAAGGCACATTCCAAAGTCGATCAGTTTATACAATCCATAACCCGATCTTAACACCTAAATATTGAATTATCAACCTATAAGCATTGTTCAAAATAGGGAATTTCCTAACATGGAGATGCCTAAGAATTAGGCACAAATCAAGATTAGAATTGACTAATATCAAATTAGATAATCAACAATTGCAAACCATCAAGTTGGTTCGAGAAATCACCCAGTTTCGTGTATTTGTTTCCGAGAATCGGGACTGGGGCGGGGAGCTTTACGTCGACCCATGAGGAGGAACGTCAGGACCAGAGCAGCAACGACGGCGATCCAGTAAGGACACGGCATATTGCAGACAGGTTTGCTAGAACAAAAGACGCAACGGTAAAGGTTTGTTGGTGTTGGGCAGTCTAACTGGAAAGCTGGGGTCGCCCGGACTCTGCTAGGCCGCAACGGTGTGGGTTCGATCAATACTAGTCTGCTCTAGGCAACCTGCGAAAGGAAATCAAACGTAGCAGAGGAAACTAAACGGCAAGCGGTGGCGTCAAAGTGGAGCCGGGATGCCGCCTGGAATCACCGGAAACCGCCAGAGAATGCTGCTGTGGCGTTAGAATAAGTCGGCGAAACTGCTGTCGCGGCTGCAGCAGGACGTGCTGAGCGCGACGAAGAGTGCCGGCGAGCGTGGTAGAGGCGCGACGATGGACAAGCCGGCAACGAGCACAGTGACTGGTGAGGGACGGCGCGGCGGTTGCGTTTGCAGAAGGACAGGAGCCGGAGATCAACGCCGGCAAACAAGGTCTCGAGAATTTCGACGAGGAAGCAAACCCAAGCATTTGAAAAGGGAGGAGGGGGGCTCCAATATGAATGAGAGAACATGAAGCAAATTTAGCTGTGGCACGCACTCATTTCCCAATTTTTTTTTTTCATGTAAAGATTAGCAGTATTTTAAGAAAGTAAACTAGTTAATAATGTTATTAAAAATAGCAAAGGTCTAATCTAAAAATTATAATTGAGGCTACGTCCAACCTAACAATCACATATGACATTACAATCTAACAATTAGCTTAATTATAATGTTACTTCTATTATTCTAATATGATTTCATGCACCAGCACAAGGATTGGGTTTAGGAGTAGTAGTTAATCGGTCATTATCCGTGGAGGATAGGACAAATAATTTATGTTTGTCTAATCACTATTTGTCTATTAATGAGTAATTATCTAAAAATTCCTAAATTTATTAAACGACAGCCAATTTAGTCATAAATTTTTTAATTTTACTAATTTAATCATAATTTTTTGATGATTTACCAATATAATATTCTAATTAATTTTGGTCGGAAATCATTTATGTGACAGTTATATGGCGTAAGACGACTAATATTTACATTAGCAATTTCCATAAAAAATTGGTTAGAATGACTATATTAACAAATCATCAAAAGAATTGTAATTAAATTAATAAAATTGAAAAAATTAATACTAAATTGGTATTTTTTAGACAATATTTCAGTTTATAAATGGTGGACAAAAGGATGGATATCTAATCGATGTATGTCCATAAGCGATGGTGGAAAGGATGGAGAGACGCATTGGTGATGGTGACGAGCAATAGAATACAAAAAATCATCCATCTCAATATACATCTATAAAGATGGTGACTTAGAAATTAGCACTGGTACTGAATTGATGTTTATATTGCGCGATCGTTTGTAAGTCCACATTGTCGTCTTGATTGAGGCAACGGAAAGCGGTCTTTTTTTTTTTTTTTTTAATATTTTATCTTTACTTTTGACCCGTGACAACTTGGAGCAGTGTCCTACAAGTATTCAGCTTCCTAAGGAATTCCTTGCAGAGGAAGAGTGGGAAAAGGACTTTCAAGTCACCGCTGGTCCGACTGGCCTCTCACACTATGACCCAAAAAATAAAATAAAAATTGGCCTCTCTCACCGAGGGCCAAGATGTACTGCATGCAAGCGTGTCCATCTTCACTTACCATTACCATGCTTTGTCCTTGAGAAAAAAATGATTCAAGAAAAGCAGTTTTTATTAAGAGTAACGTGCAACCTTATCAATATGCTGAAAAATTATCGGTATGGATTCCTTGTAATATTTTTCAATGCAAGAGATCTAACTTCAACATTAAGTTAGTAGACGACAAATGCCCCTCTTAAAATGCCCTCCCAAAAAAAAAAAAAAAATGCAGGATGTACAGACCAATCATAAAGGGGTCTCGCTTTATTTGTATGCTGTGAGAAAATTAAATTTCACACGTGATACTCTGTCAAGGTTGTTCCCAAATTTGTTTCTATGTAATATTTTCTCAAGAGACCAAAAAGGACAAAATGCTAAAATACCTGTTCTGTCGTGTTTAACTTCCCATATTCACATTTTCAGCTTGCGGTTACTTTTACCTTGCCTTCTTTTCGTTTTTACATTTTCACCTACGGTATCTCTCTGGGGAAAGTGCTCTGAATTTTGATTACGTTCGGTGTGAATTTTCTTTTTCGGAAATTACACTCTTTGATATAAATTTATGCACTCACTTCACAATTAAAATAAATGTGAAAATCTACCTCTATATAATTTTGTAATTACACCCTCTACCCAAAGGGGAGCCTTTAAGAATTGAATTTCATGCACTCTCCAAAAAATTTGTGGCCATCTAAGCTCCACATCAAATAATATTATGCACTACTAACCAGATAAATTATTAACATCATTGCACAATTAGTTTTAAACTCATTATAATTATTTCTAATTGAACCAATATAGCTTTAAATCTTTGAGGAAAAATGCAATCCAATCATTCCGACCAAGTCACACTTGATTTAGTCGACATGGCGGTCCAGTAATTACAGATAATCTTACATATAATGCTAAGGTGTGACGTTGACTATTTCAACAAAATGATGCCGTTTTTATTGATCTTAATGATTTTTTTTTTTCATGTAATTACAGATTGAATATGAGTCTGTTGCAAACCTACAAAGATCCATGTAGAGGTGAACTTTGATGTTTTAAATTTATCTTAATTGAGTTTTAAAATTTTAATTGACTCATATACAACCTGACATACAACCTGACGCACTAAAATTGAGTTGAAATATGGATTTATAACTCATATCGCTGCTCCTCGAAGAACTACGTCGGAGTGTGGCCTATCTTTGTCCATTTGTTCTCTTTATTAATTACAATTTGTTATATTGATGCCAACACTATATAAAGCACTCATTCCACGGGCGATGATTTAAGTCGTGTCATTTTTGTTATTTTGACAGCTGGTAATTATATGTTTTTTATTTTTGTTTTTTTTAATTTGAAGCTACACGATGCGCGTGCAATCTAAATTTTAGAAAAAAAATCAAGCGAAGAGACCGTGTCCAATAGTTAAGGCTACCGAGCTCTTCCACGCTTATATTGATTGCTCTTCGACATTCCCTTCCATCATCCTTCTCTGCACTCAAATCTCTTTGCCTTCTTCGTCTCTCATCGTTCTTGCTCTGTCTCGCCCTTTCTTCTCCTCGGCACAACCTTTCTTCCTTCTCTTCTTCTTCTCCTCCTTCAGTATCTGCTTCTCGTTTTCATCGTTCTCTTTATCTGTCTCTCTGTTTTCTCGCTCTTTATTTCTCGGACAAAAAAAAATCAAAGAAAAATGTCGACCGATTCTGCCGTTTCAATTGCATGGGATGTTTTGAAGTGCTTAGTTGCTCCCCTCAGGCATGGATTGAGATACGTCACGTCCTCCGAGAGCTACGCCAACAATCTTCTGATGGAAGTCGGGGATCTGAAGTACGAGTCTCAGAGGGTCCGCAGTGCCGCCGAAGTGGCTAGAGATGATCTTCAGAATATCCACGAATGGGTCCCAAAGTTTCTGGCAAGTGCCGAGGAGGCCTTGAAGGAGGCCGAAGACCTAGTGGAAAATTTTGAAAAGGCGAGCAAGACTTGCTGCCACGGGACTCTTCCCGACCCCAATTGTCGCTATCAGTTCAGCAGGAAGGCCAAGCACAAGATCGATGACATTAAGAATCTCATTCTAGAAAACAGTAATAGGGAGATCTCCTTCAGCGGTCTTGCTCCTGGTGATGTCGCTGCTCTAATTCCAGCTGGGAGAGAAGGCAAAGATGTCGTCCAGTCGACCACCACAGCGGCCTCAGCTTCTTCTGTCGACTTCGAATCCAGAGCTTTGATGATACTGAACATCATGGACGCTCTTATGGATAACCGCTATAGCGTGGTCGGGGTTCACGGGATGGGCGGGCTCGGCAAGTCCCACCCTTTTGGTGGATGTTGAGAAGAGAATAAGGGAAAAAAATTCGTTCGATTGGGTTGCTAAGGCTGACGTGTCGCAAAATCCAGATGTCAAGAAGATTCAAGAAGAGGTTGCGCACTGGTTGGGCCTTAGCGACATAAAGAAGGAAGAGAATGTCAGTTTGCGAGCGAAGCTTCTGCGCGAGAGGTTGGAAGATTTGGAGAGGAAGAAAAACAAGGTCCTCATAATATTGGACAATCTGTGGGAGCGGCTCGACTTGAAAGACATCGGCATTCCTTGTGAACTTGACAACAAAGTTATAGGATGTAAGCTGTTGTTAACGGCGAGAGATGAACGTGTTTTGCGAAGGGAAATGCGCTGTGACAATGCCTTCCTCCTCGGTGTACTGGAAGACGAAGAGGCAAAAAGATTGTTTGAGACGAGGGTAGGAGGTAAAGTTCAAGTTGAATTAGAATCCTTGGTGGAGGAAGCACTCCACATATGTGCAGGTTTGCCTTTCCTAATTCTCGCAATATCAAAACTTTTTATAGACACTAGTTACTCTGATTGTAAGGATGCTTTGAAACAAATCTGGAACGAAGAAACCGGTGAGGTGATAAATAAGACGTTGCGAGTGAGTTACGATTGTATAAAATACGAGGAGGCGAAGACATTGCTACAACTCTGTGCTGTTTATGGTGTCTCTAAGCCCTCTCTTGAAAACTTGGTGAGGTACAGTGTGGGTTTGGGACTATTTAGAAAAAATAGCAGCATGGAAGACACTAGAAATAGATTGAGTTCACTTATCCATACTCTTCAAGCCTCCTCCTTGTTGTTACACAATAGAGAAAATGATGGTTTCAAGATACATGACTTGGTTCGTGGGTTTGTTACCTCGGTTACTTCAGGAGATCACTTTCTTCTTGTTTTGAAAGATAAAGATAAGTTAGTAACAGAGTTGTCAAAGAATAAGCTTAAAAGTTGTAAGGCGATATGCTTTTCCTACATTGATTTGCAGGAGCTTCCCCAAGAATTAGATTGCCCCAAAATGCAAATCTTTATGTTGTTCACAAACAATAAGTCTCTTGAGGTCCCAGATTCATATTTCAACTCTATGAGAAATCTCAAGGTCTTAGATCTTAGCAGGGTACGTCTCAATTGTTCACCTTCGTTGTTTCAATTCTTGAAAAACTTACACACTCTGTGTCTTGATTATTCTTCGTTAGAGGATGTTGTCATTCTTGGTGAGCTAAAAAGGTTACAAATTCTTAGGCTTATGAACTCCAAAATTCAGCGATTGTCAAAAGAAATGGGGCAATTGGTAGAGCTAAGGTTATTGTACTTGAATTATTGTTCAAATCTTCAGATAATTGAACCATGCATGCTTGGAAGCTTAATCAAATTGGAGGAGTTGTACATGAATAAATTTAAACAATGGAATGCTATGAACCAAACTCTACCAACTAATGTCAGTCTTATTGAGTTGAATAACATGAAGAAACTCTGGACTTTGCATGTGTCCATTCTCGATCCAAGTGTGATCCCAGAGGATCTAAATGTCAAGAAATTAACCATGTCATGCCCCGATCCGCAGGCACGCGTACATCCCTTACCTTTGGTCAATTTTAAAATGCGATATCCTAGGACTACATATCGCCGACCATTTTATTTTCAATATGCACATGCAGAAGCAGTTATAAATCCCTAGACAATAAAACAATGGGATAAAAAAGTAGGCCATATTTTCCATACTGAAAATTCACAACCATACTTTTTTACACGCATCTCATAGTATTCTACAATACTATATATACGTAAGTCTGATCTAACATCTATTCACATGTAGGTAAGGTCTGACAAGACAGGATGGGATTTCAGTCCTCATCCGGGTCGTACTCAGGGTCATCCTCGGGGTCCTTCTCCACATACTCCTCTTCGGGTTCCTCATTAGGGATCTCCTCGTCAGAGTCCTCCTCCTTAGGCTCCTCATTCGAGTCCTTAAATGATTATTCAATAATCACTGAGACAACGTCTCAGAAAGTTCTACTCCCTAAGACCCTATTAGTAAACTAATACATCTTAGGGTTGCCTATGCACAACATGAGTCGAAGGACTTATCTTGGCCTCAGATTCCACCTGCATATTAGCACAGATCAAATAGGCACCCAAGCAATCACATCACTAGTCGAAGCATTGATCAAATCGACCTAGTTGATTACACGCCAACAAGACCACTCACGGTCATTTCCATTTAGTTAATCGATTCACAACACCAAATCAAAGCAATAATCAATCGATCTAGTCGATTACATATTAGTCGGATCATTTCTATGTCATTCATTCCATCCCATATAACCTCCAATAGTACACTTAGTCACAGAGCCGTATCAATGCTCTTGGGCATCAACTTCGCCAAGCTGACGTACACACTAGACAATTACGTGCATTCTTTAATGCGCTGTTTTCACCAGTGATATCCCAAATCACCAAACCACACATGCCTATAATAATGTATTCAATAGACAATTGCGTACGTTCTTTAAGGCACCGTTTTCGCTAGTGATGTCCTTAATCACCTAACCACACATGCCTATGACGATGTGTTTAATAGACGATTGCATACGTTCATTAAGGTGCCGTTTTCGCCAGTGATGTTCTTAATCACTGAACCACACATGCCTATGATGATGTGTTCAATAGACAATTGCATGCGTTCATTAAAGTGTCGTTTTCGCCAGTGATGTCCTTAATCACCGAACCACACATGCCTATAACGATGTGAGTACTAGATCGATACGTGCATTCTTTAATGCATCGTTTTCGCCAATGACGTCCTTAGTCACTGAATCACGTAGGCCCATCACACTGTACCTAATCGGTTATAGCCCAGAGTATTTCCAATTCACTCTCATGATTCCATCCACTTTACAACTCATCAAAGCATTATAATTGCTAAATAAACATACTTGGCCATCTACCAATCAATCATTCAATTTCATTCAATTCCAAACAATTAAAGAACAATTCCTCAAATTGCACAATCAATTCAATTCAGCATAACATAGAGTTCAAATAAATAAACGGTCTGCACCATGACAATCAGCACGAAATTCCAGTCACTAACCATCCCAGTTGAATTTCCGGAAAAACAAAATAATTAAATAATTAATTTCGAAAAATAAATAAATAAATACTAAATTAAATTTAGCACAATATAAAACTCAATTAAATAAATGAACCGCACCACGATCATGAGCATAAAATCCTGGTCATTGGCCATCCTAGTTGAATTTCTGGAAAATAAATATTTAAATAATTAATTTCGAAAATTAATATTAAATTCCTAAAAATTCCATTTAGGCCCGAATTGCCTAATTAACACCCGATAAGGGTTGGGAAAAATCCCACGAAGCATCCAATAAATACTATAGGCAATTCTCTAAGTATACTAACCAAACAACTAATATGTAATGCAATTAACTAATAACCGCTAACCAATTCTAATTTAACCACCTAATTACTCTTAACTAACACTAATAAACCTTTAAGTATAATTAACAAACTAAGAAGGTATTAGTGAGTAAAACTCACTCAAAATGACGGGATCAACGCGAGGATCGACTTTCCTTGAAGCGGGCCGAGCATCCGGGCTCGGGAAGACGGCCAAAATGGGCCAAAACCTCACTGTCATACCCATTTTCTGCCTTCTCTGTTCGCTACTGGTTGAGGCGGTTTCGGAGTTGAGATGGTGGAGCAAGGCCGGTAGAGGGCGAAAGGAGCTTCAGTGGGCTGAGGTGGCGACGTACGGTGGCTGGAGGTGGCCGAGCCGCGGCTTGAAGTGGCCGAACGGAGCTGGACAGCAGCTTTGGAATAGCGAGCTAGGCGAGAGAGCGACCAAGGCGTGCGGAGCAGCGACGAGGCAACAATGTGTAGCACGGCGGCGAACGGCGGAGGGCGGTGGCATCGCACATGGTGCTGGTTGCTTCGGCGTCCATCCCAGATCTGGGACCTCAGGCAGCAGACGAAGGGGAGGACAGAGGGCAGACGGTGTTCGAGCGGGCGAGTGGGAGATAGACGGCGGCAGCGCTTCGGCACAACGGCGACGGCAACTCCGGCGTGGCTGTGGCTCCTTCAACGTTGCTATCCGCCGCTTATGCTTCTGCAGTTTTTCGAATCGGCCGAGAAGGAGAGGAAGAGAGATGTTGAGAGAGTGAGGGAGTCCACAGAGAGAGAGAGAGAGCTAGAGTGTTGAAAAGTCAAAAAAGTAAAAAGTAATGGGGGGAGCAAAGTGAGAAACGGAAGAGGGCAGTCGGTGGGGGATAATCTGCACGAGGGGGAAAAGAGAGAGGGAGAGAGAGAGAGAGAGAGAGAAAAAAGAAAAAGAAAGAAAGAGAGAAAACTTGGGGCAAAGGGGAAAATGTGTTTGGCCAAATAGGGAAAGAGAAAATGGGAATAAATTCAAAAGAAAAGAATTTCCTCAAATAGAAAATTCTTATTTCATTTTCTTTTGAATAAGCTCATAGATTCTCAAGGAATTTCATATTAGAGTACTCGGTTCTCACTTGCATTTCTGCATCCAATTTCCCTCTTGAATTTCTCTCAAATGACTCTCATAAAATCAATTGATGTCTCACTTATCAAATTGATTATTTTTCTCATTTAAGAACCCCTCATACTTCTCAATTTCACAATCCCTGGCTTCAACTAAACGAAAATGGCCATAAACTGACTTTTTCCCAAAGAGTTTTGGTTGTCAGAAAGATCTTTTGAGACTGAGTCAACGTTCCTAAAATTTATGATGACAAGACAGAATCTTCAATTTCTGAAATCGAACTCGATTGGCGATTAATTTCACTCGGGCGCGTTTTTAGTGTGACCTAGGCTACTAGGTAGTTTTCATAACTTTTTAGGACAAATGACCCGCGGTCGATTTTCTTCGAGCCACGATGAACCCACTCGACTCATTGGTGATTCTCAGTTGTCGTGAAAATATTGAGGATTCAAATATAGACACAGGGTACCAAAACGATAGTAAAATTAAATTAGTGCTGGTCGATGAGAATTTTCCAATTTAGTGGAATCACCCACGATCGGTCATTCATCTCAGTTGAACCGACCTATCTTTGATCTTAATTCGATTTTTAATTGTGCCGTAATAACCTCTAAAGATGAGCACGGTTGAGAAATCGATTCCTGGTCGAATTCTCAAGTCTATTTGCCTTAAGTCCTTAATAGCTTACTTAGCTAGTCTAGTTATCTCGTGAGTGGCCAACTCAAAGAAAAACACTGTAGTCGCGTCGATGAAATGCCCAATTTATCTAATCGAAATCCGAACCCGAAAATCTGGATGTCACAAACCAAGTATGAAATTCATATAGGTGAAGGATGGCATTGGTCTTGTCGTAAAGGATTGAGCACATTGATGCTCCAGTGGGATCCAATAAATGATATTTTTCAAAAAGGATGCATACAAAGACTCTTAGGCAAAACTGGCAATATGATATTGGATAGTTTGAACGGAATTGAGCAAAGTAATTGTGCATTATCCCAAAAATGTTTTCCAAAATTAAAGCATCTATGTGTTGGGAATAGTCCCTCAATTCATTACATCCTCCAATCGTCATCCCATATAGATTTTAAGACATTGGAGTCATTACTTCTCAAGAATCTCATAAACTTGGAGAAGATATGGACCTCCAATATCTCCTCCAAGTCCTTCAGCGCATTAAAAGTAGTATGAGTCAAGTATTGTCACAACATAGAAGTAGTATTTCCTCTTTCATTAATGAGGGAACTTCCACAGCTAAAGGAGATGGAAGTTGGCAATTGCAAGTTAATACGGGGAATCATAGAAGTTGATGAGAGTGGCAAATTTGGGTTGCATGATTTGCAAGTATTGAAATTGCATTCCTTGCCACATATCATGAACTTTTTCACTACCAAGTTGGCTCCTTCAAGTAGTACATCAGACAACCATATTATCATTCCAAAACCAACTTCTGAAATCCCCCGCATTTTCGGTAAGAGGAAGTATCCCAAATAAAAAACAATAAAGAAAACTACATCGCATTCTCCCAGCTGTTCCATTAAAATAGCGCAACTCGTTCTGCTCAGACATCATGTGTGGCCAATAGGAGATACAATCCCACATAAATTAATTCAATTTCATGAAAAAGATCCAATATATTACAAAATTACGCGGATCATCTTTCATAATCTAACTCAAGCACCGAAAATTCGATGGACCCATCAAAGCGACTCGAATCCCACAACAACAATACACCAAAGCACACAACTTTATGCACGTGGAACCAATAACAGCACCCACAGAATCCAAACCAAATCAGGCAAAATCAGGGCAGCCAGCTAAATCAACTATCCCCAATCTATAACAACCAAATTGGCTATCAGGAAACGTTGGAGGAATCCCTCGCGGGTTAGGTCAATGATGAGCCGCGCATTGGATGGCTTCATATTGCAGCGTCACAAGCCAAAGCTCCATCGGTTACTGAAGAGGCCATGGGGTGCGCAATGGCAAGCTGGTAAACGGGGGATTGCATGACGTGCCTACCGTCGGCTGGCAAGCAGGTCAATGAAAGTGAGTAGAGCATTAAGACTCAGGAGGTAAGAGGCTTAGCACTATCCCGAATAAGAGATCGGTACTTATGCGTGATTCATGTGTTTTATGAGGATCACATCTTGGAATTTGTGAAGGGAACAAGAATAGGTTGTCATTTTCTCTTTGGAATTGGGTCTTACAAAGTCATTTTCTCTTTGGAATGCATATTGTATTGAAATTATTAATGCATGGAACCCACATAGTTGGGTTGACCCAGGGCTTGAACATGAAGACCCGCGATTTAGGCCATCAGTCGCCTTGGTCGCATGACCCAGGCGTCGGCTGAGGTTCGGCGACGGTCGCCAGGGTTGAGCAACCCTCAGGTGTCGGTCGCCGGTGTGTCGCCAACGCACACAACCCTTTGGTCGGACGTGGTCGGCCTCCGATCGGCTTCTCCATCGGAGAAGATGAATAGTGATGAATAGTAATCGAAACTTGCATTCGGAAAATGCAAGTTCCCAAAGGACCTCTAGACCTGCTTTGGACTAAGGTCCCTTAGAGTCATTTGGAGATGCAATTGCATCTTGCCAAAGTCGCCCAAAAAATTGAACCAAACGTGTTTGCATTTGGCCGAGGGACTTTAGAGTCCCAAAGCCAAACCAAACGGGGCCAAACTTCCAGCATGTACAAGCCTTTGGACCCCTTTGAGGGTGCAAAGTCAAATTGTCACGCTTCAAACCTCTAGCGTGCACACATCCCTCGGTGGTTGATAGAAATTGTGACATTCTCAGGACCCATTCCTTTTATTGCATATGTGGAAGCGAATTAACTAATCCCCTGACAACAACATATTTGGGATAGAAAAGTAGGACAGCAATTTCTCAAATTAAAACACACTTTCAAAACACCTCAAGTTCATATACAGAAGGTCTATCTCAAAAAGAACTACTGAGCCACCTATGCTCCCGACCCTTCTACTTCAAGCTCCTGGTTCTTCACAATAAGGACCTGAAAATGGTTATATAATAACCAGTGAGATATAAATCTCAGTGAGTCCTCCCTTAAGCCCTGGTTTGTACACCAACTCGACTCGGGGTATCTCTTCAAAACCACTCCATAAACAAACCCTGACTAACAACCAACAATCAACAGTTGATTCACATGCAACCATACCCGGCATGCCATACCCTGCACGTTATATCTCAACACAATACACGTAATGCACATGGTCATTAGATGATGCAATTCATCAATCACATACGAGTCGCATGACAAGTGATCTCACCTGGCCATTGCCATACCTTGCACGTTATCGATTCATGCGTGCGTGTCATAAACAATATGATCCACTCAGGCATTCCAATTACTTACGGCCACACAAGCACTCTAATTGCTTACGGCCACACTGGCACGACTTATCATACGTTCCAATTGATCACCGCCACACATGCACGATTATCCAACACATAGTAATATGGGCACACAAGCATGTTCTTCGCCACACAAGCACGTTCTAGCCACATAGGCTGGTTCTACGCCATACAAGCATGTTCTTATTACCACCACACAGGTATGGTTGTCACCACACAGGCATTTCACATAGGAGCATCACCTACCCGACACACAACGGGGGATGGATTCAACTTAATTAATACGCAAGCAGACCACCACAACTCCCTTTTTATCTTTGTGCACTTAGCCAATGCACACCCTTGCATATACACTTTCAAATCATTTTCTCTTTTCTCATAATAGCGATCCAATGTCCCTTAGACAATCCATTTTCCCCTCTTTGTGGAAAACATACATTTTATGCGGATGTTTATGCAATAACACATCCAATTTATCTCATAAAATCAACACATATGAATTTAGACACTTTTCGCATTCTGGATGAACAGTGCACGTGAACAGTGTGCATAAACAGTACTTTGTGAACATCACTGTGTGAACAGTGCACATGAACAGTATTTTGTGAATAGTGTCGCATGAACAGTGAATTCCTAGAATTAAATAAATAAAAACTAAACTCAGAAATTAAACAAAACATTAATTAAAACAAACAAATGTTTAATTGAGCAAAACAAGCTTAATTAAACAAATAAGCACAATTAAGCAATTAAAGCAAGATTAAGCTAAACTAATCTAATCCATCCATCTAACCACCTATCTTAGGGCTAATATAACTTAATTAAATCTCCTTAACTATTAAATCTAACTAAACCAACCCTAAGCTAAACTCACCCGTTAAGTGGGCAAGAGACAAATGTGGCTGCGACGATGGTGGCTATGCTCGGGACCTCAACCACAGCAGTCAAAGGTGGTCCCAAGGCTGAAACAGCAGCTACAAGCTCTGCTTCCCTTTGAAATTCTGGAAAATTGACTTGCCGGAGGAGAAATAGAGCTAAACGAGCTTGCCGGAGCTCCGACGAGTGGGTCGCTGGCAACTGGCGGCACTTGGGGCTCAAGGGGGACTTGGTGGTGGTTGAGATGGGCAAAGGAAGGGTCGGAATGGGAGAAAAATGGCTGAAAACACGAAATAGTGCAAGTTACAAGCGGACTAACAGACCGGCGACCGACAACTTTAAGCTGGCATACGGATCAGCCGGCAGCTCCATTCGGTGAGTGGTCGAGCTCTCCTAAACGGTTTGGGCCTTCTGAGTGCGATGGTGTGTGGTACTAAGGCTGATTCTCATGGGAAGGCAATGAACAACTCGAGTTTTTGGAGAAAAGTCAGCTAGAGCAAAAACTGAAAGAAGAGAAAACAAGGGAGAGAGATTGCCGACCGGTTTGGGGCTAAAGAGGAGGAGAGAGAGTGATGGGAGAGCTGCCATCAAGGCCTCATTAAGGCCATTCAATGCATGCGTCAAGTCCTTATGCAAGACATTATCACTTTCTCTCTCTTCTCTAGCTTTTTTTCTCCTTACAACTATGAGCAATTTGGCCATTTCACCTTACACATTTCCCCATCTGCCTTTGGGCTGAAAATGATGGGCGGGCCTAAGAAATGGGCTTGGAAATGAATAGGAATGGGCTCGGGTATTGTCGGGCTCCAATGGGCTTAAGGCTTGGTAATGGGCTTGGAAGAATAAATAGTTGATTACTATGGTGGCTGTCCCACCTTGGGCCTAAGGCCCACATTGGCTTGGCCTGGCCCACTTCCTTATGGGCTCGCTTTCTCGGTCCGAAAATCCCTTTTCCAAGAACTCGGCTTAATTGGCGCTGTCGACTAACGAAGTAGCTTCATCCAAAGTCTGTCCCGGACATTCCTGAACATTTGAAGTCCAATCATGGACACTTATGCCATGTCAATTTCGCCCACATGTCATTTTGGTACAACTTAGACTGACAGACGGTTTCGAGGATTCACGCGTAACCAACTCGTGCCAAACCACATTCAAGACATCTTGACACATGGACGTCCTTGACTACATGAATTTGTGGAGAATAGCTTCTTATTTCAAAGTACACAATTACTAAGGATCGACATAGGGTTGTTCACGGGTTCGATAATAGTAAACGGAATCACCCGTCGTTCCATTATATTATGTTTCCGAATCGACTTCTAGTCGTCCTTGAAATTGGCTTGCCTATCTGTAGGATCATCCTCACGCAAGTCTCATGGTCAAGTTGCTTTCCCAGGTTAAGTTCTTTAGTCGTATGAGTTTTGTCCTCATTAGCCTTTTCTCTCAAGGTTAGTATCTCAGGAGTGATCAATTCCGAATGAGATCAACCAACAATGCATTTACGAAATTCACATTCATTCCTCTCTCAGAGGGCTCGAATTCCAGGATGTTACACCAACGTTCTCGATCAAGTGGGTTAATAACTTGGTAGTGGATGGCTTCATATTGCGACGTCGCAAGCCAAAGCTCCATCGATTACTGATGCGGCCATCGGGTGTGCAATGGCAAGCTAGTAAATGGGGATTGCACGACATGCCTACTGTCGACTAGCAAGCAGGTCAATGAAAGTTAGTAGAGCATCAAGACTTAGGTTTAGATTCAGGAGGTAAGAGGCTTAGCACTATCCCGAATAAGAGATCGGTACTTACGCGTGATGCATGTGTTTTATGAGGATCACATCTTGGAATTTGCGAAGGGAGGGAGAAGAGGTTGTCATTTTCTCTTTGGAATGCATATTGTATTGAAATTATTAATGCATACCCACATAGCTAGGTTGACCCAAGGCTTGGCCACAAAGACTAATGATTTAGGCCATTAATTGCCTAGATCGTGTGACCTAGGCGTCGCCTTAGGTCAAGCGATGGTTGCCAGGGTCGGGCGACCCTCAGGCGGTGGTCGCGAAGCACCACCGACGCGTGCGACCCCTTGGTCGACGGTCGTTGGCCTCCGATTGACTTCTCCACTGGAGAAGATGAACAGTGATGAACAGTAACCAATGTCTAATGTTGTTCTAATATGTGAAGTGATTATGCGGGTGCACAATTATTATAATAACAACTAGCAACCAAGGACATCGAATAGATTGCATGGCAAAGTGAGCATTTAACACTAATAAATAAGAAAGATATTATTTCCAGCTAGCCTAAAGGTAAACTGTTAAATTATGTCTCGAGTTTGAGCTCGTTAGACAAATACGCATAAGTCTGGCCAAAGACACAAAGTTCATGGGAGACTTTGTGATGTCTTCAAATTTTGATCTGCCATTAATCCTATCTTCATGTGTAGAAGGCAAAAGTCAATGAACGCCGCATGAGTGGTTTAAGTTCTTTGACTTTTAGGTGGGCAAGTGAAGTCAAAGAAGAGTGATTCAATCGAAAGGGAGGGCATCCAAATCTTCTGCATTAAATAAAGGGACCCACAACCTGTTGCAAATGCATGAAGAAGACTCCTATAACGCTTCCTTCTCTCTGGGAACAAGAAATTCAAACATGGTGGCCCACCTCATTTCACAGTTATCTGCAAGGATTATAGGCACACGTTTGTTTGACTATTATTACTCATATCTTCCACCTCATTAAATGCATGCCCATGCACATGCACGATTTGCATGCATGCCTATAAATATGGTGGGTGTCAGTGCTGATTGTGGGCTTGTCTTGTGGGCGTGATTCATGTGTTTTATGAGGATCACATCTTGGAATTTGCGAAGGGAGCGAGAAGAGGTTGTCATTTTCTCTTTGGAATGCATATTATATTGAAATTATTAATGCATGAAACCCACATACCTAGGTTGACCAGGGCTTGGCCATGAAGACCCGCGATTCAGGCCATCAGTCACCTCGGTCGTGCGACCTAGGCGTCGCCTGAGGTCCGACGACGGTCGCCAGTGTTAGGTGACACTTAGGCGGCAATCATCGGTGCGTCGCTAGCACGCATGACCCCTTAGCTAGTGGTTGTCAGCCTCTGATCGGCTTCTCCACTAGAGAAGATGAATAGTGATGAACAGTAACTGATGTCTAATGTTGTTCATTTCACAAAAATATATTTATCAGGCAGTTTGAATTGATTTTGGATCTATCCCTAATATGTGAAGTGATTATGCGCGTACACAATTATTATAATAACAACTAGCAATCAAGGACATCAAATAAATTGCATGGCAAAGTGAGCATTTAACACTAATTAAGAAGAAAGATAACATTTCTAGCTAGACTAAAGGTAAACTGTTAAATTATGTATCGAGTTTGAGCCCGTTAGACAAATACGCATAAGTCTGGCCAAATAAACAAAGTTAAGGGGAGACTTTGTGATGTCTTCAAATTTTGCTCTACCATTAATCCTATCTCCATGCGTAGAAGGAAGAAGCCATAGAAAGCCGCATGAATGGTTTAAGTTCTTCGACTTTCAGGTGGGCAAGTGAAGTCAAAGAAGAGTGATTTGCCTCAGTAGAAAGGGAAGGCATCTACAATCTTCTTCATTAAATAAAGGGACCCACAACCTGCTGCAAATGCATGAAGAAGACTCTTATAATGCTTCCTTCTCCTTAGGAATGAGAAATTCAAAGACGGTGGCCTAGTTCATTTCACGGTTATCTTTAAGGATGATAGGCACACGTTTGTTTGACTATTATCACTCATCTCTTCCACCTCATTAAATACGTGCCCATGCACATGTACGATCTACATGCATGCCTACAAATATGGTGGGCATCAGTGCCGATTGTGGGCTTGTCTTGTGGGCGTGATTCATGTGTTTTATGAGGATCACATCTTGGAATTTGCGAAGGGAGTGAGAAGAGGTTGTCATTTTCTCTTTGGAGTTGGGTCTTCAAAGTCATTTTTGTTAGAGAAATCCTCCTGAAGTGTTTTGAAGTTGACAAAATGTTTCCATCAGTCTAGTCTGAAGGCTTGCAGACTCTGCTATTTAAAGTCTGAAGACCTCCGGACAGCCGACTCAAGACTCAAAGTCTATCCTCATTGACAGTTTCTAATCCGTTGAAGAAAGGCTATCCAGGAAACTGGATGTTTCATTAAGGATGTGGCCTTATCGACCGGAGAAGATCTCTTGGCTGGATATGACATGACGGAATCCTTTATTTGATCATAATTGATTCGAAGATTAAAGATCCGATGATTGGCAAAGTATACTTGGAAGGTTCTACTTATGGAAACCGAGATCCTGATTGTATGGGCGAACATGATTGATGGGTTATCGACATGTTCCTTTAATAGCTCGAATGATCTTTCTAATTGATTCCGTCCAACGGGTAGATTGGAGGAATTCCTTTAGTAAGTGCCAACGGGTATGATGGCATGAAGGAGTATATAAGGAAGACGTTCCAGTTGTTCGAGAGGGTGCACGATAGAAGAATTCCAAAGTCTGAAGCTTCTTCTTTAGACAATTCATTTGTTAAGCGAAATCTTGTAAACAAAAGAGAGTCTATATTCGTGAGAAACCTTGAGGAAGTGTGGTAGAACATCTACACTGTGGAATCAAGGAAAAGCTATGCTGTAACTTCTCTTTTGTTCATAGTGAAATCCAGCCGGTGGGCTGTTAGTGCGGAATAGTGGACGTAGGCTTGGAATAAGCCGAACCACTATAAATCTCGTGTTCAATTTTCTCTTCCCTAACCTTTACTTTACTTTGATCGTATTTTATTTTCTATCGTTTGCCTAGAATCGCTTCCGTATCTTGAGAAATTGTTTGTGCACCTATTCACCCCCTCTAGGTGCTTATACTAGCTATCTCAATTGGTATCAGAGCCTATGTACTCACTTTGTTTGAAGTGTTTTACTTCAAAGTTAAAGATCCATGGCTAGTATGTTGGCTCCAAGGCTGGTAAAAGGGCAAAGCAATACCATACCACCTTACTTTGATGGAAAGGATTACAACATATGGAAAAACATGATGAAAGCATTCCTAAGATCAAAGGATCCTCTAGAATGGGACGTTGTAGAAAAATGAATCATTCCTAAAGCTGCATCTGTCTCAGACAGAGGAAAAGATGCTGTTGAGTCTAGCGAAATGACTCAGGAAGAGATAATCAAGAGACAAGCTCTTGATGCAAAAGCAATTTATTCCTTATATTGTGCTTTATCCCCTACTGAATATAACATAATATCTTCTTGTGTTACAGCTAAAGAAGTCTGGGATAGATTACATATTACTTATGAAGGAACCGATCAAGTGAAAAAGACTAGAATCAACATTCTCCTCGGTCAATATGAAGCCTTCAAAATGAAACCAGGAGAATCTATAACTGATATGTTTAGTCATTTTACAGAAATCATGAATGGTCTTGAAAATCAAGGTCAACCAATTTCTGATCCTATGAAAGTAAACAAGCTACTGCGTGGACTCTCCAAGGATTGGAATCACATAAAGACCTCAATCAGAGAGACCCAAAGAATCATGCCACTATCTGTTGATGAGTTGGTTAGGACTCTTCAGTGTTATGACGTGGAACGAATCAATGAAGACGAAAACCCTAAAGGTAAGAAATCCATTGCTTTAAAATCTAATGATGATTCTGATGTTATAGATTCTGAAGACGATATGGATGATGATGAACTTGCTCTCATGATAAGAAGATTCAGAAAGCTGAACAGGAAAGGAAGAAGATTCAATCCAAAGAAACAAAGTTTTTAAAAGCAACAGACTAAGTCTGTTGAGGATGATGAATCAAACAAAGATGTAGTCTGCTTTGAATGTAAGAAAAAGGGACACATCAGACCCAACTGTCCTCTTCTGAGGAAGAAGAAAGGAAAAACTGAAAAGTATCGAAAAACTCTTAAAGCTGAAACCTGGAGTAATACAGAGTGTGAAGAAAGTGATGATGATTATGCCAATATATGTTTGATGGCACAATCGGATTCAGATTCAAATTCGAGACAGATTCGATTCGTAAAACGAATTTGAGGTAAGTAATTTCAAAATCCCTATTAAAGTTTCAAAATACATTGATGAATTGTGTTTTAGTTTTAAGACTTCTCTTAAAAGAATTTCCAAACTCAAGAAGGAAAATTCTGCTCTAAAACAACAGGAAAATATTTTGAAAGAAAAAGTGAAATGTTTAGACAAGAATGTTTCTTCTCTTAAAGAAAGTGAAGATAATCTTTTAAAAGAAAATGCATTCTTGAAAAGTGATCTCAAATATTTCCAAAAGATTTTCTATAGGATTTGAGAAACTGGAAAAAATTCTCTCTGTTCAAAGACCTTATTTCAATAAATCTGGTTTGGAAATGACTGCTAAAACCATTCATTTAATTGATTTTCCTAAAGTGAAGGAAAGAATCAAATAAAGACCCACAAGAGATGCTTACCAAAATCATTTAAAAAGGATCTTTGTAACACCAGTAGGTCGCAATGCTCTCAGATGCTCAAAGTGCAATAGTGCAGATCATTTTGAAAAAGAATGTCCTATGATTTGGAAACCTTTTAAAAAGGTATCGGCAAAAACCACATATCATACTAACACCAATGGACCCAAGAAAATATGGGTACCAAAGAAGGTTTGAGTTTCTTTTTTAAATGCAGGTCACTATCAAGAAAAAGGTAAAATGGTATTTGGATAGTGGATGCTCAAGACACATGACAGGAGACTCAAATTACTTCATAAAAGCTTGTTCGAGTAAATGGTGGAAAAGTCTCTTTTGGAGGAAACAACAAAGGAAAAATTGTGGGATTTGGAACTGTAAAGATTGGAAATCTCTCAATCAGCAATGTTTCCTTAGTGGAAGGACTTAATTACAATTTGCTCAGTATTAGCCAACTATGTGATACTGGTTTCAAAATCAACTTTCAAGAGGGAATATGTTCAGGAATTAGTAAAGATTCTGCTCAGTCTTTCATGGGTCGAAGACATGGAAATATCTACCTCTTCGATGTGAAACCAGATGAATCACAATGTCTAATCTCAATCCAAGATGAAGCAAACTTATGGCATAGAAAGCTTGGGCATATCAATATGAAGCAGATAGCCAAAATCTCAGCAAAGAAGCTTGTTCGTGGTCTACCCTATTACATACCAAAAGTATGATCTATGTACACCATGTATATTGGGAAAACAGGTAAGAAATTCTTTTAAACCAATAAATCAAGTTTCCACTAACCGTGTACTGCGGCTTCTGCATATGGATCTTTTTGGACCAACCGAACACAAAGCATTGGAGGTAAGAAATACTGCCTAGTAATTGTGGATGACTACTCACGATTTACTTGGGTATATTTCTTGGCACGTAAGTCTGAAACTTTCTCTTACTTTGAAAAGTTTGCTAAAAAGGTTCAAAATGAAAAATGATATGTTATCTCGAGTATAAGAACAGATCATGGAGGTGAATTTGAAAATCATGATTTTACAAAATTCTGTGATGAATCTGGTTCTCAGAATGTATTATCCTCTCCATAAACTCCAAAGCAAAATGGAGTTGTGGAAAGAAAGAATAGATCACTTCAAGAGATGGCTAGAACTCTTTTAATTGAAAGTAACATCTCTTCACGTTTTTGAGCTGAAGCAGTTTCTACAGCATGTTACATCATAAATAGAGTTTTTCTAAGGCCTATTCTGGAAAAAACCCCCTATGAACTATTGAAAGAAAAGAAGCCTATTGTTTCATATTTTCATGTATTTGGATGCAAATGTTTTATACTGAAAAATGCAAATGATTGAGTTGGTAAGTTTGAAGAAAACTCAAATGAAGGCATCTTCCTTGGATATTCAACCACAAGCAAAGCGTACAGAGTCTACAACAAGAAGACTCAAATAGTGGAAGAATCAATAAATGTTAAATTTCAAGATTCTATGCAAAATGAATCCATTCAGACTCATCTTGAAGAATCTGAACTTGCTCCAGACTCTACAAAGTCTAAAATAGCTCAGACTTTGAAGGACCAGCAACAAGTGACTGTTGAAGATTCAAGTGAAGGAAGTGACCATCAATCTAACAAATTAACTAGCAACTGGAAACATAAGTCCAGTCATCCCAAAGATCTTATTATTGGCGACATCAATGAAGGAATTCGCACAAGATCCAAAAGGCACGAAGAGTCTAGTGCTGTGGCTCTTATTTCGAAATAGAACCCAAAAGCATAGAAGAAGCTTTATCTCGATGAAAGCTGGATTGAAGCTATGCAAGAAGAGCTCGAGCAATTCGTAGTAATGATGTCTCGGGAATTGACTCATAAACCGAAAGGTAAGTCCGTTATTGGAGCTAAATGGGTTTTCGGGAACAAGATGAACGAAAAGGAAAAGTCATAAGAAACAAGGCAAGACTTGTGGCCAAGGGATACACACAAGAAGAAGGGATAGACTATGACGAGACTTACGCACCAGTAGCAAGGTTAGAAGCAATTCGATTATTACTTGCTTTTACTTGTTATAAGAATTTCAGGTTATTCCAAATGAATGTCAAAAGTGCCTTCCTAAATGGATTCATCCATGAGGAAGTCTATGTGGAACAACCACCTGGGTTTGAAGACCCAAGGAAACCAGACTCAATATTCAGACTCAAAAAGGCTTTATATGGCTTAAAACAAGCACCTCGAGCTTGGTACGACAGACTGAGTAAGTTTTTAATTGAAAATGGTTTTGTTAAAGGTAAAGTAGACACTACTCTTTTTATTAAAAGAGAAAGCATGAGTTTTCTACTTGTTCAAATATATGTCGATGATATTATTTTTGGATCCTCTAATGAAAGTTTGTGCAAGAAATTCTCTAAGACTATGCAGGATGAATTTGAAATGAGCATGATGGGTGAGTTAACCTTGTTTCTTGGACTTCAAGTGAAACAACTGAAGGAAGGAACTTTTATTCATCAAGAAAAATATGCTAATGATATTGTGAAGAAGTTTGGATTGGACAATTGCAAAAAGGCCGATATACCAATGTCAAGTTCCTTGAAGATAGACAAAGATGAAGGAGGAAAGAAAGTCGACCAAAAGTTATGCGGGGAGTATCATCGGTTCACTTCTTTATCTTACGCTTCTAGACTCGACATTTTGTTTAGTATTTGCATTTGTGCCAGATTTCAAGCAGACCCTAAAGAACCTCATTTAAATGCTGCAAAGTGTATTATCAAATATATTGCATCAACTTCAAGCTTTGGTCTCGGTATCCTAAAAGGGGAGACTTTACTCTTCTTGGATACTCGAGCGTAATTTAGCCGAATGCGAGTTGATAGAAAGAGCACCTCGTGTACTGTCAACTACTTAGAGGCGGACGTGTCTTGGTTTTCAACGAAGC
Organism: Eucalyptus pumila; assembly: GCA_016097595.1. Taxonomy (NCBI): domain Eukaryota; kingdom Viridiplantae; phylum Streptophyta; class Magnoliopsida; order Myrtales; family Myrtaceae; genus Eucalyptus; species Eucalyptus pumila. Next base: position 40,349,519 of record CM027853.1, read on the forward strand.
AAAATACGTAGCTCTCTCTACAGCCAAGGGCAGAATATGTAGCTCTTGGAAGTTGTTCACAAATTCTGTGGATAAAACAACAGCTAAGAGACTTTGGAATTGAAGATTCATGCACGGAAATTAAATGTGACAACACCATCGCAATCAATCTCACCAAAAATCCAATTCTTCACTCAAGAGCAAATCATATAGAGATTCGACATCACTTCATTAGAGATCATGTTCAAAATGGAGAAATTACGATTCAGTTTGTTGACTCAAAGATTCAACTGGCAGATATATTTACAAAGCCTTTGGAGAAAAATCAATTTGAAATTATCCGTTCCAGACTCAACATTTTGAGGTTTGAAGAAGTTAAAGTCTAGAGACTCTCGAGACTCGGACAAATAAGACTTTGACTTTGCAAGACTTTGACTCGTAAGTTATTCTCTCTCTAATCTCATCTTGAAAAGGTACGTTCATCAACCGTGTTTGATTATTGTTATCTCAACCGCTATCTTTAATTAACGAGATTATTGCATCGTTTCCTTTAGAAAAAGGAGTTATTTTGAAATGACCATTTTTCGAAAAAGGCAGTTATTTTTTTAAGGCATCTTTTCACTTTCCATTACGAGGTTTGGTATCCCCTCCTTTCGACTGTCTTATATACAGTCGGTTTCTCTTCGCTTAACTCCAAAACCCTAAAAAGCACCAATCTTCCATTCCTGTTTTCCTCTCTTATTTAATCTTCGAAAAAGTTGTCATCTTTCTTGGGAAAGTCAAGCAAGGAATCTTTCAAAGACTAAGAAAGATGTCGTCTTCAAGAAAGTCTTCGAGGATCGCAAGCAAGGGACCACAGCGAATGAGTGAGGGGCCTACGCACTTCGATCTCACTGAAGAAGTGTCTCCAAATCAGCAACAGAGCCCACAACATTCTCAGCAGCGTCATTCTCCTCCATCTAGTCCTCAAGGTGTTGTTCATCAACAAGAGGAAGAAATCATTGAAGATGCAGATCCTGTAAGAGTTCAAACACCCTCTTTTATTTATAAGCTGTATCGTGCTTTAAAAGTGACTGGTACTCCATTGAACTATGTCGATGATTTTCTTAAGGACAAAGGATATGGAAATGAATATATCTTTTTTTCGAAAAATGGAAAGTTTGGGAATTGCTCGTAAAGGGGTGGCAGAAAAAACCCTTGTGAACATCCCAAGTGATCCTTGTGATTGGGGATTTAATCCGATAGATGGAAATGATGATGACAAATTATACAGCTAATTTCAACCAAGAATGGGAGTTGCGGCGGAAAATCGAGGAAAAAAGGGAGAGTTGTTTAGATCGAAGGAACAGAAGGATCTATACTCAAAACTGCTGAAGCGTGGGGTGATAAACCTTAGGAGTGTGGATTTTGATTTTCTGGATGCTGTGAATGTGAACTTGAGGGAAAAGTTCGGTCATCTTCAACTTGAAAAATTCTGCTCTGACACCACAGAGGCCTATCCTTAACTAACTGCATATTTCTATTCAAATCTTAGTTTCTTGGATGCGAATAGATTCTCTTTCAGTGTCAAAGATCAAGACTTTATAGTGGATATGGATATGCTAGCAGATGTGTTAGGAGTTGAGTGAGGAAGATATCAACGGATCAAAGTTTCTATTGCTCGTACTACACTAGAACTTGTTAAGGACAGGAGAACAGAGGAAAAGATTACCTACTCAAGGATGAGTGCATTCAACATCTTGTTGCACAAAATTGTAATCAATTGCCTCAGACCGAAATCAACTTCCAAGACTGATGTTTCAAGTTCAGAGGCAAAGCTAATGTATGCCATCATCACTGGGAAAAGGTTTTCACTTCCTCACACTGTTATGTTCCACATGAAAAGCCCATGGATGCTCCATCCAAGAAAAGAAGAGCTCTCATCGTTGAGGATGAAGATGATGAGGAAAACATCACCATTTCTGCATTGAAGAATCTGAGTTGTCCTGTTCCAGAGAAAGACTCAGAACAGAGGACAGAAGAAAGAGAAGAGAAAGAAGCTGAGGAAAAAGAAACGGAGGAAAGAGAAGAAGAAGAAGAAAGAGATGTTGAGAAAGAGAGAGTTGAAAAAGAAGAATAAGAGAAAAGAGATCAAGAAGAAGGAGAACATGAGGAGCACTCTCCACCTGAAGGCATGAAAACAGGGGGAGACCAAGAGAAAAGAGGAATGTCCTCAAATCCTGCAACCAGTGAGGGAGTCAGTCGATCCCTAGCAGATCCACAGGATATTTATGCCTCTCAATTTCCTGAGGAAGGTCATGATGTTTCCTCGCCAAATCTGCGTGATTATGCTGATCTACCATCGTCTGCATTTACTCCATCAAATCGTGCCAACGCCAGTACGCAAACCGACAATTCAGCAGACTTTCGCAGAGTGATGGATATTCTCTTGGAGATGCAAGGTCAGATATATGCATTGGGATGCGAAATTCAGAACTTGCAGAATGCAGGACAAGCTTCTTCGGGTTCATTGAATGATCAAACCCAAGCCCTTTCTCTTCAGATTCAGGCTAATGCTAAGGTTGAGGATGTTGCACAACTGAAGGAAGACTTGAAAAGATTGGAAGGCATCGTTCAATCGATGGGAGATTTCCAGTTTGTTCATGTTCCCAAGCATTCTTGACTCCACTCCATTTTCATCTCAACCTTTTTATGCTGACAAAAAGGGGGAGAGTTGCGAGACTTGAAAAACTTTGAACTTAAATTGTCGAACTTTTGGCTTGTTTGGTTTGTTTTGACTTGACTTGTGTGTCTGGATGTGGACTAAATTCGGGATTTGGATTTGACTGCTTATTATTAACTACTATTGATATCTTATGGATGGCTTTATTGCATACTAGACTAACCTATTTTCTGTGGTTGCAGATTCTAGTGTTATTCATTTAGCCATTTATCTCTATAAGATATGCATATGTGTTTGAGAAATGTTTTGCAGGTCAAAGTTTTCCAAATCTGCAGGAAAGTTTTGTCACCATCAAAAAGGGGGAGATTGTTGGAGAAATCCTCTTGAAGTGTTTTGAAGTTGACAAAACGTTTCCATCAGTCTAGTCTGAAGGCTTGTAGACTCTGCTATTTAAAGTCTGAAGACCTCCGGACAGCCAGACTCAAGACTCAAAGTCTATCCTCATTGACAGTTTCTAATCCGTTGAAGAAAGGCTATCCAGAACCGGATGTTTCATTAAGGATGTGGCCTTATCAACTGGAGAAGATCTCTTGGCTGGATATGACATAACAGAATCCTTTATTTGATCATAATTGATTCGAAGATTAAGGATCCGATGATTGACAAAGTATACTTGGAAGGTTCTACTTATGGAAACCGAGATCCTGATTGTATGGGCGAACATGATTGATGGGCTATCGACATGTTCTTTTAATAGCTCGAAAGATTTTCCTAATTGATTCCGTCCAACGGGTAGATTAGAGGAATTCCTTTAGTAAGTGCCAACGGGTATGATGGCATGAAGGAGTATATAAGGAAGACATTCCAGTTGTTCGAGATGGTGCACGATAGAAGAATTCCAAAGTCTGAAGCTCCTTGTTCTTAGACAATTCATTTGTTGAGCGAAATCTTGTAAACAAAAGAGAGTCCATATTCGTGAGAAACCTTGAGGAAGTGTGGTAGAACATCTACACTGTGGAATCAAGGAAAAGCTGTGCTGTAACTTCTCTTTTGTTCATAGTGAAATCCAGCCGGTGGGCTGTCAGTGCGAAAGAGTGGACGTAGACTTGGAATAAGCCGAACCACTATAAATCTTGTGTTCAATTTTCTCTTCCCTAACCTTTACTTTACTTTGATCGTATTTTCCTTTCTATCGTTTGCCTAGAATCGCTTCCGTATATCGAGAAATTGTTTGTGCACCTATTCACCCCCCTCTAGGTGCTTATACTAGCTATCTCAATTTTCTCTTTGGAATGCATATTGTATTGAAATTATTAATGCATGGAACCCACATAGCTAGGTTGACCCAGGGTTTGGCCACGAAGACCCACGATTTAAGCCATCATTCGCTTGGGTAGCGTGACCCATGCGTTGCCTGAGGTCTGACGACAGTCGAAGGGGCGACGGTCGGAGGGTCAGTCGACCCTTAGGCGGCAGTCACCGGCACGTCACCAGCACATGCGACCCCTTGGCCGGTGGTCGTCGACCTCTGATCAACTTCTCCACTGGAGAAGATGAACAGTGATGAACAATAACCGGTGTCTAATGTTGTTCATTTCACAAAAATATATTTATCAGGTAATTTGGATTGATCTTAGATCTATCCCTAATATGTGAAGTGATTATGTGGATGCGCAATTATTATAATAACAACTAGCAACCAAGGACATTGAATAAACTGCATGGCAAAGTGTGCATTTAACACTAATAAATAAGCAAGATATCATTTCTAGCTAAACTAAAGGTAAACTGTTAAATTATGTCTCGAGTTTGAGCCTGTTAGACAAATACGCATAAGTCTAGCCAAATAAATAAAGTTCAGGGGAGACTTTGTGATGTCTTCAAATTTTGCTCTGCCATTAATCTTATCTCCATGCATAGAAGGAAGAAGCCAAAGAAAGCTGCATGAGTGGTTTAAGTTCTTTGACTTTCAGGTCGGCAAGTGAAGTCAAAGAAGAGTGATTTGCCTCAGTCAAAAGGGAAGGCATCCGGAATCTTTTGCATTAAATAAAGGGACCCACAACTTGCTGCAAATGCATGAAGAAGACTCCTATAATGCTTCCCCCTCCAGGAACAAGAAATTCAAAGACGGTGGCCCACCTCATTTCACGGTTATCTTTAAGGATTATAGGCACACGTTCGTTTCACTATTATCACTCATCTCTTCCGCCTCATTAAATGCGTGCCCATGCACATGTACGATCTACATGCATGCCTACAAATATGGTGGGTGTCAGTGCCGATTGTGGGCTTCTCTTGTGGGCATGATTCATGTGTTTTATGAGGATCACATCTTGGAATTTGCGAAGGGAGCGAAAAGAGGTTGTCATTTTCTCTATGAAGTTAGGTCTTCAAAGTCATTTTCTCTTTGGAATGCATATTGTATTAAAATTATTAATGCATGGAACCCACATAGCTGGGTTGACCTAGGGCTTGGCCACAAAGACCCGTGATTCAGGCTATCAGCCACCTAGGTTGTGTGACCCAAGCATCGGCTGAGGTCCGACAACGGTCACCAGGGTTGGGCGACCCTTAGCCGGCGGTTGGTAGCGCATCACCGGTGCGCGCGACCCCTTGGCCTATGGTTGTCGGCCTCTGATCAGCTTCTCCATTGGAGAAGATGAACAATGATGAATAGTAACCAATGTTTAATATTATTCATTTCACAAAAATATGTTTATCAGGCAGTTTGGATTAATTTTAGATCTATTCATAATATGTGAAGTGATTATGCAGGTATACAATTATTATAATAACAACTAGCAACCAAGGACATCGAATAAATGGCAAAGTGAGCATTTAACACTAATAAATAAGAAATATATCATTTCTAGCTAGACTAAAGGTAAACTGTTAAATTATGTCTCGAGTTTGAGCCTATTAGACAAATACGAATAAGTCTGGCCAAATAAACAAAGTTCAAGGGAGACTTTGTGATGTCTTCAAATTTTGCTCTGCCATTAATCTTATCTCCATGTGTAGAAGGAAGAAGCCAAAGAAAGCTGTCCGAGTGGTTTAAGTTCTTTGACTTTAAGTGGGCAAGTGAAGTCAAAGAAGAGTGATTTGCCTCAGTCGAAAGGGAAGGCATCCACAATCTTCCGCATTAAATAAAGGGACCCACAACCTGATGCAAATGCATGAAGAAGATTCCTATAATGCTTCTTTCTCTCCAGGAACAATAAATTCAAAGACGGTGGCCCACCTCATTTCACGATTATCTTCACGGATTATAGGCACACGTTTGTTTGACTATTATCACTCATCTATTCTGCCTCATTAAATGTGTGTCCATGCACATGCACAATTTGCATGCATGCCTACAAATATGGTGTGTGTCAGTGCCGATTGTGGGCTTGTCTTGTGGGCGTGATTCATGTGTTTTATGAGGATCACATCTTGGAATTTGCAAAGGGAGCGAGAAGAGTTTGTCATTTTCTCTTTGGAATTGGGTCTTCAAAGTCATTTTCTCTTTGGAATGCATATTGTATTGAAATCATTAATGCATGGAACCCACATAGCTAGGTTGACTCAGGGCTTGGCCAAGAAGACCTGTCAAACCTCGCACATATAAATACAGACTTGCTCTAATTGTTGCAACTCAACATTCGAAAATTTTAAAAGTTGAAATTGCTCAGGTATGTGCTTTTTTTTATCTTGCACATTAAATATGCATTCAAGTTTGATTAATTTTAACTAGAGTTTTTTATATTAAAATATCAATGTGAGTTTAAATATTACATCTACAATGATACTTATGAGTGAGAAAATTGTTCAGCGTCTCTATCGAGTCAAAGTCGACTGGAAAGCTGGTTAGATCCCAGTCAAAGTGTCATCAATTTTGAAGAAATAAAAGTTCGGTGCCGATAAGAAAAATCAAAGTGAGGTAAATTGATTGCAAAATCTACAAATGCTCATAAGAATATTTTCTGTTGGTTAATCAGTTAATTTTTTCAATGTTTCATAATTGTTATCCACAGGATGGATATCGCAATTCTCAGAGGGACCTTTGAGTCATTTGAGGATGAAAGCAAGAATGGTACGTAGCATGTGCATTTTGAATTTAATATGCATTTATTCAAATATATAATGATATATTTATATTTAATTGACAAGATCATGTAATTTTTCATGCGACCAATATAAACAAATATGGTTGGTCAATTTCGTATAAGTGTAAGAGTTTTCCTATTGTGGACTATATTAATTGATATTGTAATTTACCCTTTTATTACGGTTAGGGTTATTTGTAGCAATTAGCAAGTCATACATTTACCATGGTATCACCAAAAGCCTGCAGATAAATAAATACAGCTTTGACTATTCTTTGCAAAGAAGTAGGAAATGAGAAGCCGAGAAACGCCGGAGCTACGCGAAAGCTTGATATGAAGATTGCGAACGTAGTTCATGTTTCTCCGGCGAGGGAAACGTTTGGTGGGCTCTACGCTCTCTCGAACCTTGACCAGACCTTCCCGTACGTGATTGAGAACGTGATCACCTTCAAGGGTGAAGGGAGGGGAAGGCGTCTTACCGCGATTGAGACAATCAGAGAGTCACTGGCCAAGGCATTGGTCGAGTTCTATCCATTTGCTGGCAGACTTGTCATGGGGAGCGACGGGAGGATGGCGGTGAGATGCATTGGAGAAGGTGTTCCGTTCGTCGAAGCGACGTTGGAGGATGACCTTGCAGTGCTGGGCGATATCAGTGCCATCAATCCCACCATGCTGCGAAAACTCGTGAAGCACAGCGATGGAGCCTCGACTATATTGGAAGTACCTTTGCTAACGGTGCAGGTAAATACTATTGAAAATGGTGGGTTTCACTAGATCCGACGATCTTATTTAGTTTAGTACACATAAGTAGATATCCACTTGCAGTTTATCATGAAATCCAGGTGACGACGTTCAAGTGCGGAGGGATCGTCGTCGGCATCGTCATGAATCACATCCTCGTCGACGGGAAAGCCCTCATGGACTTCATAGCTTGCTGGAATGACCTGGCTCGAGCCAAGCCGCCATCAGTTCTTCCCTTTCTTGATCGATCGGTGTTGTGCTCGAGGCAACCTCCGCGTGTCGATCTCCCCCACCACGAGTATGCTCCGACAGACCAGCGGCCCGGACTCGTGGTCAACCCTCAAACCAAGCCCCTTGTTTACAGATTGTTCTACTTCAAGCCACACGCTCTCATTCAACTCAAGAAAGCGGCAAGAATCGCAACCCAGAATGGCTCTTCTGTAGTCCCGACGACCTTTGAAGTCATATCGGCGCTCGTGTGGATCTCGCGAACCAAAGCTCTTGGAATCAGTCCTCACGAGACGACGAAGCTACTCACTGCAGTTGACGGTCGCCCCAAGTTTGACCCCCCGTTGCCGAGTGGCTACTTTGGGAACGGCATCGCTTGGTCCTGTGCTGAGTGCAGCACTGGTGAATTGACTAGCAATCCCTTCTCATTTGCTGTCAGGATCGTGCACGAGGCGCTCGCATCTGTCACCGAGAGTTACATAAGGTCGGCCATCGACTACGTCGAGCTGAACAAGGTCCTAGTTGACTGCAAGGGCAGCGCTTGCTGCATCAGCAAGTGGAGCCAGCTCCCTTTCTAAAAGATAGATTTCGGGTTCGGGAGGACGTTCCAGGTGGCACCCGCGACGGCCCCTGACAACCTCATCTTGGTCGCTTCTCGGAGTAGGGTGAGCAATGAGTTGGTTGTGTCCCTGGGGCTTACTTGTGACGCCATGGATGTTTTCTCGAAGTTGATTTAGCATGAGCTCACGCTGAAAAGCAAGTTCTAGTCTCATCCATGGATAGAGTATATGAAGCTTAGTTTTCGCGCCCCTGGTTTTAAGTAGGACTAGCGCAATGGTGTTGCGCTGCTTGTGCCTATTGTTTTATATGATATGCTTCCATTAATAAAGTGATATAAAGTGATATACTTTCTAGAAAAGGAAATCTTATAGATACAAATGCCAATTTATGAAAGAGCGCCCATAACATACACTAGCAATGTGAAAAAAGTTCTATACATGTGGTTTTGTGCACCATTGATCAGATGTTAGAGTAAATTAAGGGCATGTGAGGCCATTTGTGTGAGAAAATATTAACCACACAAGTTGTGGAAGGAAAAGAAAGCGAAAAAAAGAAAATAAAAAAGAAGGGACAAATGACAAAGAAGAAGAAAAATGGAGGTGCGAGTCTGCAAGAGGAGAGAGAGAAGGAGAGAAAAATCTGACAAATGGGCCATTCGTGGACACGTCACTTAACAGATGGGCATCTACTTTGTGGCGCGAGCACAACTTGTGCAGCTAATATTTTTTCTTAATTTTGAGTAAGACTAGCATAGTGATGTTGCACTCCTTGTGCTTGTTGTATTATATGACATGCTTCCATCAATGAAGTGATGTACTTTCTAAAAAAAGGGAATCTTATAGATTCAAAAGTCAATTTATGAAAGAGTGGCCATAGCATATAGTAACGTAAGAAAGTTTTACATAAGTAGGGGCAAATAGAAAGTTCATGTAAATTTTTTCTTTACGCGGGTGGTGTGCTTGCTATTTTTCTTTGTGAATTAATGGGTTTGTGTTGAGTGTTTGGTAAAGTACCATTTTTTAGGCACTATCTATATATCTTTAGCATTAGGAAGAGTATTGTTGGGTTGTCATTATCCATGTTAGGTATTCATTAATGTACAAGTGTGAGCGTATCATAGAGAAAAATTCCCTATCAGCTAATTGAAGAGGGATCGAGCAGTTAATAAATCTAGTAGACTTATAATTTATTGATTTAAACTCTTAAAATAAGGTGATTTAATAATATGATTTGTTGATGGGTTCATATTCTTGAAAATCTATTCTCCAAGATAAGTTTTATTCTTTTTAAGAGTTTTAGAATTTTGAGAACCAAATAGATATAGCTAGGGGTGAGCATTAGTCTAGGGTCAACCCTGGACCAATCCTGAATCGGCCCAACCCTACTGGTCCTAGTTCGGTTCTTAGGGAGATCGGGGTGGTCCTTGGTTCTAAGATTCCTGGACCAGTATTGTGCGGGTTGGTCCTTGGTCTTAGGAGTTTAGGGTCGGTCGAACCCGGACCAACCCTGATTATATATATATAAATATAAATATATATTATTTATAATTTTTTATATAGAGAAAACCGTAAAATAAACGGCGTCAACAACATTAAATAGCTCATTTGTGAGGAGTTCAAGTAATTTTACACTATTTTTTAAAAACTTAGATCTTTTAATGTCTTTTACAGCGTCAACAACCATAATTTACAAAGGAGAAAAATGTTTTTGTGAGGAGTTATCACGACATTCAAAAGGGCATAAATAGCTCCTAACGGCATCCTCCTCCATTACTCGTTCTCTTCTATCTTATTTGTCCTCTTAGTCTTTAATTTACCAAAATCGAAATAAACAACTTCTTCGCTCGCCACTCAACACTCGCCTCACTAGCTTTGGGTCACTCGTGTCGTTTGCCGCTCAATGCTCGCCTAGCTTGTTGCTTCCTGCTCGACGCTTGATGCTCACCCCACTCGACATTCATCGCTCACCCCTCTTAGCTGGCCTCGCTCGTCACTGAACCCATAGGGTCTGTTCGGTCCTCGCTCACCTTTTTAGGTAGTACAAAAAAATGAGATAAAAAATTATCAATTGATCTTCGGTCCTCAGTTGCCTTTTCAGAGAATACAAAAAATTAAATAAATAAATTATCGGCTGGTCCCGAGTTGATCCTGGAACCGAACTGAACCCACTGGGTCAGTTCGGTCCTCGGTCCCAAGCTCAATAGGATCGATCCTCAGTCCCAAAAATTGAGGGCCAGTACTGTGTAGGTTGGTCCTAGGGTTAGGGGGTGGGTTGGCCCAACCCGAACCATGCTCACCCCTAGATATAGCTATAATGATCCATGTGCTACTATTGAACAAAAGGTCCAATATTCATATTGTAGGAAATGCTTTCATTATTCCCAAAATAAGTAATTTTCATGATTATTACCTTGCAAAGCATGAATTGCATTATATATGTTTAATGAGGGACTAACATTAATTCCTCGTGAATTTTCATTTTTATAAAACCAGGAGTAAAAGTGGAACCGGGTCGTCAAAGTCAATTTCTCCTTTTAATGCATCTTGTATTAAATAAATAAATACATGGAACCCACATTGCATGAAGACCCGTCGACCCTCACGCACATAAAAATAGGCATGCTCCAATTGTTATACTAAACTGTCCATGCTTCAACTGTTGAAATTATGTAGGTGTGTGCCTTTCACTTTTTTGGATTTAATGTGCACATTTTAATCGAACATATTGTTAGAGTTAATTAAGATATTTCTTTTGATTATCCTCATCTCTCAAGATTGCGCTTATATTTCATTTGGATTATGCATATCCTTGATCGTTATTTTATTTTAGATAGTCATTTAATAAAGCCTATCTTATGTTCTCTTCTTCTACACACATTAAAATACATAGAAATTTCACAATTATTTCCTCCCATTTTTTATATTTGAAGTTATACCAAAAGTGATGATGATGATTTTTGTAATATTTTAATAAGTTTTATGAAATTTCTTTTTTTTTTCTTTCTATTTTCTTTTTCCTTTGTAGGATTTCTAGCCAGCGAAATAACTTGGGCCCCAACAACGATTAATGACTCTTGCTAGCAATAGGGAGGGCCCACAATGCCCTCATCCTGAGGCTAAGAGTGGAAACATATAATAAAAAAGACAAATAAGGGGTTTTAATTTTTTTTTGGTAGTGTTATTTTAGAATGAATCACTTAAATTCCAACATAGAAAGCCATAGATATTAGGGGCATGTAATCAGACCTATTTAACCTTGGAACCAACCCATCTTGTTGAATTCATAAAAGACCAGTTTGGAGCCTCTGTAAAAAATTTGGAAATTGACTTTGATAGGTTTGGTTTCTATGCATTGTAATGGTCGGTTCTACCCAAGAACCAAACTTATCAAGGCTGGTTCTAGGGTAGAACTGGTCAAAATCAACACAAAATTTGGGAACTTTTTTGCACGACTAATTCTCTCTCTCTCTCTCTCTCTCTCTCTCTCTCTCATGTACATGCACGCAAACAAACTCTTAGCAGTCTCACTCTCTCTATACTAATACTCGTTTTCTTTGATCTTTTCCCTCTTGAAAAGTTCTCACTTTAGTAGGTTTCTTTGATCTCACATCTCTCTTCCACAATGAATTACCTCAAAGGAGTTGTGGTCTATGAAGACTTACTTCTCATTTACCAAATCTGATTCTATTTGCTATTTATAAGACATGTATTCATATTTGACACAATGCATGTTGTATATCTAATAAAATAAAACAAAAAAAAGGCACATTCTAAAGTCGATTAGTTCAAGATCTGGTTTCAAAATTGGGAACCGATTCCAAAAAGATAGTTTCCAAATTACTAGACTGGAAGTTTCTCACTATGTAACCAATCACCTTAATATATATATATATATATATATATATATATATATATATATATATATATATATACTTAATACATACATACATACATACATATATATCCACGAAAAAAGACATCATCATGGTCCAGTCCCTTTGCATCTCAATAGATGTTTTCCAATGACAAATGTTGACACTTAAAATTTTTATTAAAGGCTTCTTATTTTTGTAACTAAACTAGGGCAATCATTAGTTGAATTTGGCCAAACATGTGCATGATCTCAGCCATCGAATAAAAGAAAATTAATGTCAGCTGTTGGATTTGGCATGACCATTTTGTTCTACCAAACCCCACTATGCCATACCTCACACAAAAAATAATAAGCTATGCCATATCATTATTGCATTAATCAGTGTATAAACTATAGTTTGGATTCTCTGGCTTTAAGCTTGTGAAATGAAACAATTATCATTAAAATGTAATGATGTCTTTAGCTCATCCAATCATAATCAACAAGGTGAGTTGGACCATATATCTCCAAGATGAAAACCAGCCTAAAGTTCTCCTGTGAAGCAACTTCCACGCGTCGCTTCATGGTGGCATGTGTTCTTGGAACCATTGTCACTCCTTTTTTTGCTTGCCTTCAATGTCTTATTGCCAAGCATCTTTGCCTCAATCGCCATGCAATCTATTTTTTCCTTTTTTCAGACTATAATGATCTGAATACCTTCATAAGATTCAAAATCGATAGAGCTCTATCATTGGAAAAGAAGAAGAAGAAAAAGCTATGCATGTTGCATAAGTCCACAAGATGCAATAATTTGACAAGACATCAGATAAATGGGGTGTCCCCACTCCCTTTTGAGTCCGCATTCATATAGCTAAGGCTGTGAATATACATATTATTGTGTTCTCTCATTTCTTATGTGCTTATATTATGGTCTTTCATATTCATGCATTGCTTCTTCAAACATGCATGTGGGCAGACAAGTCTCTTTGTATTCTCCGAGGGATATGTTGAGGGAAATAACGAAATTGCAACTCTGAGTCATCTAGATATTGTGTATGGCGAAACCGATGATCCATCACATCTTATCGAAACGATGAAGACTGAATTACATATGCTTTGTTCTTTGCCAAGTTTGAACGGCAATCACAAGAGTTTGGTAATGTCGCTTGTAGTTTTATAAACCATGTCTTTTATCGCATTGCAATCTTTTGACAGTGTTTAATTAAATCGCGTCTTTTACAAATGGTAGGTACTTGAAAATATGAGTTTCTATTAACAGTAAGCATTACAAGGTGAATATTTTAATTATTAAAGTTCTTATTTCAAGAAGGCAGCCATGCATTGTTACCACAATCTCATAGTTGTACCATGCACACATAAGTGTGGTCCAAATGTATTCTTTTGTCTTATAGAGCTCTAAGTTTGGAGAATAGCTTTACAGATTCCTCAAACCTCTCGTTGCTCCTTTTGTCACTTCGCATCAACGATGCACGGTCTAGCATCTTTGCCTCATTCACCAAGTGATATGTTTGTCCTTTCTTAGACTTCAATGATATGAATATCTGCAAAGGATTTCTTACCAAATATAAATACATACATATATATATATCTACAAAGGATTCATAATCAATTGTCCCACACCAATCACGAGAAAGTGTACTACACATGATTCGGATTTCCACAACATCCTTTCAACAATTATTACTATTATGAAAAGAAGAGTAGTTGCATGGATACACAGATTTAACCGACAAAAAATCAATGTAACAAAGTAATGGGCTTGAACTTACGTGCACGATCTCAGCCATCAAATAAAAAAATTAATGTCAATTTTCGATTTGGCATGACCATTTTGTCCTGCCAAGCCCCACTATCCCATGCCTCACGCAAAAAATAATAAGCTGTGCCATAGCATTATTGCATTAATCAGTGTATAAACTATAGTTTGGATTCTCTGGCTTTACACTTGTGAAATGAAACAATTATCACTAAAATACAATACTGTCTTTAGCTCGTCCAATCAGAATGGACAAGGTGAATTGGACTACATATCTCCAAGATGAAAACCGGCCTAAAGTTCTCTTGTGAAGCAACTTCCACGCGCCGCTTCATGGTGGCATGTGTTCTTGGAACCATTGTCACTCCTTTTTTCGCTTCCCTTCAATGTCTTACTGTCAAGTATCTTTGCCTCGATCACCATGAAATCTATTTGTCCTTTTTCAGACTATAATGATCTAAATATCTTCATAAGATTCCAAATCGATAGAGCTTTGTCATTGTTAAAAAAAAAAAAAAAGCTATGCGTGTTGCTCAAGTCCACAAGATGCAATAATTTGACAAGACATCTGATAAATGGGGTGTCCCCACTCCCTTTTGAGTCCCCATTCATATAGTTAAGGCTGTGAATATACATATTATTGTGTTCTCTCATTTCTTATGTGCTTATATTATGGTCTTTCATATTCATGCATTGCTTGTTCAAACATGCATGTGGGCAGAAAAGTCTTTGTATTATCAGAAGGATATGTTGAGGGAAATAACGAAATTGCAACTCTAAGTCATCCAAATATAGTGCACGGTGAAACCGATGATCCATCACATCTTATCAAAACGATGAAGACTAAATTACATATGCCTTGTTCTTTGCCAAATTTGAACAACAATCACAAGAGTTTGGTAATGTCCCTTGTAGTTTTATAAACCATGTCTTTTCTTGCATCACAATCTTTCGACAGTGTTTAATTAAATCATGTCTTTTACAAATGGTAGGTACTTGAAAATATGAGTTGCTATTAACAAAAAGCATTGCGAGGTAAATATTTTAACTATTAAAGTTCTTATTTGAAGAAGGCAGCCATGCATTATTACCACAGTCTCGTGATTGTACCGTGCCCACATAAGTAAGGTCCAAATGTACTCCTTTGTCTTATAAAGCTTTGAGTTTGGAGAATAGCTTAGCAGATTCCGCAAACCTCTCGGTGCTCCTTTTGTCACTTCACATCAATGATGCATAGTCAAGCATCTTTGCCTCGTTCACTAAGTGATCTGTTTGTCTTTTTTTTTTTTTTACTTCAATAATTAAATATCTACAAAGGATTCATAATCAATTGTCCCTCACCAATGGTGATAAAGTGCACTATGCTTGATTTGGGTTTCCACAACATCCTTTCAACAATTATTTACTATTCTAAAAAGAAGAGTAGTTGCATAAATACATAGATTTAATCTACAAAAACTGATGCAACAAAGTAATGGCCTTGAACTTACGTGCATGTTCCCAGCCATTGAATAAAAGAAAATTAATGTCAACTGTTGGATTTGGCATGACCATTTTGTTCGACCAAACCCCACTATGCCATACCTCACACAAAAAATAATAAGTTGTTCCATATCATTATTGCACTAACAAGTGTATAAATTATAGTTTGGATTCTCTAGCTTTACGCTTGTGAAATGAAACAATTATCACTAAAATGCAATGCTGTCTTTAGCTCATACAATCAGAATTGACAAGGTGAATTGGACCATATATCTCCAAGATGAAAACCGGCCTAAAGTTCTCCTGGGGTACAAGTTCCACCAGTCGCTTCATGGTGGCATATGTTCTTGGAACCATTGTCACTCCTTTTTTCACTTGCCTTCAATGTCTTACTGTCAAGCATCTTTGCCTCGATCGCCATGCAATCAATTTGTCCTTTTTTGGGACTATAATGATCTGAATATCTTCAAAAGATTCCAAATCAATATAGCTCTGTCATTGGGGAAAGAAAAAAAAGCTATGCATGTTAATCAAGTCCACAAGATGCAATAATTTGATAAGACATCGGATAAATGGTGTCGCGTCCTGAACCTCGAGCGTTTGAACATCCTCGATGGTCGATTGAAAATGTGATGTCCTAGGACGCGTGATGTCCTAGGACGCGTCACCGACTCATTTTTTTTTTTTTTATCTTATAAATTAAGCAGATGCAAAAGCAAATTAAATAAACACCCGGCCAATAAACAAACATAGGGATAATAAAACACAACCGCGATTTTCCCATAAAAACCACGACTTATTTATCCATTGTTGTCCCTAGGAAGTTTAATGATTTACAAGTCATTACACTAGCAACTTCCAACCAACCTTCTCAAAAATCTCAGGGATCAAGGTCATCTTAAACTTCGCTAATGGCAGAGCTAGCCAAAAAGTGTTGTATCTCACGCCCACCACATCCACACTCAACAGATCTCGACGCTACGGCCTTGAAAAAGGTTGCCCATGATGGGGTGAGATAAAATCTCAGCGAGTCAAACCCTATGCCCCGATTAGGACACAAATTTTCCTTGAAGGTGTCTTTGTTCTCTTTTTTGAGCTCATTTGTCACCCCCCGATCCTCAGGCACTCACACATCATTCTACTTGATCGATTTTATAATGCGATATCCCAAGACTACGTATCGCCAACCCTTTCATTTTTAATAGCACATGAGGAAGCAGTTATAAATCCCTAGACAATAAAACAATAGGATAGAAAAGTAATACCATAATTTTCATATTGAAATTCAAAACCATACTTTTATACAGAGCATAACTCAAAGTACTTCACAAAACTATTAATAACTTTCTAGTTTCAAACTATTCACATTAGACAGGATTCACAAAAGAGGATGGGATTTCAGTCTCATTCGGGTCGTACTCAGGATCATCCTGATCCTCTTCTGACTCTTCTTCATTAAGCTCACATCCTTCAAGCTCTTCATCTTTTACCGGTTCATCGTCCTCTTCTGGTTCCTTCTTCACAGGCTCATATACGGGCCTGAAATATTGTCCCACAACCGGGATGAGACTGTCTCAGTAAATTCTACCCCACTAAGACTCAATTAGGAGACCAATACGCTAACTAGGCTGCCTATACACGCACGGGTCAGAGGACTTACCTTGGCCTTAGATTCCACCTGCATATTAGCACAATTCAATAGGCACCCAAGCAATTACATCATGGATTGATATCTCGATCAATCGACCTAGTCAATTTCATGTCAATCGGACCATTCATCGGTCATCTCAGTTCAATCAATCAGATTACGACATTAGATCAAAGGTAATGATCAATTGACCTAGTCGATTACATATTAAACAAACCAACTCTAGGTCATTCCCAGACATCAACTCTCTCGGGTGTCTTTTCGCCAACTGCCATACCATCACCGATCATGTGCATTTTTTAAGGCGTCGATTTCGCCAGTGATGTCTCAATCACCGAATCACGTATCATTTCTAGGTCGCTGTTTTCGCCAAGGTGAGGTATGCAATGGACAGCATTCGTGTGTTCTTTAAGGCGCCATTTTCACTAGTGATTTTCTTATCACTGAACCACGTATGTCTATACTAATGCAGGTAATAAACAGCACTCGCGTGTTTCTTAAGTCGCCGTTTTCACTAGTAATTTTCTTATCACCGAACCACGTATGTCTATACCTCGTACCTAATCGATCTCATCCAAGAGTATTTTTAGTTCAATCTCCCGATTCCTTTCGATTTACAACTCATCAAAGCATTATAAAAGCTAAATAACTATACTCGGTTATCTGCCGATCAATCATTCAATTTCACTCAATTTCAATCAATTTAGGAATAATTCCTCAAATTGCACAATTAATTCAATTCAGCACAACATAGAGCTCAAATAAATAAATAGACTGCACCACGACAATCAGCATGAAATTTCGGTTGTCGGCTATCATTGCCTAATTTTCGAAATATAAATAGTTAAATAATTAATTGAGAAAATTAATAAATAATACTAAAAATCCAATTTATGCCCGTAATGCCTAATTGAAGCCCAATAAGGGTCGGGAAAAATCCCAATATGCATTCAATAAATAGTATAGGCAGTTCTCTAGCTAAGTACACTAACCACCTAACTAATATGCAATGTAATTAATTAATAATCACTAATCCATTCTAATCTAACCACCTAATTGCATTTAATTAAATTTAATAAACCCTTGAGCATAATTAGTCTACTAAGTAAGGATTAGTGACATTACTCACTTGATTAAAAGCAGGGATCGGGACACTGTGATGGTGGCCAAAATCGGGCTTTTGACGACATCGGCGGCTGACGCTTTAAACTTAGGCAACAAATCTCAACCCAACTGAGATTTGTTCTTGCACTGAATTGGGCTCACTCTTGGGCTTGGGCTTGGCTACGATTGGGCCTTCTTTGCAGGCCAGACTTGGGCTGAACTTGCTGATTGGGCTCAATGGAGCTGCTGGATTTTTGGGCCAAAAACTTGGGCTGCTGATTCCACTGGGCTTTGTTGGACTCTTGGGCTTGCTGCAGGTTGGGCTAGTCGAAATTTACTTGGGCTCGTGGACGGGCCCAACAGTTGGACCGTTGAAAATTTGCTGGGCCGAAGACACCCAGACCAGCTGGACAAAGGAGAACGCACGCGAAGCAGCTGTTTCGGTGGACTGTGGGCTGACGTCGACGCCTGGATTGGAGTCCACCGCGGGACTTCGAGGGAGAGAAGCTGACTCGGGGACGTGCGGGCGTTGGAATTGAGCTGCGGAGTCAACAATCTTGCTGAGATTGACTAAAATCTCGGTGGCTTGGTCTTCGGTGCAGCTTGCAGGGAGAGATCGACGGGGGAAATGGAAGCAGGCTGGTGGGTGTTCGGACGTGGCAGCAAAAAGGAGCGGCTTCAGTGAGTCTTCGGTGGACTGCTTCGTGCGGCTGGCGCTGTGGACGAGAAGCAGTCAACCTCGGTGAAAGAGACACCGGTCTATTGACTCCACGGACATGTGGCAGCGGCTGGGAAAGATGGGCCGTCGGCGGAGAGAAAAATTGAAGGAAGCGGGCTGGTGGCGGAGAGAGAACAACGTGGAGATGCTGGTTTCTTTTGAAGGAGAAGCAAGGAAAGCGAAAGCAGCTCGGCACCATCAGGAGGGCAGCTCGCACGAAGAAGAGAGAGACCGGCCAAGCGTGTCCATGAAGCCAAGGAAAAAGGGACTTAAAGTCAACACTTATCCCCTCTATTGATCGCATGTCCCCTAGATCTTTATGCACAAATATCTCAATGTTTTCTCCTAATACTTTCATGTAATAAAATCCACAAATTACTCCAATTTGAAGCCAAAATCCAACCCCCCTTCACAAGCTCCGAATTTCATTATATTTGCTTTGATTATTCCACGAAATTTCTCAATTCGACATCCAATCTTTGACGAATAAAATCCCGAATGATTTTCTGTAAGTCCCCGACACTCAAAAGCTTGGCTTGAAAGTCCAAATTTTCCCTTACTTAACCCATCTAAATTTCCGTTAATTTTCTACGACATCCGAACCGATTTTCCGTAAAAATTTGCAGAATCTCTGAAAAATCTTCTGAGACTAAGTTGACATTCTTAAAATGGATCGTGACACCGTAGAACTTTCAATTTCTGAAATCGGACTTGAATTCATGGTTAATTTCCATTCGACGTGTTTTTAGCGTAACTTAGGCTACCGCGTAACTTTCAGAAATTTTTAATGCAAATGACCAGTGATCGATTTTCTTCGAGCCACTATGAACCCACTCGACTTATTAGTGACTCTCGATTGTCGTGAAAATCCCGATAATCCAAATACGAACACAGGGTACCAAAATAATAAGAAAATCAGTCTAGTATTGGTCACCGAAAATTTTCCAATTTAGTGGTGTCACCTATGATTAGCCACACATTTCAGTCGAATCAACCTATCTCTGATCTCGAATTGATTTATATCTGTGTCGTAATGACCTCTTAAGATGGACATGGTCGAGAAGTCGATTCCTGGTCAAATTCTCAATTTTATTGCATTAAAATTCCTTAATAGCTTCCTCAGATAGTCTAGTTATCTCTAGAATAATTAGTTCTAAGAATAGCCTTATAGATGCGTCAATGAAATGCCTAATTTATTTAATAAAAAACATGACTGAAAATTTGGGATGTCACATCATTTTTAGATTTTCTATGGGTTCTTGTGATGTTGTGAATTGCTACGATCACTCTCTTGACTTTGCAATTGAAGAATGCAATTCTACTCCAGATTTTTCGAGATCGTGGATTCGTTCTTCTTCGAACGCATGTTAAGTCAAGCCTGTGATATATAGCCGCGAAGCTTAGGTGCAAGCTCATTCCTGTAGATGATCTCGAATAATTGCCGCAGCCGCAGTAGGATCTTCTGCTGCAACTTATGTTTAAATACATCCATAAACTTGAGGTTATTCATCTTGTCTTGTCTAACTCGGTGATTGTGATCTTGTTAATGTTAAATCATAAGCATTTAATTAACCAATCCGCAAATATATATATATATATATATATATATATATATATATATATATGTGCAAGCATTTACTATATCAAATCTTAATTTTGATATATAATTCATGTTTACCTTGCTTTGACTGGAAATTACCTTATTAGCATAACCGAAGCATTAAATAAGATGTTAATATAACTATCAATAATGATAATTCCATCCAAATTAGTTAAAAAGAGAAATAATTCCCATGATCCCTTATTCTCAATTCTCAACTCAACATGCTAAACCATGAAATGTGAGGATTTTATCTTGCGCATGGATTTGCCTCCTGATACTTTTATATTCTCTTTGAATCGGACTTAACAACAAATTTGGATTCAAGAAATTGAAGGTATCCAGTTGTACATCAAAATATTATATATCTTTTGAAACCTTTATTGATATTTTTGAGAAATTTAAAAATCATATCATTTATGCTACAACCTTATTCAAATGGTTTTAGTTGTCAAAAGTTTCATTATATCAATGTTCAATGAGAAATAAAATTTATGATTGACCACAAAAGAAAATGATTTTATGTTTCATGCCGAAGATGTAAGAGTTTTCCTAATGTGGACTACATTAATTGATATTGTAATTTATTGTTTTACGGTTACCGTTTAACGGAGTTTGGTCTAAGATGAGATAGAAGGTTTCTTAATTAGTCTAATATGGGACTAGCTAATGTGGACTGAGTTGAGCCTGGCTCGTAATAAGGGAGACTAGTTGGAAACTCTATAAATAGTGCTTAAGTCTCTCCTCTAACCTTAATTCTCATATGTATCCTCAGCTAAGGGGCGTTTACCTAACGCCAAACGTGAGGGGGCCGCCTCATTGAGCCAGTGATATGGAGGGCAATAGAGAAGAATGACTTGATGCGTGGATCCTCTTGATATGTGGGTAATCCCTTTTTCTGCTTCCGTTTTATGTTTGATGGATTCCAAAACAGGTGCGTTAATCTTTCTACTCAATTATGCATGTTCTTGTTCTGGTTATGGAGATATTGGGGTTGCACAATTTGCGTCTAACAGAAGACACTACATAGCTTCAAGGCCATTCTATCCGGCGAACTTCGGTGTGAAAAGCTTCTGAGAAAGTGTGCGGTGGAATTGGAAAAAAAAATGTAATGAGATGATTTAGTTATCAAAGGGTTGGAATGAATATATGAGGGCCAATTCTTGGTGTCTAGATAAGAAGGGGGACTCAATTTTCCATGAAACCGTATTCCATATAAGCAGCGTTCGATATAGAATATCCACCACCAAATGTCGAATGTCGTTGAGGGTGGAAGATGATGGCCATGATGCTTCGATCTGAGATTGAAGTCTTGGGGAAATGAATTGCATTCACCTAAGTAGCATCCTCAGCTTTGCGAGTTTACGAAGTTCATGGCAATCCCTATTTTGCATCTATTTCGGCACGGAGTTTGGGGAGAGACCTAACCTCGAATTGCTCGTCGCGAGATTTTTGAATGTGAATCTCTTAATCTACAAGCTCATTCTCCCAGTCCCCATGACAGTGTTGTTCTCTTGTTTGATTCGAATTCAATACAAAAACTGCCCACGTCATTAGGCAAAGATAGACTATGTTAGAGCATATTGATCCTCATAACATTTCCCTATTTGTAGCTCAACCGTGTGTGCATATCTATGTGCTAGGGGATCCCATAAATGTCATGCCAACGGAAACAAAACGAATTGGTCATACCAGATTTGATTGTGTTGAAAGTGATATTGGTGTTGTGCATATAGGCCATAAAAGCTAGACCATTAGAAAGACTCGATCTATTAATTTAAGTTCACTACATTGGTAGTTATGAGTGTCGCATATCGGTGTACGCCTAGAAAGTGAAAACTTTCTTCTCATGTTCTATCTGTAATTGATGCAGGTAAAGCTAAAAGAGCTAGGTGCGTGCAAAGCCCTTGAACCAGCCAGCAAATTTAAATACAACTTGTGGTAAGGCAAATATATTTGAAGAAAACAATGTGGTCAAATCCTTGTGAAAATGACTGCTTTCGGATTTAAATCACATAATCGAAATATAGTAAACGAAAACATCACCTAATAAACCAAGCTCATAATCAAGGCATCGAAAGTAAGTAAAATATAGAAAGTATCATCCAAGAATTTAATCCGATACGGTGTTGGCTAAAGAATATATATTGTCTCATCATCAAGCCTAAATGAAGACTTACGTCCAAGTGACCCTAAAATGAAATAATAATAATAATAATAATAATAATAATAATAATAATAATAATAATAATAATAATAATAATAAAAGATGACTTTTTTTATATCATTTAATTTAATTTAATTTATTTTCTTTATTCATTCATATGAGAAAACACAACGTCAAATTTCAAATTATTTATAAATTCAAGAGACATGACTCCCTAATCTTGAAGGACATGAATCAAATGAAATTCTATTCTTAAACCGTAACAGCCTAACCGAGACTTGCATTTCTCTACAGTTTTATTTTTTATTTTTTATTTTTATTTTTTTAGTTAGTGAAAAAAAAAAAGAAAGGAGAATTTATCCGGAAACAAATGTACCCCAAATATATCCATTCCAAGCTATCTGACTCCGTCAACGAGTCCTCTAAGTATGGGATACGAAATGAAAACCACAGCATCAGAAAAGTCACATTTCCAGAAATTTTCTACCTCTTGTGCACGCATCAGCAGACAATGAGGAAGAGAACAACACCCAAGGAAGATCGATGGCGATTCTGACGCTCCATTCTTCGCACACGACGGTGCAGATCTCGCACTCTTTCACCACAGAATTCACACTTTAACTCGAACTAGAGAGATACTCAAGCCATGACAGCAATTTTCACATCATTTGTTGAGCATACGAATGAATTCGGCCATAATAAGGGTTCGATAAGTCGAGAACAAATTGAATTGATGCAATATGATTTTGCATTTTGAGGATTGAATTGAAGTTACATACCGATCCAGCAAGTGATAGGCATTTCGATCAAGGTGCTCGTATGCAAAAATAAGGCAAAGATTCATATTCAGATAATCACAAAAATAACATTGTGAGTTCGAGTTGCTAATCGAGCTTCAATCGCAACTGATCTACTCACACAAACATTAGCTAAAGCTCACTGGCTCTCTTTCGTTCAGTGACAAAGTTCCCGGCAGTGTCCACCGTCGATAATCGGGGCCGGCGAAAGGGGAACGACCAAGGGTTCGTGCACTTTCGGGCGTCCACCGTCTTCATTTTTTCTCCCCTAGGCGTCTTTTCTCTTTTCCTTCTTCATTTTATTAAAGAAAAAGGAAAAAAAAAAAAAAAAAACCTCCTTTCATTGACCCATTGATGGATAGACCAAAGAGAAATGTTTTTTTTTTTTTTTTTTTTTTTGAAAATTCTAATCTCCCCTCACTTTTCTTCTCTTTTCTCGTGAATGCTGCCCCCTCCCCGCTTTTGTTGTGTAATGAGTCCCTTTTATAGACGAAGGGCTTGAACTATGAAGGAAAGTCAGCAAATTTTATCTCCTTTGATTCACTCTTAAAATATTTTACCCGTCTCTTTTTGGCTTACGCACAGAATCTCCCTTGATCATGCAATCTCTCTTGTTTTGAGACAAATAATATATCACTCAATATATGCCCACGTGCAATATTCATTCTTATTATTTCAATATTTCATCCGAAATCTTCCAATCTGCTCCGAAATATATTATTCATATATTATGAATACATGATAGATTTACCGATATTGAAAGAATAATACAAATCTATTCTGAAAATATCAAATCACCATTCCTCATAAGTCAATTTTCGATCATCAAAGAATAATGGATTTTGGCCAATTCCCTCTCTCTATGGGCTTAGTCCAACTCACAAATTAAAGCTCAGAATCATAAATTCAAACCAATCCGTTATCGGTTCAATGCGAATGCAATAACAAAATATAGAATAAATGCTCCTAAAACTACATCTATGTATTTTTATTTTTATTTTTTTTGTTTAGGATTTAGACATTAAACCCTAATTTTCTACGTAATAAATAAATGATCAAGTTGCCAAAATTTATGTGTCAACAAGTAAGAGAAAGAATTCAATTAATCCCATCCTCCTTTGTGAGTGCTCTAACAGGATACTTTCTATGCTTTGGAGCAGCGGAAGAAGCGGTCTCATCAATGAACTTCAAAAGCCTTTATAAGTCCCGCGTTGGATCGAGTGAAACACCAAACTGAGTGAAAGATTAAAGCTCAAATGCTCATTAGTGTCTTTAGTTCATGGTGATTCTAGTTCTATCTCCAACTTGATAGCATCGCCCCCTAGGAGATGATGCTTTGTAGACTCCGGGTGTAGTCTCCTTAGAGATATCCTAAAGGTATGTATAAACCCCACCGATTCATAAACGTTATATAATTTTTAATACTACATATGCCATTAATTTATTTAGATGCCAATTGTCTTTGCAAGTGATAATAAACATATCTAGTGATTATGGGGTCATTGCAACCATCTAATCCGAGTCCATTGATAACCGCAACCCTTCAACCACTCGAATGAAGTTTGCCATTCATATGCCATGGCCCATGGGGGTGTCCATGACCTCCTTGTTATTGGGTTTTCCTTAGTCCCCTTTCAAAACAAGAGGAAACAACTCATGAAGCATGGCCCTTATATGTCAGGTTGGATAGTGACAATGGGTCATCTTCCAAATTCCTCAGTAGCGAAGCATGAGCTTAAAAGAGTAACAAAAAAAGAATTCAGTTAATCCCTTCCTCTTTCACGAGTCCTCTTACTGGAGACTTTTTCACACTTTGGAGTAGCAAAATAAGCAGTCTCATCAATGAACTTCAAAAGCCTTTATAAGTCCCGTGAACGCCAAGCTGAGTAAAAAATTAAAGCTCATATTCTCAATGGCATCTTCGCTTCTTGGTAACTCTCTCTCCAACTCCAGCTCGATGACATCGCCTCTCCTAAGAGATATTTAGATATTTAAAAGGTATCTATATACGCTACCAATTCAAAAACGCTATAATTGTTAATACTATATATGCTACCGATTCACTTAGGTGCCAACTATCTTTGCAGGCATCAACAGACGCATTTAATGATTATGGGGTCATTGCAACCATCCAAACAAAATCCACGGACAACTCCAACCCTTCAACCAACCGAATAAAATATGCCATTTTTTGTGCCATGGGCTTCCATCAACTCAATGTCATTAAGTTTTAGTAAAAAAAAAGTTTTAGTTAATCCCCCTTAAAAGTAAGAGGAAATAGCATGTGAAGCATGGCTTATATATTTTGCCTTAAGATTATGATAATGGGTCATTCCCCAAACTCCTACTTGCAATAATGGCATTTCAAGCAATGGTTAGTCTACGAAGAGATGTATATTCGCAAGATTTGGCCGAAAGAGTGGGTACAACTGTATTGACTTCCAAAAAATGATGGGAATATAAATTTTTAACCAATTGCAATATGGCTTGTTTTCTTTTGTCAATCACCATGTTTATTATGTGGTTCCCCCTAATTTTTGCTTCTGTAAGATTCTCTTGAATGCTTTTGCGAGCTTTAGTGTGATTAATTGCATATTCTATTTAAGTCGGTATATACTAATTTGAGATTTTTTGTGGTATTTTGCAAATTTTGTTTCCATTTGATGGAAAAGCCATGAGTATGTTTCTTTATAAGTGCACTAATTGAAACAAAACGTGCAATTGATCACACAAAAACCCATAAAAGCATTCAAAAGGACCTTACAAAAGCACAAATTGGAGCCAGCCATATGTTAAACATGGTGAGTCTGGTGCACATTTGTCTCCAAAAGGATATGCTGCTTATGAGGATTAATTACAATAAGTGACATGAGAAAACAAACTGTATTGCAATTAGTAAAAAAATTATACTCTTACAGATATTGCAGTACAATTGGACCCGCTTCCGAATAATAAAATGGGCAAACGATAGATACTTTCCCAAATAAGCGATACCTCCCCCTATAAATTCCTTGAGAGGGGTCATTCATCTTTCATCAAATCACTCTCTTTTCTTTCATCCAAAAAAACGTAACACTTTTATTTGCAAGGCAAGTCTACCACCAAGAGGGATTTATGTCTGATGCATGTAATTCAACCAAATGGAGGGAGGTAAAAAGGAAATTATGGGAGAAAGGTATGCAAAAACCGTGATGGTCATCGCAGTCCCACTCGCAATAATTGTGTTTCAAGCATCGGTAAGTCCACTAGAGGCATATATTCATAAGACTTCGTCACAAGAGCGCATCTAATCGTATTGGCTTCCAAATTTTTGTGGTAATACAAATTTTTTACCAATTACAATATGAATTATTATCTCATGTCGCACTATAATTATAATGCTCATAAGTGGCATATCCTTAAGGAAGCGGATGTTCGCCAAACTTAGCATGTTTATCATTTAGTTAGTTCTAATTTTTGCTTCTGTAAGGTTCTCTTGAATGCTTTTACAGGTTTTTGTGTGATCAATTCCGCGTTTTGTTTCAATAGGTTGCACTTATAAAAAAGAAAAAAAGAAAAATCATAGCTCTCCTTGTCAAATAGCAACAAAGTTTACAAAATGCCACAAAAAATCTCAAATCAGTATACACCAACTAAAACAAAACATGCAATGGGTCACATAAAAGCTCATAAAAACATTTAAAAGAACCTTACATAAGCAAAAATTAGAATTAACTACATGATAAATATGGTGAGTTTTGGCGCACATCTGACTCCTCAAGGAGAGGCCGCTTATGAGAATTATAATTATAGTAAGTGACATGAGAAAACAAATTGTATTGCAATTGATAAAAAAAATTTATACTTCCGTGGATATTTGGAAGCCAACATAATTGGACCTGCTCTTGTGGCTGAGTCTTCCGAATATACGCCTTCCAGTGGACTTACCGCTGCTTGAAATGCCATTGTCACGAGTAGGACCACGATGACCATTACAGTTTTTAACATACCTTTCTTCCATGATTTCCTTTCTTCCTCCCTCTCGTTTGGTTGAAAATATATGGCGAACATACAATTGCAATACAATTTGTTTTCTCATATCACTTACTATAATTATAATCCCCATAAGAAACATATACTTAAGGAGGTGAATGTGTACCAAGCTCACCATGTTTATCTTGTGATTGACTCTAATTTTTGCCTATGTAAGATTCTTTTGAATGCCTTTACATGCTTTTGTGTGACCAATTGCATGTTCTGTTTCAGTGTATACCAATTTGAGATGTTTTAAGGCATTTTGTAAATTTTGTTTCCATTTGATGGGAAAGCAATGAGTTTTTTCTTTTACAAGTGCAACCATTGAAACAAAATGTGCAATTAGTGACACAAAAGCCCATAAAAGCATTCAAGAGGACATAAACAAAAATTAGAGCCAACCACATGATTAACATAGTGAGTTTGGTGCACGTCCGCTCCTTAAGGATATGTCACTTATGAGGATTATAATTATTGTAACCGACATAAAAAAAAAAAAACTGCATTGCAATTGATAAAAAATTTATACTCCCGCGAATATTTGGAAGCCAATAAGATTGAACCTGCTCTTGCAGCCGAGTTTTTCGAATATACGCCTTCTGATGGATTTATTGCCACTTGAAATGCCATTGTCATGAACCGAGATGACCATGACGGTTTTTTGTATACCTTTCTCCCATAATTTCCTTTCTTGCTCTCTCGATTGAATTACATATAGCGAACGGGAATGCCTATCAATGATGGCCATGCCTTGATGAATAAAAGTGTCATGCTTTTTTGGGGGCAAAAATTACCCAAAAATTTCTAAGGTTTGTGAGGAATTCTAATTTTTTTTAAGATTGTTTTTTGGAATTTTATTAATTTTTATGAATTTTCGAATTTCCCAAAAAAATTTAAAATTGTTGAGTTGTTGATATGTTTATGCATTTTCTGGATTTTCTAAATTTTAAAAAAATTCTGAATTTTTGCAAATATTTAAAAGTTTCTAAATTTTTAAAAACCCTTTTATGATTTTTTTAAATTATGATAATAATTTTATATTTTTTTATTAATATTATATAAGGGAAAGAGACTTTGACCGGGTAAATCCAGTCCGACCTGCTAACCCAATCTGCCTAGCCAAATCAGACTCGCTTCGAATTAAAAACTAGGTGCCTTTTTTTTTTTTCAATATTTTTTTTCTCTTTTTATTTTCAGTTTTTTTTTTTTTTTATTCCCTAAATCTTCTTCTTCCTTGCGTTCTTCTCCGTCCCCGAATAACGCCTGCATCTTCCCTATTTCACCGAGACAGGCTTTCCTCAAACCTCACCCAAAAACAACACCGGCCGAAGCAGCCAGCACCCACACCCGTCACTGAACCACCGCCCTCTGCCGGTCGTTCCCCCCGACCGGCATCGACTACCGCCGGCGGCCTACTCGTCTCGGCTTCCACCGAGCTTGGCCGGGAAGATAGAACTCGGCCCCATCGACCGGGCATCGTTCGAGGTAGCCCTGATGCCGACATCTTCCAACACCCACCCGTGCCAACGCCATTAACCTTTCCTTTCCTCGAACCGTCCACGACCAACCCACAATACCAAAGAAAATCTACGCGGATCTGGCTTAGACAAAACGTCAAACGTCTGGGTGCGCCCACTAAAAAGTCGACCGGGAGATCAATCAACAGCCCAAGCAGAAACAACAACCAAGCCAAGTCTAGAGACAACAAATTGCAGCCCGCCGGGGTCGGGTCGGAACTCGGGCGAACCGAAGAGCCACGAGCTTCGATCTGGCGAGCCGAAAAACAGAGCAAAAGGAGCACGTTCGTGCGCTCGGGTGACATGGCCTACTCGCCTAGACGAATGCGGCCAGCAGGCGGGCCCGAGACGGATCGAACCGTGGCCGGCCGCCCTGGCGTCGTCGTCGAGACGAGATCCTCGGGTCGAAGGGGATTGAACTGGAAAGGAGACTTACCGGAAAGATGGACGCCGGGAAGCGCGATCACGGGCGCGGCCAAGCTTCTCTCTTGGTCTCCACTCTCGATTTCTCGCTCTGCTCTCACTCACGACGCCCTCTCTCTCGGGATCTCTCCTGGTTCTCTCTCTCTCCAAGGACGACGCCAGCTGCTCTCGTACCGCACGACATTGTCCTCGCCACCGTCTCGCGCAACGTTCGCTTGCCATCGTCGTGAGACGTCCTCCGTCTGTCCTTCTCCTCACGTCGTCGTCCTTCCTCTCGTCCTCATTCGCGTCGTCGTCCTTCCACCCATGTTGTGGCTAGGCAACTTTGCCACCATCCTATCATCGCCTTTTCCACCCCAACTTCAACATTTTTTTTTTCTCTGCCTTTTTTCCTCTAACTGTCCTTTCAATGAAAACTAGTTTTAATGATACTTTGAACTTTCTAAGTTTTTAATTGCTAGATAACATATGTTAGGAAGGCCAACCTAAAATTTTAAACTGATAGATAGAAGAAAACCACGTAAATATTAAGAGCATTAGTTTATATTGTCAAGCAATGTAAAACAATTGTGCAAGGCCCCTCTCATGTGCAAGCTAGATTATTGAGTGATAACACATGGAACTTTAACCATGACATGTGGAATTTGACTAATAGGGATTGAGACATATATTTGTGAAAGAGATAACACTGGCTTTGACACTAAGTTGGGAATGAAGACTATAGAAAAATGTAATATCGTAGGGAAAATAATAGGACTGAATCGCGCAAGCGCAAAATTCCGAAAACGACGTAGAGCGGTGTCTCTATCCACGAGTGCCTTTTGATTGGGCCACCGCAACGCTTGCTCGTCGGCGCCGCGATTTTCTCTGCTTCTGCAACGTCAAACCTCTCTCTCTCTCTCTCTCTCTCTCTCTCGGACACTATTGGTTTCGCCATCTTCGTGAAACCAAGAGGAACAGTCACTCTTGCCCTAAGCTTATCTCGCTCTCGCTTTCCAAATAACAACTGAAAATGTGAACCCGAATTTTAGGGGAAAAGTACCAAAATAGTCCTAAATATTTTGTATTGGTACCGATTTAGTTCTAAATTTTTTAATTGGACCGATTTAGTTATAAACCTTTTTACATTGGTACCAATTAAGTCATCCGGCTAATTTAAGCCAAAAATTACTGATGTGGCTGCTGGCGGTCTTATGTGGCACCATGTGGATAAATTTTAAAACTTTTTATAATTTTTTTTAGATTTAATTTTTTTTTCTTTTTCTTTTCTCCTCACCCTTGGCCGATCAATTCGCCGACCGGTTGACCATTGCCGGCCACAGGCTGGTCGGGGTGAGGGGCCCTACACCCTCGTCGACCACCGGCGAGGGCCGCCACGCCCTTGCCGGCCATAGGTGAGGGCGTTGGCCCCCGCCTAGATCCGGGTGAGGGCCGAAACCCTCGCATGTTGGCCGACGAGGGCCTCTCGCCCCTCGTTGGCCATAGGCAAGGGCACGGCGGCCCTCGCTCGTGGCAGCCCAAATCCAGGCGAGGGCCGCCGTGCCCTCGCTCGCCATGAGTAAGGGTTGTTGCACCCTCGCACGGATCTAGGCGAGGGCCGCCACACCCTCACCCGTGGCCGACGAGGGCGTATAGGCCCTCGCCGGCCAATGGGCGAGGGTTTCAGCCCTCGCTTGAATCTGGGCGGGGGCCGACGCCCTCGCCTATGGCCGGCGAGGGCGCAGCGACCCTCGCCAGTGGTTGGCGAGGGCACGGGGCCCCTCACCCCGACCAACTTGTGGTTGGTGATGGTCGGCTAGTCGGCGACCTCGCCGGCCAAGGGTAAGGAGAAAAGAAAAAAAAAAAAAAAAAAAAAAGGAAAAAAAAAGAAAAAATAATAATTTAAAAAATCTGAAAAAATAAAATTGTAAAAAATTATAAATTTTGTCCACGTGGCGCCATATAAGACCGCTGACGGCCACATCAGCAATTTCCGGCTTAAATTAGCCGAATGGACTGAATTGGCGCCATATAAGACCATTGACGGCCACATCAGCAATTTTCGGCTTAAATTAGCCGAATGGATTGAATTGGTATCTCTCTCTCTCTCTACGTGGCACCATATAAGACTGCGACGACCACATCAGCAATTTTTGGCTTGAATTAGCCGAATGGACTGAATTAGTCTCTCTCTCTCTCTCTCTCTCTCTCTCTTTCTCTCTCTCCCTCCCTCCCTCCCTCCCTCTCTCTCTCTCTCTCTCTCTCTCATTAATGTAGGAATTTTTCAAATATGTAATATTTGTATAATGTGACATGTTGCTATGATGCAAATCGGTGGATAATAATGTTATTTAGAAAAATTAGGTATTACAAAAAATTTAAAAAAAATCAATGAAATTTTTTTAGTAATATTTTTGGGTTTAGTATAGATTTAGAGTACATACATAGTTTATGATATTTGACTTTTTTTCTTTGAAATGCAAGTCTCCCCTAACATCATTTGTCAAATCATAAAAATAAAAACACCCAGGAAAAACACAATGTATACACTTTTACGATAATTTTAACGCAATCTTTCAGACATTTTTTAAAAAATAACCTTTTACACTTATAAACAATTTTAACATGATTTTTAAAACGTTTCAAATAAAATCATAACTTTTTACACCCAAGATACCTTTAACAATACTTCTCAGACGTCTTAAAGAGAGCAAACAGTTTTTTTTTTTTTTTTTCTGAGAGACAATTAATATCCCCTAAGTTTTCCTAGAAAGATCGCCGTTAAAAAATCTTCCATGACTGGATGTCAATTTATAACATCGCTACCACATCATTGCGCAATATTCTTTCTTCAAGATGAGGCGAGGTGCCATTGTGAAGAGTCAAACCCGGTTTATTTTAGTTGCTAGTGCGTCTTGACTTCTTATGTTCATCGATTTAATTTAGGACGAAACTGTTGGATCATATGCGCATACACAATTAGAGTTTAAGTTAATGTATGCTTGGTCTAAATTAGTGAATTTTGTTCTAAATTGTCAATGTTCGAACGTTGTTGAACCTTGAAAAGAGCACGACATCGGTGGGAAAATCTTTGATACATAACAGATTACAATTATTGTTTTCAATCAAGCTGCTCTACTGTTCAATCAAACACCACTGAATCTATTTGGATTCTTCATCTGCTCTTAAGACAATTCATCTAATTAAGAAGCTTGCAATCCCATTGCTTTTTCATCGTATACGATTGGCTTTTTTGCGCTCTGCCTTCACCCGATCAAGAACCTTGTCGAAATCCTCTTGCAAGCAAAGTAGCTTGACACGATTACACTCCGAAACAATCTTGTCTCGAAGCGAATCGTGGGAACTTTGGCATTTCGAAAATTCCAAAGGAACATCGTGATGTACCTCCTCTTTGCCCACATATATGGCAAAGCATCCTCTTGGAGCTAATCTTGGTGAATTTTGTGCTTCAACATTTCGATGATAAAGTGAAGCTTTCTTGTAAACTTCGCCATTAACCACTTCTTTTTATTTTCTTTTCTTCTCAGGAATTGCTTGGAGCCTTAGTGCGCTCTCAACGCAAGAGACTAATGGGATTAAAACGTGTATATATATAAAGAGTAATCTATCGTCTCATCAACTGATAGGCTTAAAAAGATATGGATGATATATTCTATTCAGAATTTGAAATAAATAGTTGTCCGTGATTTAAATAAAAAAACATGAAGAAAAACGTCATGGAAGGACAATGCTGCTTGCGAAAGAAATAAAATCATATGTTCCGATCCAACCCAACTAGCTAAGGTTAAATTACTCATGGAACGTTTGTTTTTTATTTTAAAGATATGCATATGGTGATCATGACGTAGTCTTTCATGGTATTCGATACCATTGTAAAGATTTTCTCAAATAAATGTTGATTTAGGTTAATTACATGCGCTCTCATTTTAACTATTATAATATGCGACACTAGTATTAATTTATATGGTATGCGAAGTAGTTTCATCCACAGGACAAATCGTAACATAACTTAGTATTTTTAGGGTTTGCAAGAAGTAGTCAGGGAAAAATCTTTCCTTGCATTTTATATGGATAAATTTCAAGTTTAATTGGAGGCAACGTTGCTTATTTACTTGAGGTTTAATGTTTGAGCAAGCGGTTGTCATCCCCAAAATAATTAAGGATGGAGCTTTTTCATTTTGATTCACCGGAAGGATTTAGTAGTACATTTGAAATTCGCCTAACGTCTACAAAAGGTTCCTTAGAACAATTAAAATAGATATAATTCTCAGCATATCTAGTCCAATAAAAATATATTGGGCCTTTTTCCGATTCTTAAATGGATCGAGTAAAATCAAATAGGAGAACTCCTCATGGTTGTTTTAGTATTTTTTTTTTTCTTTGTTGGGTCGAAACAATTGTTTTAGTTGTTAAAAGATGGGAAAGCATTTTATGTGATGGTCAAACAAGTGGGATCGATCAGTCACGTTACCCGTTCGATATGCTTGTCATCCTACGTCAAACACACAAACTTTTACGGATAAATAAAATAACCAAAGATTGTAACCTAGGTTTATTACTAATACTGAAAACGCTAATAGTTATGTGAAGGAAAGATAATAATAACTGAAAATGATCTAGTTTCCTTCATACATATTGTAGGGAAGAAATCGATGTAGAAATTTTTTCTCAAGTGACAAGCTAGGCCCGTTGGTTATTTTTTTTTAAGATTTGTATTGTATGATGGTCAGGGATACATAGCGTTTCCATATCGAAATGTAACTTGTGAACTCCAGCAAATTCTATAGCTTTTTCTTTAGCATTTTTTGTTAGTCAAGTTGGACGAAGTTAATAGAAAAACTTAATTGTACCAATTTGACAAATTTTAAGACATAACTTGGTACTTTTTGTAAGTATTAGAACTCAATTGTACTTTCTTGACGAGTTTTAGAACTTTCAGCACACTTATCCTCGTTGCAAATAAGGTGCTGAATTGAGAGGGGCAACATTCAAGACAAACATCAGTTGTATAGGTCCCATATCTGATCTTTATAGAGAGCCACAACCCTGTCTCTTCTTCTTATCTTCATCGTTGGAATCATCAGATCACATTCAATCTGGAAAAACAGAGAGCGGTTATGGATAAGCAACAGCATCAATATAATAAAAGCATTTGAGGAATTCCTGGAATTCAAAGGTTACAGTGAACGGCTCATCCACGACAAGAATCGGTCCAATTTGGTTTATGCACTCCGAAGTCCTGGGTAAACACGCCATAATCTCGAAGTGATTCTCCCGAAAGAACAACCCCTCTTGTGAAAACAGATGCAATGGGCGTGCCACTACGGGAAAAAAAAAAAAAGAAGCCGAGCTACATGAGGTGCGAGTTTGCTAAACACGGTAATATAAAGTAATGTACCCTGAGATCAAGATAAATCCTTCCTTGTTCTGGGACTACTTGAAGAAATAATCGGTCAAGAAGACATGGTTGGAAGTTGTCTAATAGTCATGGAAGCAGAGATCGATTACTTGTTCTAAGACATATTTACAGAAATTGCAGAATGAACTTCCTATTATCAAATGTGCTCAATTCAACTCCCCAGATAACCATTGCCCTCAAAATCATGTGAATTCTCTCATATGATTATATTATATTTAGAGTAATAAAGATATCTTACCAGGTTGTCAATTCTTCATGCAGTAGACTGGCCAATTCTTCTTTACTAAGTTCAGAGGCATTGGCATCTACTATAGACATCTATTTTGCAGACAGTAGGACCCCTTCTTTGTTTGGTACAATCATTGCTCCTAGACGTCGTTGATCCTGTGTTTGATAGTTTTTCCCTGGTAAAGTGACATAGTAAATGAAAAGTGAGAAAAAGACCTACAGATGATAGAATAGTAACAGAAGAAATGAAAAAGAAATGAAGTATAAAGCTTCCTTGTTACCTGCCCAATAACAACAATTTGTTGAATCAGGCTACTCCTCATTGCAGCTTCTTCGAGCACCGATGGTTCAACGTTTTCACCTATTTTCCAGAAATTGCTTCGAA
The DNA here is from genome assembly GCA_016097595.1 of Eucalyptus pumila. NCBI lineage: Eukaryota > Viridiplantae > Streptophyta > Magnoliopsida > Myrtales > Myrtaceae > Eucalyptus > Eucalyptus pumila. The sequence goes on from CM027853.1 coordinate 40,384,909, forward strand.
TAGCATGGGACGGGCATCCTGAATAGATTACTGAATGGTATGATGTAGAATCACTTTCAAAAAGCAAGTTTATGTAACAAGACGTGCCAAAACCAGCAAGCTCCCAAATTACCAATAACATTTAGGTCAAAACCTAAATAGGATGCTACCGAGGACTTAAATGTTGGTTGATATCACCCTAACAATCACACAACCATAAATGTTAAAGCAGGAGTTACAACAGAGACAACGGTGAAGTGGATAATAACTATTTGCACAAAAAAGTCCATTTCATAGATGATATCACTGAGTATTTGCCCAATTAGCATGATACCTGTGGAAAGGACTATAGTGTGCTTAGCACAGCCTTCAAAAACAATTGCGCCTCCGTAATGACGGCTTCGCCCTGAAGAGTGGCCAGGTGCAATCCAACCGATATCACCTGTGTTGAGCCAGCCGCTCTCATCCAAGCTTTGACTTGAAGCTAAAGGATTCTAATCCAATATCAACCATACAGAGTTGGTCAAATTATGTACAATAAAGATGACTATATATATATATATAAAAAAAAAAGGTCCTGTAGATACAAGGAAAAAGAGTTTCATGGTGAAAAATGATAAAGAACTTGTCTTGTTGAGCAGCTGTTCATTGGCCAAAACACAGTCATCTACCCTGTTCCTTGGTATAAACAAAAATGTTTCTAGAATCTACACTGTTTTTAAGTGAGAAAGCATGTATAGTTATTTCATCCAAACCTGTTCTCCGGTGGCCTACAAATTTCCAAATGTGAATTACACATTCATACTAAAGAAATAATTATTCGGCTGCCTATTCTAAACATGTATTCTCCATGAGATTATGAGGCGTTTCACTGGACATCATGACTTTCTCTGTCTTGTCTAAAGGGGATCTTACCTTGTAATAACCCATCATTACTTGCGGCCTCTCACTTTGATAATGCCCTTTGCACTGGGAGGGAGAGTCTCATCAGTATCAGGATCCACAATCATGAGTTCAGTATATCGAACTGGATGTCCACTCAAGCCAAGAACCTTCAAAGATTAAAAAAAAAAAAAAACTTACAAATAAATCATACCATGCACAATATCTCACTCCAGTTGCTCAAGTCACTGAAGGTTTGATACATGTTCTTGAATACTCTTATGGTTGGTACTCCTATTGTACTAACCTTCTTCCAATTCCTATTATCTATTTCTTCCTTCTCCAAACGCCTCTAGACAGATGTAAAGCATGGAAAGGCACCACTTGATGCAAAGCTTCTATCAAGACTTAAAGGTGGATCATCGGAAAAAATAATATCAAGAATGAAGGCGCTACAAAAAGATACAGTGAACAAATCAACTGAAGGCGGTACGGTAATAGTGAACGTTTGAAGTCTCAATTTGTTGTTTGTCACCAAAAATTACTTAGCATTGTTTTAACTAAATGAAGGTAGATCCACAAATCTCACTTTAAACAGACGTCTGTCTTACAATGCAGGTAGGTCTTTGACAAGCAGCAACTGATGAAGTTTCTGAGAAAGATGAAGAACTCAAACAAGATCAAGTGGTCGACTCTGAAGATCATTTGTATTTCAGTGTGGTGATCATATCATTGTAACTCAGTACAATTGAAAAACAGAAAATGAATACACTTTCTCTGTTCTATCTTCTAAGATCAATCTTACTTGACTTGCTTCAGCACTTTGGACTTGAGCTATTCACCATTCTTCGAAAACTCTCTCTCTAATACAGAGATCTCTTCAGCATTCGTTGATGATCTTGATTCTCTGTTCTCTATTCTCTCACCTTCTCTATATTCTTTCTATTTGTTTTCATAGCTCCTTATGTAAAGCAAAGCAGAGTATTTATATCGGGGTATGTAACAGAACTCGGTTACAAGGGAAAACCGAATACAGCAACTACTTTAACAGAAAAACCTAATTGACTACCCTTATGACTTAGCGATCCGAGTCATTGATTCTTTGAGCATCTCGTTCATTGATCGTCGATCCAGGCTGGTCTTCTTTATAAGATCTTTGCCGTTGATTTAACCCCATGACTTGGCGATCCAAGTCATTTGCTGTATCGCCAAGTCCTCTGTTTTTGCTGTATTTGCCAAGTCCTCTGTTTTCGTTTTTCTGCAGCACACTTTGTTCCTTTATACTTAACATCCCCCCGCAAATTGGGAAGGGGGATGAATCCCATTCCCAATTTGGTGCGAAGAGACAGATGAGCTGAGTGAGAGAGGGACTTAGTGAATATGTCAGCTACTTGAAGATGACTGGGAACATGTTGGATAGAAATGGAACCAGACGACACCTTTTCACGAACAAAATGGAAGTCAACTTCTATGTGCTTTGTTCATGCATGTAAGACAGGATTGGCTGTGAGGGAAATAGCTGATTTATTATCACAAAATAATGATGTAGCTTTTGTAAGAGGAATACCAATGTCACGTAGAACAAAACCAATCCAAGTTAATTCAGCTGTTGTAGATGCTAGAGCCCGATATTCAGCTTCTGTGGAAGACTTTGAAACAGTAGTTTGTTTCTTGGCTGACCAGGAAATCAAGTTAGAACCTAAGAAAGTGCAGAATCCTGTAGTAGATCGTCGAGTAGTAGGACAACCTGCCCAATCAGCATCTGAAAAACCATAGAGATTTGTCAAACTGTTGGAGTGAAGATAATATCCAAGATGAATAGTTCCTTTGACATATCGTAAAACTTGTTTTAATTGATGAAAGTCTGCCATTGTGGGATGTTGCATCTTCGACGAGAGGAGATTTGTTGCAAATGCTAGATCTGGTCAAGTGATAGTTAAGTATTGAAGACCACCTACCAAGCTTCGTATTCAATAGGATCCAAGCAGAGGAACTTCAGATTGGTCATAGCAATTGGCCGTAGTGGCAAAGGTGTGGAAATTGGTTTGCAATCTGTCATATGTGCCCGTTTGAGTAGGTCGACTGCATATTTTGTTTGACATAAGAACAAGGTTTGTAGAGTATGTTTCACTTCAATGCCTAAGAAGTAGTGAATATAGCCGAGATCTTTCATTTGGAAGTGAAGACTAAGATTCTGGATTAATGCAGTTAGGAGTTGAGGAGAGCTTCCTGTTAGAATGATATCATCAACATAAAGAAGTAATAATACTGTATCCGACTCAGTATGGAGCACGAACAAAGATGGGTCAGCTGTGCTACAGACAAAACCAATTTCAAGAAGATAGTTGCTGAATTTGTCAAACCAGGCTCTTGGTGCTTGTCGAAGTCCATATAATGACTTGTGAAGAAGACAGACATGGCTTGATTTTTGAGGATGAATGAAGCCAGGTGGCTGTTCCATGTGAACAGTTTCATTTAAGTCTCCATGAAGAAATGCATTCTTCACATCAAGTTGGTGTATTGTCCATTGTCTTGTGAGAGCTATAGAGAGTACTATGCGTATTGTAGCATGTTTTACAACAGGACTGAATGTTTCAGTAAAATCAAGTCCTGCTTCGATGGAATCCTTTGGCTACCGACGAGCCTTGAGTCTCTCTAGACTACCATCTCGGTGTGAGTTTGGTCTTAAAAACCCACTTACACCGACAACATTCATCTCGGGTCTGTTCTTGGAACTAATGTCCAGGTATGATTATTATAGAGAGCATCCATCTCTTCCCGCATTGCATTGTACCAACCCTTATCAGCTAATGCAGACTTAATGGATCTTGGTTCCATAGGAACTCGATATTCAGCCAAGCAAGCATATTTTGGATTTGGCTTAATAATACCTGATCCGAGTCGGGTCTGCATAGGATGACTACTAAAATTTCTCTGAGAAGAAGATAGATCAAGAGTATGTTGTGCTATGTCAGGATAAGATAGTTCAAGAGTATGTTGTTTTGTGTCAGAGCTATTATTGACAGGCAGAGTACTTGAGAAAGATGAAGAATTCTCGACCGGATCGAGTTTCGTGATAGCATCATTTTGCCTTGATGTTAGTGGAGTATCTTGGAGCTGCATTGATGCTGATGAAGTATGTTGGTGCATCTGTTCACTTTCATAACTATCCATAGTAGGATGATATTGACTTCTCCTTACTGACTGATGGGAAACACTTTGGTTTGTTGTGTCAGAGCTTGAGAATTCAAGCAATTTTACTCCTTCAATCCATTGTCTATACAAAGGAGTATATTGACCATATTCATTTATCACGTTTTTGTGAAGGGAAACAATGTTTCATCGAAGATAACATGTCTACTGATATATATACGATTATCAGTAGGCACAAGACATCTATAGCCTTTATACACATCACTATATCCCAGAAAAACACAAGTAAGGGATCTAGGATCGAACTTGTGTTTTGAATATGATCTTAAGCACGGATAACAGGCACAGCCAAACACCCTCAAATGATCATATTGTGGCTGAGTGTTATGAATCTTACTATATGGTGTATCCATTTTTAGTTTTGGTGTTGGAAGTCTGTTTATAATGTAGTTTGCCGTAACAAAAGCATCCACCCAAAACTTCAGTGGGACCTTGGAATGATATAACATAGCCAATCCCAATTCAACAATATGTCTATGTTTCCTTTCTGAGACTCCATTCTGTTCGGGAGTGTGAGGACAAGTTAGATGTTGTTTTATTCCACAGCTTTGCAGATGATCTTGAAATTTTCTACTTACAAACTCTCCCCCTCCATCACTTTGGAAAATTTTGATCTTGTGACTGTATTGTCTTTCAACTAATGTCTGGAATCGAATAAAGATATCAAAGAACTCAGATTTCAACTTCATTGGATATAACCAACTGTATCGTGAGAAACTGTCAACAAAAATCACATAGTATCTAAACTTTTGAAATGAATCTACTAGTGACGGTCCCCAAATGTCACAGTGGATCTTTTCTAATGATGAAGTTGATATAGAGTTTGACAAAGGAAATGATAGAGCTGTACTTTTTGCTATTTGACAGCTGCTGCAAATTTTTGAAGGAACTGAATTAACATGAATCAGTTTCTGATGATGTAGATAATCCACTATTTGAGTATTGGCATGAGCCAGTCTTTGGTGCCATACTTCTGCATTGACTGTTCTCTGACTTTGAGTGAAAAAGGCTGCTGCAGTCCGTTTATCGACTTGATAAAGACCCTTAGTCTTCCTTCCGAGCTGAATTGTCGCCTTGGTATTGTTGTCCTTTACATAAACACCAAGTTTATCAAAGATAAATGTGCAAGGATAGTCATCAGTAAGCTTAGACACAGAAAGAAGATTCTTCTTTATTTCTGGTACTATAAGAACATCATTAAGAGGTAATGTATTTACTTCTGTTTTTAGGTAAGTGTTACCAATGTGTGTAACAGGTAAACAAGATCCATTTCCAACCATCACTGTATCGAGACCTTGATATTTAGAAAAAGTATGAAGAATACCAGGATTCGCACTGATATGAGCAGTAGCTCCTGTATCAGGATACCACTCACTTCCTTTTGGATCTTCGATATGAATTGCTGTCAAAGCTGCTGGAATATCCTCTACTTGATAGGAATTGTCAAAACGGTACCAACAGCGGAGAGCATCATGCCCAGGTCGCTCACATATTTGACATTCCAATCTAGCAACCCCTGTGTCTTTCTTATCCTGCAAACTTTTTCTTGAGTTTAATAGAGGAGGATAAGATTTGTTGTTTTGATACCTTTGAGAGTATGTGGCATAAGGTCGAAATCCCTGAGTAGCTGTAGGAAATACATTCTTTTGTCTTAGATATTGATCTCCTTGCCCTTGAATTGCTGCATCTTCTCTGTAATTTTGATTTCTTTCAGCATAACCAAACCCTCGTCCTCTATTACTGACAGTTCTGCCTCGACCAAAGCTACGGCCACCCCTATAACTTCCTCTCTGAGCTAGAAAACCAGTAGGTTGTGAAAAATATTCTCCATCAGCACTCTCTTTAGAATACATTTGAGACTTTCTTTGGCCAAGATAGGCCAGACTGGGATTAAACTGACTTCTGGAGTAAGTCTTCATCCTTGATTCAAATCTCTCCAAATTGAGCTATAACTTCATCATAATCGGGTTGAGGCTTCAAACAATATATGGTGGTTCAAGATTCTCATATTCTGGACCCAATCCTTCCAAAAGTATACCAAAGATTTTGGTTATTTCATCCACCGGTTTACCAATAGCATTCAACCGATCACATATAGATTTGTATTCTCGAGATAAGTGGAGAGGTTTTGATCAAGTTTACGGCGACTGTAATTTTCCTCTAAGTTCGAACTCCTTTGCTATTGATTTTTGTGTAAATCGTTTTAGAAGAGATTGCCATACCTCAAAGGATGTCTCTAAACCAATGATTAGACTCGAATGTTCTCGAATGTACCCCACTAATCCACGATGATATCAACTGATCTGTTCTTGTCCAATCAACGTAATCAGGATTAACAAGTTCTTAGTCACACCCTTCATCATCGTTTTGCAACATTCGTGGAGGAGAAATAACATCACCATTAACAAAACCGAAGAGATCTTGACTCTTCGAAACCTTTGAATTTGAGCTTGCCACAACAGAAAATTATCTTCGGCGAGCTTGATTGTAACAAAATTCGAGATGTTTACGTGAATTGGAAAAGGATATTTTGGTGTTTTTATTGCCATTGCTGCAAACTTCCAGTTCAAACCAAGCTATCATACAAACAACCTACAGCTCTGATACCATGAGAAAGATGAAGAACTCAAACAAGATCAAGTGGTCGACTCAAGATCATTTGTATTTCAGTGTGGTGATCATATCATTGTAACTCAGTACAATTGAAAAACAGAAAATGAATACACTTTCTCTGTTCTATCTTCTAAGATCAATCTTACTTGACTTGCTTCAGCACTTTGGACTTGAGCTATTCACCATTCTTCGAAAACTCTCTCTCTAATACAGAGATCTCTTCAGCATTCGTTGATGATCTTGATTCTCTGTTCTCTATTCTCTCACCTTCTCTATATTCTTTCTATTTGTTTTCATAGCTCCTTATGTAAAGCAAAGCAGAGTATTTATATCAGGGTATGTAACAGAACTCGGTTACAAGGGAAAACCGAATACAGCAACTACTTTAACAGAAAAACCTAATTGACTACCCTTATGACTTAGCGATCCGAGTCATTGATTCTTTGAGCATCTCGTTCATTGATCGTCGATCCAGGCTGGTCTTCTTTATAAGATCTTTGCCGTTGATTTAACCCCATGACTTGGCGATCCAAGTCATTTGCTGTATCGCCAAGTCCTCTGTTTTTGCTGTACTGCCAAGTCCTCTGTTTTCGTTTTTCTGCAGCACACTTTGTTCCTTTATACTTAACAGTTTCTGTCATACCAAACGCAACTTGTATTTTCACGCCAATAGTCTACGAAAGACATGTCTCAAATGAGAGTAAAATCTGTAGTAAAAAAATAAAATAAAATAAAACCTCTTAACCAAATGAATGTCCAACCTCGAAGAATTTATCCACAAACATAGGCAAATGACTACTTCACTGATGCCAGCCCGCATATTCCAGAAAGAAAAGATCATTCACTTGCAAAGTTATGCTCCTTTATGTAATAGGACACAGGATGCAATTGTTTGAGACTGAATGAAGAAAGATAGCATCCTTAATAACCAAGACGAAAACATATATATTTATTTTGATCATTCCTACGGTACTGCAACAGACTGTAGAGGTACTCAATGACTACTCTTTGATGTCATAACACCAGATGTGAAGAGAAGTACCTTAGATATTCCAATGGTTGAACGAATCTTAGTAAGTATCATCTAGGCTAACATGTGCATTGGCCGTAATGTAGCAGAAATAAATCTTGCCCCCAAACAATCCAATATTGAAACAAGAAAGGAGGGTTGCTTTGGGTCTCTTGTCAGATGTTTACCCTGCAAAAAATCCGTCTTATACTGAAAGTCTGAAACTCAAGTGCAGTTCCTTTCACTAAATATTGATTACTAAAAAATTAATTTGTTTCTTTTATTTGCAGCAAGAATTCATAGAATAGATAAAAGTACTAAAAATTTTCTTCATCTAACTTATTCCCTACATTGTAATGAATGAGTTGCGGAGGCTTAGGAATACCCCTATAGATGAACTAGCTTATTAAGTGAAGCCTTTCCTTTGATTGTTTTTGCTTGTAGTATATTGGAACATAAGGATCTGATGTTAGTAGTACCACCCGAACTAATGGACCTTAGGCTTGGATTTTCATGATGGCAAGTGCTACAATGTGCTTTACGGCACATTAAAGAGAAGGAAGCTTGCTTCAATAATTTGAAAAGACAATAACTCCAAGCAACAGAAGTCAGACAAGTTTCTAACTGAAGGCCATGAAGATAGGTCCAATCAGAAAATCTATCCCACTGACAACCACTAAATTGTGAAAGGAGTTAATCTGTGCGGAGACATTGACAATCAGAGTCAAGTACAGATAAAACAGTGCAGAAGAAAGCATTCTCCTTATTAGAAGCAGGGTCCATAGTGAGATTATGGAATTACAATGGACAAGTACAAAACCATATAAAAGGTCGCAACATGAATGCATAATTGTTGCTCATTATACTCAGACCAAACCCTACCGTACTAAATTGATGAAGGAATATTGACTATTGCTATAAAAGCTTAAACTGATATTGGTCTGACTGCCTTCACCGAGGCTTCTTTGGGTTTCTCCGGCACAAGTAGGCCTCTCTCTCTCTCTCTCTCTCTCTCCTGTGCTATGCTGTTCTCTACTTTTTATGATATATATATATTTTGCTGACATGGCTGTACATGTCAACGCCACATCTGTGGACCAAAGGCTGAGTTAGATTGCCATGTCAGCTGAACAACCAAATTACTTTGAATAAAGGAGTACAATGACCAATTCAACCAAAATTAAAGTTCATGGACCAAATCGACCATTGACTTAGAGTTTAATGACCAACTTTGGCATTGCCCCTAGATATAAATGAGGTGTTTCAGTTTCATGCTTTAAAAACGATTGTCAATTAATAGGATTTAGCATAGGCCAATGGTCTCCAACCCTAGATTAATCCATGTAGCTCAACTTATGAAACCGAATATATTATTATGATCTTGACTTGTTTAAAGTACTTCCATAAGTAGACATGATCAAGGAGTGACCTCATATACCCTCTCGAAATCCATGAATGCCATACTGATCCTGATAAATGTCAGAGCTTTAAGCTCGCGAGCAGTAGAGCCTGTAGATAACTGTTTTAGAATCCCCCTGCAGCAGCAAAGCAAAAAGCACAATTAGATTATACAATGCAAGGACTCCACATTTGTGAGTGCGAATACGAAATGACCAATTGTGGCGGGACCTAATATTCCATTATAAGTAGCATACAAAACCATGAAAAAATAAATAAAATCAAATCTGACATATGGGATCCAGTGTTATGATTGTGTCGTGTCAAAATATTTGTACAACACAGATCATTTTTACTCGAGCACCACACGTTTGTAGAACAGGTAATGTCACAATGCATGTTTAACATGCGTTCGAATACATTTAAACAGGTCCAGGCCCATTAAGGGCACGAAGAGGAAAGCCTTCATTGTTAACCGATAATAGCATCCACCATCCATTGTCTCCGGACACCATTCGCCGACTCTAACCATTAACAGCTGCCATCGAGCTCCCATTGCTGGCCACCTCAAGCTTGGTTACAACTAAAACAGAGAAGCTCGGGCACAATAACAAAACATTATTGTCTAGCTATACAGACTTTGCATGGTAACTTGTCAGTCTCTTTGTTCTTTTATTTTATTTTTTCCCTAGAATTAAAAAAAAAGAAAAAAAAAGAAATTCGTTCGGTAATGTCAACAATTTTTCTATTCCCTCGAAGAGAAAAGTAACCTGATAATAGATTTGGAACAAAAATAAGAAATTACAAAAAAAAAAAAGAGTAGCTTCTTGTTTCTAAAAACAATTTCGAGAATTACATCATTTTTTTTTTCTTTTCTTCTTCTTTCTCATCTATCTTTGTGGTTTGTGAATGAAATAATGAAATAGAACTGTTGAAAATAGATGTGGACATGGTAGCACTCGAAAAAACAAAGATCAGCAAAAGATCTCAATCAGCTAGATATAGTTATAGAGAGTATGGTGCAATCTTTACCACGATCTGTCACCAACAGCATAAGAAGATTTACATAATGAAAGCTATGCAAACCAAGAGATTGACTAGATGAATTCCAAGAAGCAAATCATGAAGACATTTTTGCCGTCGTATACACAGCACTGGTTGTTTTGTTGCAAAGAGAAGTCTTTCACCATGAAATGGGGCAATTATGCTGCCATCTTCCACCTCTTAACTGGTTGACAAAAGTGCAGATTTTGACACTGTCCTCCAATCCCAACTAGAGGCTACAACAAAATATATAATGAATTTGAAGTGCTACTACTACTAAGTCATGTCCCTGAGAAGTCATCAATCAAGTAAAGATAACTTCCTCGTTGCTATTCCATTATGTAGAAGTTGATCCCAATGTGGTCAATACTTACTACATGAGGGATTTGATTGATGGTATTGTGATTGCCTTCGTAGAGGAACTATAGGGTTTGCACATCTAGTTGCCGCCTTTCACAGTAAATATTGAACAACCTAGATAGCCTCTCTCTCATGTCGAACAACCTTTTTCCTTGTATTTACAGAATAGGATTTTGCTTTCCTTTTGTATCCGGCTTATTGGATGCTAATGCCAACGTGAATTGGGGCATTATGAAGCAATTAAAAATACTTTACGTGGCTTGAATACTTGTGACATAAGTACATATCAATATACGTTAATTTAAATTCATTTTTCAAACAACTCTTATTTTTTCATCAGGCCACAAAATTCAAGTATTATTTTAGTATTTAAAATGAATCGTTTCAACTACCGTTTCAAAGAGGGGCATCCGTTGACAACTTAATGTTTTTTTTTTTTTTTGTTGACAACACTAGGCACACATTTTTTTTGAACAAAAAAAATAAAGACTAGTAGTATAAATAAACGATAAGCAAATAAACAACAAAAAAATTAAAAAAATTGAAAATAAAAGAAGAAAAGAAGAACAATTTAGTTTTGGTCCCACTTGCACAGCCCACAAACGATCCAGGCACATTAAAGGCACGAAGAGGAGAGCCGTCGTTGCCAATTGACAATAGCATCCACCATCAACCATCTCCGGACATCGTACGCCATCTCCGATCATCAACAGATGTCGTCGAGCTCCTATTGTTGGCCACCTCAAGCTAGGACACAATAGAAACAGAGAGAATCGGGCACAACAACAAAGCGTTAGTCTTAAGCTATTAAGGCCATGCACGGTAACTTACCAATTTCTCTGTTTTTTTGTTTTTTTGTTTCCTGGAACCAAAAAAAAAAAAAAAAAGAATAGAAATTTGTTTGATAATATCAACTAATTTTTCTATTTCCTAGAATAGAAAAGTAACTAAGAAATAGTTTTGGAACAAAAATAAAAAGTAAAAATAATAATTTCTTATTTCCGAGAATAATTTCTAGAAATAAATCTCTTTTTTTTTTCTTTTCTTCTTCTTTCTCATCTTTCTTTGTGGTTTGTGAATGAAAGAAAAAAAAATAGAATTACCGAAAATAGCTATGGATATAGTGGTGCTTGGAAAAATAAGGATTAGGAGAAGATCTCAATTAGTTAGACATAGTTACAGAGAGTATGGTACAATCTTTATCACGATTCACATTCGGTGATAGCATCACCAAAAGTATAAGAAGATTCACATAATAAAAGCTGAGCGAACAAGAGATTGGCTAGATGAATTTGAACAAGCAAATCAAGAAGACATTTTTGCTATCGCCTCTTACATATTAAGTTAACATACGAACATATATCAAATTTCATGGTATGCACAACACTGGTGGTTTCGTTGCAGAGAGAAGTCTTTTAGCACAAAAATGGGGCGACTATGATGTTGTCTTCCACCTCTCAATTGGTGAACAAAGGTGCAGATTTCGACACTATCCTCCAATCCTAACTACAGGCTATGGTGAAATATATAATAAATTTGAAGTGCTGCTACTACTAAGTTATGTCCATGAGAAGTTACTGATCAAGTAGCGATAGCTTCTTCGTTGTTATTCCATTATGTAGAAGTTGATCCCAGGGTGGTTGATACTTATTACATGAAGGGTTTGATTGCCGGTATTGTGATTGCCTTTGTAGAGGAATTGCACAATTTGCACATCCAATTGCAACCTTTCGCAGTCGATGTTGAAAAACCTAGATAGCCTCACTCGCCTATCGAATAATGCTTTTTCTTGTATCTATAGAATAGGATTCCATTTTCCTTTTGTATTTAGCTAATTGGATGTTAAAAGTAATGTGAACTAAGGCATTATGAAATAATTAAAAATAGGATTAAATACCTTGAAAAATCCTAAACTAGTACACCCGTGACAAATTTACCGTAAACTATTTTTTTTACCACCAAAAACCCCCAAACTAGTATACATTTGACAAATTTACCCTAAACTGGTACACTTGTAAGAAATTTACCATATGTTAGTTTTCGTTAAATTTTGCCATCAAATTATTAAGTTAATGACATATGATAATTAACTGGTATATCAATTTGAGATTTTATGCTCCATTTGTTATAGTTTACAATTTTTTTTTGTTGTATTAATCCAATTTAGCGGAGGGTATATTTGTCACAAATTTACCAGTTTGGGGTTTTTTGCGGTCGAATAAATTAGTTTGGGGTAAATTTGTCATAAATGTACTAGTTTAGCATTTTTTTATAATTAGTCGGAGTAAATTTGTCACAAGTGTACTGGTTTGGGGTTTTTCATGGTCAAAAAAATAGTTTGGGGTAAATTTTTCACAGGTTTACTAGTTTGGAGCTTTTCAAAGTATTAACCCTTAAAATACTTAAGTTGCTTGAATACCTGTGATGTAAGTACATTTCTATATACGTTAATTTAAGTTCATTTTTCAAACAACTCATATCTTTTCATCAGGCTAGGTTCGTCGACAAAATTCAAGTATCATTTTAGTATTTAAAATGAACCGTTTCGATCACCATTTCAAAGAGGGGCGTCCGTCGATAGCTAAATGTTGTTTTTGTTGACAACACTAGGCACACATTTTTTTTTGAACAAAAAAATGAAGGCTAGTAGTAAATAAATAAACAATAAGCATATAAATAACAAAAAAATTAGAAACAAAAAAAAAGAAAAGAAGACAAATTCGATTTTGGTTCCACTCGCATAGCCCACAAACGATCCAGGCCCAGCAAAGGCAGAAAGTGGAGAGCCTTCGCTATTAACCAGCAATAGCATCCACCATCCACCATCTCCAGACACCATGCGTCGTCTCCAATCATCAACAGCCGCCATCGAACTCCCATCACTGGCTGCCTCAAGCTCTGTCACAACTGAAATAGAGAGACTCGGGCACAACGGTTGATGTGTTTTTTATTTAATGGGCCAAGCCAAGCTCATCCGCCCATGTTAGGCCAAATCCAGCCTATAAGGGAAGGATCCATAAGAGAAATAGTAGTTATTTCTTAAGTGAAAATTACTGCAATATATAAAAGAAAAAAGAGAACATTGAAAACTATAATAGATAGAAGGGATAAGTGCATTGGAAGTCCTAAAATTTGTCATGAAAATGCAATTAAGTCCTAAAACTTTCAAAAAGTGCAATTAAGTCCTAAAACTTGTCACAAAGTGCAATTAAGTCTTAAAACTTTCAAAAAGTGCAATCAAATCCTAAAACTTATCAAAGTGGGTCAATCTAAGTCCTTCCATTGATTGCACTTTTGAAAGTTTTAGGACTCGGTTGTACTTTCGAGACAAGTTTTAGGACTTTATTAAACCTTTTGAAAGTTTTAGAACTTGATCGAACTTTCGTGACAAATTTTAGGACTTAATTGCACTTTTTGAAAATTCTAGGACTCAATTGCATTTTCTTAATAAGTTTTAGGACTTCTAATGCACTACTTATCCCTAGATAGAACATAGGGTTCCCTTTTTTATGATAGTAAACTCTCTCGGCGAATGGAACTCCAAAGGTTTTGATTAATGCCTTTGAGACTGCAACAAGTATTTAATCTATGGCAAACAAGGTATGTACATCTTTGTGAAATGCCTTTGGATCTGTGTTACATGTTTCCTAGACATGTTTCCGCGTTTGTTTCCAGTATTCAATCATTCGAGTATCGATTCACTTTTTGAGGAATCCATTTTAGACATTGGTATCAAAGCGATGCTATTCATTTTTCCCAATCATTGTTGACGTTTACAATTGGTTTTTTGGCTGAAATTTTGAGAAACATTGCCATTGGACGCTCAGAAACAAAAATCCCAACACCTACGTACTATCCGTCCTTCTTTTTTTATTTTTTGTGAGTCAAAATTTATTTTTCATAGTACAGGGTCGTAGTTCTCGGGACGAGAAAAACAATCGGTGGAGCATTGGACACTCCCTTATATATGACTAGAAGAAGACTAGGTCATCGACATGCACTGTACGTGCTGAGGAAGTTCCTAGGCGTGTACGCTACACACACACGACAACTGCTAGTGCACACGTGGCATGCATGCAGCAAGAATTTATGCTTTTGCCTCTTAATTTTTCATGAAATTATGGTTTTACCCCTATTAGTTGTTTTTACAATTATGCCATTATTTGTTCTTTGATATTATTATTTTGCCCCTCATTGACCTGCTCCCCCTTGACGTGACCAAGATGACCGTTGACCCAACCCAGTCTTCCGTTGACTGTCATTGACCACCGTTGACCGTTTACACAAAGAGAAAGGAGGAGAATGTGTTTTTCAATCATGTTCATTACCATTTTTGTTCTACATTTGTTGCAAGAACAATGATGCGTTTCATATGTACACCTATATTCCCTAGAACGGATGAACAAAAGGCAAGACTTGAAGGGCTAATAGAGGAATTAATTGATTATTGGTGGTATGGCAGTCATATAGTGTAAGGTCAACCAAATAATACAAAGAATCATCTGGAATGGTTACCTAATGCCGGATTTTTAGAAGATGCTAGCCCTAATGAATACTCTTCCATTAGAATGGCATGAAGTGTTAGATCAATGTGGTCTTGAATTATAAGAAGCTTGAAGTGGCTTTTGTGAGAGAATATTATAAGATTGAGGTGATAAAGACTTCAACCCTCAAGTTGAATGTAACTTGGTGCAGAATGAATGCGCCTTGGAGGAGCCATAAGGGTTCTCTAAAAGTCTTTTCATGGTTACTCAATGTGCCTGTAGAATTCTCAGGGGAATTTATTAAGAGATTAGAAGAGACTTTCCTAGTTAATGAGATTGATGAGTATCTTTAAATTTATTTATTTATTAATTTTCCTTTGATTAGTCTGAGATATTTTAGGTGTAAATGTTTCTTTTCATGTTGATGTTGACATCTACTAAATATGTTACTTCGTGTAAATGACATATTTAGTTGATGTAAGTTCAATGTTATTTATTGTCGTAAATTATTGTTTAAATTTATAATTATTTGTGAGAAGTTCAAGAAAATTTTAGTGACTTTATTGAACTTATTTTTGCATAATTGACCATATCAATGATAATTTAAAGTCAGGATTTTTGGATGATGATTGGAAATAACCTTCGACTCTAAAGCCTTATTTGATTTTATTCATTAATATGATTAATTTATGCAAAATAATGCATAAATATTAAGCCTTAATAATTCTTGTAAATATGTCCGATTTGTTCAAATACATTGGATTCAGCTTCTAAGAACATAATGGCTAAACTAGACAAAGAAGAGAAATTGGACAAAGAGAATTATGAGATATTGAATATAAAAATTCAATATGTGCTGGAAAATAAAAAGTACTAAAAGCTCTTAACCAAGTTATGAAAAAACTTGAGGATGCCGTGTCCCACGCTGAGCTAGCAGAGGACCACATTTTGGCAGTCAAGCCAAAAATAGATATTTGTGAAGAAAAAAGAAGAGAACTTATAATTTTATTTGATTCAACTTAAATTTGAAAATTCATAAGATACTTAATATGATTATTACACCGGTCTTCTTTAAATATCATTTCACACATCATGTTGAAATTCTTCTGACTATTATTTGTGTTGAAATAATAGTGGGTTTTCTTTATCATACAACAAGTATGTATATAATGAATGTGTGTGTGTGTGTGGGGGGGGGGTATTATAAGCTTGTTACCCCAATTCTTTTATACCAAAAAACAAAAAAATAGGCATTTTCATGCGTGCAATAAAGAAGAGAAATTATAATTTTATTTGATTCAACTTAAATTTGGAAATTCATAAGATACTTAATATGATTATTACACCGGTCTTCTTTAAATATCATTTCATGCATCGTGTTGAAATTCCTCTGACTATTATTTGTGTTGAAATAATAGTGGGTTTTCTTTATCATACGACAAGTATGTATGTATGTATGTATGTATGTATGTATGTATGTATGTATGTATGTATGTATGTGTGGGGGGTATTATAAACTTGTTACCCCAATTCTTTTATACTGAAAAAAAAAAAATAGGCATTCTCATGCGTGCAATAAAGAACATAAATTATAATTTTATTTGATTCAACTTAAATTTGAAAATTCATAAAATACTTAGTATGATTATTACGCCAGTTTTTTTTTTTTAAATTACCATTTCATGCATCATGTTAAAATTTTTCTGATTATTATTTGTGTTGAAATGGTAATGGGTTTTGTTTATCATACAAAGAACTGTGTGCGTACACATATGCACGGTATTATAAACTTGTAACCCCAATTCTTTTATACCAGAAAATTAAAATAAAAATGGCATTGTCGTGCGTGCAATAAAGAATAGAAATTATAATTTTATTATTTGAATTAAATTTGGAAATTCATAAGATACTTAATATGATTATTATGCCGGTATTTTTTAATTACCATTTCACATATCGTGTTGAAATTCTTTTGATTATTATTTGTGTTGAAATAGTAGTGGGTTTTCTTTATCATACAAAGAAGTGCGCGCACGCGCGAGTATATGTATGTATGTATGTATGTATGTATGTGCAATATTATAAACTTGTAACCCATATTAGTTACATTACATTAATCTTCAATTGGTGTTAATTGATTATATTTCTGTTAATTATTATAATTTTTGTTTGTAAATAAATTTTAACTAGTGGATGAAACTAAACCCATATCATTTAATAAAAATGTAATATCTTAAAAATTTACAATTCATAATACATAAAAGTTGAAAGGACATCAATTTAATACAAAACCAATGCGTAAAACAGGAAAAATACGGATTTTGTAAATATTCAAAGATGAAATGACCGTTAAGTTTATTGTATAAGTTTAACCATAAGGAAATGTTACTACTCAATAAATGAGAATTGCTGTTTTGTAACTTGGCTGTGTCTTAAATCACCTCAATGATTAGAATGGAGAACTTATTTTGACTTCGTTTGTTTAGCAAAAAACGATTGCTTGTAGTACTTACAAAAATAAATAAACAAAAATATTTTGATTATCTATGAAAATATTTAGACATAAATTGTTATGCATAAAAAAAATATTTTTCATTGACTAATATTTCAAGCATTATAAACGATTAATTTTAGGAAAATATTTTCTAAATCATTCATTTTTTGTAAAATAAATGGACCATTAGTATTATGGACGATGTGAAAACTAGTAACTATACGATTTATTTGTTTTGCATTATTCACAAAACCAAGCATGCTACTGAGAAAAGTCTATTGGTCCTTGAGGAACTATATCCCAAAAGATTAATTTTCAATTATTCATTGAAAACTTTTGAAGTCTCCACTCACCAAGGTACTAACAAAAATGTAGGTTCTTCAGATGCACGATGTTTCAAAAGGAATGTTGCTGTACGAGGAACAAGCATTTTTTAAGATATAAAGGCTAGATTTCAAATTAGATTCTTAAATATTTCCCTCTTTGTTACATTTCATGTTTTTCGCAAGTGAGTAGTATCGTGATCCATAAAACTGAGTTTAATGGCATTTCCATAATTACTTTAAGCTAGAGGGAGCATTTAGTCAATTTGTAAGTGTTGAGGGTATTTTGGTCATTTTTCAAGCCTATGGGTATTTTGGTTATTGTCATGAGATTGGCCCAAGGTGGTCCAAGCCAGCCTCGGTGAGAGACAAACTACATTATTTCCTATGTTAAAGATAATTATCATACTTTCTTTTGATTATCGACATCTCTCAAAATAGCACGTATGTTAAATATTTACTAGTATATTGTGCATAATCTTGATTAAGATATTATCTTAGGAGAGTTATATGAAATAGTTTATAAATAGGATGATGTACTCTTCATTCATGTGTACATTAAAATATATACAAATTTCATATTTCTTTCTTATGTTTATTATTATTATTATTATTATTATTATTATTATTATTATTATTATTATTATTATTATTATTATTATTATTATTATTAACTTGTTAAGGATATTTAGCACTTTCTATTAGATATTTTTCAATGTTAAAGATAATTATGATGTTTTTTTATTAAGTACTTGAATCTCTCAAGGTTATATGTATATAGCATATATATTACCACTTGATTATGCATAACCTTGAATTATAGGATTCATTGACATTTCCCTCTTGTTAACAATTTGTTGCATTTTGTGTTTTTGTATGTGAGTAGCATCATCACCAATTTCAGAGGCATTTCGATCAACAGGAGCATTTAGGCAATTTTCTACGTCTTGAGGGTATTTTGGTTATTATCATGAGATTGGCCCAGGGGGGTCCGAGCTAGCTTTGGCAAGAAATAATCTCTATTATTTGCCATGTTAGAGATAATTATGATACTTCATTGTGATTATTTATATCTCTAAAGATTGCACATATATTGCATGTATATTATGCATAATCTTGATTGAGATATTATCTTTGTATCGTTATCTAATATAGTTTATGAATATGATAATGTATTCTTCATTAATATATGGGTCACTCTGAAAACCTCAAACTGGTACACATGTGACAAATTTTCCCCAAATTATTTTTTTTAGCATGAAAAACCCAAAACTAGTATATATGTGATCAATTTACTCTGATTGACCATAAAAAATCATAAACTTGAACATTTATGACAAATTTACCCGAAACTAATTTATTCGACAGCAAAAAACCAAAAACTGGTAAATTTGTGACAAATATACCATTCGCTAAATTGAATACTACCACAAAAAATTCACAAAAATTGTAAATCGTAACAAACGGAGTGTAAAATCCCAAATTAGTATATTAGTTAACTGTCACATGTCATTTAATTTAAAAATTTGACAGTAAAATTTAATGAAAACTAATGAGAGTGAATTTGTCACAAGTGTACCAGTTTGGGGTAAATTTGTCAAATGTATACTAGTTTGGGATTTTTGGAAGTAAAAAAAATAGTTTAGGGTAAGCCACCCGTAAGTAGTGTAATTGGTTGAGATCTCTCCTCCAGAGAAGGAGGTCAAGGGTTCGAAACCCTACATTATTAGCGATTGAAGCGGGGGGCCCTGGTGGTGGGTTGCTGGGCTAGGCATAGTTGCTTTTGGGCGTCCATCGCAGAGGCTCGTGAGACCACAAATCAGCGTAAGCCAACAAAGGCAGGCTCCGGCAAATCCTTGGTCACCAAAAAAAAAAAAAAAAAAAAAAAAAAAAAAAATAAAAAAAAAAAAAAAAAAATATATATATATATATATATATATATATATATATATATATAGTTTAAGGTAAAATTGTCACAAATGTACCAATTTGGGATTTTTCAAGGTATTAATCAAACTATTTTTTTTTTACCATGAAAAATCCCAAAGTGGTATATTTGTAACAAATTTACTCCGATTGATAATAAAAAACGCTAAACTGGTATATTTATGACAGATTTATCCCGAACTAATTTATTTGACTGCAAAAAAACCCCAAACTGATAAATTTGTAACAAATATACCCTCCGTTAAATTGGTTTAATACCACAAAAAAATCACAAAAATTGTAAACTGTAAGAAATAGAGCTTAGAATCCCAAATTAGTATAACAATCAATTGTCACGTGTTATTTAACTTAATAATTTGATGGTAAAATTTAATGAAAACTAACAGAGGGTATATTTATTACGAGTGTACCAGTTTGGGTTTTTTGGTGGTCAAAAAAATAATTTTGGGTAAATTTGTCACGGGCGTACCAGTTTGGGATTTTTCGGGGTGTTAATCCTTATTTGAATCTTTCAAGCACATATATTGCATATATTTACCATTCGAGTATGCATAATCTTGAATTACAAATTGGATTCATAAATATTCCCCTCTTGTTAACGATTTGTTACATTTCATGTTCTCATATGTGAGTAGTATCATCATCCATAAAATTGAGTTTAAGGGCATTTCGATAATTACTTTAAGCTAGAGGGAGTATTTAGTCAATTTTCTAAGTCTTAAGGGTATTTTGGTCATTTTACAATATTTCTGATTTTTCTAAACTTTATAATTTTTTATGCATTTTATGAATTTTCTTAATTTTTAATTTTTAATTTTTTTATTTATTATCTTTAAATATTGAAGATGGACTTTGTACCGCATTAGTTGCTGGTCTGACCTAGACCCTAATGGTCCGGGTTGGGTCCGAAAGTGGACAAGGCCCAGTTCAATTTTGCTAAAAAGGGCCTAGCTTATTTGAGCCCACTACTACCTCACCTACGACTTTTCAGCCCAGCCTCTATTATAAACCCTTTTACTATTTCTTTCTTTCAATTTTTTTTTCTTTTTTTCTTTTCTTTTTTCTTTCCCTGCACGGATCTTCTTCCTCTTAAACTCTCTTCCCCCCGCACCTTCACTAGAAGGTATAAAAATTCCCTCCCTGAATCCATACTCTAACAACAGCAACTTTGCTACTATTTTCAATATTTTCCTCTCTTTTTTTTTAATGTTAGGCTTGCCTTTCTTTTAATTTGCACGTGGCAAGTAATACATGACTAAGCAAGAAGAAAACCGATAAAGCAAGTTATCTTGTGAGTAGAAAAGAAAAGCTCACCTTTAAGTCTATCTCTCCAATCTAGTAGAAAAACGTCATCCATGACGAGACTAGAGGATTTATAAGAAATTATTTTTTTGTAATCTGACTCAATGTAAGTGCACTAAGCAAGGAACGAACTTGAGAGTCCGCATTTAAGATTCAAGATGACCATATCCGTTGGTGGGGTTTTTAACATGTGGGAAGATTTTGACGTCTGTCTGATGCAAATTCTTACGGACTTTCATAATTTTTGGATGATTATTCTTCAATTTTTTTCTTGTCTTGGTCATGTATGAGGCCGATTAATCATTAATGCGCATCACACATATAAATTCATCATAAGCTGAGCTACTAGGGTTTTGAGTTTTGTTTTCTGGTTCTTTTCTAATATATTGAACGCCATGCCTTCACCTTATTCAAGGCGCCCTTGCGAGTGATTTTTTTTTTTAGATGCGCTGTCGGGTTCTTCAAATAACTAGCAATCAAGTGAATAGTTAATAATTGTGCATATCATATTTAGCTCAAACCTTATGAGATAAATGTAGGATTAGGTGAGGATACTAAATTGGAGATTAATATGCGCATTTCATGGTTTTTTCGGTCGAAGCGCATTTCATGATTCAAAAGATACAAATTGCTTATCACCGTTGTCAAACGTTGAAATTAACTTACCATAGTTGCAAAAATCTTTAGGACAAAATATATACAAAAGATTATTTCTTTCGTGGTTTGAGTTAGTGATTACCATCTAAAAAATTGTAAACCGCTGAACCTTGAAAATAGTATGACATCGCTCCGAAATTCATTGAAACGAAACAGATGCAAATTGTTTGTTTTTCAATCATAGCACTCTGCTGTTCAATCAAATAGATTAATACAGCTACTGAAGCTATTCAGATTCTTCACATGCTCTAAAACTATTCATTTAATTGAGAAGTACATAATCCCATTGCTTATTCCTCCGCAACAGATGCTTGGCCTCTTGGCGCTTTGCTTTTGCCTTGGTGAAATCCTCTTGTGCGCAAAGTTGAGGCCGAGTCACAAGACTCACAGCCATCGCCTCCGAGCAGTCTAGGGTCCATGTCTCCGGGCCACAGCCCAAGCGTCGGACATGGGGTTCATAACCAGGGTTTGTTAAGTTCAATGTAACTCAGAGGTCATTGCTCACCAAATGATCCTCTTGTGCTACATATCACACACGCCCGTCTTATAGTTCATGTGATGGTCAAGTCTATAATTTCTAGCTATTGCTGGAGTAGAGTGTCAATAATAGTGTATGTACATGCGACATGCATCGTAATAATGATAATGCAACTACTGGTTGTAGTTCTTTGGTCACCAATTGTTTCTGTAATGAAAAACTTTTCCGGGTTTCTCCTTGCTTAATGACCCTAATTTGAACATTAAACAATCAATCCCTTCGTCCTAATTAACATGAAGTACCGAAAACATCTAGTCAGCTAATTATTGCGGAGAGAAATTATTTCGAGGCAGATAATGCATTTGCGCTCCTTGAAAACTTCTAATCAACAAGGTTACTGTGTAATACCTATTGAAAAATATCGATTAACAGAATGTAGGTTTTTCTAGATTCTTATTAATAGAAAATGGCGGATATATTGCAGACGAGAGATCCTTTAGCGACAACCACGACTTGTAATTAAGCAAGCTGAGCTATCAATGAGAGGACCAGAGCTGACCTGAAGAAACTATCTCATATAAATACAATGCTAATCTGAAGTATAAAAATTGGTATGAAAAAATCTGGTGACAAAAAATCTTATATTGTCTTGTAAAGAAGGAATAATAGAATGTTATGAGAAGAATCAAATTTGTGAGTTCTAACATCAGTTTGTCTGAATTATTTAAGTCGTGCTGCATTTGATACCCTCTATGTATTTCAGAAAACCTGATAAATTACTATATGTTGTGGATGTGAACATGACATATCTTTCTCTGAGTTCAATATGAACTGAGAGAGCCTTTTTTTCAGCCAAACAAGTAAGCAAGCTTAATGGAACCAGAATGAAGTGCGTTGAAGTTAATCTTCCTGAGTAATTGGGTTGCGGTCACTTTCACCGTTGCATTTGCACCGAATCGAGGTAAATGTATTCCTCATTTCATGTAGGTCAATGTATTTTTTTTTTTGGTTCAATCAAGTAGCCCGACATGATTTGGCTTTCAATCGGACCATTTTGTTACATTCCCAAACAGATGAACAATGGCGTCATAGTACTTTTTTTTACCACATGATCTCCATTCATACTCGTGAGGCATTTTAGCAATTAAATCAGTGAACTGGGGCATAAAACAAACAACTTAATTTAATGTTCATATTGCTTCACCCAATGGAACTCGATTGATTTCAACATGGAGGAAAGAAAAAATAACTGAAGACAGCCATATCTCCTTAGAGATAATTGGGAGGTTCTATTCTTTCCAATTTGATTACTCTAACTTTTCTGAAGCACTCGAAACAGACAAAATGGTCATTTTGGAAAGACGATTGACAATCGCAGAAATAATCACCATTCAATTTTGGGTTCGTTAAGTTAATATCAAGAAATTGTGGAAAATTGAACTAATTGAACTAAATCAGACAAAAATACAAAGGAAACTTAAATTGTAGGAAAAGCCACAATGGAAAATAGAGATGTCTGATATGCTATCTTTATGTGTCTTTCTTCTCCTTTTGTTACAACTTATACGTACTTACAAATAACTGCTTATTCACCATACACTGACAGGAATTTAAATAGCAATGACTGCTCTTGCCTTTGCAAGTAATCATCATATTCTGCCCTTTACTTGGAATTGTGAAATGACTTTGTTACTTGCTATAAAATTCTATCATCTCCATGCTTTCAATTTTACTTCTTCAACTCTTCTTGAAAAGGACAATTAGGACTTGTTTGGTAATCGGCCAAATAGTAAAAATTTCAATTCTTTTGTTCACAGGAGTAATTTTGGAACAAAATCGTGTTTGGTAAATTTTTCTTCTTGGGAACAAATTTCTATTTTATTGTTCTCGGAAGTAGATTTGAAACAGAATTAAAAAAAAAAAAAGTTGATTCTTGTTTCCGGAACAATTCTAGAATCAAGCCCATATTTTCTTTTCTTTTTTTATTTTTTTTTTTCTCGTTCTTCTTCTATTTTCTTCTTCTTCGTCTATTGCCACCGCTGCGGTTGTCGTTCACTTTGCCGTTTGCCATTCGCCGCTCACCGCTACCGATCACTGGCAACCGGTCTGGCAAGCTCACCAAAGGCAAGCCCAGCCACCGGCAAAGTTGAGCCTTGCTAGTGGCCAAGCAGGCCTCACCCAGCCCCGACGAGGTCTGCCTAGCTTGGCAAGGTCACTCGCCTAGCTGCCGATGAGGCTCGGCTGATGAGGGCCAGCAACGCTCCGATGAGGTTGCGGCCCTCGTCTAATCGGTCGCCAGTCATCCCAAGGCCGTTGACCGGCCACTTGAAGAAAAAGAATAGGAGAAAGAAAGGAAAAAAATAAATGAAGAAAAAATAAATAAAATAAATAAAAGGTAATAAAATTATTTAAAAATTAAAAGAAAATGATTTGGAATAGAAATTTTGTGCACGGTACCAAACACAATTCTATTCCAGGAATTGAAATTTTGTACAGTTATCAAACGGTTTAAAATGCTTAGAAATTATTTCCGGGAACAGAATAAAAAAGAATCATTTTTTATTAGAAATTATTCTTGGAAACATAAGCATTACTAAATGCGCCCTAGACACTCATGGACATTTTGTCACCAAAGTATTAGCAAAATGCATATAATTAGTATTTAGTAGAGGTTACCCCAACTCTTTATAATAAATGAACTCAAGCACCATGCACAAAATCATTAAAGGGCCTTGGAAGACCTCATACTAAACAGATGAAGTTTATATGTTTTCTGTATTATAATTGAATTATTTTTTATTGTCAATCTTTCAAAGCTGATTTGGTTGATAAGATGTCAAGGGATTTTCGGCACAGGATTTAGAGATGATCAATTAAACCATGACTTGCAAATTGTTCTGTGATTAGGATCAACAACACAATTTAAAGACTTAAACTTAATTGATTTATGAAATTTACATATTATTTTATAGATTTTAAGATAATTCGACTTTTTGGCTCATATATCGAAAAGAAAAATCCTGCTTTTGCTCTTCTTAGTTTCAACTGGTCCGGGGGATGCTACAAGTGGAACAATCCGTCAACAACTGATAGAATCTCTAGAAAATCCTGTCTTGAAGAGTCAAAGGTCACCATCAAACCAGTCCTGGACGACTCTATTATAGTTTAGTTTACTCCACCGAAATTCCATGCGCACTAAACTGATAAATCAGCAAAGTGAAAAGGTTTTTGTCTCCAATTTGTAGATTATAAAATGTTAGTGGCAGGCGGTCGGGAGGGTTCCGCCGGTGTAGGAGCCAACCACGCCATGTTCTTCAGTCAGATTCTTTAAGTATTTAAATAAATAAAAATATCAATTTGCTAACTGGACAAAAGGAGTTCCATTTTGATTGGACGGTTGCTAAGGGCAAGAGAATCCCAATTTGGAGGCTCATTATTTGGTCCATTATTAGTATTCAGTAGATGTTACCCCAACTCTTTATCATAAATGAACTCAAAATCATTAAAGGGCCTTGGAAGACCTCATACTAAACAGATGAAGTTTATATGTTTTCTGTATTATAATTGAATTATTTATTATTGCCAATCTTTCAGAGTTGGAGTGGTTGATAAAATGTCAAGGGATTTTCGGCATAGGATTTAGAGATGATCAATTAAACCACGACTTGCAAATTGTTCTGTGATTAGGATCAACAACACAATTTAAAGACTTAAACTTAATTGATATATGAAATTTACATATTATTTTATAGATTTTAAGATAATTCGACTTTTTGGCTCATATATCGAAAAGAAAAATCCTGCTTTTGCTCTTCTTAGTTTCAACTGGTCCGGGGGATGCTACACTTGGAACAATCCGTCAACAACTGATAGAATCTCTAGAAAATCCTGTCTTGAAGAATTAGAGGTCACCATCACACCAGTCCTGGACGACTCTATTATAGTTTAGTTGATTCCACCGAAATTCCATGCGCACTAAACTGATAAATCAGCAAAGTGAAAATGTTTTTGTCTTCAATTTGTAGATTATAAAATGTTAGTGGCAGGCGGTCGGGAGGGTTCCGCCGGTGTAGGAGCCAACCACGCCTTTTTCTTCAGTCAGATTCTTTAAGTATTTAAATAAAAAAATATCAATTTGCTAACTGGACGAGCGGAGTTTTTTGATTGGACGGTTGCTAGGGGCAGGAGAATCTCAATTTGGAGGCTCATTATTTGGTCCATTTCACTAAGTTGTGAAGGACTAAACAATAGAGAACTTTGATCTAGTTGTGACAAAGAGGAGTGGTGGGGTTTTTCTTATGAAAGTTTGATGGTTGCGGTGCATTTGACCCTTGGCCTTTTCCTTTCCTGGAGATTTGCTGTCCCTATTAGATTTTGTAAAATGATTGTGAAGGTTCTTTCGTGATACTAATTTGGCAACTTTTTCTCATATTTTTGGGATATTTTTCTGAAGAAAGTTGCTCTATTGAAAAGCAAGAGTTCAATTTCTCATATGCAATTGGATTTTTTTTTTTAGTTAATTACCGTGGATAAACAGTAAATGAGAGTACTTAACAAGGGTCGATAATCCTCGAGTAATGAATTGGACTAAGAAAATAAATTTTGGAAACTTAAACTTACACTTGAGAAGGGCCAAAAGGTGAACTTAAAATTTTCACGCCAAAAGTTTAGAATAAATTAGTTATAATTTATGAAATTGTCTCAAACAAAATTGACTCTTAAAATCTCTAAAATGTTCAATTAATTCTTTTGATTTAATAAAATGTAAATAGACTTTCATTATCTCTATCAATTGGACCTTGACCACATTAATATAATGTATAAATGTGAATCCAAATGGATATGCTGACCGAGTCGAATGTGAATTTCTCTTAATGATCTCTCCAGGTGAAGGTATCTTACTTCTACTATGTGATCAAACTAGTGGTATTAGAGTAGACGGTTGTTGGTAGGCACTTTTGATGTGCATCAACGTTTGGAGAAATATATCAAAAGATGAATCTTGGATGTAACTCCCAATTGAAATAATGGATGGCGTCCCTTGCTTCCAATTGATCTTGGCTAGTCCAAGGTGATTGAAGCAGAGTCAAGGGTAGATGTTTTGCTCACCAACATCTACAATATCAGGTCGAGTTAAAGTGGATATTCGAATTGAGATGGCTAACAAGTGAGGAGGGGTTTTTTTAAGCACATGTTTGAGGTGTTTGGCCAAAAAAGTTTCACATCGGACATGTGGTGTAAAGTGAAACGGTTAATATTTTCTAGTTAAACAATAATTATTGGCTTAAACTTTTAAATGAAGAGTGTTCTAATTGGATACATTAATGAGCTCGAACTTAAACTCCCTTTTGGTGACTTTCCTTGGTGAAAATATCAAGATTTTGATTGCCAGAACCAATAATTTGTTACTATCATCATGGATCATGTCTCATAATATCATAAAACTAAATATAGGATCTAAACTTGAAACTATTGTTTATGGGTGATTTACGAATGTTAGGATGCATCTATATATATTGAGGAATATACGAAGAGGGGAAGAAACGATAAATAAGCTTGATCTTAGTGACTGAACTACAAGATGCATTGGACTAGGCCAAGCTCCATGCAATCTACCTCAAGAGCACGGTCAACTGACTACTCAAGTTGGCCATGTACTTGTCAAGCTCAAGAAGCTCAAGTATCGAATTTCAAGAAAGATGGGATTGTCAAATTCATGCCTTCCGAATATCCAGTTAAATATTCCATGACGTTTTGGAAGCTTTTTCTAACACGCGCGCGCGCGCATATATATTGCCTCTGTCTCATCAGAGGTCCATTCATTGCATAATGGACGTAAATTCTATCAGTGGAGGGCCGAATCGGAGAAGTCAAATATATGATCATAGTACCAAGGTCCACAGAGGATACATGATCTTGAAAAGCAAAAAGGTTGAAGAGGACACTCAGTGGCTATCAAATGTTGGAGATTTGGTCAAATTCCGGCTGTCACATAAGCCGTTCGTTGGGAGACGGTAGTAGGTCGGGCGGTTTTTTAATTGACTCTTGCACTAACCCTTTAGTGTCCTTCTACTGTTGTCTATAATTACATTTATCAGAAATATCAGTAGCTTGGATATGTACTCATCACCTCAAAATGTAAATCACATACCACAAAATTCTCCAATTGTCTAAGGACTCTTGTGGGATACATATGTTGTCCAATCATTTTCACAAAATTCATTTTTCTCACCGTATTGGTTTTGACGGCTATTTGAATACTGCTAATAGAACAACCTATATGTTTTCCGAAACTGTTTGTTTAATGTCATTTAATGTGTTATGCGGTCTTATAATTCTTATACATATATACCATTTACATCCTTTTCTAATAGTCGAACCACTGGCCGCGCACCTGTTTTGATGGGTCACGAGAACAAATCCTATTTGGCCAACGATTTACAGCATATCTTTTGCATCATCAATCTTGGCTAGAATTTCCATTCAGTACCAATGCATCAATATAAGATAGCTCAACTTTATTAAGAAGAATATGCGAATCCATCAAAAAGTTTCTTAGGAAGGAATAGCTTCATATAATAACAACATGCACGCAATGCTCAAATGGATCTCCTCTATTTTACTAACCCAGACATCTACTAATCTTTTTGTGTAAATAAATCTTAATAATTATTTTGAAGAATGAGATTTTCTGCCTCTTTGGTACAATGTCAAGCATAATCTTTCCGAAAAGAGCTATGATAGCTCCGTCAACTGTCTTTGGTAATCAAGAAAAGGCATACATGACAGTAGAAAAGATGCCGCGTGCTTGCAATTAGCTAATAGTAACATATGCTTCTTTTTAAATTGGTTTTTGGTGAGGGACTTTACACTCTCTTTGTAGTTCTTTCCAGATCCTATTTTCAATTTGTTGTCTAGAATAAAAAAACAAGTGTTAAGTCTTAAAAGTGAAAGCTAAAAGCTGAAGGAGAGACCGTGTGGAAAACAAAAAAGTAGCAAATCCTATGGATGTCTTAGAAATTGCCACCATCTCTGTAAGATAGAAACCAACAATTTATCCATCATTCTTTCTTTTCTTTTCTTTTTTTGGTTGAAATGTAAATGTCATAGAGCAACTGAAGTACAACAGTTTAGGGGCATCCCTCAACATTACAATTAGAGCTAATAATTCAAAAGGATGAAGATAGGAACTCTCCACATAATAGTCAATACAAATCTGTCGTGGAAAGTCCAATTTTTTGGTGGAGTGAAGCTCTACCTCTTATTTTTACAAACCTTGGCCAAAATAATATGGATTGACTTGTTTTGAAATTGTCTATGGTTGCGCTTCATCCAAATATAATATATGGTTGCTAGGGAAAAAACCTTGAGAAGTCTCGGTGCCAAATATTTGCCCTTTGTTACCCTAATCATCCATTGAAGTTCCTCATTCCATCATTCTAAAAAACGCCTAATCCCACATTGCGCAAAGAAACTCACCAAATGCTGCTTGTCCATTCACACTGGAAGAATAGATGTGCTCTATCTTATACATTAGCTTTGCAAAAGTTATAGTGGATGTCAACAAGGTCATCCATCGTTCTATGATATATGTTGTCTATAATCTATCTCTGTAAACTAGCCAATCAATAAAATTGTGTTTGCTAATGCCATTGCTCCAAATTAGGTTGTACCACTCTAGAACCAAACCCCATATTTGAGTTCATCATATATGTCACAGCAACAGTACCTTGAGTTAGATATAACTGAGGTTAGAATAGGTCACAATTTGAAGAGACATCGCCAACAAACCATACTACTAATGTTGAACTGCATAATTGGAGCGCCTCTACATTTTGTGTTGTGAACCCAAATGCTTTAAAGGGGAGAGGATGGATGATTAATGTGACATCCTGAAATTTCTGTTATGTTTTCAATTGAATAAATCGAGTCTTTCATCGACGTACCTATAGTGCTATTCTCTAAGCTGATCACTCCTGAAATAACTAGATTATCTAAGGAAGCTATTAAATGAAATTTAATGCAATAGACTTGAGAATTCGACCAGGAATCGACTATTCAACCGTGCTCATCTGCAGAGATCATTACGGCACAGTTAAAAATCGATTAGAGATTAGAGATAGGTCGGTTCGACTGAGACGTGTGGCTAAATGTGAGTGATTCCACCAAATTGCAAAATTCTCGTCGATCGGTATTAGACTGATTTTTATGTCGTTTTGGTACCTTGTGTCCGTATTTGAAACCTCGAGATTTTTACTATCATCGAGAGTCATCAATGTGTCGGAGAGGTATGTTGTAGCTTGAAAATAATCAACCACAGGTCAATTGCACAAAAAATTTCTAAAAACTACCTAGTAGAATAGGTCACACTAAAATCGCACCAAATTGAAATTAATTGCGAATTTAAATCTGATTTCAGAATTTAAAGGTTTATCATGTCATGAGTCATTTTAGGAACGTCGACTCATCTTCTGAAGATCTTTATGCAAACTAAGATCTTTGGTGAAAAGTCAGATTAGGGCCATTTTTATCCAGAAAATTCAAGGGACCATATTTTATCGTGTTTTTAGGATGCAAGTTGGTTTTATTGGTGAGGAAAAATGTCAACTTGATTGAGGACACCATGGTGGATTTTAATTAGAGAGGGATTGAATCCAAATTGAGGGAAATGTTGCAAAATTTGTAGCCCCCTTTGGTCCACCACCTTTGAACCATCTCAATAGCTTTTAAAGGAAGCTTGTGGACTGCAAGAGTGTTGAGGAAGCCAGCAACTGGTGGGCCATGGTCAAGGGGACAAAAGGGGTGAGGTTGAAGCCATATGGGACCCTCCAAGCTTTGTTGTCTCCCCTCTTCTCCCTTCCGGTTGGTTCCTCCATTTCCAGCAAGCTTGAAGCCTCCAAGAACTAAAGAAGTCGACCAGCAGCTCCGCTTGGCCGTTGAGTAGCCCGCAAAGCCCTGAAACTCCATCGTTGCCTGTCACGCGCCCAACCACAAGCCCGTGTGCGTTGCGTGCCTATCCGCGCATCATCGCCGTCCTAGCTACGTCATTCGCTCCTGCTTGCCGTCCAACAGGTCGCTTGAGCTAGTGTGAGGTCACCAAAGCTCAGCTTGCCACCGTCCACCAACCACCTGGACCCACAACAACTCCACCGTCTATCCCTGCCCATTTCAGCCTCAACCAGCTGTCGGTTCCTCCTTTCTCAGCCAAGAACAGAATCAAAACCCAGCAAAGGTCTTGAAGTTTCGAGGCCCATTTCCAAGCCCAACCTGGCCTTGCTTGATGTCTCTGCTTTGGAGTTTGTGGCTCATCTCCGCCTGGCTGTCCTAGTGAACTCATCGGAACTCAAAAACCAGTGAGTTTACTCACTAATCTCCACGTAGGGAGTTATTTATGCTTAGGGGTTAATTAGTTTAGGTTAAGCTTGGATGATGTGGTTAGTTAGAACGGATTAGCAATTTAATCATTCGATATTGCATGTTAAGTGGTTAGCGTAGTGCAATTAGCAAGTAGATAAGTCGTATTATTTATCTAGATAGGTTTGGAAATTTTCTAGGCCTATTTCGGTATTTATTTAAGCTTGTCCGACCTAAGTTTGTATTTTTAGCATTTATTGAGATTTATTTAATTAATTTTCGTAATTATTTAATTAATTATTATTTTCCGGAAAATGTGCACTAGTTTAGTATTCAAATAAGACAATATTGCATCTTTCAATATAGCAACACTTTTGTAATATGGGCAACCGATAGTAAGCCAAAATTTCCCTTAGTGAGTATTCATAATAAGCTGTGTAGCACCAACACGGATATGCAATATGCGACATGACATGTTGATACGTCATTTCTCAAAAAATAAATAATTTCGACACGTTCCAATACGTTATATATTAAATAAATATTTATAAATGCAAAAATAAATAAATAATAATAAAAAGAGCATAGAACTAATTTATACTAAAAATATTAATCCAACAGTTGTTAATATCATTTATTGTTTTAATTTGACAAAGATTGAACGAGAAATTCAAAAATTGCAAACATGAAAGAGTAAACTTGAAGGAACATGTCCCGTTTTCTTATACTTGTCGGAGATTAGTGAGATTTCTTATAGTTCTAAACATAGTTCGGAGTTCATGATATGGAGCTCCTTTGCAAAACAAGGTTCGAGAAAAAAAAAATTTAGAACAAGAACTCTCAAAGTATGACCAAAAGAAAAGGAAATTACTAAATTTGCCACGGAAAATGTGAGAGATAACTCACAAACCAATAACATAGATCAAAAGAGATAACTCGCAAGCGATGCTTGCGAGAGGCGGAAAGAAGCAAACAAAATTATAATTTAAGTATGTGGGGGCAACAGAACAATGCCAACGAGAAGAGAGGCGTTCCATCATCACTCACGGGAAGATCAAAACTTATAAGTGAGAAACTTGAGAGTAAGAATTTTCTTCTTTTCCCTTTATTTTTGTTATTCTCATTATTTTTTCATATATTTACATTTTGACCCCTCAAGTATTGAAATTTTTTAAAATTGATCCCGTGAGTGTCGGAATTGCGTGTTGGAATTTCGGACTTGTGTGTCAGGAAAAGTTGATCACATGTCGGATTTTCTTACACTTGTTGATTGCGTGTCAGAACGTGTCGAAGCGTGTCGGATACGACATGAAGGCTTCCGGAGAGTATCCATGCTTCTAAGTTAATAAGTGCCCTTAAAACACTCTTTAACACTACTCATATTCTTGAGGAAATTTACACAATACACTAGTATGGCAAATGCCATATGTCAATAAACAAAAGACGACCCTATATCACATGTGTTATATTGTCATTTGTCAGGCCTTGTTAATGTTGGAATATATCCGTAGTGGATTTTTTTTTATAGTTAAACTTTATCCAAATACTTAACGAGTTCATTTAAATGTGTTGAGGATCATATCTTAATCATGTTGATACTCAGTTTTGATTGTACAAGCATTTGAGCTAAATTTCACAAAAGTGTGTAAATCTACAAAAGAAAGAGTTTGAAAGCAAAATCTTGGTTCTGCAAAACAATCAGACCTAATCAACGAGTACTTTTCATATATAGATTCGAAGATCATTGGAGTTTCTAAATTGAAGACCCATCTCAAAACAAAAAGGTATGACATTCCAAGATTACTTAGCCTAATTTGCTCAAGAAATTGGTGAGATGGCATGACGAGAACTTGCCATTAATAAAAGTAACCAATAGAAAATTTGATTAATAGCCTAGTTTGAGGGAAGATTCTACACATGTTTTTAAGAAATTTTTGCCAAGATTTTTATGGAGAGAACTAGATGACATAACGCCTACTTTATTCATGTGCAACATTCGAAGTGGAGCTTTATAAGTTGGAGAAAACTTGGCCAAAAGCCATACAGTCAAAAAGGGAAACAACAAGTTAGGGTAAGCATCAGTCCAAGGTTGACCCTGGACCAGCCTTAGATTGGCTCAACTCAGCCGGTCTTTGTTTAGTTTCACAGGGCACTGGGTTGATCCTTAGTCCTGGGACCTCAAGATCTTGTACTATGTGGATTGATCCTTGGTCATAGGAGTTTAGGGTTGGTCTGACTCGGACCAACCTTATACATTATATATATTATATAATATATATTAGATTAGATGTATATCTTATATTATATATTATAAGTTTTTGTCTACTCTAAACCCTAGCACCTGTTCCCATATTCTCTTCTCAACTCAGTTTGTTGTGTAAATTAGAAAGTAGAACAAAACCTAGCCCTAATTCGACCAAGAAAAGAAGGAAACCTTCTTTACTCGCCTTGCTCACTTGCTCACCTTGTGGCCAGCCTCTCTTAACTTGCCTTGCTGCTCGCCTCTATTCCCTCGCCTCGCATATTCTTTTTTCTGGTTTGTTGCTTTTAGCAAGTGTACATTTCTATTTTATCTTATCTTATATTTATATTTATGTTAGATATATATTAGTGTTCATAGTTTGGTTGCTCAATGTAGCATGGTTGATGAGTATGTAATTTGTAATATTATGTTTGTTCTTTTAAGGAAAACAAAAAATGAAATAATAAATAATTGGTTGGACCCCGGTTGACCATGGAAGTGGACCGAACCCATAGGGTTGTACGAGATCATAACATAATTTTGTCGAACTCAATATGTATTAACAATTGTTTATATCCATCCTCTTACATGATATATTCTGAAATGAACATATTCAGACAACATTAAGCTGTTTCCTTGAAGTGCTTGCTTAAGTAAAGGAAATGCAATTGGGAAATGTGTGAAGATGGACTTCTGGTGTGAAGTACATAAAATTTACACATTTCATTTGGTGTTACTATCTTGGAAACACAAATCTTGTGTTTATGACTAGCAAAAGAATTTGACTTATTTGACGAAATGAATTTAAGCAGGTGTAGGATGTGGGAGATATAATTCAAAATTTTAAAATCTACAAGAAATTTGTGCAATCATACCATTGTTATGTGGGTATGGTCATTATACATCCTTACCACTAATAGATATTACTAGAATATTAGACAAAGTTTGAAGTTGAAAATGATGTTAAGTTTTCTTTGTTGTAAGAGATGATAGTGCTTAACAAAAATTTTCCTTGGAAGAACAAACATACTATTTCAAATATATGAATATAAATTTTGTATCGTTATCAAATACATATTTTTGCTCAGAAATTTGTGGGGAATAGAGGTAGAAAATTTTATTACTGAAACATAAATTGTTATTTAGAACAGATTTTCCAACTGAAATGTCCTTTAAATATGACTCACTGCCCGAACCTGTTAAAGCGAATATTGAGTCACGATTCCCACTGCTAGAGAAGTTTTCTGTTGTTAGAATAAATCTAGCTTCACTAAGAATGGTCTACTAAACAGTACACAATGGTCTACTAAACAGTACACAAAGTGATGCGACAGAGTTTTGTCGGATATTATATATGAACCACCCATTTACTTAAATGCTATCATCGCCTCACAACTTAAGAAATGAATTTTAGTATACCAAGCATAATTTTTTAATTTATGAGTTTTGTAAATGTACTCTTGGGACACACTCATAAGAAACTAAATTAAGTATATTTGATCGGTGTCTCAAAAACACTTCGGTAAGACGATCCTTTTTTTATTAGCAATGAAACAAAAGAATCTAATGTGCCTTTTGGGCGGCTAAGCATGCACATTCTAAACCAATTTTAAAAGCTTAATGTGACAACCATCGAGAGATTGAAGGGTCAACAAAGGACAGAGACCTTTGGTATTTCACTTGAATTTGTCGACCAAAGATAATGGTACGAGCTTGCACACGAGCCGTCAACATTTACACTCTTCTCCTCCAAGTGGAGAGTAAAGAAAGCCCTAAATGTTTGGTGCATGTGGATTGTGGTGGCCTATCATATGGTCATTTATATGCTAAGCCCTTCATCTCTTGATATTTCCTCCTTATTATAAGGAGGGTCTCTTTAACAAGTATTTAACAAGTATTCTAAAGAAATTATCAAAACAGCTAGGATACATATATAATAAGTTCATGAGAAACGTTGCAAGATCAGTTCTAAACCTACTGTGTGAAAATTAATCAAGTCACAAACCTTTTAATTGGATTAATGTATTCTTAAACCTTCAAAGGAAAGTGAAATTAAATCGTTTTGGTCATGTCTCACCCGATCCATAATATATCATCGAGGACTCTTCTCTTAATTAAGTCAGATGAAGCATTTGATAGTAGGGCAAGTGAAGAGCAGTGCGCAAGATCATTTCAACGTGTGCTTGAACCTGACGTATCCTTCTCACAACCTAATTCCATGGTAGGGTGGTAATTATTAGCCGTACTTTGTGGTTACTATGTAAGCACTTAAAATAATTTTCGAAACAATTAAACGAGGTCAACCAAGAACAGTCGTTGTACATGCATGATTCAAAACTACAATAGTTTTCTTCACCACAATCGAAAGGTCAAAGCGAGCAGTGGCCTATTTTTAGTTGGAAATTTTACAATGGTATGCTAAAATCAACAAAGTTGGCGCGAGTTCCTGTCCATTCGGGTCTTCATAAGTATTAGAAGTGGCAATTATCACCTTCCACGAAGAAGAACCAAAATGAAGTCCACGTACATAGTTTTATATGTAATTGGTCAGTGGTTAAGATTCTCAAAAAGTCACTTTCTCAGGCCTATAAAATAGCAATGCGGAGTTCAAGTGCTTCTCATTCGGTCGACTATATTCTGTCTTACCTATATCTTCTCAGTGCTTGCTTCAAAGTAGAAAATCAAACTTCCTTTTCCACACTTCTCTGGCTATGGCTGATCTCAAAGTCATATCAATATTTATGATCATTTTCACCTTCATTGCGTTCGATGCAATCCTAACTTCCGAGGGAAGGTCGATAAAATCGGCATGGGAGGACAAACTCCGTGCAATTAATTACGACCAAATGGACAAACAAGCATCACAATTTCTCCCGCTGAGTCAGTCTCCTACGAACGATGATCATTTTGATGAGGGGGAGGAGATGGTTCCTTCGCCTATAGCACATGATCAGGCGGCCAGTTTGGGCGAGTCAGAAGCAGTGTACAAGGATGATTTCCGCCCCACAGCCCCTGGGAGCAGCCCCGGATTGGGCCATTCTTTCACTGGCTTAAAGAAGGAAGCTGTTCGAACGGAAGCTCCGAGTGGTGATGAGGAAAGGCTAATCGTTGCGGGTCAACCAAATGATTTCGAAGGCACAAAACCGGGTCACAGCCCCGGTGTCGGCCATGATTTTCAGAATGAGGAAC
The DNA here is from genome assembly GCA_016097595.1 of Eucalyptus pumila. Classification (NCBI taxonomy): domain Eukaryota; kingdom Viridiplantae; phylum Streptophyta; class Magnoliopsida; order Myrtales; family Myrtaceae; genus Eucalyptus; species Eucalyptus pumila. The sequence continues at coordinate 40,421,877 of CM027853.1, forward strand.
CAAAAGCCTAAATACTTCAAAATAGAAAGTCAAAGCTGTGTTATGTAAGTCTTGTCAATTCTGCTTCAGTTAGGTCTTATGTCCCGAAATCTTATTCTTCAGTTCCTCTGGACATGGTGTGTGTAAAATATCTGTCAATTTGGTATTGAACTATATAATTATTTAATGAAAAATAACGAGGTTTCTTTAGAAATTACCCGCTATATCATACACGTTGGATGTTGTATGATATTCCAGTTTTCCGTTGTACTACTTTCTTCTCGATCTTCCCCAATGTTATGTTGAGGCCAGGAGAAGTATTAAGTCGGAAGTTTTTTGTCTTATATTCAGATTTTAAATGGGAAATAACCACATGAATGATGGGCATAGATTTAACATAAAAATGGCTAAACCTCGTACAGAAAGCGACATTGACCACTTTTGACTTGGAAGTTGCATAAGGTATACTGTACCAATTTTTATATGTTTCTGGAAAGAACTTAAATATTGAAACTGGCCTACGTCATCTATTCTTTCAGAGTTCTCTTTGCATGTAGCTAGTGCCCTACAAATGTATGATAGAACATGAATGTATCCAAATCAAATTGTAGACGGGAAAACAAACCGAATAATAATTGCAGCGAAATGATGTAAAGGGAAAAAAGGAAGCACATTAATTGAACTTGTGAGCGATGCTTTGCCCATATACATAATCTCTTTACGCAGTAAAGCGAACCCTAAATAGATAGTCTTAACCTCAAACTTAGACCAATAAATTCCATAAAAAGCCTATATGGGTTATGGTAAATTTTAAGTGCCGTTACTTCTTCGGAAAGTGGTCTCATCCATATATATATATATATATATATATATATATTTTTTTTTATATATATATATATGACCATCTCTTTTACTCAAGCCGCCACCCTCTCGCCGGTTATAGGCACGCTTTTGTTTACTCAATCATTGCTTGTAAACTTGAGTTCAGAAAGTTTGGAATATGGACACTTAACTTAATCGTTATAGTTGGCCGACAACTTATTTATCATCGTTCTAAAAACAGATGATAACAAAACAAGGAAATAAAATAGACAATCGATCTATGCGATTCAGTTAGTAGGACCTATTCCTCATAGGGGAAAGCAACACATGATTTTATTATAAATTAAGTGATAAAATCGAGATTACAACAATACTCGAGACACCCAAACACACTTAGTATGCCCTAGCTTCCAATTACATTCACACAGTATTTAGCACTCCTAATTCCTCAAGAAACAATCTCCCAATTTCACAAAAGAATTCACAAATCTTACCCACAAGATTTTGCTTGACTCGAATACTTAAAGCTCCTCTTGGACTGCTTCAGAGTGTATTCACAAAGAAGTCATCTCTTGGATGCTCTTCACAAAAAAAATCTACCTCATATAATGAAAAATTTTGGATCCAATATAGTAAACCCATACAAATTGGGAGGCCTACTTGGATGGAGTTTCCTTTATGGGTTCAATTTTCAGAAAAATTTTCAACATCTTCATATTGGCTTGTTGTTTGAGTCAAGTCACAATCGTTTTGCTGGAATTTGAACTTCACTGGTACTCTTCCCACATCCTCTCATGGGATCAACCACAAGAGAAAATTTTAAAGTCCAAGGCCAAGTCAGGCCAGAACATCACTATAATTGAGGATCTCATTAAAACACCAACTCCATCTACACCTTTAGTTACTCCACAAGGATTCTTGAACATAACCTCCTCAACCGTAGACATCCTCAACCACAAACACTAGGCGGCCTGTGTAGTCTCGATAGATACAAGCAATTGCTCTATTTCATGTTTCCTCGGTAAAAGATTTGCCGATGTTGATTTTGGGAGTACGTGGTGCTAGGGGTTTGCACCGTTGAGGTAAGTCCATTTCATGGCCTTTATTCCTTTTCACTTTTCCCGTCTAGTGTGTGAGGGTTTTATTCATTGCAATTGCTACCTCCACAAGGTGGTTTGGACCTGGGTTCTGTTTTCTTAAGACAAAGTGGTTTTGAGTTTATAATATGAGCCATAGAACCAAAGCAACAAATTCGAACGAAGTTGAGTTCTTTGGATTGTCGTTGAAATGCAATAGTCATTCATTTAATCCGGTTTCCCCCTATCTTGTGATTCTGATATGCAAAGCAGGATTTGACCAAATAGCTTTCCTCCATGGACATAGAAGTAACATGTGCTTGGATTATAATAAAGTATTTTATGTGTTGGTCGAACAACTAAGGTGGTGGGATCAATCAATCACATTATCTGTGTGCTACACTTGTCGTCCTATGCTAAAACACAAAATTTTATAAATAAATAAAAATATAACTGAAGATTAAAACCTAGGTTTCTACTATTTAAAAAAGCATAAATTTTTATAAAGGAAAAATACTAATGACTCAAAATGATATAGTTTCTTTCATACCTAAAGTAGAGGGAGAGATTGATGAAGAAATTTTTCTCAAGGGACAAGCTAGGCCGCTGGTTTTTTAAGCTTTGTATCATGTGATGGTTATGGATACATAGTGTTTTCACATTGAAATATAACTTCCGAACTTCAGCAAATTCTATAGCTTTTCCTTTAAATTCTTCTTTTTAAAACATTAGTCATTGTCTATCGATTTGGATAATTACTTAGGTAATTCCTAAGAAGTACTTGTTGACACCTAAATTTTGATTAGATTTTTTTAATTGATATTAATTTCTTTTTTTTAATTTTCCTTTTTTTTAGATAATAAATAATAATAATAATAACCAAACAAGAAAAATAATAAAAACACCCCTTCTCTTTTTTATTCGCGCACGAGCCCCCAAGGCCCAGCCTGACCTTTTTTCTCCCCTAGCCCAACTCCCTTTCCCCGACCGGATATGCAGCACGTGTCGAAGGACGGACGCTCGTGATGCCGGGAAGTGGGAGGAGACAGCGACATATGGCGCAGGCGGTGGGGACACAGCATTAATGGTGAGCAGGCCTTTGTGGAAGCGGAAGGATTGATGCTGATTCGGCCGGCAGAGGAAGGCCAGTCAGAGCATCAAGGACCACTGGCCTAGCCTCCGTCGACTGGCCCTCCCACACCTATAAATAGGGCATCGGGGGGAAGCCCAAACAACGGCCAAGAGAGGATCCAAGGCAGCTAGCTCTGATCACCTCCCCCGAGAGACATCGGAGGAGGTCCAAGAGCCGGCTAGCCGAAGATCTAGATCTGGTCGGAGAGCGGGGTCATGATTTGAGGGGGGTCAATTGAGCTACGCCGCAGCCCCGATGCCGTGTTGAGCTGTGCCACCGTTTTGATGCTGTTCCTGCTACTACTGTTGCTACCACCCGACGCTGTGCCGAGCCGTGCTGCCATCAACCCCCCGACGTCGTCGCTGCACCAAATCTCTGCCGAGCCATGCCACCACCACCCCCAACGCTGTTGCTACACCAAATCTCTATCGAGCGTTGCCGTCCCCTACTGCTGCACACTACCGCCGCTGCCAAGGATCCGACCCGGGTCGTTTTTAAATATATTATATTATCATAATAATAATAAAATAATATTTTAATAAATAAAAATAAAAAATTCAAAAAAATTCAAAAAATAAAAAATATCCAAAAAATCCCATATTTTCCCAAAAAGCCCAAAAAATCGAAAAAAAAAACCAAAAATGATTAATATCTCCAAAAAGATAAAAAAAAAATGCTTTTTATGTTCAAAAAATAGAAAAAGACTATAAAAAAAAAAAAAAAAAGCTTTTTCCTCTGCAAATGCATGGAAAACCCCTAAAAAATCCAAAAATCCTTAGGGCTTAAATAAGATTAGGTACCGAAAAGATATTAGTGATTAAATAGTGTAATCAAGTCATTGATACTAATTTCTCTGGTTGCGCATGAGCGAATATTTCTCTCAATATTTTGCTTGGGTTTTTAATGGACTCACTACTAGTGGTGACTCCTTTTTAAAATTAATTTATGTTAAACATATCAAACTATTAAGTCGTGAATTCGTGGAGTTGGGAGAGTTCAGGCTAAGTCTAATAGACATAGCCGAGCCTTAACAGGTGCTCGCTCTAATCGAGCACTGAAAAAAGAGGTCACGATAGCTTGGCGACTCCACTGGGGACATTTTTTAGGACTTAGGCCGTTCTATCTTGTTTAAGCATTTTACTGACTTGGCTTTTTTTTTTTTTTTTTTTTTTTATGCAGGTCAGTAGCTTAGAGGTTTATTTTAATAAAATGTTTTGTGATCATAAACTGCTATTCCTACTTTCCTATTTTAGCATTGCACATGGCACACATAACCCAACTGTCGGACTTGGGCTACCATAGGATATTTACGATGGTGTTAAGAAAGATATGGCCTTGAATGCGAGACTGCAATGTAGATGTTGTCTTTCTTTTCCCCGAATTTCTTTAGGTAGAGACGAGCTTAAGTATGTTGCTAACGCAAGATTGCAATGGCCAGACACCCTTTTAATTTCAACAAGCCTTCTCAATTAGACATCGAGCTACACGTATCATCCGCATGTCTCCGTGCTTGCCATTTTATTTGAAAGCAAAATAATTTATTTACTTTCTTTACTCAGTCTTTTTTTTTATTAGCCCATGACAATTTAGGTCGGTTTTTCGAGTCCTAGTTTATATGCAATGGAAGGAGACAATATCTAATTTATTCCCGGCCCCAAAGCAAAGCTCTTCAAATGGTGGAATCAATTGGACCAATGTGTCCAAACCTATACTCCGGTGGCCTACAAAGTTCCAAATGTGAATTGCACATTCATACTAAAGAAATAATTATTCAGCTGCCTATTTCAAAACATGTATTCTCCATGAGATTATGAGAGGTTTCACTGGACATCATGACTTTCTCTGTCTTGTCTAAAGGGAATATTACCTTGTAATAAACCTTTATTACTTGCGACCCCCTCACTTTGATAATGCCCTTTGTACCGGGAGGGAGAGTCTCATCAGTATCAGGATCCACAATTTTGAGTTCAGTATATCGAATTGGATGTCCACTTGAGCCAAGAACCTTCAAAGATAAAAACTTACAAATAAATCATGCCATGCACAATATCTCACTCCAGTTGCTAAAGTCACTGAAGGTTTGATACATGTTCTTGAATACTCTTATGGTAATAGGTACTCCTATTCTACCGTCTAATCTTCTTCTAATTCCTATTATCTATTTCTTCCTTCTCGAAACGCCTTTAGACAGATGCAAAGCATGGAAACACAGCATTTGAGGCGAAGCTTCCGTCAAGACTTAAAGGTGGACCATTGGAAAAAATAATATCAAGAATGAAGCCGCTACAAAAAGATACAGCGAACAAATCAACTGAAGGTGGTCCTGTAATAGCAAACATTCAAAGTCCAAATTTGTTGTTTGTCACCGAAAATTAATTAGTATTGTCTTAACTAAACGAATGTACATCCACAAATCTCACTTTAAACAGACGTCTGCCTTACAATGCGGGAAGGTCTTTGACAAGCAGCAACTGGTGAAGTTTCTGTCATACCAAATCCAACTTGTATTTTCACACCAATAGTCTACAAAAGACATGTCTCAAATGAGATTAAAGTCTGTAAAAAAAAAAAAAAAAAAATTAAACGTCTGAACCAAATGAACGTCCAGCCTCGAAGAATTTATCCACAAACATAGGCAATTGACTACCTCCACTGACGCCAGCCTGCATATTCCAGAAAAAACAAAATCATTCACTCGCAAACTTATGCTCCTTTATGTAATAGGACACAGGATGCACTTGTTTGAGACTGAATGAAGAAAGATAGCATCCTTAATAACCAAGACAAAAACAATATATATCTATTTTGATCATTCCTACGGCACTGCAGCAGACCGTAGAAGTACTTGCTAGAATAATCTCTACAATGACTACTCTTTGATGTCATAACACCGGATTTGAAGAGAAGTACCTTAGATATTCCAAAGGTTGAACGAATCTTACTGTAAACTATCGTCTCGGCTAACATGTGCATTGGCCATAATATGGCAGCAGCAAATCTTGCCCACAAACAATCCAACATTGAAACAAGAAAGGCGGGTTGCTTCGGATCTCTAGTCAGATATTTACCCTGCAAAATATCCGTCTTATACTGAAAGTCTGAAACTTAAGTGCAGCTCTTTTCACTAAATATTGATTACTAAAAATTTAATTTGTTTCTTTTATTTTCAGCAAGAATTCATAGACTAAATAAAAGTATTAAAAGAATTTCTTCATCTAACTTATTCCCTATATTGTAATGAATCAGCTGCGAAGGCTTAGGAATACCCCCATAGATGAACTAGCTTATTAAGTGAAGCCTTTCCTTTGATTGTTTTTGCTTGTAGTATATTGGAACATAAGGATCTGATGTTAGTAGTACCACCCGAACTAATGGACTTCAGGCTTGGATTTTCATGATTGCAAGTGCTACAATGTGCTTTACGGCACATTAAAGAGAAGGAAGCTTGCTTCAATAATTTGAAAAGACAATAAATCTAAGCAACAGAAGTCAGACAAATTTCTAACCGAAGACCATGAAGATAGGTCCAATCAGAAAATCTATCCCACTGACAACCACTTAATTGGGGAAGGAGTTAATCTGTGCAGAGATATTGACAATCAGAGTCGTGTACAAAATAAAACAGTGCGGAAGAAAGCATTCTCCTTATTAGAAGCAGGGTCCATAGTGAGAGTATGGAATTACAATGTACAAGTACAAAACCATATAAAAGGTTGCAATGAATGCATAATTGTTGCTCATTATATTCAGACCAAACCCTACCAAAAGCATGGATATCGTTTTTAGACAAGGGCTGATAGGAATGCAGATAATTGAACCCAAAAATCTTCTTGATGCCATACTAAATTGATGAAGGAATATTGACTATTGCTATAAGAGCTTAACTGATAAATGAGAGAGCAATGTCAAAATTGGTCTGACTGCCTTCACCGAGGTTGAGTGCCTCAGCCGAGACTTCTCTGGGGTTCTCCGGCACAAGTAGGTCTCTCTCTCTCTCCCCCCCCCCCCCGGGGGTGCTATGCTGCATTGCTGTTCTCTACTTTTTATAATTTGTTTTTGTTTTTGCTGACACGGCTGTACATGTCAACGTCACAGCTGTGGGCTAACGGCTGAGTTAGATTGCCATGTCAGCTAAACAACCAAATTACTTTGAATGAAAGAGTACAAGGACCAATTGGACCAACATTAATGTTCAAGGACCAAATTGACCATTGACTTAGAGGTTAAGGACCAACTTTGGCATTGTCCCTAGATAGAAATGAGGTGTTACCATTTCATGCTTTAAAAACGATCTTCGATTAATAGGATTTAGCATAGGCCAATGGTCTCCAACCCTAGATTAATCCATGTAGCTCAACTTATGAAACCAAATATATTATTATGATCTTGACTTGTTTAATGTACTTCCATAAGTAGACATGATCAAGGAGTGACCTCATATACCCCCTTGAAATCCATGAATGCCATACTGATCCTTACAAAATGTAAGAGCTATAAGCTTGCGAGCAGTAGAGCCCGTAGATAACTGTTTTAGAATCCCCCTGCAGCAGCAAACCAAAAGCACAGTTAGATTGTACAATGCAAGGACTCCACATTTGTGAATGCGAATATGAAATGATCAATTGTGGCAGGACCTAATATTCCATTATAAGTAGCATACAAAACCATGAAAAAAGAAATAAAATAAAATCTGACAATATGGGATCCAGTGTTATTATTGTGCTGTGTCAAACTATTTGTACAACACAGATCATTTTTACTCGAGCACCACACGTTTGTAGAACAGATAATGTCACAATGCATGTTTATCATGTGTTTGAATACGTTTAAACAGGTTAAAGAGCCCAATTCGTACTCAACACTGTTACTTTTCGAGTATAAATGGAGTAATCCAACTTAGACACAAAGAACGATAAGGAGGGCATGCAACCAAGTTATCCTGTGATTATGTGCCTTTGAGAGTTTCATAGGTATATGCATCAAAAGTTTCAGTCATCCTGAGACATGCTTGTAGCTTTAATTGTATAATACAACATCGTTATGTTTATGCTCATTAATGAGAGAGATCCAGGTCATCTTGAGTCCTCAGGACAATTTAACAGATAGCTGTGCATTCCATGTCCTTTTTTCGGCACATTCTTTTGATCAAAATGCATTCCATTTTACTTAGTAATGGAAGCTTCAAGTTTAATGTAGTTAAATATGAGAGGCTAGCTTCATGGCAAGATTATTATGGAGCAGTTGAGCTTCAATGAACTCATATTATCAGACAAATTGCTTGATCCCGCTGTTATATGTCGTGGGATCCAGATATGTCAATTGAGAATATGGGCAGCAGCTTGTTGTGCCTAGATAGTATCCAGATTTGGCGACTGCTTCAAAGAGTCGACAATCAATTTGGAAGGTGAAAGGGGGAGTTGATAACTGAAGCAAGAATTCGCTTTCTTTATAATCAATTGAATCACTACTTGCAACCCAGAAGCGTGCTGCCCTGCTGGTATCCTATGAAACGATTGAGTAGGGGAGATTCTGAAAAAAATAAAAATTATACTCCTCCAGAGTGTAACAACCTACAAGCTGCAATCACTCATTTGATAGAGCATGTCTACCCATTATAATAAACTACCTAGATACTCTTTTCGATGGACAAAATACCTGTAGAGTGTCTCATAATCTAGAGGTACTGAGATGAGATAGTGTGGTTGATATTGCCGCAAGTCCTCCTACAGTAAGGGTAAAATAGAAAATGAGACGAAAGATTCAATTCCTAGAAAATGGCAGTTTTTCAGAATACTTGATGACTTCAACCAGAGAACTTCAGTATATGTGGTCTAGTGTCACTAACCCAACAATACAAAAGCCTTTTTTTAACAAGCACCCAAAAAAAAAAAAAAAAACACACGAATATCTATTCTTTGATTTGTTCAGTGCTGTCTAAACAATGCAAGCAGAAATGATACAAATCTACCAGAAAACAGTACCTTCAAGTTCTTCAGTCGTGTACATTTGCTCAATTCCATGTGTGAAAATGAAGACTCACAGGAACGTTCATAGATATGCCATGGCGGAAGCAAGCTCAGAAATCTATCCCCAGGTACTGCAGGTACAATATCCCACAAGTTTCTTATCTAGAAAAAAATAAATTATAAAAGCGAACCTCCTCAACGTGCAGGTTACGCCTACCATGATAGGTAGTATGGATTGGCTGCGGTCGCTTGCCGAGGTCTTATCGACCTCATCATGCTAAAAAACAACATTGGAGTTATCCCAAGGCACACAAACAGATTGGAAGCACACAGAAGTATAAAGGACAGATCATGTGGAGATCCTATCGTCCTACTGTTTTGTGGATCATGAAGGTAGATTGTCCTTGGCTGACAGCCCTATATCAATTTTGGGCCAATTGGCATGCCATGTGAGCCAAACCCCACCAATGTAACTCTGCGAGGTGAGGCAGTGGAGGCAATACAACCTATTGTTTTTTCATAGAAAGGGGACATGAACTTCTATGTAGCAATATTTACCAAAAAAAAAAAAAACTTCTATGTAGCAAAGTTTTCTTTAGTCACTATAGCATAAACCTCAAAAAGGAGGTACAAAAAAATTCCCACAAACTTCAACGCAGCTATTGTAGTTGATAAGAGTGCATGTGCCAATGTTTTCTGTGATCTTTTCATCTGGATCACATCTATAGAAAACATTAGATTAGTGAATACTTGGCCTGAGTGATGCCATGGTGCAAGTAATTAAGATGTTTCGAGGAAGACATCTTCTAGGATGGGGCTAGTAAGAAAAATCAAGATATCCCTAGGATGATCGAAGGAACTTCTTAAGAGATGGTAGATACCCAGACTCTTTGCTTATGAAACTGATTGCAGAGGAGAAAGGGAAAATCATATAAAAGGGAGATAAACAGAGGAGAAGAATGTCTCTTTGCCATTTTGAGTGTAAGTTCTTGGTGCCGTGATCTCTTTTGTATAGTTTGGCTAAAGCTCAATATATTCTTACTTTCTACCAAAAAAAAAAAAAAAACAGAGGAGAAGAATGTACCAGAAAGCAAATTAAAGTGAGACAGATAAGTAAAGTACTCGAATTGAATTGAGAGAGAGAGAAGTCAAACTTCTGAGTGGAACCTATAAACACCATAGGAGACGCAACATGTCATGAACTAGGTAATTTGCTGTGGCAGAAAATACAAAATAAGTGACAAAAAGATAATATACTTAAAACTATGTCGAGTCATGAAATTCATAGAAGGAAAGATCTTTCACCCTGTACAGCAATTACAAGAATGCGTGAATGGATGTGGAACTACTGCTTAAACACTCTACCCATTACATTGAGGATATTGCTACTTCTAGGACAGAATCAGGCAGTCCACGGGTTTCATCGTGTATTTTTAGATACGAATTATTAAGTTGTTTTGTAAGGATTAAACTTTTTCTGCATAACTAAATTCAAAGAAGAAATGTGCAGCAGTTGGCAGACTTTTTTTCGTATAGCATCAAGTTCGAGCATGTCACATTAATGGTGCCTAAAGATGAAACAAATTGCCTCAGAGAATAACAAACCCGATGCAGCAAATTGCTATGTGTTAACATAACGCCCTTTGGATTTCCAGTTGTCCCACTGGTGTAGATAAGCGTAGCAACATTATCAGAGTTGATGTGTCCATAGTTGCCTTGATTCCCTGCAATTGAACAAGCTCGACCCTTCAAGAAGGAAAATAAAAATCATGTAAAATGTAGCATTCAAAATTATTTTTTGATGACAAGGTCTTAATTACTGAAATTTTCCTTCACAATATGTTCACATGTTGCTAATCCTGTGCGAAACAGGGCAGCAAACAATATTCTCTCTAAACTCAAGATACCAATCTCACTCATAGTTGAGTGAGACTTAGCCTTGCTCCACTTGGTCCTAATAATCACTGTTGAAAGCTCTTCCTGCACCTATCCCTTTGTCCTCATTGTTAGAATAAATGGTTCCACTGTCATCAAATAGACCCACCAGTCGTAGGACATTGCCTGCTATACTGCAAGCTACTTGCATATAGTGAAAACGGTAAAAGTTTGAAAGAGAATGTCAAACAGACTCTAGTCCACTTCTCAATCATTTCTGGCTTTAAAGGTCTGGTGTAACTTGCAGTCAACTTAATATATTTGCTTTATGATGCCTGACTTTAATTAATTGAAATTCTGAAACATCTTGCCTATATCACAGATTTATTAAAGCACCCTTAGACAATCAATTATTGAGTAATTTGTCTTGACAGAATAGTAAATCCTCTCTGTAATGAGACTTCCAAGTACCCTGTGGTCTGCTAGAAGTATTGAATACAGTGAAAACATGTCTGTAACTTACAGGTGTCCTCGGAGTCAAGCAAAGATTTACGGCTGTCCTGCCCCAGATTTATCATTTCATTGTAGCTAAAGATGGGCATGTCTTCTGTTCCTTTAATAGAAAGGGATGCTTTATCCCCCCATGGTAGAATGAGAAATCTTATAGATGCCTTATCACAGAAGACTTCCGCAATCCAATTGAACAATTCAGGACTATCAACGGCAAGGGCAACAATGTAGTGATTCAAAAAAAGGAATTAATAGTGGCCTAGCCTTTCATTCCATTAAGTTGACAAGAGAAGTAGATAGCCACATCTAAAATTATGATTGCACAGTGAGGCAACATACTCAAAAGCCAATAGTGACTTGAGCATTTTTACATCATCATTGATCACAGATGCTGAAATCTGCCCAAGATTGGCTCAGTTTCCCATGCAAACTCGCATGCCAACAAAGTTATTCATACTAGAGACAGATTGAAATGAACGGCAGCACTACTTGATCAAACTTATTGTCACTCCATTTGAGGCACAGATTTTGCTAGTCATATTTGTCAGAACTGATACACACACAATTCAGCTACTATTTTCTTCCTTTCTATCCTTTTGGGACATCAAGCCTTTGAAGAAAATGACTAATTATCAGACACATTCAGTGCACACCCACATACACTAGCTACAGGGATACCAATCTCCTGATATTTTTTCTTGAGCTGCTTATCCCATTTTCCCTTGCATTCGTCACAATGGTGTGTACTTTAAGATAATGAGCAAATGGACATACCATGAAGCACATAAATGAAAGCTGTACAGTCCTGCTAATTTAAGAAATTCATTATGAGATCCCAATTGCCAGCTTCCATAGAAATCTTTTGCACAAGACTTTAGATGCTTAAGCTTTTCCTTTGAAAGAAATGTGAGTGATGATGGATTTATTTGACAATACCTCAATGGATAATAAGCCTGACCCCAGTTAGCACTGTTGAAAAGTTGTCCTCAGGAGGCCGTACAGAAGAAGAGTTAAAACAGAAAAAAATATAAAATATAAAACATGAACACACACAACTAATGGACAATCTGTAAAGCTGGCCCAGTTTTTTGTGAAAGAGCTTGCACATCACATAACTCTTAACAGAATAAGGAAGGATTTTATGCAAACTGATGGCAAGATATGTCCTCCTAACCTCTCAGAATGCTGGTATATAAGTAATAGCTCTTCAACAGATGATCACAATCCCCTAACCACATTTATAGCTCCCGTGACCATTATACCAAGCCAGAATAACATAAACAATGAGTTTAAAAGCTGATGAACATCTACACATGCAAAAGAATGACATAAAGATGAAGATTGAGCGAGCACACGCCCCATCCTCTTATTGTACAATTAGTAGAATAAATCCAATGTTATAAGCTTTTCTGGAAAATGCTGTTTCTTAAGTACCTTTTGGGAAGATGGGCATGAAACTCTTATGCATTGCAACTTTAAAAAAGCTACACAAAACACCAGAAGCACGAGACACCAACCCACCTAGGGGGACAACTTCATTTCATTCGGTAGTAGAGTACTTTCTAGAGTAAGCTATTGATAGTATAAAGAAAATCCTAGGAAATGCAGACTACTCATGTTATTATACGAAAAAGCAGTCTTCTATTCATTCTTTGGAATTGAGATAGGTTTTGTGACCCTGAAAAGCAATAATACATCTCTAACTAATTAGCACTGAGTCTTGATATATGAGCAGTTGGTCAAGACTAAGAGCATGAGGAAATTACTAGGTTTTTTACCAAAACAAAATAAAGAGGACAAGATAAATGGGCATACTGAGATATCTGAACAGTCAAGGAACAAAATATATGAAAATACGGTAACAAAAAGTTATCAGTGAGCAGAAAACTTCTGTTGAAGGAGCAATAGACATCCCGGCAAATACATGGTAGAGAGGTTGCACTAGAAGGAAATCCAATAGTCATATAGCAGCCTCGTGAATAATTAATCTTATAACCCAGAACATGAGGAAATTAGAAAAATATAGTTAGGTCAATCTGATGGATAATTAGGGTGGCCTATTGCCAGTAAGTTTGTTTTCCCTGGTAAAGCGAAGAAATAAAAATATCCCATCACCCTTCCAAACATGTAGTGAAAGAAACGGCCAAAAGTATTGGTAATGAATTTACAAGATATATTAGTTAATAGTTATCATAAGTCAACAGCACAATTGGTATATCAGACAAGAAATTTTAAGAAATGAAGGGAGCAGTGTACAGACCCATACAAAAGAGAAGGTATTCAGTCTTGTACGAAACAATCTCAAAGCACAAGACTCAGATATACTCTTTCTATAAGTGGGGAGCACTTCATATTTGAGTCATTACTTGTTGGACAGCTAAATCAATTCATATTCAGAATTGATGAATAAAGAAAGACCATTTTTCTGGTTATGCCACAAAATAATGTCATAGACATACACCATCGCCTTTATAGATGAATCTTTAACTTGTAAAGGATAAAAAACACTCCAATTGAACTCTGCAAAGGGTTTAACATTCATCCAACTAGACACATTGATCACAAAAAGAAGTTCTATCAGAAATAAGGGATGTGCAGTCATAGGTTAAAGAAGCTTTGTCTAGTTTTTATAGTTGCCCAACAAGGAGAGCTGGGCTACCACATTGCATTCCTTGATAGCAATTAGTCAACGGCATCAACTATCAGTAAAGAGTGCTAACTTTTCATCTGGTTTCACTCCAATGACTCTAAGGCCTTCAGAGAAGTTTAAAATTTCTTGCTCCAGCTGCAAATTTTCAATACATAAGCCTATCAGAATCCGTTTGGAAATCTCACTAACATATTCAACATCACTATATGAACCAAAAAAAAAAAAAATCACTATCAATAATCAGCTGGGGTTCTTTATACTTCCAGTTGGCTGGGATAAGGTGGAATAGCTCGAATGAAAAGGAAGATCCAATAGAAGAATTTATTCTGCTACATCCCAGTCCACCACATTTGCATAGTTCGACATACTTCCTGTTTAGTTTTCGTCATTATGTTTATTCACTGATGAGTGAGATGCATACCTAAGCCATGTTCAGTATGCAGGATAGCTGTTAGTTTCTTGAAAATCTAGGTTGTAAATTTATCGTTCCAGGACAAATATACAGTTTTATGAGTATTGATGCATATAAATACGTCTTCACGCACGTGCGCACACATGTGTCCACAATCAGAGACAAAGAGAAAGAGAGAGAGCACTTTGATAAAATTACAAAGGGAGAAGTGAATTTGTGATATGAGGGGAAAAAGATGGTCAGAGATAACCGAATAAATTAAGAATAAGTTAACATCACACATTTATAATCAACCAAACTAAATTGATACTTTGCCGGAAGGGCATTGCTCAGATAGCATGGAACTTTACACATAGAGTACACAGTAAGTGTCGCAATCTATATGACTAGCTCTAGAGATTACTTCACAAAAAATTATGCAGAAAAGGGTATAAACCAAGAGAATAACTACTCTAGGATTTTAAGCAAGCAGCCATAAAAGGGTCATCCAATGCCAAAGGCAAGTTTGAGAGTATTGAATGGATAGATGAAGTAGAAGGTATCCACTCTGCTCGGGCAAATAAAATGATGTCAAGAGTTAGATTCGGCAATGCTTTTACGAAAGACATGTTAACACTTCAAATGCATCATTGGATAACTTCTATATATTACATCTTAGTGAAAAATCTAAACACCTACCTGATTATAGGTGATGTTTGAAGGTGGTTTATGATATGGATCAACCAGTGCAATTCGATCTCCATACTTTTCTGCAGAAGACCTCCAAATGTCAGGAACAGCTTGCCAATCATCTGATCCCAAACGACCACCACTCGACAGTAAAGTGGCTTCAAAAAATGGTGAATATCGCCTTATCGGCTTTTCGTCTGTCTATACAAAAATCAGGGGTATCAGGTACAGATCATGAAATTTTTTTCCTAATGGGGGCAAACTTGATAATCACATCAAATCCATGAATTCCATTTATTCAAGAAATCAGTGAGTGTAGTAATTCTTTAATTGAAAAATTATATGTTCATCACTATTAAATTGTCTATTAGGATTCGTATATGTGGGGAAAAATGATAACAAATGTGGAACAATAGGTTCTCCACAAATTTCTTTTGGAAACTTTACATGTTTGAACTATAAATTTTGGAACCATTAAATAATGTTAACATTTTACAAATATGCAAGGTGCCGGAATTGCACCCTCATTTCAGAATGTGAATTCCTCCACGAGTGGGATGTTGAATACTAGAATCCTCCTGATTTAATCACTCTCTACACAGTGCAGAAAGATCATTGACCTGAGGATTTAACAAAAGGTAGCAGCAGGGTACTATGAATATAGAGTACTTCCTCAAACTTTAATACTTGGACATGCTTTCTAATGGCACAAAACGAAAAGGGTGGGCATGTCTGTACCATACCTAGAGGTCTACAAAAGCCAAACCAACCCTAGAGAATCCAACCACATTTAGTCTGGGTCTTCGGCATGCTTATTGTCTCAGCACGCAGTTTAAGAACAGGAATTTCTGTGGTTATTATCTTTTCATCTGATCCAATTATCAGAGAGCTGAAACAATAAAGCAAAGAATCTGAAGGAACAAGTAAAATCCTCAAAGGTTGTCATGAGGATGCCATCATATGCATACCCAACATAAAAAATAACCAAATTTGTGTCATTTGCCTATTTCTGTCGGACCAATCGAAGGAACCAGGACGACATTTAATATGGCATCTCACTCACACAGTGGAAGTTTGGATCTGAGAATCTATCCACACGTACTCACTGATTATGAGATATTTACAGAGTTAAATACCATTATTTAAACATCAGCATTCAATATTTAAGGACTAAAAGATAGAGCAACATAAATCCAACAGTTTTCTTCCCCTGCCATCTTTGGCGCAAATGAAAACGTTCAAAAGCAGACTGATCATGTAATTGAACAACAGAGACCATCAAAACAAGAGATTCCACGGTTAAGCCATCAGAATAGCATTAGAATAGAAATCGAGCATATTAAAACCCATTTCAGAAAATCCTAAAGAAATTACCTGGCAAAAAAAGCGAAGCACCCGCCTAGGAAAAAGCGGGATTCGGCCTCTGCAGCACCTTCTGGAGCAGAATTTTGCTGTGTTTGGGCCTAAACGGCAAGAGAAGGCTAGTCGGGAGCTGTAGACGCGATGGCAAGGAGCGACGGTAAAGCTTGATGTCAAAGCGCTCGTCGTCATCGTGCTCGCAGAAGAGGAAGAACGAGAAGAAGAATCTTGTTGAGATTATTAAAGTGCTCCACATGGAGAAGCGAACAGAAAGGCCACTATCGAGAGATCGAGAGAGAGAGGCGATTTGTGTTTGTCTGGGCATGTAAGGGTATCTCTCGAAGTCTTCGTCGTCGGCCATGGGAGTCTTCGAGCTGAATGTCATGCTTGATTCGCCATTCTCAGGGCTTGCTCTGTTTCTCAGCTTTGGCGGGAACGTCGATTCCAATGAAATGGGAATTTAATTATTCACCGGAATTTAGAATGTCTTTTCTTTTCAATCCATTTTCTAAATTAAGCAAAAAAAATATATATATATATATATATATATATATATTTTTATCATTTTTATTATCTTTTTGGTCTTTGTGATAATTATTATTGTCTTTATTCAATATACTTTGGCTTATGATGTTTTATAATAGTAAAAGTATAACCTCATATAGGTTTGGGTCGAGTTGATCTTCCTATTATTTCCATTTTTTTTTTAAAAAGACATATAGTAATGACATTGATTGATCTATAAATGCTTGTACTTGTATTAGTCTAATTTTTTTTCCTAATATTTTAGATAAATAACTATTTTCGAGTTTTGGCATTTCGTGTTTTGGTAATTGAATTAAATTGAATTTGAGTATTTTTATTTTTATTTTTTGATCACAAGCTGTAGAGCCCAAAATCACAAGTTCCACTAAATTTGATTAAGAAAACACAAAATACGAAAGGTCAAAAAAATTATCTATCTAAAAGATTAGAAACATAATTTAGATTACCATAAAAAAAAAGAGTATCTATATAAAAATTAATATCACTACTACTTTTATGAAAATACTTAGTGATGTGAGAACATTGGGCTTTATCGATCAGTTCTCAAGCTCAAATCATGTTTTGTTAATTGAACCATTCCAGTCGCTAGTGGCGCAAGTAAATGCAAATGCATTTTAATTATGTGGATTCAAGGATGAAGTTGTCAATTATGTAGTATAGTTGTTAATCTACAAGACTTGTTGTCAACTTCGAGGCTTCCAATTGATTGCATAGCAACGCTGTTTGTTTATCTTCTAAGGTGACTATTCGGCTTTCAAGTGTAGTGCACAAATTTGGAGAGTCTTATCAAGTTAAAATGCTTCTAATATTAGTTATCATTCCACTCCAATGTGGCTGTTATGCGATAAACAAGAGAAAGGTGATGCCTTGGTTTGGTTACAAAAAGTCCACCATAGAAAGTGAAAATTTTACTTATTAATGAAACGGAAAGTAAATGCTAATGAAATGCAATGAATGCAAATTTTGATAAATTGAGTTTTTCGTTCGAAGATCGAGCTATGACCGATATCAAGACACAAAGTGTTTTATTTTTAGTGTATAAATTTGCGCTTACTTGTCAATGAAATTCAAGATCTCAATTCACCATATACTCGATTTAACATATTAGCCACACACAACAAACAAAGAAGTTGACCGGCGCGCTCGCATGGACGTAACCCTAAGCCTCCTCGCCGGAGTAGCCATCGTCCCGCCGTGTCCTCCTCTCTCTCTCTCTGGGTTTCCTGTGCGTGCGGAGTGTCTGTGAACTGGAGCGCGCTCGCAGACTGAAGCGTTCCGTCTTGGACACGGAGGGGCGGCTCAGCCTCGTCACGCAGCGACATCAGCCTAGACGCGGCGTGGATTACTCCACAGGAAGTAGGCTCCGAGGTTCGGCTCAAAGGTGGCCGCAGTGCGAGGAAAGCAAAAGGAGCTCCCGATTTCTGCACTGTTCCTGCAATTCTAAAGTTGCTGATTCGCCCGGTTTGGCTGTCGGTTAGGGCCGATTTTCGGCGTCAAGAGGCGCCTCTCCTTGCTCTTTAAACCCCTCCGAAGCTCCGCCTGGTACGTCTCCCTCCAACGGTTTCTTTTGAGATCGATGGATTAGGGCTTTTTTCGTTTCTGGTGTGCGATCTTCTGCTGCAATGGAGAGCAACTCGGTACAGTACCGTGAGAATGATAAGGGGGTTAGTATTCAATCTCCTTCCTCCCCTAGGATTGTGCGACCTTCGTTGGTTGCTCCTTCGGTGAATGCTGGAAATCAAAGTATCCCCTCTTCCTTTGTTGGCCGTTCGAAATCCAGATCTCCTGTTGCGTCCGGGTAGAGGCCGGCCGAATAACGAGAGAGATCTAAGTCCAAGAGACCTAAATCAAGGGGTGCCTCGAAGAAGCCTAAGCCCGTTCATGGGCCGCGGTAGCTAGTGCGGCAAACAAAGGCTATGACTGGATTATATCTCCCGCGATTGTGAATAACAAGCCTGTGATACATATGGATGAGTCTGATTTGCAGGCAGCTGATCCCAAACTGTATGACTGCTTGGTTGGTTACCTTATCGGTAGGAAATTACCGTTCAAAGTAGTCGAAGAAGCCCTGAGGAGAGCCTGGGGTCCAATGTTACTGGAAGTCCTTTCAAATGGGAGAGGAGTGTATCTTCTGCGTATTACTGATAAGGAATTCAGGAGAAGAATCCTGGAAGGCGGCCCTATCACTGTGGCAAGAATTCCTTTCATGTTGCAGCAATGGCAACCGGGTGTTGAGCTTAAAAAAGACATTCACATGACCGTGCCGGTATGGGTACGACTAAGAAATCTCCCCTTTGCTTATTGGTCTGCTCAGTCAATTGGCAAGGTTGCTAGTGCTATTGGAAGGCCACTCTATGTGGACAAGAGAACGGAGCAAATGTCCATGTTGTCATTTGCACGGGTATGTGTGGAAATCACAGTGCAGCAAACTTTTTGCGAGACCATTGACTTAATCACGGACGGGAAAACGGATGTGGTGGAAGTGGAGTTCGAATGGAAGCCGGTTGCCTGTCTCAAATGTGGCGTGTTTGGTCATAGTTGCAAAGAAACTCGTGCTGGTTTTTCTGCAGAGGCGTCTGCTCAAGATAAGGCTACTGCCCAGTCGAATCCTGAAGCTGCTTCTATTTCGGCCAAAGGTAAAGAGGTAGCTTTGCCTACCCCAGCTGGGAAAGATGTTGACAACTCTCACAGCCATCAAGCTGGAGTGGCTTCTACGGGCCCTCTCGCGGTGGTAACATTAACAGAACCCTGTTTGTGGGAGAATCGAGCGCTCCCCAAGCGGTCCCTCGAGGACCATCTGACCCTCCTGATACGCATCCTTGCGTCCCTGTTCCGTCTGAACCTGCAAATGACTCTCAGTTGGGGTGGAATCAGGTAAAGCGGAAGAATAATAAAAAGAAGAAGAAGAAGAAGCAAGCGGCGAGGGAAGCGGCTGCCTTAGCTCGGGACAGGCAGATGGCTGTGGCTAAGACTTCGTTTGGCCTTTCCCCCCTCACGGAAGAAGACCCTCCTAATCTGAAGTCGGCATTGGCCGAGGATGAGAGCTCAGATGAGATCTGTAATTCCAGCCTTCATGAAGGATCGAGTGATGATGATTCTCAAGCCGTCGGCAAACCTGTAAGGGAAAGACCGTCTATAAATTTGGCTGCTAATGTCCAAGACCAGCTTCTTAAGCTTTTGGATGATTCCCCCCTTCCTAAGGTTCCGAAGGGCCCTGTGGCGGGCTCCAGGACCTCCAAGAGGAGGTAAGTCTGCTCGTTCTCATGTTTTTTGATGTTTTTTGGGTTCTGGAATATAAGAGGCATCCGAGATCCTATTAAGCGTGCCGAGATTAGGCGCTTCGCTTTAATAATAAGCTTTGCTTCATTGGGTTGATTGAGACCAAAGTCCCGGAGGAGCTTTTTGATTCTATTTCCTCCACCCTCATTAGGGGTTGGAGTTGGCTTGCTAATTATGACTGTGCTCCTCATGGGAGGATTTTGGTCGGGTGGAACCCGGATTTTGTTGAGTTTAATCCCATTTCGGTCAGTGACCAAGTTTTGCATGGCTGTCTTAAGTGGATACCTTCCGGTGTGAGCTGTTATATTTCTACCGTGTATGGGGAGCATTCCTTTGTCCGTCGTCGACCTGTGGGATGATCTCCAGCACTACAATGAGATCTTTCAGGATGTTGCGTGGGTTGTTGCCAGCGATTTCAATGCAATCAAAGATCCGTCGGACCGGGTTGGAGGTACTACCACATGGATCCCTTACTTCGACGAATTCGCTCAATGTTTGGTGCAGACGGAGCTGACGGACCTAAGATTTGTTGGCCTTCGGTATACTTGGAGTACGTCGGCTGGTGCTGCTAGAAATATGAGGAAGATAGACCGAGTTCTTGTCAATAATAAGTGGAATGTTGATTTTTCCTTCTCCGAGGCGGCGTTCCTCAGCCCGGGTATCTCTGATCACACGCCAATGGTGGTTAGAGTTCTTCATCCTCCCCGTAGGAGTAAGCCTTTCAAGTTCTTTGAATTTTGGGAGAAGCACCCGGATTTCAAATCCTTAGTGCAGGATGTGTGGAGTGCTTCGGTAACTGGGGTACCCATGTATAAGTTAGTCTCCAAGCTCAAGATGTTGAAGGCTCGCCTAAAGCTCTTAAACCAGGAAGCCTTTTCGGAGGTCTCTCTAAGAACGGCGGAGGCAAGGCAGCCTTAAGTGCCATTCAATCTCGATCTTCAAGATGACCCGCAAACTTGGATCTTACGAAAAGGGAGAGGAGTTGTCGCCGGGCTTTTGTTGAATTAAGAAGCCATGAAGAGTCTTTTTATAGACAAAAATCGAGAATCAGATGGCTAAAAGAAGGGGATAGGAATTCTAAGTTCTTCCATCACTTCGTGAAAAGGAGACAGCTCGCCAATAGGATTCTCTCTCACAAAGACCCCTCGGGACGGTAATAACCGATCCAAATGGTGGTACCTCGTGTGTTCATCGGTTCTTCTCTTCTCTCGCTATCCCCTCATGAGGCCTTATCCAAGCCATCTAGTGAGGAGGTCAAGCGTGTCATTCGCCGTCCGCCGGACCCCGACCGTATTCGTATCCCGAGCGAGCCGGTTTCGGATGAGGTAATCATCCACCTTATTCTCCCTTGCCAAAGGCAAAGCTCCGGGACCGGATGGTTTTTCGGTGGAATTCTTCAAATCCAATTGGGAGATTGTTGGACCTTCGGTGCTGCTGGCGGTCCATGATTTCTTCCAAACCGGTCGGCTCTTAAAAGAGGTAAACGCTACAATTATTGCTCTAGTCCCTAAAGTCCCAAATGCTAGTGTCAGTGTCTCGACTACGTACCGATTGCATGTTGTAACACTATCTACAAAGTGATTACGAAAATCTTGGCTAACCGGATAGCGTTGGTTTTGAATGATCTCATTAGTCAATCTCAAAATGCATTCGTCAAAGGTAGGAGGATTAGAGATAATATCCTCCTTGCCCAAGAATTATTTGCAGGGTTCCACTTCAACCATATCTACCCAAGTGTGCGGTGAAAGTTGATTTTCATAAGACCTATGACTCTATTGATTGGGATTTTTTAGAATCTGTTCTTGTGGCCTTTCAATTCCCTGCTGGTTTTGTTGAGCTAGTCATGGCATGTGTTCGGACACCAAGATTTTCCATATCCATTAACGGTGATCTTCACGGTTTCTTTCCGGGAGGGCGAGGCCTCAGTCTAGGGGATCCTATGTCCCCTTACCTGTTCACTTTAATAATGGAAGTGTTTTCGGGCATTTTGGCATCTCACACGGCTAATCGACAGTTCAAGTATTATTGGAGATGTAAGCCCATCCAACTCTCTCACTTGTTCTTCGCCGACGACGTATTCCTCTTCTGTCAGGCGGACTGGCCTTCGGTGTCTATGCTTAAGAGAGGACTCGACATCTTCTCTTCCCCGGAGCGGTCTCGTCCCAACAAAAATAAGAGTGAGATTTTCATCTCGGAGGCGACGCCGCATTCGGAATGTAATCCTTTGGGCGTTTGGATTTCGGGAGGGGAAGCTTCATGTTCGGTATTTGGGGGTTCCAATTATCTCTTCCAGACTGAGTAAAGCGGACTGCATTGCATTGACGGATCGCATTACGGCTAGGATCCAATCTTGGGCGCATCGTTTTTTGTCATTTGCAGGGAGGTTGCAGCTTATTCGTTCTGTTCTTCATTCCATCCAATCTTTCTGGGCGAGTGTCTTTACTCTCCCTGCCTCGGTTCTTTCAAACATTGAACGAATTATGAGACAATTTCTATGGAAAGGCACGGCCCTGGGCCGAGGGGGAGCCAAGGTCGCGTGGGAGGATGTGTGCCACCCTAAAGCGGAAGGCGGTCTTGGCATTCGGAACCTGAGAGACTGCAACAAGGCTTCGATGGTAAAGTTTATATGGATTCTCTTTTCTGATAGGTAATCGCTGTGGTGTCGGTGGATCCACTCTATCTTTTTAGCCAAGAGAAATTTCTGGATCGCTTCCCAACCGAGGACTTGTTCTTGGTCGTGGAAGAAAATTCTCTAGCTTAGAAGGTATTTCCGAACTGCTTTTTGGTGGAACATTGGAAACGGCTTGGCTGTTTCTTTATGGCATGACTACTGGTTGTCTTGTGGCCCTCTGGATGGGTTCGTGCCTCCTTCCTTCAGGGAAAGGCTCCTTATTCCCGATCATGCGGTGGTAGCTGATCTTTTTACCCCAATGGGTCTCATATTCAGGGAGTTGTTGTCGAGATGGGGCCTTGCTATTCCGTCTTTGACTGCTGGAAGCGACAGGTTTATTTGGTGCGGTCATCCGTCAGGTTCTTTTTCAGTTGCATCTGCATGGGATTCTATCAGATCGAAGAAACCTCGGGTCAGCTAGGCTCCTCTCATTTGGGACAATGCTGTAGCCCCTCGTTTCCAGTTCATCTTATGGCTCATAGTCAGGAATCGGCTTCCCACACAAGTCATGCTTCTATCCCATGGACGTATTGACTTTAATGTGTGTGCTTTTTATAGCGAGGTCCCAGATTCTATAGACCACCTTTTCTTCGGTGTCGCACCTCGGCTTCACCGGCCTTCTTTTGGGCCACCGTGTGCAACCTCCCCGGAGGAACAGTCTTTGAATGAAGTGCTTCCCCGGGCCATGAAATTCCTCTCCGGAAATGACTTCTATCACAGGATTGCACGGTTCTCCTTTGGTGCTTTGTGCCACCTCATATGGAAGAAAAGGAATGCAATCATCTTCAAGGGTGAATCGTGCGTGGTGGCCGCTCTAAAAAACCATTTGCTGATGGTGGTTAGGGACAAAGCCCTTACCTTCAAGGATGTTGCCCCTTCTCCGAGGAACAAAAGGCTTCAAAGTGGGTGGGGCTTTGACCCCGTGATTTTCTCGAGCTCTCCGGATCCTCCTTAGGTTGTGTCTGCAGTTGTTCGCATTTCCGCTCTTCGCCTTTCCTTGTTAGAGGGTGTGAGGGTCAGTGGTCCTGCCTGAGGGTGGTTTGTTCGGTTTGTTGTGTGGGTTCTTCCTTGTGGGCTTATTTGCTTTGTGGTTTTACATCGGATCCCCTCCATTTTTGCTTCTTCGCGAGAGTGTAGGTTTTGGATCCGATCTTTTGTACGTTTGTCCTTTCCCTTAATACTATTATTACCTTCACCAAAAAAAAAAAACAAACAAAGAAGTTGGTTTGTAATATCCTAAATAAAATCAATTCTTTGGATTATTGGTAGATCCAAGGTAAGTATACAAATATTCTTGCCCATTTATTGCGGGATGAGTAATTTGTGTGTTTTAAGTTGATTATGTAAATGCATTTTTGCACATGTTAATCATCTAGATCTATTTTTTAAACCAATACTAACTTTGATATCAAGTGCGAATCAATTAAGAAAATACAAGATAAGTGAGACAACTTTTAATTTAGTTACTAATCCTTAGCCCAAATTTAAATAAGATGGTTAAGAATTCCATAACCATCTTATCCGGAAGAAATCACCAATCCAAATTTTGAACTCTTTTTTCTGTTTTTTGGTTACCTACCGCTTATTTTGTCTCTTACAAAATGATGTAAATAAAGAATAAACGCTATCGTCAATGTCGATCCCAAGATCCCTACAAAGGGAAAAGAGATACGAAGTGTGAATGTACGTTATCGCCCTTCTATGTCAACATCCGGCACTTTATCCTGTAAAGGATATTATGGGAAATGCACCGAGTGAGCCAGCATATAATATAATATAAGAAATTCAACGGTCCGAATTTCTAGGGTTCAATAAAATTCGGGAGAGTAGTGAATACCATTCGAAAATTCCACGCCCGATCTCTCCACCTCCCTCCGCCGCGCGACCGCCGCAGACGCCGGCCAGCCCTCCTCCGCCGGGCTCCGGCGACGGCCTAGGGACCTCTCATCGAGAAGGCCACCTACTCTTGCAACAATGGCCGTGAGTTTCTCCGAGGAGATCATCATCGACATACTCTTGAGGCTACCGGCCACGTCGCTGGTGCGATTCAAATGCGTCTGCAAGCGGTGGCGGTCTCTGATCTCCGACCCGGGCTTCGTCCAGTCGCATCTGCAGAGGCTGAAGGCAGGGGATTCGATTCCTAGCCAGAGAATCATCGTCGGCGGCCGCTACAGCCCCCTCGAGACCGTGGACTACGAAGCGCTCGACGGCGGCGGCGAGGGTCGCCTGGTGGTACGTCATAGGATCAAACCTTTCTGGGATCCCCGCGTCGTGGGTTCCTGCGATGGCCTTGTGTGTTTAATTGGCCCCTGCAGTTTTCTCATATATAACCCGAGCACTAGGGAGTATGTTGAGTTGCCCGGTTCCGATGTTGTTGATCAAAATGAATTATTTTGTGCATTCAGATCTGGGTTATTCTGTGGATTCGGATATGACTCACAGTCTGATGACTATAAAATAGTAAAGGGTGTTAGTCTTGGTGGTGTAGATTGGGATGTGGCAATACTTTCGCGCAAGTCCGGTTCTTGGAGAAGGATAGAGGTCCAATTTGAGGAAGAAAGCCATCTTGAGGTTTTTCGCATGGAAGGAGTTTATTGGAATGGGGCCTTACGCTGGTGCGTATTAGATGAAAACCTAAGACAGAGGGGCGTGATTATGTCATTTGATTTGTCGGAAGAGAAATTCCATTGGGAGCTTCCGGTCCCTGAAGTCGATGGGGAAATAGATTTCGCGGGACTCGGAATTCACGGGTCTAGTCTGTTCATATACAGCAGCAGCCAAGATCCCCGCATCGAGGCATGGATAATGGATGAGCATGGGAGAGGAGGATCGTGGACAAAATGGTTCAGCGTCAATAGCATACCTGCCTTCGTAAATTGGAATACACCCCTCGGGAAGAAACCCCTTGCGTACACAAGGAGCGGAAAAATCGTTTTTCGGATGAATTGGGATCGGATGATTCTGTTCAATCCGGCGGATAATACTTGGAAGGAATATCCTATACATAGGGATTGCGTTATTGGATATGCAATATATTTGGAAACTCTTCTTTCTCCCTATCTTGGTGGTCAGCCATCAAGAAACTAAAGCCTTTAAGAGTCATTCTAGTCTATTTGGTTTTACTGTTTTCTTTCTAGTTTACCTTTTTGGAGGAGATCTGGCCATCTTGAACTGTTGAATGATCTCGTGAATTTTGAAGAAGAAACAAAGAGTGCCTGGAGTCTATTATAAGATCTAGTCGTTCTTTAGTAACTTCATTGTGCTTTCAGTACTCTATCCTCACCAGATGTAGGTTAGATCCCTGCTTGATGAATGGCCATTCAATCACTTCACTAGCTAATGTTGTCCTATCTAATTTGGTGTAATTTCAGGGTCTTGTTATGTGGTAAACATTCAACTATAATCATGTGAGTCATTCATGAATATGTAGTAGTATTTTTTTTTTTTTTTTGATGACTTGGGAACCGCCGTACAGCCGGCAACCGGAGACGTAAACCCGGGGCGACCCACCTCCCACGGACCGCAATTTAGTTGCACAAGTGAACGCGGGGATTTGAACTCGCTCCCTTCCGGTAGAGGGATTGAGCGCAAACCACGTGACCACTAATGGGATGAGTCATATGTAGTAGTATTTATTGGCACGTAACGAAGAAAACTAGGTCACTTATCTCACTGCAAATGATAAAGTGAAGAAGATATCATAAGATCTGAGTACATGGGTATCCTATTTAAAATTCAGGTGATGCAGTTTGAGATACTGTCTAAGTGGGGATTATGGAACTCTTCACATGAAGTTCTTGTTTAACAGATATTTTTCAATTTCATAAGAGCCCTTTAGTCATGAATTGTCCTGAGATCACAATATGCATCTATCTCACTCCAGCATGCAGTGCAAGTGCGACTGGTTATCCTCTCTATTTCTATTGCAAATGTCAAGTTTATCCTTCACATGCCTTTGGCCCTTGCTAAGAGCATTATTCTGGTCCATGCTTTATTTTATTATTTGCTTGCTTTGGCAATCTTAAGCAGGGAAAATTACCCCTTTAGACTGTATATTGGTAGATCATGTTTTCTCCTGCCATTTCTTGAGCCAATGACACTCAATTATGTGATTAGGTTGGACTGAGCAACTTCAAGCTCACTCTTGATTTGTAAAGATTCAGCACTGGACTAAATGCTACAATTAGCCCCTGTTGTTGTAACTGCAATAGTTGGTTAGAGACACATTAAATGTAATTAAGATGAGTAAATTTAGTATATGAATAAGAGATCTATTGCCACCGCTGCAAGAAATTAGAACAGTCTATTGAGATCTTATTTAACTAGAGGATTTTTAGATCTTAATAATGCTGAATTCTAAAACTGCAAATCTTGAGGAATCTAGGATGCTAAAGAGTCAAACCAGTCAATGCATGTCAAACATAATTTTGCTCTTTTGTCATCTTTTTTACTTCGATCTGTATGCAATTTTATCATAGAAAGGACCACTATTCAAGGCAAAAGGAAAGTATCATATTTCTTCCTTGAATATATCTTGATCCAACAACCTCCGCAAAGGTAAAATGCAAGTTGCTGGATGACCAATGGGTACTGTATCAGTTGGTCGAAACAATCTCGGTTGCTACAAACCATTTCTATATGTCATTTTGACATTAAAATATGAAATGGAAATGGAATGGGAAACACGTCAATAGATTGACTCATGAATTCCCATCTCACTCCAATATCATGATTCATAACCAGGTATAGAAACTGAAGTTTCCAATTTATTTACATTCCTATGTCCATCCTATAATTTTCTATTTCCGGTTCCACCTCAATCCAATCTCCATGCCATTTGTTGCTCAGCTTGTCTACTCCGGATGGGCTGAGGACGAAGTACAAGCGAATATAGGCGAAAAATAACTTAGTCTTGGAGTGAATTGTTGACAAAAGAAGATTGAGTTAGCTGATAATAAGCCACGTAACTATCGACAAAGTGGAGATGGAGTTACCACTAAGCAACGGAGCCGATAAAGTACGATATAACCCATGGAAATCGATATGGATGCAAGTATCAAAGAGGTAATTATCAGGTAGTGAAAATGAATGACTTGGATGCAACCATCGGAGAAGTGATCATCTAGTAATGGAATCCAGTAGCTTTACATGACCCTCAACGATTGTTCCTAGCCTCGAGACCTCTACTTTTTCTTCTTGTTTATATTTCCTATCCAAGAATAAATAAATGGGCTATCCACAACCTTTATCAATTTACTCTTTGATTCGAAAGATGATTCACTAAAGGCTTTTTGATGAAACAGTTTGTAGTTATCTTAGTTAGGATAACGAGAATCGTGTAAATTAGGATTGCAATCATGCATATATATATCACCTTTTGATATTTAGCATTAAGATTGCAATCATGCACAAAATGAGCCTCACCTATATATATATATATAACCTTTTGATATTTAGCATGCCACCTCGTGTGAATAATGTACTTCTCCAGCCGAGAGAGAGCATAAAATCTGAGGCATCTGAAGTTTTTGACGATCTTCCGAAAGCGCTGCTGATGGAGATCCTCACGAGACCTCCCTTTAGACGTTTGTATGTTTTTGGAGGCATTTGTCAGTCCGTGGAGATTTGTCGTAACTAGAACTATCTTGGCCCCCACTCGGCACTCGCATTGCTCGCGCTCTCGCTTTGCGCAGCGCCAAAGAAGAAGACGATGAAGAGCTCTTGCCCCAGTCTCGCGCGCTATGATGACCACACCCCGACGTAAATCATAGAAACAATTGTCGATACCTTTTCGAAACAATTTACAAAGCACACGATTTAGTTTCATCTTTTCTTTATGACGAAGAGATGACACTCTTACACTTATTCGTTGGGCCGGTAGCTTGGCCAATCCGGAACTCTTTCTTTGAATGGGAAGCACTTCGTATTTGACTTATTACCACCAACCACTTAACTCAATTCATATTCATAATCGATAGAGTTAATATCCTGAAAAACATCAAATTGGTACACCTGTAACAAATATACCCAAAACTAATTTATTGACAACCAAAAACCTAAAATTAATATATTTGTGATAAATTTACTCTAAGTTGGTACACTTATGATGAATTTACCATCTATTAGTTTATGTTAAATTCTACTGTCAAATTGTTAAGTTAGATTACATGTGACAGTTGACTAGTATACCAATTTGGGATTTTACTTTCTCTTTGTTACAGTTGTACCAGTTTTGTGTTCTTTGTGACTTTAATCCAATTTAATGAGGGTATATTTTGACGGTCGAATAAATTAGTTTGGGATAAATTTGTCACAAGTATATTGGTTTAGGTTTTTTGCGATTATTTTAGATAAATTTATCACAGGTGTACCAGTTTGAGATTTTTCATGGTTAAAAAATTGGTTTGGGGCAAATTTATCACAGGTGACTAGTTTGGGATTTTTCAATATATTAATCCTAATCGATAAAGAAAAGGTGTTGCTACCATACCTTAAATGGCTTAATTCACGCCTTCTTGAATTTAATTGACTAAAATGCCTATCATAGAGAAATACGAGTCCGAAGGATGGAATGACATGTAGAGGTGTGCAAAACGGATCGCCCGAATTGGAAACTGCTCAGACCAATTAGTTTGGTTTAGTTCCCAATTCCGAAAAGTGGAATCGATATCTGGGCAGTCCAATTCCCTATTCCAATGGGGAACCGAATCGGATCAACTAAATATACTTTTTTATTTTATCATTTCTTTAAAAAAATAGTAAAATGTGAACTAAGCACTATCTCCATCTGGTTTCAAGTAGTGGGCAAAAGGTAAGGGGGAAAAAGTATTGAAAAAAAGGTGATTGGTTCTATTGGACTAGACCAGATCGGATCATTGGTCTGGTCTTTGGTCCTAGGACCAATTGGTCTGGTCCTTGGTTCCAATTTTTGGCAACGGGTCCCCTGGTTTGGTTCTTGGTTCCACCTTGGAACCGGAGTGGATCGAAAATTGATTACCCCTAATGACATGTGAATGGAGCAAAACAAAGTGGAAATTGGGCTAAGGTAAAGAGTTGGTCAACAAAATGGGAAAGGAAAGAGAATCTGCAAGTGCACAAAGGAGAGAAAAGGGGAATTGAGAGATTGATGGATAATCTTTTCTATTCTTTAACCCCTCCCTTATATGCATCCACTTCTGTAATTTTAACATGAAGGCAGCTGTAAAGATACGCAGGGAAGCAAAAGAGGAAACGACAGTAGAGTTTATAAAATACCCATCATGTATCCTCTTCCTCCGGCTCGGCTTCCACTTCTACAGAGCAAATGCAACGACAGAGGTTGGGAATACACAATAACAAAAAAGGAAGGACACAAGAGAGCGCCAAAAAAAAAAAAAAAAAATTCCAGTGCGTAGTTTCAGGAAATTGATGAGTGCACATTTGTTAACGGTTGGATCGTGCTCAAATTTTGTGAAAAGTAAGGAGAAAATCGAACTAGTTGGACAGCTAGAGAGTCTAACACATGATTCCGCGGAAACGGCGAGTCTCTGTTCGTTTTAAGTCGGAATGCGTTGAATTTTTTAGAAGATCTCCATGACTCCTAGCTCTTCAACTTCACAAGGAATCAAGCATTACAAATCCAGAGATGCCTTAGTGATGTTCACAGTCTTTGTTGCCGTTCCTGCCTCTTGCCGACCCTCGCTGGTTACCGCCCTCGTGTATATTCCTCTGATCCCCTCACTACAGGTCCATGCATGAGTCGCTAATCCAATTTAGGAAATTTCCTAGGTTATGTTTGATTCCAATAATCAATTGCCTAAATTGTGGTTATTCAATCCTAACACGATCTGATTTGAGATTTAGGTGTTTCCCAAATAAGAAATTTCCTCATTTGAGTTGTTACAATTGAGAATTCGAGCTTTAGACGGAAGATTGGATTCTTGATCACCTTGGTTTGCTATTTTGCGGTTGTGATGAATATATGGATTATATGGGCTAGTTATATTACATGTCTTTAATTTAAAATACTTTCCTATCTTGAATATACAAAAAAATTGCATTGCATAATAGGATAGATTGCATTCGTATTAGTTTCTGAGTTTACAATTGCATATCTAGCAGCCATGTAGTAAATTAACAAATTACCTATTTTAGACTAGGAAGTAGTCTAAATAGTTTTCTAGTTTGTATTAGGAAATCACATATTTTAGGAAGTAGCCTATTCTAACTTTAGAAGAAAATTATAAAAATAACATGCCTATTTTATATAGGATCAGTTGCATTATTGCCATGCCATCAATTCCACATCATCTCATTCTATGTCACAATTTCAGTGTCATCATAATGTCATTTAGTGATTGCATATTTAGGTTCATATAAATTAGATTGCATGTTATATTTGATTAATTTTCAATTCTTTTGCCCATCATTAGAATTAGTTCACATAGATTTGCATTTAGATAATCCACGTCACATGTCATTACTTAGATTAGCATCACATAGATGTACTGTAGAATTAAAATTGCATCTCGTGAAGTGCATATAGTTTAATTTCTATAAATAGAAAAAGTTAAAAAAGAATCAATTGATATTGAATTTAGAAATCATGTTTAAACTATGCATGCATTTTTAATAAACATCTTGCACATATTGGAATATTGATCATAGTGAAGTTATGATTTGTCCTATTTCAAGCAATTTATTTATTACTTTCATTTATTGAGCGTTACATAATTGACTGCGCATTTGCATAATTACTTATTACATGTTAGTTCTTAGTGGCTCAAGACTTAAATTGACCAAAACTGCATGCTAAATATTTTTAAAAATAAGATATAAAATATACTGAATGGCGTTAGATTTATATAGCTAACAAAGTTACCATATCTATGATATCTCTGGTTTATGGAAGTAAAGTATTCTCCCACACTTAGAGTTTCTAATTGACTATAATAGATTTGTGGAGATATCTAATTGAATGGTGGTCAATTTAGTACTAAACTTTTCAATAATGCTAATTTAGTCTTAAATTTTTTTGACGATTTTCAAATATAGTAATTTCGCCCAATTCTTGCCAGAATCACTAATGAGAACGCTAGCCTCATACATAGGCATGACCAACACTGACATGGATACTTTTTATAATTTTTGTATTTTTTTTTATATATTTCCTTATTTTCCTTTGATTTTATTTCCATTTTCTTTTTCCTTTTTTTTTTCCTATTCCTTCCATCGATCGGTGGTGCCTTAATGATAGCTGATGGAGGTGACAAGTCATAGGCGAGGGCACCCTTGCCTAGTGGCCACTGAGTTGAGGGCCTGCAAGCCGTCGTTGTGGTTGGCAACCAATGGAGGAAAATAGTAAAAAAGGAAAAAAAAAAAAAAAAAGAAAGAAAAGAAAAATGGAAAATTTTAAAAATTGTTTATGTCAATGCCAGTTGTATCAAGTGGGACAGGGATGTCCATGTCAGATTTCCTACTAAAATTCGTTAGAAGTATTACATTAGAAAATCATTTAAAGGTTTAGGACTAAATTGGTCAAATTAAAAAAAAAAAAATTGATCACGTACAATATATTTATGGCATTTTGGACATTTATTCCCTTAATAACTTGAGGTTTCATATTTTGAACAAGCGCATCATCCCCTTAATAATTAAGGATGGAACTTTTTTTTCTCTCAAGAATTCCCGGAAGGATTGAGCAGTGCATGTGGAATTTGCTTAAGATCTACAAAAAATTCTTTAGAATCCGTACAATGTATATAACTTTGTGCATTTATATTTTTTCGTCTAATTTCCATATCTAGTCGAATAAATACATATTATGCCCTTTACTTACTTTAAATGGATTGGGTAAAATCATATAGGAGAACCCTTGCGGTTGCTTTAGTAGTTGAAAAACGTAATGTGTGGATTAGAGAATAGTATTTAATGCGTTGGTGGAATGACTGAGGAAGTGTGCTCAATCAATCACATTATTCATGTTATGTGGACTAGAGAAATGTATATATTGTGTTGGTAGAACTCTTGGTATTTTTATGTATGGTTTGTCATCCTATGTGGCACTTAAGTGTAGGATACCTGCATGGACTTTAGCTTGCGTGATATCTAATCCTTAAGGTTAATGGAAGATCACATAGGCCCAAAGTTTACCATTCGAAGGTGAGTTTCTAGTCATAAAAGAAAGCAAATCATGGTATTGTCTTCTTTCTTATTTTTCTCCAAACCAAGAAATGTCATTTTCAGTCAACTAACTGGTCAATCACCATCCATTAGAGAATGGGAATTTCTACAAGATCTCCGAATATTAGATTTTTAAAAGTCAGTAATCATCAGATTATAAAAGAACATATCTCTATAGCCTATTGCAAACCTCTGAAGGAGAAAATATTGGGTACCCTAACAGTGCCACGTCATTCATGCTCTGAACGATTCACGCGTCGACACCTGTCCTCGGGGCCCGCCACGTCTGCTCTCTCTTCTCTCCATCTTCTGCGCTTCTTTCTCTCTCCTCTCTCTTTTCAGTCTCTCCCTAATAACTCGGCTGGTGGCTCGGCTCGGCTCGGCTGGACTGGCAGAGGAAAGGACGACTCCCGCTTAAAATTTCTCTCTCTTCACTTAAATATTTTGGATTTTCTCTCTCTCTCTCCTCGTGGAAGAGCAGACAGAGAACGAGCTGCACTTCCTTTGTTTCGTTCTCAGCGCATCCGCCTCCGCCCTCTCGTCTAATCTTCCGTCGACGACTTGCTTTCCGCTCTGCTCGGAGCTGGTCCGTCCTGGTCGGTTGTCCGTCATCATCTTCACTCCGCTGATTCGAAGCTCGTAGAAATCGGAGACGCCGGCGATTTGGTGATGACCACTTGAAGGGAAGGAGCTTCGATCGGAGATGGCGGCCAATCATCGCAACGAGGCGAGCGGCGGCGGCGTCGGCGGAAGGGGGGAGTCGGTGGTCGTGGAGGGCGGCGTGGAGTGCGGCCGACCGGGGAGCTTCTGCGAGTACTGCAGATCGCCAAATGGGTCCGCCGTTTCTCACGGTCCGTACGGTTTCTCCTTCGTTTCTCGTGGTTTTCTCCCTCCCGTGTCGTTGAGTGCGGTTTTTGCCCGGGCTCCGGTGGCTCGGGGATTTTGGGGTCGGCCGGGACTGAAGATGCCGTGCTTCGGGGTTTGTCTTTTCCGGGCTTTGTCGTCTGTTGTGACGTTCACGATTGGAATTGCTGATTTGCGTTTAGTCTTTAGTAGTTCCAATCCGCCGCTTCGTTGCGTGCGTCGGCTTGCGCGGACGATTTTTTCCGTTTCGGGTTGTTTGTTTTTTAACGTCTCTTCGACTTGGATCGCGGAGCCTGACTGTGGATGACTATCAAGGTTGATGTGCAATTCCCTATTTTGAGAGTCTGGGCAGCTCTGGCCTGTTGATTTGCTGTCACTAATCGGCTCTCGACTGATGTAGTTTCATTATGTGCAGATTGAAAGAACTAGAGAAATTTCGAATGTTTGATCCGTATTGAGGGAAACTTATGCGTACTCATTCTATCAACCGTTAATACATGGACTTATTTTTTCATATGTGCGTATTTAACTGCACGACCTCAGAGGAACCATGTGGAAGCTATGGTCGATGCTGAAGTTCCGACTTGAGCCGTTTTTGCGCCTGTGTCTTCCCTTTTCCTTTTATTCTTCTTTCGAATGTACCGGTTGGATTTCTCTGCTAGTTTTCAGCTACTTTGATCAAGTCTCTTTTCTGAAGGGTTTATGATCAGTTCTGATGCAAATGACTTTGCAGGATGGGCCACTAGTTTGTCTGCTTATGAAAGCGTTGTGGATTCAAATATTCCTTTCTTTAATGTTGTTATTGAGATGACTGATGTTGGTCACGGTATGTTGTTCTGTTCTGGCTATTCTTGCCTCTGGGCGTTTCTCTGTTTTTCTTTCAGGTCGTTTGCGAAAAACCATTCTCACCAACTTAGGGCTTTGCTTATTCCCTTTGGAGAAACTCGGTCGTGTAAGAAAGCCCAGATTATGAGGCTTGAAATTCTAATCATGTATTGCACCAAAAAGCAGAGCACATGCAAGATATCATGGGATTGCTCTTTAAATACATTGACATCTTACGCCAGTCTGGCGTTTGAGAGTGGATTTATGACGAGGTATGGATCCAAAATACCTATTTAGGACTATGAGCTGCAAATATGATAAGTTCAGGATACTACTTGCGGCTCATCCTGTGCAAGAGGACAACCAGATGCTCTCTGGACTCTCTGATGGTCGCCTTGCAATGCCTTTACCTGCATTTTGTTTGTGGAATCACTTAGTCAAGAATGAGAGAAGCGATTATTGGGCCAAATTTTGGACTTTCAAAAATTTGTTGTAATCGGCAAGAGTTGACCCTTCTTCATCTCATAAATTTGTTGTAATCGGCAAGAGTTGACCCTTCTTCATCTCATACCATTCTTTTAGTGTATTAGGGACTAATGAGCATCTTCGTGAAAATAACTAAAAGAGACAGCTGAGTATCTGGAGTGCAGGTTCAATATGTGTCCGATTTCCTATAAGTTAAGAAATAAGTTGCACAGTTCTCTATTATACTTGTGTCAATTTCCTATCTGCGGCCTCATTTTGTCATGCATGATTGCCATCAAACTAGTTTCATTTTCTATCAATAACTGCTGATTCTTGGTTAGTTTTAGCACATTCATCAACTGAGGTAAGAGTGGAATGATATACAATGCCTGCATCAACCTATAGATTTTTTGCTTGTGGCTATTGGTTAGTCATTTGTTTTTTCTGTCCCATGCCAGCATATAGATACTTTATCTTGCTACAGAAGGCCCCAGCCCACTACCCATCCAAGGTTTCTTGAATGTGTTATGAATTATTCTGACTATCTGATTTGTCTGCCTGGGTGAAAGAATCAGCTTCGTTTATGTAGAGAGTTCTGGCCATAGGAAAAAAATACACACACATATATGTACATTTATTTTGTGCGTGTATTTACATACATATACAAATTGGGCATTGATTCGATGCAGAAATATTTCCTTTTTCACATCCTTATTCCTCCAGTAAGTGGGGTTCTCCATTTACAACATGCTCACTCTTTTTCTGATTTTCTTAAGCTGGAAGTCAGTGGCTATTATCACAAGTTGCGGGTATTATTGGATACCATCCTGAAAGCAATGGCAGATTTTGCAGTGAAGCCAGAAAGATTTTCTGTGATCAAGGTAATCATGAAATTTATGCTGCAGAAAGAAGCTTATATCAGTTCCTGTGTATCAATAATCTTTCATACGCTTGGTTGAGGAAATCTAGATAAGTGCAGGCCAGAAGCAGCAACTACTTTTTACATTTTTTGACTTTTGTTATATGATCTACCAAAACATTTGCATTAGTTCTTGTAAGGACTACAAAATAATTTTTTTTTGGGGGGGGGGGGGTCAGGACTGCAGAACAATAGGAGAAGCATCCTGTTATGTGGGTTTTTTATTGGTGGAAATTGTGGATACTTCTGCTAATTGATCTAAAAGCTCAAGCTATTACGTGAAGGGAGTATTTTACTGTTTAAATGTTTAAACAACCCCACATGCATAGGCTAAACTTTGACCTAAGACTGAGGCGTGGAAATTGACTATGATCGGGGGCTCACGAAAGGTTTGTCAGGACCTATTATAATACCAGGACCATGTAAGTTCAATCTATTAGATGGAGACATAACTTAAAATTATAAAATTCTAACAAGTTTAATGTATTGAAATACTCTAAGAAATATTGATATTATCTTTGCCTTATTCATACTGTCAAAGTGCCATAAACTTGACAATCCATGTTCTC
This sequence comes from Eucalyptus pumila, assembly GCA_016097595.1. Taxonomy (NCBI): domain Eukaryota; kingdom Viridiplantae; phylum Streptophyta; class Magnoliopsida; order Myrtales; family Myrtaceae; genus Eucalyptus; species Eucalyptus pumila. Next base: position 40,458,626 of record CM027853.1, read on the forward strand.
TTCGAGATCAGATAGCTTGAAGAAGACCAATTAATTGTGAACTCTGGTCGACTTTTCTCAAGAAGCTTCCACGACATTAGGCAGAAATGCCAATCATTTTGCAGAGTAATGTTTTTATCTGGTCATATTCGATATCTAATCAGGAAATCTCTCCGTACATGACTAAGTCGTGAAATTGCAAAAGGGTCCAAACACACTTTGCTGATTCAAGCAATACCTCTTAAAAAGAACCGCCACTAGAGCAGTAGCTTCCAGATTGGTTTTGTTATGCTTTGACATAAAATACGTCATAAAGTAATCTTATACGTCAAGTTTCCTGAGCTATGTGCTGGCTGCACCAATTACTATTAAGACTCATCTTTTATTGTCTTCCAGGAGAAGTTGACAAAAAGTTATCAGAATTTCAAGTTTGATGAGCCAAGATATCATGCCTCATATTATCGCTCTTTAATATTAAATGACCATTCATGGCCTTGGGAGGAAGATCTAGAAATACTTGAGACTCTTCAGCCTGAAGACCTTTCTCGGTTTGCACCTACAATACTCTCGAGAGCATTCTTAGAGTGTTAGTGATTTTAGAAGTTATCCCTTTCTTTTTTAAGTTAACTCTCTCATATTTGAATCTTGATCTACTTTTATTTTTTCATCACTTACTAGGGAATATAGAGCGTGATGAAGCAGAGTCAATTGTTCATCATGTCGAAGATGTTTTCTTTAATGGTTCTCATCCTATATGCAAGCCTGTGCTCCAATCCAGCTCATGACAAGCAGACTCGTCACACTTGACGAGGGTGTAAATTACGTCTTCTCAACTGAAGGCCTAAACCCAAATGATGAGAATTCTGCATTGCTTCACTATATTTAGGTACTTATACTCAACAATATTAATGAAAAGAACAAATTTCTGTCCGCATAACTTTGTCATGAAATCTTCTGGCCTGTCTTTTGCCTGAATAGACATTCAAGATGACTCCCGACTCCAATGAACTTAATTGGCCTAGGCCACCTTTGGTGACACATTGCGCATGGTTTACTCCCTTGGGGATAGGTTCAACAATTAGAATTGTGCATGGTTTACCCCCTTGGGATGGTTGATTTCTGACACACTTATTCACTTTCAGAAAGTATATGTTTGTACATTAGCAAAGACAAAAAGTTCATCAGATTACAAGCATTAAAAATCATGGAGTAACTCATTTTGGTAGGTCTACTTAGTCTTTTTCTGTATGTATTTGATTACAATCCCCATGGATAATTGCAGATCCATCAAGATGACATTACTTTGAACATACAACTTCAGCTTTTGGCTTTTATTGCAAGTCATGAAGCCTTCCACCAGCTCAGAACAGTTAATCTTAACAGGGTCCAAGGTACATCGACACACGGGTCTTGAGATTTCTTGAGTCTTTCGAAAGTAAACTCCTTAAGATGAGTGAGGTTGATTTCAAGGTGAGTTGTTTCTCCCGTGTTCCATCATGAAAATCATGTCAGCTTGTCAAATAATCTTTAAACCATTACATCGAACCTGTGGAATTTCTGCCTTTGACAAAGCCATTTAAACACACTAATTGAATCAAAGATGGAGAAGGACAAGAATTTGTGGGAAGAATCTAAGCGTCACTGGGAAGAGATAACTGATAGAACTTTTCTATTTGATCAAATAGAAACTAAGGTACAAGATATTGCCTCTCTCTCTCTCTCTCTCTCTCTCTCTCTCTCTCTCTATTGCAGACATCAAATCCTAGTCTTCTCAGTAGTGACTGAGCAAATCGACACTATTTTTCATCTACTATTGGTTTTGCCTACATTCATCTTCTGCTTGATCTCTTTTTATGGAACTAAAGTTACCTGTATACAAAATTGGCAGTATGCCCTTTCCCTCCTCTCAGCTGAAACTGCCTAATTTATCTTCATAAAGCCGGACATGCAAAGCAACTCACGAAAATTCACTTCGTTTGCATTGGACCAGGTCGCAGCATTAAGGAAGCTGGCAAAACAAGAATTGATAGCTTTCTTCAACAAGCACATACGAATTGGAGCGCCCAAGAGGAAGGTGCTTAGTGTACGAGTTTATGGGAGCAAGCATTCATCAAATTTTGAAGTGGATAACAATAAAGCAGTTGGACCAAACACAGTACGAATAGATGACATTTTTAGCTTCAGGGCATCGCAACCTCTTTACGGTTCACATCAAATTCTAAATAAGCTACAATTGAGGATCTTGGATAATGTACTCCTGAAACATTTCTCCAAAATCTATACTACCACGCCACACTTGCCCTGTGGCATTTGTACCTTATAGCGTTTTAGTGTTTGGTGTGTGTAAATGACTAAAGGTATTACTTGGGATTTTACTAGACAGCGGAACACAAGAATAGGTGTTTGCTCCAGCTCAATGTTCCTAACCGAGTGAGCAAAACTGCTGGTGCTGAAATTAGGGTGTAATGCATATACGGATCCATACCATTGACAGTTTCATAGCAAGACAAGCTCATAAACTATGAGAATTTTCAAATTAACGAATGTCCTAGTTGCCAATTCTCCATAAAAGCATACTTGCTCTGCAGTGAAATGCTGGCTCTTCCCACAATTAAGTACCAGAGGCATCTGGAAATATCGAGAGCTTGACCCCCTCGGCTCCGTAAAACATTATCCGATTCATGTTGAGGACATCTGCCGAGAGGTTGCATAACCTCGAAGCATGGGAAAATGCTAGCAAAAGGCCGTGAATTGATGAGACATAGCCTAGATCGCAGTGCAAAATGCGACAAATGATGTAGTTATGGTGCCACGCGATATCATTCCATTGTCCTCCGTGGTCAATTTGTGGGTGCTGTAGAGCAAATTCTTGTTCTTATATTAGACAATAGTGCTTGTTTATTAGATCTTGTATTCTAGGAACATTTAGGGCACAACACCATAGCGCTTGGGGACAACAATTATCAATTTGGACATTGTCAAACCATTAACAAAAGATTGATCGAGATCAATAAACTAGTCAAGAAAAATGAATTGAGAACAAAATTCATTCATTCAAAATAATGAATCACTACTACGTGAATTATTGATTTAAGCTATCTAGGGACCAAATTGAACCAATTGAATGAAGACACAATCTATGTGAAAAAATATGTGAAAAGACAAGAAACAACTTAATTTTTTGGCTTGATGTCTAGGGACAAAATTGACAATGGAGACACAATTCGTGTTTGAAAAAATATGCGAGAAGACAGGAAACAGCTCAATTTTTTGGCTGGATGTCTTCCCTATAAACGCTCAAAACACATCCCAAATAGAGAAATCTAAACTCTTCCTCACACAACAGAAAAAGCATGAGTTCAATAGAGTCGATTCTGAGCCTGTGGTCCGGACGAGGGCCATTGCCTGTGCTGCCGCTCAAGGAGTGGTGGTGGTGGTGGTGGTTGTCGTCGTCGTCATGGTTGGAGGGAGGATGGTAATACAAACGTGCGGTTTGTGGGCAGTGAGAGTGGAACCTTGCAGCCATCCTCACCCCTAGATCCAGCAATTCCACGTACTTCCCCATGCAGTTACCATAAAGGAAGAGATGCAATTTGTAATCAGGGCTTTTAAGACATCAAACCTTTGAGAAATTGCAATATCAGCAAGCATATGGAGACTGGGAAATAATTGCACAACTTAAACAAGAGAGAAACGGACTACAAGAGTGATGAGCTGTTTAGTGAAGCAAGAGCAGAGGATCTTAAGTCAAAAACACTAACCCTTTCCAGTACATCAAAAGCTTTCTTCCTTAGCACAGCATCTGTTTAGTGAAGCAAGAGCAGAGGATCTTAAGTCAAAAACACTAACCCTTTCCAGTACATCAAAAGCTTTCTTCCTTAGCACATCATCCGATGTGTACATGATGACGTTGTCAATCCCAAGATTTTGCACTTTAATGATAAGTAGAATATACAAAATGAAATGGCACAAAATCAACATCTTTAACTATAATACCTGCAAGGCAGCAAAATGGCTAGGAACAAATGATGAGAAATCTAGAGTTTCACTCTCACTCTCCTGTGAGATATTTCCTTCTGTGGTGCAAAGCAAGAAGTCAATGGCATGTTTCTTTAATCTCCAAGGTACAGTAACTGAACAAAACATGCCTTAGGATGCCAATTGCTTGCCACCTTCTGGTTTGACGAACCCGAATTTCATTCTTTACAGCATTAAATCCTCCTCAGCATTATGAGCAACAGTTGGTTTGACTACCAACAGTTATGGTGCTGGTCATCATGTCAATAGCAGACCCTGTTATCAAGCCAATGTAAGATAAACGGCAACTTCTCAAGAAGTGTGAAAGTTCAATCACTGGATACATGACCTGATCCAATGTTATGAATGTCAAGATGGTGAATTAGTTCAAAAAGCACGCCGAATGGACCTAAGATTGATCAGGCCACCTTGTCAGTCTTCTTGAGGGACAAGTCAGTGGCAATAAACTGATTAGCCACTGGCAAACGAAGATGTTCACTTGAAGCTCACTGCACCCACTCATAAGGAATCAAAAGCGAACACCAAAATGCATTTTTTGGAGTTATGTTTTTTACGGAAATAGTTATCATATGCCACTTTTCTTGATTCATATGCCAAAAATCAAATTTAGCAGGAAAAGAGAGAACTGTAAATAAGTAGACGAAAGTAATGGATTGAGTGGAGAAAGGGGCAAAAAATTTGTAGAAGCCATATGCTAAAGTCCAATATTTTAAGGCTGGCCTGAATAAAAGAGGAAAGTAAAGTCAAAAGTTTTGATACTGCCCTGGAAAAACATCCAAGTACAACCATCAAAAGAAACATCCAAGTACAACCAGATATACTTATTGTCTAGCAAAGGAAATTGATCACATCTTTTGTGACTTCCGTCGGGTGTCATTGTAACTCAAAAATCAAAGTTAAATCTGAATAGGACTTTATGTTATCTCATCACACCAATTCCCTCTGACTCCTAAACTTCCAAGAGAAAATATCTAGTATCTACATCGTATGCTATTCCAGTTTACTTGAAGAGGACCAGCAGGATTGGTCTGAAGTTTGAACTAGGAAAGATACAAATGTTTTCCATAGAATGCATGCACATCATCAATTTAGAGAGGTAAACACATTATACAAGAAAGTTTGGATACCTTCATATTTGATGCTATGGAGACCACATAACTCATTGGAGAGATCTTATCCTGATTGTGCAACAATCGTCTCCCTTACAGCTGCAATCTTCACCAAAAGATTAAATTAGGATCCACACAGAACCTCTGACATTCATATTTAATCACAGAAGATGAGGTGCTCATACAGGGTGGGTTCAGAATCCTTTAATTCCAATTCAAACTCGAATCACATTCACTCATTCCATGCCACTGCCATTTATGATCAATTCGACAGATTTAATGTACATTGCAATTTGGAAATGTTATGCCTAATTTTCTAGTCACGTACAAAATGCAAGAATTTACTCATTCCTTTCTTCTTTTGGTGCAAAAGACAGATTTAAAATACCATTTTACCCATTTCAAAATATATTAGACATGGAAACATGTACACATAGTAGTGTCTGCAAGTGTGTTTAGTTACTGCTCAACAAATCAATGACAGAGATTAGAGAATTACGATCTCTTTCTTTTTAACAGGCCTGTCAAAAACCAACCTTGATGCTGTTAAAATGTCCAACCCAAAAGTTTAAGCTGGTAAGTGTAAGGAGACCACATGAATATAAGGCCCATATAAACCCGGTAGACATGCGATGTGAGGTACTTCAACAGATGCGTTATTCAATAGATGCGTTATTCTCTTTTAACACAAATGAGGTAGTGCTTTCTCATTTGACAAACTAAAAGCAACTATTCTAGTAAGAAAAGTACCCTCAACAAGCTTCTTGAACTCGTAAGCTTACATTATAATGCATTACCATTTTACGAAAGTCACAATCAAAGATAGAGCTGCAAGGACCAAAATTTAGATGACTTCCCTTCCATTGAAGCCCTAATGGATACATCTGCCGGTTCTACCTGTATTCAGAGTCATCCAATAAATTTTTTCTCCACATTTTGTTGAACTTTTGCCATGATGGAAACATCATCACATTTGTGACAGCTATTAAAGGACAGAGGGATGTTTAAGAAGCACAAGTGTCATCAAAAGGTTGATTTCTTGCAACTGTTAGAGGCTATTATTTATTTAATTAATACAATTGATAATGTGAATGTCCCCTAAGAGACTTGCTCTGACAACATTTGATAGAAGTTGTATCTAGCAAAGTTTAGAAGAAGCTCGAATGCATGTACCCTCAAGTTCCCAATTACGAAAATGCTGCAATGCAGAGCATCAGGATTCTTGGCTAGCATTGTCACTGTAATATAAAGTCCATACACTAGCCAATTACCTCCTTAGCTAATGTATAACGTAGAAATGAGTAAATACATGCAAGGGCCACAGGTAGTATCCTGAACTTATCATATTTGCAGCTCATAGTCCTAAATAGGTATTTTGGATCCATACCTCGTCATAAATCCACTCGCAAACGCCAGACTGGCGTAAGATGTCAATGTATTTAAAGAGCAATCCCATGATATCTTGCATGTGCTCTGCTTTTTGGTGCAATACATGATTAGAATTTCAAGCCTCATAATCTGGGCTTTCTTACACGACCGAGTTTCTCCAAAGGGAATAAGCAAAGCCCTAAGTTGGTGAGAATGGTTTTTCGCAAACGACCTGAAAGAAAAACAGAGAAACGCCCAGAGGCAAGAATAGCCAGAACAGAACAACATACCGTGACCAACATCAGTCATCTCAATAACAACATTAAAGAAAGGAATATTTGAATCCACAACGCTTTCATAAGCAGACAAACTAGTGGCCCATCCTGCAAAGTCATTTGCATCAGAACTGATCATAAACCCTTCAGAAAAGAGACTTGATCAAAGTAGCTGAAAACTAGCAGAGAAATCCAACCGGTACATTCGAAAGAAGAATAAAAGGAAAAGGGAAGACACAGGCGCAGAAACGGCTCAAGTCGGAACTTCAGCATCGACCATAGCTTCCACATGGTTCCTCTGAGGTCGTGCAGTTAAATACGCACATATGAAAAAATAAGTCCATGTATTAACGGTTGATAGAATGAGTACGCATAAGTTTCCCTCAATACGGATCAAACATTCGAAATTTCTCTAGTTCTTTCAATCTGCACATAATGAAACTACATCAGTCGAGAGCCGATTAGTGACAGCAAATCAACAGGCCAGAGCTGCCCAGACTCTCAAAATAGGGAATTGCACATCAACCTTGATAGTCATCCACAGTCAGGCTCCGCGATCCAAGTCGAAGAGACGTTAAAAAACAAACAACCCGAAACGGAAAAAATCGTCCGCGCAAGCCGACGCACGCAACGAAGCGGCGGATTGGAACTACTAAAGACTAAACGCAAATCAGCAATTCCAATCGTGAACGTCACAACATACGACAAAGCCCGGAAAAGACAAACCCCGAAGCACGGCATCTTCAGTCCCGGCCGACCCCAAAATCCCCGAGCCACCGGAGCCCGGGCAAAAACCGCACTCAACGACACGGGAGGGAGAAAACCACGAGAAACGAAGGAGAAACCGTACGGACCGTGAGAAACGGCGGACCCATTTGGCGATCTGCAGTACTCGCAGAAGCTCCCCGGCCGGCCGCACTCCACGCCGCCCTCCACGACCACCGACTCCCCCCTTCCGCCGACGCCGCCGCCGCTCGCCTCGTTGCGATGATTGGCCGCCATCTCCGATCGAAGCTCCTTCCCTTCAAGTGGTCATCACCAAATCGCCGGCGTCTCCGATTTCTACGAGCTTCGAATCAGCGGAGTGAAGATGATGACGGACAACCGACCAGGACGGACCAGCTCCGAGCAGAGCGGAAAGCAAGTCGTCGACGGAAGATTAGACGAGAGGGCGGAGGCGGATGCGCTGAGAACGAAACAGAGGAAGTGCAGCTCGTTCTCTGTCTGCTCTTCCACGAGGAGAGAGAGAGAGAAAATCCAAAATATTTAAGTGAAGAGAGAGAAATTTTAAGCGGGAGTCGTCCTTTCCTCTGCCAGTCCAGCCGAGCCGAGCCGAGCCACCAGCCGAGTTATTCGGGAGAGACTGAAAAGAGAGAGGAGAGAGAAAGAAGCGCAGAAGATGGAGAGAAGAGAGAGCAGACGTGGCGGGCCCCGAGAACAGGTGTCGACGCGTGAATCGTTCAGAGCACGAATGACGTGGCACTGTTAGGGTACCCAATATTTTCTCACCTCTGAAGTGTTTGTGTGTACGGCATTTTGCGCCAAAAGTACGATAATACACATTAGAATCCGGTACTTTCAGTACGGTAGGATTTGTCTCTCCAGGGAGTACAAAAACCTTTAGGTTCTTGCAACTAGGCCAATAACGAACTTCGATTTTGTAACTGAATTTTCCTTTTATATATATATATATATATATATATATGATTGCTGCACCCTAATTGAACATCAAGTTCCCGACTATTCCTTCTATTGATGAATAAATTTGCAATGTTCCCTAATTTCATGAAAAGTGAGTTGTGATGGATAGGATGATGGACCCACGTTCATGTGGGTCGCGGTTTTTATTCATTTTCTAAATTTATTTTTGTGAAATTGATCTTTTTCCTAAAAAAAAATTAACTCTCGAAACCCAAATTCACGTTTTTTAAAGTATGAATAACTTGAAAAATAGAACTAAATTAATTGAGTGAAACGAAAAAACTTATGAAATACCTAGTGACCTCATTCTGTCTCTTTTCGCATTTCTTTTTTTTTTTTAACCTGGAAATCGTCGAATGTGTCCTTGACCCTAGTGCGTTTTTTGAACGACACAAATGCAATTATTAAAATTAAATATAAAATGCAATGCATCATGCGTTAGATGTAATTGACTATAATAACTCTAAACTCAGCTCAATGCACAAATGTCAGAAACTCTAAACATTACCTAAACTTGAAAGGCAAGATTGCAATGCATGATAAAGAAATATATTTATAGGGAACTAAATCTCAATTTTTAAAAATATGCAAGAATGACCTTCGGAAAAAGTTAGGTGTTAACATCATACAGGTCATTCACATTCTGAATAAGGAGATTTATAAGAAATTACTTTTCCATAACATGACCTCGAATTATTGCGCTATATTGAACTTGAGACCTCAAGTTTCTTATGAGGCCTAAAATTCCAATCCATTTATCAGTCCACCAACGGTTCGTTAGCGTGTGCTTTAATTTCTATTGATTTTTCTTCATTTACTTCTTTTTTCTTGGTTATATGATGCCAATTGATACTTATATGTTTGGCTATCAATTTGAAAATTACTGCGGATAATGCAAATCAGTTCGATATGAGCCAAGCTATTGCAGTTTGAATTCTTCTTTTCCATATTTTAAGTTGGCTAATCATATGTTATTGTGGTTTGAATCCCTGGATAGGATTTTTTATCCTATCCTATCTGTTCTTATATGTTTGGCTATCAAATTGAAAATTACTGCAAATAATGCAAGTGAATTTGATATGAACCGGGCAATTGCGGTTTGAATTCTTCTTTTCCATATTTTAATTTGGCTGATTATATTTTATTGTGAATTGAATCCATTGATATGATTTTTTATCCTATCCTATCTAGTCTTTATATATTTGGCCATCAAATTAAAAATTACTATGGATAATGCAAGTGAATTGATATGAGCTGAGCTATTGTGGTCTAAATTCTTATTTTCCATATTATAATTTGGGTAATTATATGTTATTGCGGTTTGAATTCTCGGATATGATTTTTTTTTTTATCTTGTCCTATATATGTTTGACCGTCAAATTAAAAATTGCTGCGCATATAATGCAAGTGAATTTGATATGAGCTGAGCTATTGCAGTTTGAATTTTTCTTTTCCATATTTTAATTTGGCTAATTAGGGATAAGCCTCGCATTGAGGGCAGGCGAGTTGCCTTCTGTCGTCAAATTGGGTGAGATGGTCGAACCTTGAAAATAGCATGACATCACTTGGACTGTCGTCGAAACGAAATAGATTACAATTGTTTATTTCAATCAAACCACTCTACTATTCAATAAAAAAAGTTAATATAGGTAGCTAGGAACTAACACCAAATAAAAAAATAGTTAATTTTTTTTTTGGTCGAAATAACTGATATATTAGATGAAAAGAGAAATACAACCAGCTAGAAGTGCATCACTTAGTACAATATTCTGGAAAGGAGGAGGAGGGAACACAAGCCAGTTACCGACTGAACCGTGGGCCCTATGGGCTTTGGCAGCCTAGTCAGCGGCGAGGTTGACTTCTCGACAAACATGGTTAATCGAAGCATTAGGGTATTGAGAGAGCAGATCGTGGAGACTGGCGAAGAGATGTCGTTCCTGCCAAGGCTGCGGCTGCTTCTGTCGAAGGACCTCCACCATTAATAGGCAATCTGATTCAAACGTTACACGATGGAGATGCAGTCCCTGCTTGAGTAGATGCTGAAGAGCCCGAATCATGGCGAAGATATCTGCTTGAAACGCCGATTGCGCAGGTACAGTACTGGTAAACATGTCAGTGAGTTCGCCTTTAAAATTTCTGTAAATATAGGCTATTGCTCCTTGCCGATTGCCTGGTACAAAAGCCCCATCGATGTTGCATTTGATTGTGCCTTTATCTGGTGGTTTCCATCTCTGATCAGTACTAACATGTGATTGTGTAACCCTAGGTTTTGGGGGTTGGAGACTTTTGAAAATTCTGCACTGGGCTAGAGCATTATCCACCGCTTGGACCGGATTCGGAATTAGCTTCCTGAAGATGGCGTTGTTGCGTTGACACCATATCTCCCACAACAGGTTAGCAATCACTTCAAAATTTGGGGAAGAGCGAGGATGAGTGGCGCGAGTAGCCAACCATGCGTCCAATCTTTTCACTGAGGTGAGTGAGACAGGTATATTGATCTTTGCGTTTGTCCATATACCGCGTGTCCAGTTGCAATAGAAAAATAAATGTTCAATGGTCTCTGGAGTATTCTTTTCACAAAGATTACAGTAGAGATTGGGAGAGATATGTCTGATGTATAGATTGTCTTTGGTCGCTAGGGCATTTTTGCAGGCCAACCACATAAAAACACGGATTTTAGGAGCCATTTGCATATGCCATATCCTTTTCCACAATTGATCAGGAGGCTGATAGGAAGATGAAGCCATGGTAGGTAGGTTTTGATGTGTTGAAAGTAAGTAGTGATAGCAACTCTTAACTGTAAAAGATCCTGATGATGTGGCTGTCCAGACTAATTGATCAGAGTTGAGTGAAGGATTTATAGGGGTGTTTTGAATTGCTGCACTAACCTGTTCATTGAAGAAATTAGAAATAAGCTCATGTTTTCATGTTGCCGACGAAGAGTCTAAAAGATCAGCAACTTTAATTGGTTCCCCTGCAGCTGCACATCCTCCTAATTTACCAATAGAAAGCCAATAGTCTGTTCGGATGTCAATGTGGGATCCATCTTTCACCAGCCATCGAGTTTTAGGAAGAATAGCATCCCTACCCTTTAATATGTTGTGCCACCCCCATGAAGGTCTATAGCCTGAAGTGGCATTCTGAAAAGAAGACTGTTTAAAATATAGACCTTTGAACAACTGACTCCAAATTGCATTAGGTTGCTGAAGCATATGCCACGCTTGTTTACCGAGCATCGCGAGATTGAAAGTAATTAGATCTCTGAATCCCATGCCCCCGTCTATTTTCGATTGCTTTACCTCCAACCATTTCATCCAGTGTATGCCTGAATCACTATGCTTTTTACTCCACCAGAATGCTGATATCTTGCTTTCCATTAATCTGCAGAGAGATAGGGGAAGCAAAAAGAGGGACATCGCATACTGAGGTAAGGCCTGTATGACTGCTTTTAATAAAATCTCTTTGCCCCCTTTAGATAAAAAAATTTTCCTTCCAACCAGCTAATTTTGCATTCATTTTTGCCAAAATCCAAGAGAACATCTCACGTTTTGAACGCCCCCAATCTGAAGGGATGCCCAGGTACTTGCCATAACTACTCACCACAGGTATTCGAAGTTCTCTTTGTAAAGTATCCTGTAGTGACATAGGACAATTCTGACTGAAAAAGATCGCAGACTTATTCCTGTTTATAAGTTGATCGGTTGCATGGCAGTACTGATTCAATAGATTAGTGAGATTTTGGCATTCAGAGAGTGAAGCTTTGAGGAAGAAAACTGCATCGTCAGCAAAAAGTAAATGGGATAGTTAAGGGCAAGCTCTATTGAATTGGATCCCCTGTAAGTGACCCATATTGATTGCCTGCTTGATAACTGTTGATAAAGCATTAGCCATTAAAATAAAAATGTAAGGGGATAGGGGATCACCTTGACGGATTCCTCTAGTAGGTTTAAAATATGGTAGTTGTTCTCCATTGAAGCGAATACTAAAAGAAACCGTTGTGATGCATGCCATAACCATCAATACCCATTTATTTGTGAAGCCCAACTGTGTTAAATAAGCTGCGAGGAAGTCCCATTCGACACGATCATAGGCTTTCTGCATGTCTGTCTTGAGAATAAGGTTGAATTTTTTTGTTTTTGATCGAACTTTAAACTGGTGAAGTACTTCCTGAACAACCATAATATTATCTTGAATCTGTCTGCCACTTACAAAAGCTGCTTGTTCTGGATTGAGCAGTCTGGGGAGCCAACACTTCAATCTGTTTGCCATAACTTTAGCTATAATCTTGTATGCAAAGTTACAGAGACTAATAGGACGATACTGATCAATGCTTTCAGGGCGATGAACTTTAGGGACCAAGGTCAGAATCGTTTGGTTTAAGTTTGGATGCATGTGACCAGATTCAAAAAAGTCTTGCACAGTTTTGACAATTATTTGTTTGATGATGTTCCAGTGATGCCTGTAGAAGAGACCATTGAGGCCGTCTAGTCCAGGAGCCTTGGAAGCACCCAACTGAAAGGTAGCTTGGTATACCTCCTCTTCTGTTACTATACACATGAGGTGATCATTCATTTGTGAAGTAACTATTGCTGGACACTGGAGGAGGAATGGAATAAAATCTCTATGACCCACAGATTGATAAAGTCGAGTAAAAAAACCCATAGACATTGTTTTAAGCTGTTCTGGCTCTCTATGCCAGTTCTGGTCTTCATCTTTAAGTAAGCAAATTCTGTTTCTCTGTCTCCTTTGCACTGTACAAGCATGAAAAATTTTTGAGTTCTTGTCCCCCCATGTTAACCAGTTAAGCCTTGAACGCATCGCCCAGAATTGCTCTTCCTGATTCCACATTTGCTGAATTTCATTTCGAATTGTAGTGGCTAACTCTTTATCTCCCCTTTGATAGGATTTTCGATTTGTAATGGTCTGAAGCTGTTGCTGTAGTTGCATAATACGCTGCTTGGCATTACTGAATCGAGACCGACTCCAGCTAGTTAACTTATGAGATACTGCTTGCAATTTGGATGATAATGAGGAGTGGTTTCTCTCCCATACTGCTTGAACTATTTCAGTAATTCAGTATGTTGACTCTAGTAAGCTTCATAATGGAATCTCTTTTGTGGCTTGACAGGCAGATAATGAGTGTGCAACACAAGTGGGCAGTGATCCGAGCCAATCGATGGTAAAGCAAACACCGTTGAAGATGGGTATGTGAAACTCCAATCCAGAGAGCAAAATGCATGATCTAGCTTCTCCTTCACTAACTCATCCCCGTCTCGATTGTTAGACCAGGTGAACTCGCAACCTTTACTATCCAGCTCTATTAAAGCACAATCATCGAGTAACTTCCGAAATGATGTCATTCTGGAATAATTAGCTGGTCTTCTTCCCATCTTCTCCCAGGGGTATTGTAAGTCATTGAAATCCCCGATACATATCCACGGTAAGTTATTTGTTGCATGAATTATCCGGATCGTATTCCAAAATTCCTGCCTAGGAAGGAAAGAAGCAGGAGCATGTAGACAGGTAACTTGCATGGAGATTGAGGCCTGAGTATCCATAACTAACATATTTACAAAATTCTGACCCGAAGAAAGAACTGTAATGTCAAATAGGTCATTCCAAAACACTGCAAGACCTCCAGATAAGCCTGCAGGATTTCTCAAAAAGGAGTGAGAGAACAGAAAACGACGCTGTAAGTTCTTCAAAACTGATTCTGCATTTTTCGTTTCCATTAAGAACACAAGATCGGGCCTTTCAGAGGCTACCAAAGCCTTTAAGGCTTGAATTGTCAGGGGAGTGCCCAACCCCTGACAATTCCAACTTAACATTTTCATTTGGACCGTGGGGGCTGAGGGCCAGCCGCCAAAGCCCAAGAAGAGTGATCATCAACCTCAAAAACAGGGGTTTCCAGTAAATGGGATTCATCCAACTCAGATATATGATTTGTTCGAATCTCATAAGGGGAGTATCGTTTAGGTTTCTTACTGGAGCCCACTCCTATCTGTGATCTGGGAGATTTGTGTTTTTTCTGTTGCGGGAAGTCGGTGGATGAATTTTGAATACCCTTTAACTTTGCATCTGCAAGGACCAAGTCAGTGATTCTGGGGGTTAAATCAGCAGGTACAGGTGGGATAACATGGGAAGGGATAGGGATCTCAGGAGCAGGAGCTATTGGAGGTAAAGCTGGAAGAGGGGGGTGTATAGTGGGGGGAGTTTCAGGTATGGTCTCTTCCATGGGTTCTAAATGTGGTAGAGGATTGTAAAAGGCATCCCAATAGGGACTGTGCTGTTTGGTCTCTGCCCGCAGCCAAGGTCCATATACCATTGTTTCACGTCCCTCAAATTGTGATTCCTTATAAGGGTAATCCTTGCATGATGTTGCATAATGTCCTAATTTCCCACATGAGTAACAATAGTGGGGTAGTCTCTCATACCGAAAATCAAGCCAGAGGGGTTTTCCAGCAATGCTAATGAGCTTCCCTGACTTTAATGGTTGTTGCAGGTCAATTTCGATGCGAATTCTCCCAGATGTATCATGTTTGACTTCCAACACACTACCCAGTTGCTGTACTACTCGACTTAAAAGTTGTGGAGTGTTCCATTCCAGAGGTAATCCTATGACATGAACCCAGAATGGACATTTGGAGAAATCATAACAATGTAAAGGGGTATTTGGTTTCCAGGGTCGTAAATTAACTAGATGACCAGAGAACAACCAGGGGGTTCCATCTAATACTCTTCGTTTTTCTGTTTCAGTTCGAAATTTGATTATGTAGAGGCCACCATCGCTAGAAGATATATCCACATGATCAACACGCCATGCTTTCTTCATTGCAACTAGAAAAGCAGGTAAATTGATAGTAGGGTTTGTAAAGATATTACCAACCAAGATGAGTCGACACTCTTTTATATTGTCTGTTGCTTGTATATCTTCCAGACTTCCAATTCTTGTTCCGCACAGAGCCGTCCGAGTCGGTGACACAATGAAGCGATGCGAGATGAGTCATCTTTATCATCCGTAGCCATGGCGTAATTGGCAAGAAAGATGTAGATTAATGGAGAGGGACCCAGACCAGAGCACAAAGATTCAAGGGTTGCATGTCAAGGATCGGCCACATGCAAATGGAAAATCTTCGGAATTATACCAGGTAGACATTCCAGTAAGAAACATCCCAGGGCTATGGTGAAAGAAGGTGAAGCAGAGAGAATTCCAGTCACAACTATTGAATTGAGAGAGAAAAGAAGTGAAGACAGTCGAAGAGGAAAAAGAGTTGTTCTGCTGAGGACCTGAAAAAAGATGATTAGAAATAAAACTCGAACATAACGCGAGAGAGAACTCTAGCATAAGCGAGAGAATCCATTGAAGATCTTATTTCTAACGCTCGAGAGAAAAAATAAAAAATAAAAATAAAAATAAAAAATAGTTAATTTACTTGGCTAAGCTATTTGGATTCTTCATCTGCTCTAAAACAATTCATTTAATTAAGAAGCTTGTGATCCCTTTGCTTTTTACTCGCGACATACGCTTGGCCTCTTCGCGCTTCGCCTTCGCCCGATCAAGAACCTCAGCAAAATCCTCTGTGAACAAAGCAGCTTGACACGATCACACGCCGAAACCATGTCGTATCGAAGCAAATCTTGAAAATTTTGGGATTCCAAAAATTCCAAAGGACCCTAGTAACATACCTTCCCTTTGTCCACATATATGGCAAACTATACTATTGGAGCCAGTCTTGGCGATTTGTGCTTCAACCTTGCGATCATCATCTGAAGCATTCTTGTAATTCTCGTTATTGAACACTTTTTTTTTCTTTGCTTCTCAGGAATCGCTGGGAACTTTAGCGCGATCACAATGCAAGAAACTAATTGGATTAAACCAACATTAACCACGGAAATCATTCTATTTCAAGTGGACAAATAAAAATTTGGGAAAGAATAAATTATCTGGACAAAATTTTGCAACAAAACCTTCACAAGAAATACTAAATATTATTTTCTATCGACTAAACTACTCCTCACATATCCAAAAATTAACACATAGATAAAATAACTTCAACAAAAAGAATGAATGAAAAGGAAAAATATCAATAATTGCGTTCATATTCTGCATCTACCAAAAAAAAAAAAAATCATTGAAATTGTAGCATGGTCCTAAAACCTTTCCTGTGTGACATACGCGTAGCCTCTTTACATTCCACCTTGGCCAGATCGATCTCTCTCTCTCAAAAAACCACCGTGAGCATGGTAGCTTGATGCGCTTCTGCTCCAAATGAATATGGTCTTCAAAATTATCAAACAAAGCTCGGAAGATCTTACAATCTAAATATGCAAGAGGAACCGAATAACGTTTCTCCTCTTCATCCATATATACTATAAAGTATCCTTTCCGAGCCATAAACCCATCGACTGATCTCAAACTTTTCAGCATTCTTTTCCTTCGTGAATGTTGGGAAATTTCAGTAAGCTCAATAGACTAGAAAGATTGATTCTGGCAGACTAAAAAAGGTCAATTGCAATTCTTGTAGTGTAATTATATATAGATTGCTTCCAGTACAAGGACTCTTTCTAGTAGAATTAGGATTTTTTTTTTTCCTATGACATAGTTTTTTAAAGTTTGAAAGATGAGGTCATGATCTACTCTTACTAGAAATTTGAAAACGCGTCATGTCTATAATATGCATAAAGCTCTTTCATTGACTAATAATTAATAACTTGAAGAAAAAGTAATTGAAAAATTCAACAAATTCTTCCTTGGGTGCAATCCTCGTGCAGCGCAAGAAAATAAATAAAGAGAGTTCAAATGGTCGCCTATTATATTGATTTTCATTTTTCATATCCACAATTTCAGCCATTATATTAGCATATAGTATTTGTAATTTAGGATCGCTTATTTCCATCATCTCTATTATAAAATTCAAAGATTTCCATCTTTCCAAAAATATCTTCAATTAGCTATTTTATGGATGTTATATCAATGGACAAACATAAATTAATATTTTTATTTTATCTATCACATACTCCAATTTTAAAATTTGAACTTTTTCTATCTTATCAAGTATTTGACCAAAGAAACTTTCAAATCTTAAAATATTTTACTCTTTTCCCATATACATGTCAATAATTACTGCAAATTAATTAATAATATATATATTTCATTATAAAAGCTCAACATATTTTACATGTCAAATTTGTGTACACGTACCCATGCAATTTCGCTTGTATATACAGCAAATGAGCGGTTTCTATTCAACCTCAAACTTTTCTTGTTTAAGAAATTTCGTGATTGCCCATGCTCCCTTGAAATATATCACAATGGCCAATAGTCAATTCACGAGAAATTATTTGATCATTATAATTAACATACTAAACTGAATATATGTTTGCAAATATGATTAATCTCACGTAAAACCCATTGGATTTGATGGTGTTATGCACCGATGGATCACCAGAATATATGCCTCAAGGGAAAAAAATGACTTTTACAGTCGTACCTTTTGTCCCTATTTGGATCGTTGAAATTACTTTTAAACAAACTCTACTCTATCTTAAGCCCATATGTGTAACTTTTATTTTATTTCCCTTTCTTTTGAAATAGCAATTAGGTGATATCATGAATCAATTTTCACTCATCGGACTAAGTCTATTTCTCGAATTCAGTTAGAGATATGCCATCCACTACGAGAATAGAGGATTCACCAAATTACTTACTAAAAACCCAACCCCAAGTGAGTCTACCATGTAACAAACCGGATTGAGACTTCACATTTTACAAGATTCAAAATGACCATCTCCTCGGGTTAGCATGTGGTTTAATTAAAAAAGAGATTGTAAACATGTGGGCAGATTTTGACATCTATCTGATGCAGATGCTTTGGGACTTTTATAATTTTGGATGACTATTCTTCATTTTCTTCTTGTCTTGGTCATATATGAGGCGAATTAATCATCAACTCGCATCATGGCGCCCTTGCGAGTGATTAGTTTTCTTTTTTCTAAATGGATAGTTGGGTTCTTTGAGTACCCGATAATTAAGTGAGTACTTAATGATCATGTATATCCAATACTTAGATTAAACAGCATGAAATAACCGTAGGATTACATGAAAACACTCAATTTGAAATTAATCTATGCTTTCTATATATCTACTAGAAAGATAGAAATTGCATATCAAGTTTCATAATAATATTCTTCTATCGAACCTTGAAATTACTTTATTGTCATTGCAAAAACCTTTAGTGCAAAATATATACTAAAGATTGTTTCTTTCAATCAAACTACTTACATTATATAGCTAGATTTCGAAGATATTCACGAATTGAGGCCCAAGTCTAACAGTTGCATAAGGACAACACAAAATCAAAATCGACCAACATCCGAAGCTATTTATTTTTTTTTTTTAACAAACAAGCTGAAATGCATTAGTAGGAAACTTTTTTAGTACAAACATCTCTAGCATTAGCACACAATAAATCCAAAAGAGCAGACGGGGGACTATTAACCCAATTCCTAAGAAGGTATCCTATTCGTTGGGCTTTGGCTAGCCAATCAGCCACCTTGTTTGTGTCTCACTTACAATGGGCTAAATAATAGCCGAAGAGTCTTCAAGTTTACGCTTGGCCCAGTCCACTAAAGGCTGCACCTCCTAACTTAGGGTGTTTGAAGAGAAAATCACAGCCACTAGCGTACTACAGTCAAAGTGTATGTGTATCTCTCGTTTTGGTCTATTCGAGGCAATCTTTGAGGGGATAAAATCTAGGGTTTCAACCAATGCTTGTGCCTCTGCTTGTTCAGCTGATTTCTCATCTATAGATTTAGTAAACCCATCAATGATCCTCCTAAGGGCATCCCTGCAGATACAAGCCACAGCTCCAGACAAGGGGGGGGGGTGCCACTGTTGGGAGTCTGAAGCGTAACCATCTTCATCAATGTCTAGATCTGAGTTCGTGAGTTGCTCACACCCAGCTGCAGCCTTGATCTTGCGTAGATATGTCCATCCCCCGTAGCTGGCATTGGAACTCCAGCATTCTCCACCGTCGGCTACTTCTTTTCCCAGATCTATGGTGCGTCTTTGTTCGGCGTCCATTATATTGGATAGAGAAGGGATGGCTGATTCTTGTCTATTGTGAATGGGTTGAGTAATTCATCCGGCTTTGCTGTAGTTATGCACTGCGTCTCCATCGGAGAGGGGGTTTTGCTGCTCGTTGCTGGAGAGTCCACCATCCTCTTCAGCTATCAGATCTGGGCTCGTGTGAAGGCGACTGCTAGCAACATTCTGTATTCTTCATAGAACATTATTTCCCCTATGATCTGCGTTTGAGTTGCTGTGTGGACAGGAGAGATGTACAGATTCGGAGGTATTGCTGGTTGGTTCAAAGCAGTTAGCAAACACTTCTCGGTTCAGATCCACTTCACGGTTAATCATTTGGCGCATGGGTAGTTAAAATGTGCCAACATCCGATTTGCTCACCAGATCCGTTGCTCCCCAGTAATCAATGGCCAATCTGCATGTTAATGAAGGAAGATTTAATCCCTGTCTAATGTGGGTGGTTCAGGCAGTTCCGTTTGTTGGGTGCAAGGGACGCCATTTACAGGTTCGTGCTTTTCTTGTTTGATCATGTAGTTTAGGTCGAACCATTTCCTCACTGTTACTCAAGATTTAGGGGTCATTGTTTGTACTTGAGGCGTGACTGACCTTGTCTGCATTCCTTTGTGGACCTCGCATTGCTTTTGAACTATTTTGAACTGTTGCCCAGGTTATATCAAGTATTGGGGGAGTGGTTGTTGAGGGGTTGCTAGGCCTGACTGGTGCCCGGGTTGAGGTAAGTAATGTCCAGTACTTGGCAGTGGGTTTTCTTGGCTTGAGTCTATTGATGTGTAGTCTGTGGAGGTATGCCCAAATGATGCATCTATGTTGATTTTGAGTACGCCAGGGCTCTGGGGTTGCCATTTGCTATGAAAGTTGTCTCCATGCTTCTGCCTTCTTGGTTTAGGATTCCATGTTGCGTAGCTTTCGTGTAATGTTCTGGCTCTAAACAGGGTGTGAGAAGCATCGAGGGGGCTCTTCCTGAATATGAAATGGTTTTTGTCCTTCCATATGCACCATAATGCAGTCGCAATCAGGTCAAAGTATTGTGAGTTTCTTGATCTTGTATGAGCTTTACATAACCATTTATCAAAACGGGTTAAGCCCACTCGGTTCACTTCGACTTGCAGGGATGGGTCATTCCATAGCTGTGTTGTCCACGGGCAGAGGAGGAGTGTATGCTCGATTGTCTCCAGTTCAATATTGCATATTAGACACACAGGTGCAAGTACAAAATTCCTTTTGTATAAGTTATCCAATGTAGGTAAGGCATTCTAACATGCACTCCATAGGAAGAATTTTATCTTCGGTTGTATAGCTGCATTCCAGATTTGTTTCCAGAGGTCTGGGTTGAACTGGTGGGATGTTGTTGGTGTGTGATCTCTTGAAGGCATTGTATGTTTTCTGTTTAGTAAGTATCCATTCTTCATCATGTAATTTCCAAATTTATTGTTTATCCAGACCAGTTTATCTTCTATAGTAGGTAGGCCTATAGGGATAGAGAGAATTTCCGTTACCATCTGATGATCAAACATTGACCGCAAAGGGGCTTCTTTCCACTAAGCATCTTCAAAATCTATCAAATCCGCCACTTTGCAAGGTTCATTTTTTCTTGCTGGTCCTCCGATTAGTCCCTTGTTCAGCCATTTATCTTCCTTAATGGAAATTTTCTGTCCATCCCCCACTACCCACCGAACCGGAGGGGCGATCGCTTCTCTTCCTGCTAGTAAACTCTACCAACCCCATGATGGGCGCGAGCCTTTCCCTGTTTGCCAGAAGTCACAATTGGGAAAATATAACCCTTTCATGATTTGACTCCATAGAGTATCGGGGAATTGAGAAAGATGCCAGGCTTGTTTTCTGAGCATAGCAGTGTTAAAAGTAAGGAGATCCTTAAAGCCAAGCCCACCCTCCTCTTTTCGGAGCTAAGAATTTCCCATTTTCTCCAATGTAGACCGGCCGCTTTGTTGTTATTTCTCTACCAAAAGTTAGTTATTTTCTTTTCAATAGCTTTGAGAATAGATACATGGATTTTAAAAATTAATATCGCATAATGGGTATTGCCTGCACTATTGCTTTAAGAAGTATTTCCTTACCAGCTTTGGATAGCAGATTTTCATTCCAACTCTCCAACTTCATATTTACTCTAGCGAGAATCCAAGCAAACACTTCTTTTTTGGAGGCACCCCAGTCCAAAGGGATTCCTAAAGAGTTTGATTGCCGGCATTGTGATTGCTTTCGTAGAGGACCTGTAGAGTTTGCACATCTAGTTGTAGCCTTTCACAGTAGATGTTGAACAACCTAGATAGCCTTGCTCGCCTATTGAACAACGCTTTTCATTGTATTTATAGAATAGGATTCCACTTTCCTTTTATATCCAATAAATTAGATGCTAATAGCAACATGAATTGGGGTATTATGAAACAATTAAAAATACTTTAAGTTTCTTGAATACCTGTGATGTAAGTACATTTCCATATATATATATATATGTATATATATATATAAATAAATTTAGGAAGAAGTACACCCCAAGTGTCAAAACTTGGCAAGGAAAGATACTTAAGTGCCAAAAGTTAGGAAAGTGATATTTAAGTGCCCGAATTGGAACAAAATGGATTACTTAAGTACCAATTCGGCCAAAATCCAGCCAAAATGTTAACGTGGGGATTTTCCAGCAAGTTAAGTACAAAACAACGTTGTTTTGCATGCTAACGTGGCTAGAAAATGCAAAAAGCGACGTCGTTTTGTCTTTGACGTTGTAAATAATTAATATAAAAATTAATTTAATTGAATTTACAACTAAATTTATTTAAAACATTTAAAAATAAAAATGCAAATAATTTAAAGCGAGGGGGGGGGGCTCGCCACTGAGAAGGGCCGGCGACGAAGGGCGAAGGGTCGATCGAGGTCACCGGCCCCTCACCCTCAGCTGGCTCCCTCTCCCCCCCCCTTTTAAATATTTGCATTTTTATTTTTAAATGTTTTAAATAAATTTAGTTTTAAATTAAATTAAATTAATTTTATATTAATTTTTACCTTGCCGAAGATAAAAACGATGTTGTTTTTGCATTTTCTAACCACGTCAGCGTGCAAAATAACGTCGCTTTGCAATTAACTCGTTGGAAATCACCACGTTAGCATTTTAGCTGGATTGGCACTTAAGCGATTAATTTTACTCCAATTTTGACACTTAAGTGCTACTTTCCTAACTTTTGGCACTTAAGTACCTATTTGGTAACTATATAAACAATGCATTTTGATTTTTTGTTCCCGGGAACAGATTTGGAGTAGAATCAAGAATAATAAAAAAAAAAAACTTGATTCTTGTTACAAGAACAAAAAAAAGAATCAAAACAAGTGGAACTCTTCTTCCTCTCTCCCCTCCTCTATTGCCGTCTGCTACCATCCGCCGCCATACGCCACTATTCGCTGCCGCTGGTCACCGACAACTAGTTCGATGAGCTCACTGGCCGCTTGCCAGGCTAGGGCGAGGTCCAGTGAGCTTGTCGGAGGCAAGCCTAGCCACCGACAATGCTCGGCTTTGCTGATGGTTAAGCGAGCCTCGCCGGGGCTGGGCGAGCCTCGCCCAGTTGCTAGCGAGGCTCGGCTGACAAGGGTTGGTCTCACTGAGGGCCAGCGACGCTCCGGTGAGGTTGCTGACCTTCGTCTGGCCGATCGCTTCACCAGTCCAACGACCGGCCACTCGTTGAAGGAGAAGAAGAATAGGAGAAAAAGGAAAAAAAGAAAAGAAAAAAAGGAAAAAAAAAGAAAAAAAGAAAAGGAAAATAGTATAAAAATTATTTAAAAATTAAAAAAAATTGATTTTGAACAGAATCAATGAGCACGGTACCAAATATAATTCTATTCCAATATTAGAAATTTTGGACAGTTACCAAATGGCTTAAAATGCTTAGAAATTGTTCTTAGGAACAGAATAAAAAAATTATTTCTTATCAGAATCTGTTCACAGGAACAGAATCGTTACAAAACACGCCCTAAGTGTCCTTTCGTGCCAAGTTTTAACATTCTAGATGTCCGTACTCCATTAATTTAAGTTCATTTTTCAAACAACTCATCTTTTCATCAAGCTGAGTTCGTCGACAAAATTCAAGTATCATTTTAGTATTTCTAGTTAACCGTTTCGATCACCATTTCAAAGAGGGGCGTTCAGCTAATTTTTTTTTTCTTTTTTTTGTAGACAACATAAGGCACACATTTTTTTAACAAAAACAAAAATACAAAGACTAGTAGTAAATAAATAAACGATAAGCAAATAAACAACAACAAAAATTTAAAACAAATAACAAGAAAAGAAGAAAAGAAGACTAATTCAGTTTTGGTTACACTTGCACAACCCACAAATCGTCCAGGCCCATTAAGGGCACGAAGAGGAAAGCTTTCATTGTTAATCAATAATAGCATCCACCATCCATTGTCTCCGAACACCATTCGCCGGTTCTGATCATCAACAGCTGCCATCGAGCTGCCATCGTTGGCCACCTCAAGCTTGGTTACAACTAAAACAGAGAGGCTCAGGCACAATAACAAAACGTTATTCTCCAGCTATAAAGATTTTGCATAGTAACTTGTCAATTTGTTTGTTCTTTTATTTTTTTTTGTTCCCCAAAATAGAAAAAAAGAACAGAAATTAGTTTTGTAATATCAACTAATTTTTCTATTCCCTCGAAGAGAAAAGTAACCTGAAAATAGATTTGGAAAAATAAATAAATAAATAAATAAGTAGCTTCTTATTTCTGAAAACAATTTCGAGAATTAAATCATTTTCTTTTTTTCTTCTTTCTCATCTTTGTGGCTTGTGAATGAAATAACAAAATAGAACTGTCGAAAATAGATGTGGACATAGTAGCACCCGGAAAAACAAATATCAGCAAAAGATCTCAATCAGCTAGATATAGTTATAGAGAGTATGGTGCAATCTGTACCATGATCTATCACTAACAACATAAGAAGATTTACATAATGAAAGCTATGCAAAACAAGAGATTGACTAGAAGAATTCCAAGAAGCAATTCATGAAGACATTTTTGCGGTCGTATACACATCACTCGTTGTTTTATTGCAAAAAGAAGTCTTTCACCATGAAATGGGGCAACTATGCTGCCATCTTCTACCTCTCAACTGGTTGACAAAAGTGCAGATTTCGACACCGTCCGCCAATCCCAACTACAAGCTACGACGATATATATAATGAATTTGAAGTGCTGCTACTATAGATAACTTCCTCATTGCTATTCCATTCTATAGAAGTTGATCCCAATGTGGTCACTACTTACTGCATGAGGGGTTTGATTGTGGGTATTGTGATTGCCTTCGTAGAGGAATTGTAGGGTTTGCACATCGAGTTGCCACCTTTCATAGTAGATATCGAACAACTTAGATACCCTCTCTCTCTTGTCGCCGCCTTTCATAGTAGATATCAAACAACCTAGATAGCCTCTCTCTCCTGTCAAACAACGTTTTTCCTTGTATTTACATAATAGGATTTTGCTTTCCTTTTGTATCTAGCTTATTGAATGCCAACACCAACGTGAATTGGGGCATTATGAAGCAATTAGAAATACTTTACGTGACTTGAATACTTGTGACGTAAGTACATATCAATATATGTTAATTTAAGTTCATTTTTCAAACGAATCTTATCTTTTCATCAGGCTAGGTTCATTGACAAAATTCAAGTATTATTTTAGTATTTAAAATGAATCGTTTCGACAACCGTTTCAAAGAGGGGCATCCAATGTTCTTTTTTGTTGACAACACTAGGCACACATTCTTTTGAACAAAAAAATAAGAACCAGTAGTATATAAATAAATGATAAGCAAATAAACAACAACAAAAAAATTAAAAAAATGAAAAGGAAAGAACAATTTGGTTTTGGTCCCACTTGCACAGCCCATAAACGATCCAAGCCCATTAAAGCCACGAAGAGGAGAGCCCTCGTTGAGTCGTTGCCAATTGACGATAGCATCCACCATCAACCATCTCCGGACACCATTCGCCATCTCTGATCATCAATAGCTGTCGTCGAGTTCCCATTGTTGGCTACCTCAAGCTAGGTCACAACAGAAATAGAGAGAATCGGGCACAACAACAAAGCGTTATTCTTCAGCTATCAAGGCCATGCATGGTAACTTACCAATTTCACCGTTCTTTTGTTCCCTGTAACAAAAAAAAAATAAAAAGAATAGAAATCTGTTTGATAATATCAATTACTTTTTATATTTTCTAGAATAGAAAAGTAACTGAGGAATAGTTCTAGAATAAAAATAAAAAATAGAAAAAAATAATTTCTTATTTCCGAAAACAATTTCTAGACATAAATGATTTTTCTTTTTTTCTTTTCTTCTTCTTCCTCATCTCTCTTTGTGGTTTGTGAATGAAAAAAAAAAATAGAATTACCGAAAATAGCCATGGATATAGTGGTACTTGAAAAAATAAGGATTAGCAAAAGATCTCAATTTGGACATAGTTACAGAGAGTATGGTGCAATCTTTACCATGATTCACACTCAACAATAGCATCACCAAAAGCATAAGAAGATTCACATAATAAAAGCTTAACAAAACAAGAGATTGGCTAGATGAGTTTGAACAAGCAAATCAAGAAGACATTTTTTCTATCGTCTCTTACAGATTAAGTTAACATACAAACATATATTGAGTTTCATTGTATGCACAACACTAGTGGTTTTGTTGCAGAGAGAAGTCTTTCAGCACGAAAATAGGGTGACTATGATGTTGTCTTATGCCTCCCAATTGGTGGACAAAGGTGTGGATTTCGGCACTATCCTTCAATCCTAACTATAGGCTACGATGAAATATATAATGAATTTGAAGTGCTGCTACCACTAAGTTATGTCCATGAGAAGTTACAAATCAAGTAGCGATAACTTCTTCATTGTTATTTCATTCTATAGAAGTTGATCCTAGAGTGGTTGATTGTTGGTATTGTGATTGCCTTTGTAAAGGAACTGCACAGTTTGCACATCCGGTTGCCACTTGTTCGTAAAATTCTAAACACAAGTAAACGTGTCGAACAAGTATATAATGATAAAAAAAATAGTATTGTCCCACAGATATCGATGATTAGTAAACTAATTAAATACTAAAATAGATTAATTTTAAAATTTATCTAACATATCAAAATATAATTGAGAATAAATTAAAAACAAAATTTGGAGACTAAATGCAGTAAACAATTAGATAAATATGTTACAGCATTTGATTTCACCATAACTGCTAGATATGAATTTCAGATTGTTGTGGGTACAAAAACGATATCAAATATATGATAGCGGAATTTTCTAATTTATTTACTATTTTATCTCTAGATATAGCAAATCAACTTAGCTTATTAATCCAATATATCTTTATGTGAATTAAAATAAATATAAATACATTAAAAACTATTAATATTCCCAGCTTACAATGAGTTTTTTGGATCACTTTATCACCGAAAGTTACACAAATAACGCGGTATATATCCACGTTTAATTCATGGTTATATATATTATAATGAGCAATTGCATATTATCACTTCTCAGTCTCAAATATGCATATCAGATTATTCAAATGGTGGCCAGTCACTCAAAAGCATTATACACAATAATATATAACTCACATGAATGTAATCAATTGTAAAACATAAAAATTATGAAGTTCACATCATCATGGTTAGGCTACATTGTAACCCTAACAAATGAAAATTAGAACATAGTAGAAAAAGAAATAAAACTATAAATCAAACTCAACATCTTAAATCAAAGAACAAAATTTCTGTCACCACTTTTGTCTTCTTTTCAAAATACTTGAAAAACTCACAAAATAAAGAAAAATAAGCTAACAAAAACCTAGCTGCCCTCTCAGGCTCTCAATGTTCTCCTATTTATAGGATATATCTAAGATATCTATTTTCCAACGCTTTTTGATTTGAATTCCTAACTTTTGCCATTCTTTTTCCTTATCTTCTCCATATCTTATTATTCTGTATAAATAAGGAAAATTCAAATAACCAGAAGGAAATCCAAATATTTTTTTATAGATATTGAATTAACTATTGCCTAAAATAGATAAAATAACTCTATTTTTATAGAGTTATCAAACCCCCAAATTTAATATTTTGCTAGTCCTCGAGCAAAATCCAGATATAACACATATTTAAGCTAACAACCTCCTTCATGACATCTTTTCATAATTACTCAAATTCACAATTCAAAGAAAAACACAAATTTCATCCAAATATTGAAATTGAATTATAAGTTAAGACCAATTCTAATTATGTGATCCAAGTGTGTGTGTGAGAGTCATCATCTTTTTTGAATTATATGCAATTCAGATAAATTCATATTGATATGCAACCTCTAAAAAATTCTCAGTAATTATGACTAAATCTCATAAGTTTGCTTTTCATTCTTCTCTCCACTAATGTAAGCTAATTATCCAACCAAAAATCAATAGGACTTTTCTCGGTTTGTAATGTAAAGCTGGGTTAAATGTGAGATAACAGTAATTTTAAGCTCGAATCACCCATCAACATGTTAATTTCTAAGATCTAATTAGAGCCAATGTCATTGTTTAATTTTACTCATTCAAGATAATTTTTCTACCACCATATATCATCATTCATTCTTTTCTTTTTCATTTTTTTTTCCTTTTAAATTGCTTTATGGTGAAGTTTCTTCCAAAGTCCCTCCTAATATAACATAAAAATTTCCAACCCATTGAGTATCCAAAAGGCTCACTCAATTGAAAGTTGGATATATAACCATAAAAATAATATTTTTTATACACTCCAACTAACCATAGTAATCATTTTTTTTTCTTTTTTCCATACTCCATCGTTCCTCCCAAATTTCTATTAAACTCAAATAATTTTTTTATCCAAAAAAAAATCAACGTGTTAATAGAATATGGGACAACGATATAATTTGATAACCGCTATGTTAAATATATATATGGGTGCTAATGAAAAATTTAGTAATAATTAAGGCTCAACGAGGTGACTAAAGATAAATAAACAGGGTTAGCTTGAAAAGCTCAACCAATCCAAAAATTGCCTAAATCATTTTCTCGGTTAGATTTAGCTTAGGATTTTGTCTTAAGAGAAAATCAAATTGTCGCGATCAAATTTTAGGATGAACCACCTAGGATTTGGTTAATAAATTACTAAGTCTAAACTTAGCTTATGCTCTTCCAAGCCCGTATTAATTCACGACTTAGGTTCAAATTTTTAACATGCAAATGATTTTTTTTTTAATTAGGAGTTGCCACTAATATATTTTTCGGTGGGTCGATTAGAAATCCAAGAAAAGTAATGGGAGATTTACTTTACTCCTACGAACTAGAGATTATGAGTTCGGGGATTTGATTACGTTAGATTTCTCTTTTACTTTAAAAAAATGTTTGGCGGGCAGCTCGAATTAATTTTAAATTTATTTTCTTAACACGTGAGGTGACCATATGTGTGCGCAAATCACGAATTTAACATTCAAGAAAGCAAATAATAAAAAATGCAAGGCTTACCTCATAGCAATAAAAGTATCTACATTATTAGATCAGAATTCACATTAACAGTCCTAGATATGATTTATAATTAATATGCAGTTTCTTTTTTGTTTTCATTTAATTAATGAAAATCAAATCCATATGCAATGCAATGCTTCTAATTTAACATGAAATGATATGACATGACAGTATAACCTAAATTATATGACATAAGTAAAAAAAAATGCAATAATTAAATGTGCAATCTAAATTAATCTAAATGACCAAACTCTAATGACGAGCAATTTCCAATTAAATGGACCTAACAATTACTAAATGACGTGCATTTTCATAAATCTAATTCTATATGACGTGCACATGATTTTTTTTTTAATAAGCATGCGATCTATCATAATATGCAATGATGTGCAAAAAATACCCTAATTCTACATGATATATGCATGATATTTTTATGTTTTTTTTTTATAAAATTCGAAATTTAAAATTACCACATAATTAAACATGCAACTTAAATTAAACAAAAACTAACATCCTAAATGAATGCATTTTTTTGGATTTTTTATTTTTAAAAATTCGAAATAAAATCCCTATTCTAAATACGCAAGATAATAATAAATATTTTAAAACAAACCTAATCCTAACTCAAATATTTTTTGGATTTTTCCTTAAACAAAAATATAATTGATTCAACCAACATAACGACAAATCAGATAAGGTAAGATCGATATCCACAAATTGGCAATCCATATCTCGCGCATGAGATCGAGTTTGCAAATTTTTAAATAAATCGCAAATCGAATCTCGAGCGTGAGATTGGATTGACGATTTTGTAAATGATTGCGAGTCGGATTTCGAGCGCGAAAATCGAACTATCAATCCCAAATTTCAGAGGCAATCTGATGTCGGGAAATCTCAACCATACATTAAGGAATAATTCAACTAAAAAAACAAAGAAAATAACATAAAATAACATAAAAAATAGAATAAAGTGAATAAAAACTACCTAATTTGATTTTCCAAATAGGGCTTGGCAGCCGATGGGTGCTTAGCCAAGGGTGGTTGTTCGTCGGCGTTCGGAGCTCCGGCGAGGACCGGTGGTGGGCGGACCGGCAGCAGCAGCAGGTCGTGGATGGTGCGTTGCAGGCGTCAAGTTGCTGGTCGAAGCGGCACGGGCGGAGCAGCAGGCAGCTTCGCTCAGAGGAGGCTCGGAGCGGATCTGCTAAGCGTCGGAGCAGATCTGCTGGGCGTCAGAGAGGTGGCACAAGGACCGGCGACGAACAGACCAGGAGTAGCATCGGGATCGTCGCGTATCGGCACAGCGGTAGCCTTGTCGGGCTAGTGGAGCGGCTCGGCAGCGGCGGCGGCTTTGCGGGCGGAGCGGAGGCAGAGACATACAGGCTGAGGGCTGAATCGCGGCAGGAGCGGCAGCAGGGATGGACGCGGCGTCCGGTGGGGCAGCAGACCGGCGATGCGGGCTCCTGTGGCGTCGAGCAGCAGCAGAAGGTGAAACTGCAAGGGGCGTCGGGTTGCGGCTGCTGCAGGGGAGCGACAGCGCGGCGAGGGAAAGAAGAGATGCTGGCGTCGCGAGGGTTCGAGCGTGGTGCTGCTGGTGTCAAGTCGCACGACTTCTGGCGAGACGGAGTAGAGCAGCGTCGGGTCGTCGGAGACGGCAGGCGAAGTTGTCGGCGAAGGAGATCGGTTGAGGCACAGGCGGAGCGGCGAGGCGGCAACAGCGGGCAGAGCAGGAGCAACGCTTGGACGTCGCGGGTCGATGCGAACTGCAGGCGAGGCGCGTCGAAGCTCGAGATCTGTTGCAGAGGGCTTCTGGCGTTGGCGCGGTGGAGTAGGGACCGAGCTTCAGATGCTGGGCAGTCTGGCGTCGCAAGGGAACGAGCGGCGGCGTCCGGCACTGTAGTCGGCGCTGAGGTGGCCGGCGGGCACGGTGGTGCGCCGGTGAAGGGATCGGTGCGCTAGCAGCAAGCGCCGGCCTCCTCCTTCTTCCTCTGCTTTCGCTGCTTTTCTCTCTCTTTTCACTCACGTCGTTCTCCTCTCTCCCCTCCTCTCTACTGCTGTCAGCAGAAGGAAAAAGACTTCTGCTTCCTTTTCCCCTTCCCAAAGAGCTGAAGCCCTTTTTTTCTTTTTGTTCCTCTTGTGTTCTTTTTCTTGGACGAAGAGAAGCCTCAGTATATGTGCCCGTATATTTAATACGTATGCCCACCTAAAACCCTAGGTGTTTTAATTTATTTATAGGCCATAGATTATGATTTTAATTTTTTCAAATCGATATCCACAAGAGATTTCTTTTTCAAATGTAATATTTACTTTTCTAAACATAATATTTATTTTTAAATTAAAATCTCACAAAAATAAATCCATAAAATCTTTTCACTAATACGGACTTGTGCCGATTTATTCCGTTCGTTGGCTTAGCCGAACTCATCAAATTAAAGTTTTGAACCATCAATTTGAACCCATTTGTCATCAGCCCACCATAAATGCACATTAAAAATAAATTTACCTAAAACTACATGCTATGCAATTAATTAATTTTCCATGATTTTTTAATGCGATAAATTACTATTATGTCACCAAAATTTAGGTGTCAACACAAATAAATTCTAAAATTTGGGTGAAATCTAAGAAAATTATATACTTCACATGAATTTTCTCTAAATTTACGCACAATTAAAAAAATTAAGGACTTTTAGTGCTTAGTAACTAGATCAATATAATTAGAATTAAAATTAACTCACACATCAATTGTAAGTTTAAATAAAATTTACATTTTCCTGAGAATCGTAAAAATTTACAACCAGGAATGCAATCATGATAATAAAAAAAAAAATAGATTTAGCCAAAAATTTTGTCTCGCCCCCCTCCCCCCAGACTTGAATGAAGCAGTGTCCTCAATGCGAATAATAGAAATATGAAAAAGAAAACTCCCTTGGTTGTAGGATGACTTCATAGATTACCTTGATGATTAAACTCTTAGAAGATGATCCCTAAGAGAAATTAACCTAGATAAAACAAAGAAAAGTTAATTTTTTTTTTTGTAAAACATAAAATTAACAATAAAAAAAATAATTAAAATGCTTGGGTTGCCTCCCAAGAAGCGCTTATTTTGTAGTTTTTAACCAAACTATTTCATATGTCACTATTCTGGAGGATGAAGTTCCATGGTGGTATTCTGCTTGTTGTAATCACCTTCAAAGTAGGACTTCAAACATTGACCATTCACCTTAAATGTGCCCTCAGTGTCATGTACAACTTCAACTGTTCCATATGGGAATACCTGTGTAATTGTAAAAGGACTAGACCATACCGCAACTTTCTTGAAAAAAGTTTAAGATGAGAGTTATAAAGTAAGACTTTTTGACCAAATTTAAACTCTTTTATGATTATGTGCTTATCATGCCACCTTTTTGTACGCTCTTTGTACAACTTAGAATTTTCATAGGCCTCTTTGCGAAATTCCTCCAATTCATTTAGTTGCAATAATCTTTCTTTACCTGTAGACTACATGTCAAAATTCAAAAATTTCAATGTCCAATATGCTTTATGCTCTAATTCCACTAGTAAGTGACAAGCCTTCCCAAACACTAGCCTAAAATGAGACATCAAAATTGGAGTTTTAAATGATGTCCTATAGGCCCAAAGTGCACCATCAAGTTTTATTAACCAATTTTTCCTAGAGGCATTCACTGTTTTTTCTAAAATTTTCTTAATTTTCCTATTTGAAATCTCTACTTGACCACTAGTCTAAGGATGATAAGGGGTTGCAACCTTATGCGTGACTCGGTACTTCCTCAAAAGTGCTTCAAATTATTTGTTATAAAAATGCGTTCTCATATCACTTATGATTGCTTTAGGAGTATCGAATTAGGTAAAAATATTTTTCTTTAAGAAGTTGACCACAACCTTAACATTATTTGTTGGCAATACTAGAGCTTCTACCTACTTAGACACATACTCCACAACCACTAAAATGTATAAATTTCCATAAGAAGGTGTAAAGGGTCTTATGAAATCAATACCCCAAACATCAAATAATTCACACACAATAATGTTGTTTAAAGGCATCTCATTTTTTCCTTGAAATATTTTCAGTTATCTGACACTTATCACATGAAACTACATAGGATTATACATCTTTAAAAAGTGTGGGCCAATAAAATTTAGATTGTAAAATCTTAACTGCGGTTTTGGTGGCACCAAAATGGCAACCTGTCTCTCTATCATGACAATGATGTGGAATATTTGCACTCTCTTTGCCTGTAACACATCTCTTTATGACCTTGTCTGCATATACTTTAAACAAGAAAGGTTCTTCTTAAAAATAATTTTTAACATTAGAAAATAAATTTTTCTTCTATTGATATGATAATTTAGGAGGAAAAACATTACTTACTAAATAATTTACAAAGTCGGCTTATCAGGGAATTTTTGTGGACTTAATGAAAAAAAAATTTCTCATCAAGGAACTCTTCCAAAATTAGTCTTATCTCTTCCTTTGAATTTGGAATTCTTGATAAGTGGTATGCAATTATATTTTCAATCCCCTTCTTATCTTTGATTTCCAAATCAATTTCTTGCAGCAATAGAATTCACCTGATCAACCGGGGTTTTGATTTTTTTTCTTTTCAAGCAAAATAAATTATAACTTTTGAGCCAATTAAATAAGAACAAAAGTTATTAAAAGCAAAAACTACTACCAAAAGTTCATTTTCTATTGTTGAATAATTCAATTGTGCCTTGATATGGGTCGACTGGTATAGTATATGGTTTGAAAAAATTTATTCTTCCGTTGTTCCAAAACAGCTCCTATTGCAGAATCGTTAGCATCACACATTAGTTCAAAAGGTAAATCCCAATTTGGTACTGCCATAATTGGTGTTGACATTAACTTATTCTTTAAAGTGTTAAAAGGTTGCATGCATTCAACAAAAAAAATAAAAGGAGCATATTTTTCCAAAAGAGGTTTAGCAATTTTTGAAAAATAATTTTATAAATCGTCTGTAAAATCCTATATGCCCCAAAAATCATTTGACAAGTTTTACAGATGTTGGCGGAGGCAATTTTGCAATGACCTCCACTTTGGCTTAATCGACTTCTATTCCGTTTTGAGAAATTTTATACCCGAGCACTATTCCTTCCTGCACTATAAAGTGACACTTCTCCTAATTCAAAACAAGGGTAGTCTCCTCACATCTTTGTAAGACCAAATCCAAATTATTTAAACAAGAATCAAATGATAAGCCAAAAATGGAAAAATCATCCATGAAAATCTCAATATATTTTTTAACCATATTAGAAAAAATATCCATAATGCATCTCTAAAAAGTAACTGGTGCATTACAAAGACCAAAGGGCATTCTTCTAAAAGCAAAAGTATCATAGGGACAAGTGAAAGTAGCTTTCTCTTGATCTTTTGGTGCAATAGGAATCTGATTATACCTCAAATATCCATCAAGAAAGCAATAAAACTCATGCCTTGCAAGTCTTTCTACCATCTGATCAATAAATGGTAAAGGAAAGTGATCTTTTCTAGTAGCATGATTCAATTTTCTGTAATCCATACACACACGCCACCCAGTAATTGTTCTAGTTGGAATCAATTCATTGTTGTTGTTTTTCTGAATAGTCATACCACATTTCTTTGGTGCAACTTGTACAAGACTTACCCAATAACTATTTGAGATAAGATAGATGATACCTGCATCAAGTAGCTTAATTATATCAGCTTTTACTACTTCTTGTATCTTCGGGTTCAAACGCCTCTAAGGTTGGATGGTGGGTTTATATTTTTCCTCCATCAAAATTTTGTATATGCAAATTGAAGGACTAATTCCCTTGATATCATCTATTTTCCATCCAATTGCACCCTTATGCTTTCTTAATACTTTGAGCAGTTTCTCCTCCATCAAATCTGTCAAAGAAGAAGATATAATTACTGGTAAAGAAGAAACTCCATCTAAATAAGCATATTTCAAATGAGAAGGTAAGGGTTTGAGATCAAGAATTGGAGGCTCTTCAATCGATGGTTTATGCTTTGTAATGTGTTGTCCCAACTCCTCAAATTTAATTACCTTTTGCCTTGAATATGGTGGAATTGCTTTCATGAAATTTGCGTACTCTTTTATCTCCTCATTTTGAATATCTTTGTCCCTTGGTCGAATCAGACATGCTTCAAGTGGATCTTTAAAAATATTTTCCTAAAAAACCTTATTCACCAACTTGTTAACTGTCTCAACTCTAAAACAAGGATTATCATCAACTGGATATTTCATTACTTTAAAAACATTAAATAAAACAATATCATCTTGAACTCTAAGAATCAACTTCCCTTGTTGTATATCGATAAGAGCTCTTCCTGTTGTTAGAAAAGGTCGACTTAAAATAAGTGGTACCTCAAAATCTTCCTCCTTATCAAGAACTATGAAATCTACAATAAAGATAAAATTGTCAACTTTTAGTAAAATATCTTCCACAATACCTCTCGAATACTTAATTGATCGATCAGCCAGTTGGAGTGACACTGTGGTTGCTTTTACCTCGCTCAATCCTAATTTCTTGAAAACTAAATAAGGTGTCATATTAATACTTGCACCTAAATCACATAATGTTTTTTCAAAGTAAGAATCCCCAATAGTGCAAGAAATAGTAAAACTCCCAAGATCTTTTAATTTCGAAGGCAATTTTTTTTGTAAGATGGCTGAACACTCCTCATTTAACTTCATAGTTTTATAATCATCCAGTTTCCTTTTATTTGCCAAAATCTTCTTCAAAAATTTTGCATAACTAGACATTTACACTGAGACATTTGCAAAATGAATGTTAATGTGCAATTTTTTAAATATATCAAGAAATTTAGAAAATTGCTTATCTATTTTGTGCTGTTGGAGTCGCTAAGGGAATTGAATTAGCGGCACATATGGCTTGGGATTATATGGAAAAAGTTTACTCTTACTTGTCTCCTTTAATTGTTTATTGATCACCTATTCATTGTCTTTGAAATTCTCCCGTTTGATATTTTCTTCTCTCACTTATTTACCACTTCTCAAGGTTATAGCCTTTATATTTTCAATTGGATTTTTTTTTCTATGTTGCTTGGCAAAGAACCTTGTTGTCTCCTTGATATCATGCTTGCTAATTGACCCTCTTGTATCTTTTGATTGAAGCCTGTTGGTTTTGAAATCTCACATCTGTGCTTTTGATGAAGTCATTAGTCGTGTTAGCAAGTTTGGTGACTATGGGGGTGCATGATAACCCAAAATTTATGTTCTAAAAATAGTTTTTCTGTTCCAGACCTATTCTAGAAGAGAAATCCGTTTGATAAACCTATTCAATTTTTCTATTTCTGGAATAGATTTCTATTTCAAAAATATGTTTGGAAGAGAAATCAAAAGTATAAAAAATCTACTTCTCTATTTCTAAAACAGAAATCAGAAATAATTTATTTCACAAACCCTAATTTTGGTAACTCTCATCTCCTCTACGACGCATTGCCTCCTCCTCCTCCTCCGCCGGTCACTGCCCATCGCCACTCACCACTGGCTGTCGGTTGTCGGCCCCCACTGTCAGTTGTCGCCACTCGCCGTTGGTCGTCGGTTGCAGCCGCCGATCGTTGCCGCTTGCCGCCGCCGCTCGCCGGTCGTCGCCGCTCGTCCTCGGCCACCGGTCGTCGCCACCGACGCCGCCGCCCACCGCCTCCTACTGGTCGTTGCCATTGGCCCCCGCTGCCGCCTCTGTTGCTCGGTGGTTGCCGCCGCCGGCCCTCGCCGCCCGCTGGTCGCCACCGCCGGCCCCTGCCACTCACCGCCTGTTGCTGCCGCCCGCCACTGGTCGCCGCCGCCGCCACCGGTTGCCGGTTGCTGCTGCCCACTAGTCGCTGAAGCCCGTCGGTCGCCGCTGTCGGCACCCGCCACCTGCCGCCCGTTGCCGCAGCCTGCTGCCCACCACCGGTCGCCACCACCTGTCGCCGCCGGCCGCCACCGGTCGCCGCCACTTGCCGCCACCGCCGCCCACCGCTAATCACTTCCGCCAGTCGCCCGCTGCTAGCTACCGGTCACCGATTGTCGCCACCACCAACTAATGATTCGGAAAGGAAGAAATTTTGTGTTGTTATCAAACGGTTATTTTTGCTTAGAAACTCTTCTAGAAACAGAAATAGAAAAATATATTTCTGTTCCAGAAACTATTTTTGGAACAGAATGGTTGTTATGCGCGCCCTATATCTTCCAAATTTGACTTTGTCTCTTTTGACTGTTCGAATCCCGATGGTCTCGTCATATTCTGATTATTCCATGAAAAATTTGGATGATTGCACCATCCCGGATTGTATGTGTTGGAATAGAGATTATTTTGTGACCCGTTAAAATTCCCAACAAAGTTAGAATTTTCACTAGATTATTTAAAAATATTACATACCTAACACTCTGTGCTAACATGTCCTCCACCACAAAAATCACATGTCAAATTCTGAATTTCATGGCTGAAACACTCATATTATCTAGTTTTTTGTTGAGTGCTTCAAATTGTGCAGCAATTGCGACAAAAGCATCCACTTCGTGAACTCCGCTCGCTTTTCGGATTGATAGTCTCTTAATAGGCCACTGATAACTATTGGACGCCATCTCCTCTAATAGATTGTAGGCTTCTTCTGGTATTTTATTATTTAGAGTTCCTCCTACAACTGCATCAATCATAGAATGAAGATTTGTACTAGAGCCATTATAAAAATTTTGTACCTGCATCCATACAGGTAGTCCATGATGTGGGCATCTTCTAAGAAATTCTTTTAATCTTTCACATGCTTCATATAATGATTCATTATCCATATGCATAAAATTAGTAATATCGTTACGCATCTTCGTAGACTTTGCAAGTGGAAAGAATTTACCAAGAAATTTTTTAGCCATATCATTTCATGTAGTGATTGATCCTATATGAAGAGAAGAAAACCAACTCTTAACTTTGTCTCTAAGAGATAATGGAAATAATCTTAATCTAATAGCATCATCTATAACTCTATTATATTTAATGGTGTCACGGATTTCAAGAAAAGCATCGATGTGAGCGTTGGATCATCGCTTGGTAGCCCACTAAATTGTACTAATTGTTGAAGCATATGAATTAGTGACGGCTTGATCTCAAAGTTGTTTGCTTGAATTGTAGGTCTTTTGATACTTTATGTGGTGCCTTGAACTATTGGTGCAAAGTCTACGTGGATTTTCATTATCACTGTCTGCCATTTTCTTAGCATGATTTCTTTGTTCTCTCAATCGCCTATTAAATGTACGCTCAATTTCTAGATCAAGCTCAGCAAGTTTCCCTTGTTGGCTACGTGTCATAAACCGATGTACACCCTAAAAAATAAAGCAAACGAAAGCTAGATTAAACTTAGAATTATCTGGTATCAATACTAATTAGTATTAAACAAACGATCCCCGGCAATGGTGCCAAAAACTTGTTCGTAAAATTTTAAACGTAAGTGAACGTGTCGAACAAGTAATATAATGATAAAAAAGAGTATCGTCCCACGGAAATTTATGATTAATAAACTAATTGAATATTAAAATAGATTAATTCTAAAATTTATCTAACAAATCAAAATATAATTTAGAATAAATTAAAAACAAAATTTGGAGACTAAATGCAATAAATCAATCAGATAAATATATTAGAGCATCCGATTTTACTATGACCACTAGATATGAATTCCAAATTGTTGTGGGTACAAGAATGATATCAAACATGTGATAGCGGAATTTCCTAATCTATTTACTATCATATATCTAGCTATAGCAAACCTACTCAGTTTATTAATCTGCTATATCTCTATGTGAATTAAAATAAACATAAGTGCATCAAAAACTATAAATATTTCTGGCTTACAATGAGTCTTTTGGATCATATTATCACCGAAAGCTACACAAATAACGTGGTATATATCTATCTACGTTTAATTCATGGTTATATATTATAATGAGTAATTGCATATTATCACTTCTTAATCTCAAATATGCACATCAAATCATTCAAGTGGTGGCTAGTCACTCAAAAGCATTATGCGCAATAATATATAACTCACATGAATGAAATCAATTGTAAAACATAAAAATCATGAAGTTCACATCATCATGGTTAGGCTACAGCGTAATCTTAACAAAAGAAAATTAGAACATAGTAGAAGAACAAATAAAACTATAAATTAAACATAGCATCTTAAATCAAAGAATAAGAATTCTGTCACAACTTTTGTATTCTCTTCAAAATACTTAAAAAACTCACAGAGCAATGAAAAACGATCTAACAAAAACCTAGTTGCTCTCTCAAGCTCTCAATGTTCTCCTATTTATAGGATATATTGAATATATATCTTCCAACGTTTTTTTATTTGAATTCTTGATTTTTGTCATTCTTTTCCTTATCTTCTCCATATCTTTTTTTTTTTTTTGCATAAATAAAGAAAAATCAAATAATCAGAAGGAAATCCAAATATTTTCTCATAGATATTGCATTAATTGTTGCCTAAAATAAGTAAAATAACTCTATTTTTATAGAGTTATCACCACATTTTGCAGTTGCTATTGAACAACCTAGATGGCCTCGCTCGCCTATCGAACAACGCTTTTTCTTGTATTTATAGAATAGGATTCCGCTTTCCTTTTGTATTTGGCTAATTGGATGTTAAAATCAATGTGAACTAGGGCATTATGAAATAATTAAAAATACTTTAAGTTGCTTGAATACCTATGATGTAAGTACATTTCTATGTACGTTAATTTAAATCCATTTTTCAAACAACTCATATCTTTTCATTAGGCTGGGTTCGTTGACAAAATTCAAGTATCATTTTAGTATTTAAAATGAACTGTTTCAATCACCATTTCAAAAAGGGGTGTCTGCCCACATATGAATGTTGTTTTGTTGACAACACTAGGAACACATTTTTTTGAACAAAAAAATGAAGGCTAGTTGTAAATAAATAAACAATAAACATATAAACAAATAAAAAATTAGAAAAAATAAAAAGAAAGAAGAAAGAAGACCAATTTGGTTTTGATTCCACTCACATAGCCCACAAACGATCCAGGCCCAGCAAGGGCACGAAGTGGAGAGCCCTTGCTATTAATTGACAATAGCATCCACCGTCCACCGTCTCCAGACACCATGCGCCATCTCCAATCGTCAACACCCACCATCAAACTCCCATCATTGGCCGCCTCAAGCTCTGCCACAACTGAAATAGAGAGGCTCGGGCACAACAGCTAATGTGTTTTTTATTTGATGGGCCAAGCCAGGCTCATCTGCCCATGTTGGGCCAAATCCGGCCTATAAAGGAAGGGTCCATAAGAGAAATAGTAGTTATTTCTTAAGTGAAAATTACCGCAATATATAAAAGAAAAAAGAGAATGTTGAAAACTATAATAGACAGAATGTAGGGTTCCCTTTTTGAAGATAGTAAACTCTCTCGACGAATGGAACTCCACAGGTTTCGATTGATGTCTTTGAGACTGCAACAAGTATTTAATCTGTGCCAAACAAGGTATGTTCGACTTTGTGAAATGCCTTTTGATCAGTGTTACATGTTTCCTGGACACGTTTTCGCGTTTGTTTTGGTATTCAATTATTCGAGTATCGATTCGCTTTTTGAGGAATCCA
This sequence comes from Eucalyptus pumila, assembly GCA_016097595.1. Lineage (NCBI taxonomy): Eukaryota > Viridiplantae > Streptophyta > Magnoliopsida > Myrtales > Myrtaceae > Eucalyptus > Eucalyptus pumila. The sequence continues at coordinate 40,499,368 of CM027853.1, forward strand.
TTTTAGACATTGGTATCAGAGTGATGTTGTTCATGTTTTCCAATCATTGTTGACGTTTATAATTGGTTTTTTGGCCAAAATTTTGAGAAACGTTGCTATTGGATACTCACGAACGAAAATCCCAATACCCGCGTATTATTCATCCTTCTTTTTTTTTTTTTTTTTTGTGAGTTAAAATTTATTTTTTATAGTACAGGGTTGTACTTCTCGTCAAGGCAAGAAAAACGACCGGTGGAGCATTGGACACTCCCCTATATATGGCTAGAAGAAGACTAGGTCATCAACGTGTGCACTGTACGTGTCAAGGAAGTTCCTAGGCTCGTACGCTGCATACACGCGACAATTGCTAGTGCACGTGTGGCATGCGTGCGGCAAGAATTTACGCTTTCGCCTCTTAATTTTTCATGAAATTATGGTTTTACCCCTATTAGTTGTTTTTACAATTATGCCATTATTTGTTCTTTGATATTACTATTTTGCCCCTCACAGACCTACTACCCCTTGATGTGACCAGGATGACCGTTGACCTGACCTAGTCATCCGTTGACTGTCGTTGACCACCATTGACCGTTGACCCAAAGAAAAAGGAGGAGAATGCGTTTTTCAATTATGTTCATTACCATTTTTGTTCTGCATTTGTTGCAGGAATAATGATGCGTTTCATACGTAGGTTTATATTCTCGAGAACACATGAACAAAAGGTGAGACTTGAAGGGTTAATAGAGGAATTAACTAATTATCGGTGGAATGATAGTGATATAGTGTCACATATGATCAAGGTCAACAAGATGATACAAAGAATCATCTGGAATGGTTACCTAATGCTGGATTTTCAGAAGATGTTGGCCCTAATGAACACTCTTCCATTAGAATGGCATGTAGTGTTAGATCAATGTGGTCTCGAATTATAAGAAGCTTTAAGTGGCTTTTGTGCGAGAATATTATAAGATCGAGGCAATGAAGACTTCAACCCTTAGGTTGAATGCAACTTGGTGCAGAATGAATGCGCCTTGGAGGAGCCGTAAGGATTCTCTGAAAGTCTTTCTGCGGTTGCCCAATGTGCCTTTAGAATTCTTAAGGGAATTTTTTAAGAGATTAGAAGAGACATTCCCTATTGATGAGATTGATGAGTATCTTTGAATTTATTTATTTATTAATTTTCCCTTGGTTAGTTTGAGATATTTTAGGTGTAAATATTTCTTTTCATGTTGATGTTGACATACTTCTACTAAATATATTATTTCGTGTAAATGACATATTTAGTTGATGTAAGTTCAATGTATTATCGTAAATTATTGTTTAAATTTATAATTATTTGTGGAAAGTTCAAGAAAGTTTTAGTGACTTTACTAATTTTTTATTTTATTTATAAATGACCATATCAATGATAATTTCAAATCAAGATTTTTGGATAATGATTGGAAATAACCTTTCGACTCTAAAGCCTTATTTGATTTTATTCATTAATATGATTAGTTTATGCAAAATAGTGCATAAATGTTAAGCATTAATAATTCGTGTAAATATGTCCAATTTGTTTATATACATTGGATTCGGCTTCTAAGAACATAATGGCTGAACTGGACAAAGATGAGAAATTAGACAACGAGAATTATGAGATATTGAATATAAAAATTTAATATGTGATAGAAAATAAGAAGCACTAAAAGCTTTTAACCAAGTTATGGAAAAACTTTAAGATGCTGTGTGCCACCTTGGGTTGCAGAGGACCATATTTTGGCGGTTAAGCCAAAAACATATATTTATGAAGAAAAAAGAACAGAACTTGTGATTTTATTTGAATCAACTTAAATTTGAAAATTCATCAGATACTTGATATGATTATTATGCCAGTCTTCTTTAAGTACCATTTCACGCATCGTTTTAAAATTATTCTAACTATTATTTGTGTTGAAATAGTAGTGGGTTTTCTTTATCATACAAAGAAGTATGTATGTGTGTGTGTGTGTGTGTGTGTGTGTGTGTGTGTGTGGGGTATTATAAACTTGTTACCCCAATTCTTTTATACCGAAAACAAAAAAAAAAAAATAGGCATTCTCATGCGTGCAATAAAGAAGAGAAATTATAATTTTATTTGATTCAACTTTAATTTGGAAATTCATAAGATACTTAGTATGATTATTACGCCACCTTTTTTTCTAATTACCATTTCATGCATCATGTTGAAATTTTTCCGATTATTATTTGTGTTGAAATGGTAGTGGATTTTCTTTATCATACAAAGAACTATGTGCGTACATATATGCATGGTACTATAAACTTGTAACCTATAATAGTTACATTGCATTAATCATCAATTGGTGTTAATTGATTATATTTCTGTTATTTAGTATAATTTTTGTTGTAAATAAATTTTAACTAGAGCATGAAACTAAACCCATACCATTTAATAAAAATGTAATATCTTAGAAAATTTACAATTCCTAATACATAAAAGTTGAAAGGACATCAATTCAATACAAAACCAATGCGTAAAACAGGAAAAATACTGATTTTGTAAATATTCAAAGATGAAATGACCGTTAAGTTTATTGTATAAGTTTAACCATAAGGAAATGTTGCTACTCAATAAATGAGAATTACCATTTTGTAACTTGGCTGAGGTGTCTTAAATCACCTCGATGATTAGAATGGAGAACTTATTTAGGCTTCACTTGTTTAGCAAAAAATGATTGCTTGTAGTACTCAAAAAATAAATAAACTAAAATATTTTGATTATCCACGAAAATATTTAGACATGAATTGTTATTCATAAAAGAAATATTGTTCATTGACTAATATTTCAAGCATTATAAACGATTAATTTTAGGAAAATATTTTCTAAATCATTCATTTTTCATAAGATAAATGGACCATTAATATTATGGACGATCTGAAAACTAGTAACTATAAGATTTATTTGTTTTGTATTATTCACAAAACCAAGTATGCTACTGAGAAAAGTATATTGGTCCTCGAGGAACTATATCCCAAAAGATTAAATTTCAATCATTCATTGAAAACTTTCGAAGTCTCCACACACCAAGGTACTAACAAAAATGTAGGTTCTTGAGATGCATGATGTTTCGAAAGGAATATTGTTGTTCGAGGAACAAGCATTTTTTAAGATATAAAGACTTGATTTCAAATTAGATTCATAACTATTCCCCTCTTTGTTGCATTTCATGTTTTTCGCAAGTGAATAGTATCGTGATCCATAAAAATGAGTATGGCATTTCCATAATTACTTTAAGCTAGAGGGAGCATTTGGTCAATTTGTAAGTGCTGAGGGTATTTTGGTCATTTTTTGAGCCTGGGTATTTTGGTTATTGTCATGAGATTGGCCCAAGGTGGTCCAAGCTAGCCTTAGCGAGAGACAAACTACATTATTTCCTATGTTAAAGATAATTATCATACTTTCTTTTGATTATCGACATCTCTCAAAATTGCACATATATTGCACGTATATTGTGCATAATCTTGATTATGATATTATCTTAAGATAGTTATATGAAATAATTTATAAATAGGATGATGTACTCTTCATTAATATGTACATTGAAATATATACAAATTTCATATTTCTTTATTCTGTTATTATTATTATTATTATTATTATTATTATTTACAACTGCTGTTGTTTCTATTATTACTATTATTACGATTATTACTAGTATTGTTGTTGTTGTTGTTAAGGATATTTTCCAATGTTAAAGATAATTATGGTGTTTTCTATTAATTATTTTAATCTCTCAAGATAATATGTATATAGCATATATATATTACCACTTGATTATGCATAACCTTGAATTACTAGTTGGATTCATAGACATTTCCCTCTTGTTAACAATTTGTTGCATTTTGTGTTTCTATATGTGAGTAGCATCATCAATGATTTTAGAGGCATTTCGATTAACAGGAGTATTTAGGCAATTTTCTACGTCTTGAGGGTATTTTGGTTATTATCATGAGATTGGCCCTAGGGGGTTTGAGCTAGCTTTGGCAAGAGACAATCTACATTATTTCCCATGTTAAAAATAATTATGATACATCACTGTGATTATTTATATCTCTCAAGATTGCACATATGTTGCACGTATATTATGCATAATCTTGATTGAGATATTATATTTGTATCATTATCTAATTAGTTTATAAATATGATCATGTATTCTTCATTAATATATACATTGAAAATATATAAATTACATATTTTCTTCTTCCATTTATTATTATTATTATTCTTAACTCATAAAGGATATTTAGCACTTTTGATATGATATTTTCCTATGTCAAAGATAATTATGATATTTCTTATTAATTATTCGAATCTCTCAAGATTGCACATATATTGCATTTATTTACCATTTGAGTATGCATATTCTTGAATTACAAATTGGATTCATAAATATTCCCCTCTTGTTACAATTTGTTACATTTCACGTTCTCATATGCGAGTAGTATCATCACCCAAAAAACTGAGTTTAAGGGCATTCCGATAATTACTTTAAGCTAGAGGGAGCATTTAGTCAATTTTCTAAGTCTTGAGGGTATTTTGGTCATTTTACAAATATTTCTGATTTTTCTAGACTTTTATAATTTTTTATGCAACTTACGAGTTTTTTTATTTCTTTTTGTCAATTTTCTTAATTTTTTATTTTGTTATTTATTATCTTTAAATATTGAAGATGGACTTCGTACTGCGTCAATTGCTGGTTTGACCTAGACCCAACGGTCTGGGTTGGGTCCGAAAGTGGACAAGGCCCAGTCCAATTTTGCTAAAAAGGGTCCAGCTCAATTGAGCCCACAACTACCTCACCGATGACTTTTCAGCCCAGCCTCCATTATAAACCCTTTTATTATTTCTTCTTTCAATATATTTTTCTTTTTGTCTTTGCTTTTTTCTTTCCTTGCGCGGATCTTCTTCCTCCCAAACTCTCTTCCCCCCGCACCTTCACCCGAAGCTATAAAAATTCCCTCCCTGAATCCATCTCTAACAACAACAACTTTGCTTTCTATTTTCACTATTTTCCTTCTTCTTTTTTTTTTTTTTTAATGTTAGTGCCTTTCTTTTAATTTGCACATGGCAAGTAATACATGACTAAGTAAGAAGAAAACCGGTAAAGCAAGTTATCTTGTGAGTAGAAAAGCTCACCTTGCCGTCTGTTTGGTGAGGGCGCAAGAGCGAGAGAGAGGGAGCTGGAGCGAATTGAGCGAGAAAGGGAGTTGAAGCAAAGGTAGTGAACAAATTGGGAGCTGGATTGAGTGAGAGAGGGATTGAAGTGAGAGGGGGACTATGTTTGTTGAATATGTGAATGCTAGGTGTATGAACCATAGGTCATTCTTCATGACTTCCTTTGATAATCGGCAAATGAAATATGTATATATTTTGATGTATATATTAATGAAGAATACAATATATTTAAAGACTTTATTAGATAACTATTTTATGATAATATCTTGATTAAGATTATGCATAATCAAATGGCAATATATGTGCAATGTAAGTAATATCTTGAAATGTACATAAATTTATATGAAATATCATAATTATCTTTAGCATAGGATACATATATAGATTTGAGTGGCTTCTTGAGGTGGGTGGATGAGCAAAGGAGGGGCAAAATTGGTACTTAGTATCTTCAAGTTCCATGTATCGAAGCCATGGATTGTGTTGAGAGAACGAAACGATGATTTTTTATACATTAGTTCTTAGGAACAACAAATGAATCGGATTCCACAATATATAACATGTTTCATTTAAATTGCTCCAGACTAATCAAGTTCTTATGAATTCACATTTAGATTAGATTGAAATAGATATACTAAAAGTTCTAAAATTTGTTACAAAAGTATAATTAAGTTGTAAAACCTATAAAAAGAAAAATCAAGTTTTTAAACTTGTTAAATTGGTGCAATGCCATCTCTTTAACTCCATCTTCTTTGCTAATGAAAAAAAATGATGTGTTTATTTATTTATTTATTCTTTCTTCTTTCTTATGTGGTGATGACGTGGCTAAAAATATGAAGCATAGGCCCAAAATAATGTTGTTTTGGTCTACATCTGATTTTTTTAATCCAAATTTTATATAAATTAAACTAGAAATTAGCTTCGGTAAAAGCTAAAAATTAGCTCAATTTTTTTTTTTTTTTTTAAAGTTGAGAAACCCATTTTCCTTTTTTTTTTGTAGGTATAAAATTTATATTTCAGGGATATTTCAAGATTTAAAAGATGAAACTAGTTAGCATATGCATCTTGGGATAGGTTGCTTTTAAGATTTAAAAGATGAGGTCTTGATCTACTCTAACTAGGCATATTGATAAGCTCTTTCGTTGACTATTAATCAATAATTTCAAGAAAAAAAAAAGGAAATTCAAAAAACTGTTCCTTAGGTGCAATTCTAATGCAGCGCAATATTATACATTAGGACGAAATTTGCAAAATAGTCACTTATTATATAGTTTTTCAATCTTAGTAATGACAATTTCATTCACTATATTAGTATATAGGATGGTATTTGAAGATTGCTAATTTCCCTCATCTAACTATTGTATAACGCAAAGAGGATCTCAAACTGTTAAGGGATCACAGTATTATTTTTTTTATTTTTTTGTTATTTCCCAAAATATTCTCAGTTAGTTATGTTATGAATATTTTACCCATGAACAAGCGTAAATTAATATTTTTATTTTACCTCTCACGTGCTCCAGTTTTAAATTATAATCTTTTTTATATTATAGAAAAATTTAAAATAAAATTTCCAGTCTTGACATATTATCTTTGTTCACAATCATGTGTCAATAATTACTCTATAGTAATTAGTAATCCAAAAATCTCATAATAAAGATGTTAAATTTACATAGATGCAGCATATGCACTTTTGGTCGTATAGATGTCAAACTCAGTGGTTGCTTTTCAAACTCAATCTTTTTTGTTTAAGAAATTTAGTGATTGCGCATGCTTCATTTAAAATTAATCATAATAGCCAATAGCCAATTCATGGGAACTTATAGATGCACATAATTTACATACTAAATTGAATCTGAATTTTAAATTTGAATGATCTCACGAACATCCCACGGATTTCATCGTTATGCACCAATGAGTTACCTTAACATATGCCTAAATGTCGAAGAAAATACTTTTACAGTCTTACCTTTTCCCCCTGTTATCTTAAAATTACTCGTGGCAAACTCTACTATATCTTAGGCCAATTTGGAGCATACTTGCACACGCAACTTTTTTCCCCTTCTTTGAAATAGTGATCAAATAATATCTTGAATTAGTTTTCACGCATTAGAGTAAGTCTATCTCTCCAATCTAGTAAAAAAAGGTCATCCATGACAAGACTAGAGAATTCATAAGAAATTATTTTTTTTGTAATCTGACTCAATGTAAGTGCACTAAGCAAGAAACGAACTTGAGAGTCCCCAATTGAGATTCAAGATGACCATATCCGTTGGTGGGGTTTTAACGTGTGGGAAGATTTTGACGTTTGTCTGATGCAAATACTTATAGACTTTCGTAATTGTTGGATGATTATTCTTTTTTTTTTTTCTTGTCTTGGTCATATATGAGGCCAATTAATCATTAATGCGCATCACACATATAAATTCATCATAAGCTGAGCTACTAGGGTTTTGAGTTTTGTTTTCTGATTCTTTTCTAATCTATTGAACGCCATGCCTTCACCTTATTCAAGGCGCCCTTGCGAGTGATTTTTTTTTTTTTTTTAAATGTGCTGTGGGTTCTTCAAATAACCGGCAATCAAGTGAATAATTAATAATTGTGCGTATCATATTTAGCTCAAACCTTATGAGATAAATGTAGGATTAGGTGAGAATACTAAATTGGAGATTAATATGCGCATTTCATGATTTTTTTCGGTTGAAGCGCATCTCATGATTCAAAAGATACAAATTGCTTATCACCGTTGTCGAACGTTGAAATTAACTTACCATAGTTGCAAAAATCTTTAGGACAAAATATATGCAAAAGATTATTTCTTTCATGGTTTGAGTTAGTGATTACCATCTAAAAAATTGTAAACTGCTGAACCTTGAAACGAAACAGATGCAAATTGTTTGTTTTTCAATCATACCACTCTGCTGTTCAATCAAATAGATTAATACAGCTACTGAAGCTATTCAGATTCTTCACATGCTCTAAAAACTATTCATTTAATTGAGAAGTACATAATCCCATTGCTTATTCCTGCGCAACAGATGCTTGGCCTCTTCGCGCTTTGCTTTTGCCCGATCGAGAACCTTGGCGAAATCCTCTTGTGCGCAAAGTTGAGGCCGAGTCACAAGACTCACAGCCATCGCCTCCGAGCAGTCTACGGTCCATGCCTCCGGGCCACAGCCCAAGCGTCGGACATGGGGTTCATAACTAGGGTTTGTTAAGTTCAATGTAACTCAGAGGTCATTGCTCACCAAATGATCCTCTTGTGCTACATATCACACACGCCCGTCTTATAGTTCATGTGATGGTCAAGTTTATAATTTCTAGCTATTGCTGGAGTAGAGTGTCAGTAATAGTGTATGTACATGCGACATGCATCGTAATAATGATAATGCAACTGCTGGTTGTAGTTCTTTGGTCACCAATTGTTTCGGTAATGAAAAACTTTTCCGGGTTTCTCCTTGCTTAATGACCCTAATTTGAACATTAAACAATCAATCCCTTCGTCCTAATTAACATGAAGTACCGAAAACATCTAGTAAGCTAATTATTGCGAAGGGAAATTATTTCGAGGCAGATAACGCATTTGCGCTCCTTGAAAACTTCTAATCGACAAGGTTACAGTGTAATACCTATTAAAAAATATCGATTAACAGAATGTAGGTTTTTCTAGATTCTTATTAATAGAAAATGGTGGATATATTGCAGACGAGAGAATTGTGGGAAAAGTCACAATGGAAAATAGAGATGTCTGATATGCTATCTTTGTGTGTCTTTCTTCTCCTTTTGTTACAACTTATACGTACTTACAAATAACTGCTTACTCACCATACACTGACAGGAATTTAAAATAGCAATGACTGCTCTTGCCTTTGCAAGTAATCATCATATTCTGGCCTTTACTTGGAATTGTGAAATGACTTTGTTACTTTTGATAAAATTCTATCATCTCCATGCTTTCAATTTTACTTCTTCAATTCTTCTTGAAAAGGACAATTAGGCCTTGTTTGGTAACCGGTCAAATAGTAAAAATTTATGTTCTTTTGTTCTTGGGAGTAGTTTTGGAACAGAATCATGTTTGGTAAAAATATTGTTCTCGGGAACAAATTTCTATTTTATTGTTCCCGTAAGTAGATTTGAAACAAAAAAAAAAAAATTGATTCTTATTTCCAGGGACAATTCTAGAATCAAGCCTATATTTTCTCTTTTTTATTTTTTTTCTTGTTCTTCTTTCCTTTTCTTCTTCTTCATCTATTACCACCGCTGCGATTGCTGTTCATCACCGTTTGTCGTTCACTGCTCACCGCCGCTAGTCACCGACAACCGGTCCACCGAGCTCGCTGGAGGTTCGCCAAGCCAAGGCGACGCTCGGTGAGCTTGCTAGAAGCAAGCCCAACCACTAGTGAAATTGAGCCTCGCTTGTGGCCAAGTGAGCCTTGCCCAGCCCCGACGAGGTTCGCTTGGCCTGGTGAGGTTGCTCGCCCAGCTGCTAATGAGGCTTGGCTGACGAGGGTCGGCGACGCTTCGATGAGGTCGCCAGCCCTCGTCTAGTCGGTTGCCAGTCATCCCAAGGCCGGTGACCGGCCACTTGAAGAAGAAGAATAGGAGAAAGAAATGAAAAAAAGAAATGAAGAAAAAAAAAAAGAAAAAGTAATAAAATTATTTAAAAATTAAAAGAAAATGATTTGAAGTAGAAATTTTGTGCATGGTACCAAACACAATTCTATTTCGGGAATTGAAATTTTGGACAGTTACTAAATGGCTTAAAATGCTTAGAAATTGTTCTCGGGAACATAATAAAAAAGAATAATTACTTATTAGAAATTATTCCTCAGAACAAAATCATTACTAAATGTGCCTTTTTTAGTATTTAGTAGATGTTACCCCAAAATGAACTCAAGCACCATGCACAAAATCATTAAGGGGCCTTGGAAGACCTCATACTAAACATATGAAGTTTATATGTTTTATGTATTAAAATTGAATTATTTTTTCTTGTCAATCTTTCATAGTTGGTTTGGTTGATAAGATGTCAAGGGATTTTCGGCACAGGATTTAGAGATGATCAATTAAACCACACCTTGCAAATTGTTCTGTGATTAGGATCAACAACGCAATTTAAAGACTTAAACTTAATTGATTTATGAAATTTACATATTATTTTATAAATTTTAAGATTATTCGACTTTTTGGCTCATATATCGAAAAGAAAAATCCTGCTTTTGCTCTTCTTAGTTTCAACTGGTCCGGGGATGATACAAGTGGAACAATCCGTCAACAACTGATAGAATCTCTAGAAAATTCTGTCTTGAAGAGTCAGAGGTCACCATCAAACCAGTCCTGGACGACTCTACTATAGTTTTTCCATGCGCACTAAACTGATAAATCAACAAAGTGAAAAAATTTTTGTCTCCAATTTGTGGATTATAAAATGTCAGTGGCAGGCGGTCGGGAGGGTTCCGCCGGTGTTGCAGCCAACCAGGCCATGTTCTTCAGTCAGATTCTTTAAGTATTTAAATAAAAAAAAAATCAATTTGCTAACTGGACAAGCGGAGTACCAATTTGATTGGACGGTTGCTAGGGACAAGAGAATCCCAATTTGGAGGCTCATTATTTGGTCCATTATTAGTATTCAGTAGATGTTACCCCAACTCTTTATCATAAATGAACTCAAGCACCATGCACAAAATCATTAAAGGGCCTTGGAAGACCTCATACTATACATATGAAGTTTATATGTTTTATGTATTAAAATTGAATTATTTTTTATTGTCAATCTTTCAGAGTTGGTGTGATTGAAAAAATGTCAAGGGATTTTCGGCACAGGATTTAGAGATGATCAATTAAACAACGCCTTGCAAATTGTTCTGTGATTAGGATCAACAACACAATTTAAAGACTTAAACTTAATTGATTTATGAAATTTACATATTATTTTATAGATTTTAAGAAAATTCGACTTTTTGGCTCAAAATCGAAAAGAAAAATCCTGCTTTTGCTCTTCTTAGTTTCAACTGGTCCGGGGGATGCTACACGTGGAACAATCCGTCAACAACTGATAGAATCTCTGGAAAATTTTGTCTTGAAGAGTCAGAGGTCACCATCAAACCAGTCCTGGACGACTCTACTATAGTTTAATTGACTCCACCGAAATCCCGTGCGCACTAAACTGATAAATCAGCAAAGCGAAAATGTTTTTGTCTCCAATTTGTGGATTATAAAATGTTAGTGGCAGGCGGTCGGGAGGGTTCCGCCGGTGTAGGAGCCAACCACGCCTTTTTCTTCAGTCAGATTATTTAAGTATTTAAATAAAAAAAATATCAATTTGCTAACTGGACAAGCGGAGTTCCATTTTGATTGGACGGTTGCTAGGGGCAAGAGGAGGCTCATTATTTGGTCCATTTCACTAAGTTGTGAAGGACTAAACAATATAGAACTTTGATCTTGTTGTGACAAAAAGGAGTGGTGGGGTTTTTTTTTGAAAGTTTGATGGTTGCGGTGCATTTGACCCTTGGCCTTTTCCTTTCCTGGAGATTTGCTGTCCCTATTGGATTTTGTCAAATGATTGTGAAGGTGCTTTCGTGATACTAATTTGGCAACTTTTTCTCATATTTTTGGGATATTTTTCTGAAGAAAGTTGCTCTATTGAAAAGCAAGAGTTCAATTTCTCATATGCAATTGGATTTTTTTTTTTTAGTTAATTACCGTGGATAAACAGTGAATGAGAATACTTAACAAGGGGCGATAATCCTCGAGTAATGAATTGGACTAAGAAAAGAAAGTTTGGAAACTCAAACTTACACTTCAAAAGGGCCAAAAGGTGAACTTAAAATTTTCACACCAAAAGTTTAGAATAAATTAGTTATAATTTATGGAATTGTCTCAAACAAAATTGACTCTTAAAATCTCTAAAATGTTCAATTAATTCTTTTGATTTAATAAAATGTAAATAGACTTTCATTATCTCTATCAATTGGACCTTGACCACATTCATATAATGTATAAATGTGAATCCAAATGGATATGCCGACCGGGTCGAACGTGAATTTCTCTTAATGATCTCTCCAAGTGAAGGTATCTTACTTCTGCTATGTGATCAAACTAGTGATATTAGAGTAGACGGTTGTTGGTAGGCCACTTTTGACATGCATCAACGTTTTTTAAGTTCGAGCTCATTAATGTATCCAACTAGTACAATCTTCATTTAAAAGTTTAAGCCAATAATTATTGTTTAACTAGAATATATTAACTGTTTCACTTTACACCACATGTCCGATGTGAAACTTTTTTGGCCAAACACCCTCAAACGTGTGCTTAAAAAAACCCCTCCCTCACTTGTGAGCCATCTCAATTCGAATCTCCACTTTAGCTCGGCCTGATATGGTAGATGTCGGTGAGCAAAACATCTACCCTTCACTCTGCTTGGTGACCTTCCTAAGTGAAAATATCAAGATTTTTATTGCTACAACCAATAATTTGTTACTATCATCATGGATCATGTCTCATAATTGTTGGAGGTTTGTTTGTCAAAACAAACTGAGTGTTTTTCCTTATCCCACATAGGAAAAGTGGAAATGAGTGGGCCAATTTAAAAGTGTGGGATTTCTTTTTAGTACTTAAAGGAATGATTGGGTGGGGCTAGATCCCACCATATCTACGTGCAAGTGCGCGAGTAATTGCACGATTATTTGGCGCACTTAGCACTTTTAATCAATTCAGAATTTTCGAAAATGAAATATAAAATGAAAATTCGAAATTCTATTTAAAAAAAAAAGTATTATTCCGAATTTTGTTTGTGTCTTTTCAAGACAACCTTTGGAAAAATTACTTACTTCACTTTTGCAACTTTTCCGAAGGATTGCAATTGTTCGATATTTCGACTTTTTCCGAAGAGTCGCATTTGTTTATCCGAACAATTTTCTAAAGGACATGTTTGTTCATTCTTTGGCAATTTTCACGAAAAGTTGCAAGACTGTTTCATATATATACTTGTCATTTTTTGGAAAGAAATGTGTGGTCATTTTTCGAGTCTTCTTTCTAAAAAACTGCAGCCAATTTTTCGATTGTTTCCTAGAGAGACCCTGGAGAAATACTAGAATTGTTATCTAGTATTCTCATCCAAGACTTTGTTGTATCATAAAGGATTTTTTCCGGTGACCATTAGCAACGTTGTGGGGCAAATAAATCGTTAAAGATAGTGATATCACGCCTCAAAGTTCGAGTTGTTTTACTCAATCCGATTTCATTGTTCAACCCATTTCAAAGCCATATTTTTTCCAACAATAATATCATAAAACTAAATATAGGATCTAAACTTGAAACTATTGTTTATGGGTGATTTGCGAATGTTAGGATGCATATATATACATGAGGAATATACGAGGAGGAGAAGAAACGATAAATAAGCTTGATCTTAGTGACTGAACTACAAGATGCATTGGACTAGGCCAAGCTCCATGCAATCTACCTCAAGAGCACGGTCAACTGACTACTCAAGCTGGCCAAGTACTTGTCAAGCTCAAGAAGCTCAAATATCGAATTTCAAGAAAGATGGGATTGTCAAAATTCATGCCTTCGGAATATCCAGTTAAATATTCCATGCCGGTTTGGAAGCTTTTTCTAACACACGCATGCGCGCGCGCGCGCACATATATATATTGCCCCTCTCTCATCGGAGGTCCATTCATTGCATAATGGACGTTAATTCTATCAGTGGACGGCCGAATCGGAGAAGTCAAATATATGATCATAGTACCAAGGTCCACAGAGGATACATGATCTTGAAAAGCAAAAAGGTTGAAGAGGACACTCAGTGGCTATCAAATGTTGGAGATTTGGTCAAATTCCGGCTGTCGCATAAGTCGTTCGTTGGGTGACGGTAGTAGGTCGGGCGGTTTTTTAATTGACTCTTGCACTAACTCTTTAACGTCCTTCTACTGTTGTCTATAATTACATTTATCAGAAATATCAGTAGCTTGGATATGTAATTATCACCTCAAAATGTAAATCAGATACCACAAAATTCTCCAATTGTCTAAGGACTCTTGTGGGATACATATGTTGTCCAATCATTTTCACAAAATTCATTTTTCTCACCGTATTGGTTTTGACGGCTATTTGAATACTGCTAATAGAACAACCTATATGTTTTACGAAACTGTTTGTTTAATGTCATTCAATGTGTTATGTGGTCTTATAATTCTTATACATATATACCATTTACATTCTTTTCTAATAGTCGAACCAGTGGCTGCGCACCTGTTTTGATGGGTTGAGAGAACAAATCATATTTGGCCAACGGTTTACAGCATATCTTTTGCATCATCAATCTTGGCTAGAATTTCCATTCAGTACCAATACATCAATCTAAGATAGCTCAACTTTATTAAGAAGAATATGCGAATCCATCAAAAAGTTTTTTAGGAAGGAATAGCTTCATATAATCACAACATGCACGCAATACTCAAATGGATCTCCTCTATTTTACTAACCCAGACATCTACTAATCTTTTTGTACAAATAAATCTTAATAATTCTTTTGAAGAATGAGATTTTCTGCCTCTTTGGTACACTTTCAAGCATAATCTTTCCGAAAGGAGCTATGATAGCTCCGTCAACTGTCTTTGGCAATCAAGAAAAGGCATACATGACAGTGGAAAAGATGCCACATGCTTGCAATTAGCTAATAGTAATATATGCTTCTTTTTAAATTGGTTTTTGGTGAGGGACTTTACACTCTCTTGGCAGTTCTTTCCAGATCCTATTTTCAATTTGTTGTCTAGAATAAAAAAGCAAGTGTTAAGTCTTAAAAGTGAAAACTAAAAGCTGAAGGAGAGGCCGTGTGAAAAGAAGAGAGAGAGTAGCTAATTCTATGGATGTCTTAGAAATTGCCACCATCTCTGTAACATAGAAACCAACAATTTATCCATCATTCTTTTTTTTTTTATTTGGTTGAAAATGTAAATATCATAGAGCAACTTAAGTACAACAGTTTAGGGGCATCCCTCAACATTAAAATTAGAGCTAATAATTTAAAAAGATGAAGATTGGAACTCACCACATAATAGCCAATACAACATTTGTCATGGAAAGTCTAATTTTTTCATGGAGTGAAGCTCTACCTCTTATATTTTTACACACCTTAGCCAAAATAATATGGATCTTAGTTGACTTGTTTTGAAATTGTCTACGGTTGTGCTTCATCCAAATGTAATATATGGTTGCTAGGGAAAAAAACCTTGAGAATTCTCGGTGCGAAATAATTTCCCTTTGTTACCCTAATCATCCATTGAAGTTCCTCATTCCATCCTTCTAAAAAATGCCTAATCCCACAGTGCGCAAAGATACTCACCAAATGCTGCTTGTCCATTCACACTGGAAGAATAGATGTGCTCTATCTTCTATATTAGCTTTGCAAAAGTTATACTGGATGTCAACAAGTTCATCCATCATTCTATGATATATGTTGTTTGTAATCTATCTCTGTAAACCAGCCAATCAATAAAATTGTGTTTGCTAATGCCATTGCTCCAACTTAGGTTGTACCACTCTAGAACCGGACCCCATGTCTGAGTTCATCATATATGTCACAGCAACAATACCTTGAGTTAGATATAACTGAGGTTAGAATAGGTCACAATTTGAAGAGACATCGCCAACAAACCATACTACTTATGTTGAACTGCATAATTGGAGTGCCTCTACATTTTTGTGTTGTGAACCCAAATGCTTCAAAGGGGAGAGGATGGATGATTGATGAGGCTCTACATCATGTGGCCTAACAAAACTTTGTTCCATATGTTCACCTTGGGCAATTTTAATCCTCCTTCCCTTTTAGGTGAGCAAATTACTTGCCATGTAACCCGGTGCGATCCATGATTTGTTGTAGAACCAAATCATAAGAAATGTCAAATCCTTTTCTCAACCTCATACATCTTTTGCTTTGGAAGTAAGAACATTTGCATCCAATAGGTGCAAATGGAAACAAGGACTGATTTAGTTAGCTATAATGCTGCATAACTCATATGCTTCATGCCCCAACTTTTAATTTTCTTTAAGATCTCTTTAGTACTATAGTATGTGTGAGTGACTCTTCTAGTAACAAAGGGATGTGGAAAGAGGCTTGTGGTCCAGTATAAGGAGCTTTTCATCCTTGTTCAATCTAGAAAGAGATTTGGCATTTGTCAAGATTAAACCGTAGTTTTGTGATAGTAGCGAATTCTTCAAGAGCATCTACGAGGCAAAAGACGAAGTCTACATCTCCATAAGCAAATAAGAACAAGTCATCTATGAAGCATAAGTGAGAAATCCTTTGTATTTTGCAGTGCCAATGATATTTGAAAGTAGATGCAGCAACTTTGTACTAACAGTCTATTGAAAATTTCCATAACCAGGACAAAGAGGTATAGAGAAAGAAAAGTAACTTTGTTGCAGTCATTTGAGCTATTGAAATAGCCAACCTATATTCCATTAAAGTTCATTGTAAGCCTTGGATTAGTGATGCCCTTGGTTATCAAATCAACCAAGTACTAAGGTATATTCAGGGCTTTTAGGACCTTGATGACTACACCCCATTTAATCATGTCATAGGCCTTCATGAGATCAATCTTTATGGCCAAACGTTTACTTTGTCCCCCTTATGGTAGTTGTGTAATAGATCTTGGCACAACAGGATATTCTCTAAGACATGTTGTTTAGTGATAAAAACAATTTAGTTGAGGCCAACGATCGAAAGAAGCATACAACATATATATTCTGCAAGTAGTTTAGCTATAATCTTGTATAGGACATTGTAGTATGAAATGGGTCTGAACTCCTTAAGGCAGGATAAATTCTGAACCTTTAGGAAAACAGTAGTAGAATTCTAAAAACTTTATAGTATTAAAAGCGCATCCATCTTTTGCATATATATTTTTTGAATGCCTCCTAATAGATGATTTGAAGACTTTGAACCTCGCAAGACGGGTTTGACATAACTAGAGCTATTTTTTATATTTGAAAGTTCTTCCTTCTAAAATAAATTATGGCCCTCAACATTTGCTCTGAACTTTATGAAGTTCTTTTAGAATAAAGATGAACACTATTACTCATAGATTATATTATTTCAAAGCTCTAAACCTCATAGGACCAAGATCAAGTATTCAACCTCATTGAAACTAAACTTTCTTGAAATAGAAAATGTGCACAAGTTCAGTATTCAAATAAGACAATATTGCATCTTTCAATATAGCAACACTTTTGTAAAATGGGCAACCGATAGTAAGCCAGAATTTCCCTTACTGAGTATTCATAATAAGTGCCCTTAAAACACTCTTTAGCACTACTCATATTCTTGCGGAAATTTAAACAATACACTAGTATGGCAAATGCCATATGTCAATAAACAAAAGACGACCCTATATTACATGTGTTATATTGTCATTTGTCAGGCCTTGTTAATGTTGGAATATATCCGTAGTGGATTTTTTTGATAGTTAAACTTTATCTAAATATTTAACGATTTCATTTAAATGTGTTGAGGATCACATCTTAATCATGTTGATACTTAGTTTTGATTGTACAAGCATTTGAGCTAAATTTCACAAAAGTGTGTAAATCTACAAAAGAAAGAGTTTGAAAGCAAAATCTTGGTTCTGCAAAACAATCAGACCTAATCAACGGGCACTTTTCATATATAGATTGGAAGATCATTGGAGTTTCTAAATTGAAGACCCATCTCAAAACAGAAAGGTACAACATTCCAAGATTATTTAGCCTAATTCGCTCAAGAAATTGGTGAGATGGCATGACGAAAACTTGCCATTAATAAAAGATAACCAATAAAAAATTTGATTAATAGCCTAGTTTGAGGGAAGATTCTACACATGTTTTTAAGAAATTTTTGCCAAGATTTTTATGGAGAGAATTAGATGACATAACGCCTACTTGATTCATGTGCAACATTCGAAGTGGAGCTTTATAAATTGGAGAAAACTTGGCCAAAAGTCATACAATCAAAAGGGGAAGCAACAAGTTAGGGTGAGCATCAGTCTAGGGTTGACCCTGGACCGACCTTGAACTAGCTCAACCCAACCGGTCTTTGTCTAGTTCCAAAGGGCACTGGGTTGATCCTTAGTCCTGGGACCTCAAGACCTTGTACTGTGCGAGTTGATCCTTGGTCATAGGAGTTAAGGGTTGGTCTAACCTGGACCAACCCTATACATTTTATATATTATATAATATATATTAGATGTATTCTATATTATATATCTAATATATTATATATTATAAGTTTTTGTCTACTCTAAACCCTAGCACCTCTCCCCATATTCTCTTCTCAACTCAGTTTGCTGTGTAAATTATAAAGTAGAACGAAACCTAACCCTAATTCGACCAAGAAAAGAAAGAAACCTTCTTCACTTTCCTTGCTTGCTTGCTCACCTTGCGGCTAGCCTCTCTTAACTCGCCTTGCCACTCGCCTTTATTCCCTCGCCTTGAATATTCTTTTTTTTTTGGTTTGTTGCTTTGAGCAAGTGTACATTTCTATTTTATCTTATCTTATATTTATGTTTGATATATATTGGTGTTCATAGTTTGGTTGCTCAATGTAGCATGGTTGATGAGTATGTAATTTGTAATATTATGTTTGTTCTTTTAAGGAAAACAAAAAAAGAAATAATAAATAATCGGTTGGACCCTAGTTGACCATGGAATCGGACCCAACCCATAGGTCGTACGAGATCACAACATAATTTTGTAGAACTCAATATGTATTAACAATTGTTTATATCCATTCTCTTACATGATGTATTCTGAAATGAACATATTCAGACAACATTAAGCTGTTTCCTTTAAGTGCTTGCTTAAGTAAAAAAATGCAATTGGGAAATGTGTGAAGATGGACTTCTGGTGTGAAGTACATAAAATTAACGCATTTCACTTGGAAACACGAATCTTGTGTTTTTTACTGGCAAAAGAATTTGACTTATTTGACGAAATGAATTTAAACAGTTGTAAGATGGGGGAGATATAATTCAAAATTTTAAAATCTACAAGAAATTTTTTTGTTATGTGGGTATGGTCATTATCCATCTTTACCACTAATAGATATTACTAGAATATTGGGCAAAGTTTGAAATTGAAGATGATGTTAAGTTTGCTTTGTTGTAAGAGATGATAGTGCCTAACAAAAATTTTCCTTGAAAGAACAAACATAGTATTTCAAACATATGAATATAAATTTTGTATCGTTATCAAACACATATTTTTGCTCAGAAATTTGTCCGGAGAATAGAAGTAGAAAAATTTAGGGTTAATATCCTAAAAAACCCCAAACCGGTATACTTATGACAAATTTACCTCAAACTATTTTTTTGATTATGAAAAACCCTAAAATGGTATACCTGTGACAAATTTACCCCGGCTTATCATAAAAAAACTCTAAACTAGTACATTTATGACAAATTTACCCAAAACTAATTTATTCGACCGCAAAAAAATCCCAAACTGATAAATTTGTGATAAATATACCCTCTGCTAAATTGGATTAATACTACAAAAAAAATCACAAAAATTGTAAACTGTGACAAATGGATCGTAAAATCCCAAATTTGTATACTAGTCAACTGTCACTTGTCATTGAATTTAATAATTTGACAGTAAAATTTAGCAAAAACTAATAGAGGGGTAGATTTGTCACAAGTGTATCAGTTTGGGGTAAATTTGTCAAATGTATACCAGTTTGGAGTTTTTGGTGGTAAAAAAAAATAGTTTAAGATAAATTTGTCATAGATGTACTAGTTTGTAGTTTTTTAGGTATTAATCCAAAAATTTATTTTTGGAACAAAAATTGTTATTTAGAACTGATTTTCCAATTGAAATGTCCTTTAAATATGACTCATTGCCCGAACCTGTTAAAGCGAATATTGAGTCACGATTACCACTGCTAGAGAAGTTTTCTGTTAATAAATCTAGATTTACTAAGAATGGTCTACTAAACAGTACACAAAGTGATGCGACAGAGTTTTGTCGGATATTATATATGAACCACCCATTTACTTAAATGCTATCATCGCCTCACAACATAACAAATGAATTTTAGTATACCAAGCATAATTTTTTATTTTATGAGTTTTGTAAATGTACTCTTGGGACACACTCATTAAGAAACTAAATTAAGTATACTTGATCGGTGACTCAAAAACATTTCGGCAAGACGATCCTTTTTTTATTAGCAATGAAGCAAAAGAATCTAATGTGCCTTTTGGGCGGCTAAGCATGCACATTCTAAACCAATTTTAAAAGCTTAATGTGACAACCAACGACAGATTGAAGGGTCAAACAACAAAGGACAGAGACCTTTGGTATTTCACTTGAATTTGTCGACCAAAGATAAAGGTACGAGCTTGCACACGAGCCGTCAACATTTGCACTCTTCTCCTCCAAGTGGAGAGTAAAGAGAAACCCTAAATGTTTGGTGCATGTGGATTCTGGTGGCCTCATCATATGGTCATTTATATGCTAAGCCCTTCATCTCTTGATATTCCTCCTTATTATAAGGAGGTTCACTTTAACAAGTGTTCTAAATAAATTATCAAAACAACTAGGATACACATAATTAGTTCATGAGAAAAGTTGCACGATCAGTTCTAAACCTACTGTATGAAAATCAATCAAGTTACAAACCTTTTAATTGGATCAATGTATTCTTAAACCTTCAAAGGAAAGTGAAATTAAATCTTCTTGGTCATGTCTCACCCGATCCATAATATATCATCGAGGACTCTTCTCTTAATTAAGTGAGACGAAGCATTTGATAGTAGGGCAAGTGAAGAGCAGTGCGGAAGATCATTTCAACATGTGCTTGAACCTGACGTATCCTTCTCACAACCTAATTCCATGGTAGGGTGGTAATTATTAGCCATACTTTGTGGTTACTATGTAAGCACTCAAAATAATTTTCGAAACAATTAAACGAGGTCAACCAAGAACAGTCGTTGTCATATTACATGCATGATTCAAAACTACAATAGTTTTCTTCACCACAATCGAAAGGTCAAAGCGAGCAGTGGCCTATTTTTAGTTGGAAATTTTACAATGGTATGTTAAAATCAACAAAGTTAGCGCGAGTTCCTGTCCATTCGGGTCTTCATAAATATTAGAAGTGGCAATTATCACCATCCACGAAGAAGAACCAAAATGAAGTCCACGTACGTAGTTTTTATATGTAATTGGGTCAGTGGTTAAGATTCTCAAAAAGTCACTTTCTCAGGCCTATAAATAGCAATGCGGAGTTCAAGTGCTTCTCATTCGGTCGACTATATTCTGTCTTACCTATTTCTTCTCAGTGCTTGCTTCAAAGTAGACGATCAAACTTCCTTTTCCACTCTTTTCTGGCTATGGCTGATCTCCAAGTCATATCAATATTTGTGATCATTTTCACCTTCATTGCGTTCGATGCAATTCTAACTTCCGAGGGAAGGTTGATAAAATCGGCATGGGAGGACGAACTCCGTGCAATTAATTACGACCAAATGGACAAACAAGCATCACAATTTCTCCCGCTGAGTCAGTCTCCTACAAACGATGATCATTTTGATGAGGGGGAGGAGATGGTTCCTTCGCCTATAGCACATGATCAGGCGGCCAGTTTGGGCGAGTCAGAAGCAGTGTACAAGGATGATTTCCGCCCCACAGTCCCTGGGAGCAGCCCCGGATTGGGCCATTCTTTCACTGGCTTAAAGAAGGAAGCTGTTCGACCGAAAGCTCCGAGTGGTGATGAGGAAAGGCTTATCGTTGCGGGTCAACCAAATGATTTCGAAGGCACAAGACCGGGTCACAGCCCCGGTGTCGGCCATGATTTTCAGAATGAGGAACCAAAAGCCTAAATACTTCAGAATAGAAAGTCAAAGCTGTGTTATGTAAGTCTTGTCAATTCTGCTTCAGTTAGGTCTTATGTCCCGAAATCTTATTCTTCAGTTCCTCTGGACATGGTTCTGCTTGGTGTGTAAAATTATCTGTCAATTTGGTATTGAACTATATAATTATTTAATGAAAAATAACGAGGTTTCTTTAGAAATTACCCGCTATATCATACACGTTGGATGTTGTATGAAATTCCAGTTTTCCGTTGTGCTACTTTCTTCTCGATCTTCCCCAATGTTATGTTGAGGCCAGGAGAAGTATTAAGACGGAAGTTTTTTTGTGTTATATTCAGATTTTAAATGGAAATAACCACATGAATGATGGGCTGAGATTTAACATAAAAATGGCTAAACCTCGTACAGAAAGCGACATCGACCACTTTTGACTTGGAAGTTGCATAAGGTATACTGTACCAATTTTTATATGTTTCTGGAAAGAACTTAAATATTGAAACTGGCCTACGTCATCTATTCTTTCAGAGTTCTCTTTGCATATAACTAGTGCCCTACAAATGTATGATAGAACATGAATGTATCCAAATCAAATTGGTGATAATAGACGGGAAAACAAACCGAATAATGATAGCAGCAAAGTGATGTAAAGGTAAAAAAGGAAGCACATTAATTGAACTTGTGAGCGATGCTTTGACCATATACATAATCTCTTTACACAGTAAAGCGAACCCAAAATAGATACTCTTAACCTCAAACTTAGACCAATAAATTCCATAGAAAGCCTATATGGGTTATGGTAAGTTTTACTTCGGAAAGTGGTCTCATCCATATTTTTTTTATGACCATCTCTTTTACTCAAGCCGCCACCCTCTCGCCGGTTATAGGCACGCTTTTGTTTAGTCAATCATTGCTTGTTAACTTGAGTTCAGAAAGTTTGGAATATGGACACTTAACTTAATCGTGCATCTTTTTGCACATATAGTTGCCCGACAACTTATTTATCATCGTTCTAAAAACAAATGATAACAAAACAAGGAAATAAAATAGACAATCGATTTATGTGATTCAATCAGTAGAACCTATTCCTCAGAGGGGAAAGCAACACATGATTTTATTATAAACGAAGTGATAAAATCAAGATTACAACAATACTCGAGACACTCAAACACACTTAGTGTGCCCCAGCTCCCAATTACATTCGCACAATATTTAGCACTCGTAATTCCTCAAGAAACAATCTCCCAATCTTACAAAAGAATTCACAAATCTTATCCACAGGATTTTGCTTGACTCAAATACTTAAAGCTCCTCTTGGACTGCTTCTAAGTGTAATTCACAAAGAAGTCATCTCTTGGATGCTCTTCACAAAGAAAATCTGCCTCATATAATGAAAAAAATTGGATCCAATATAGGAAACCCATACAAATTGGGAGGCCTACTTGGATGGAGTTTCCTTTATGGGTTCAATTTTCAGAAAAAATTTCAACATCTTCATATTGGTTAGTTGTTTGAATCAAGTGACAATCGTTTTGCTGGAATTCAAACTTCACTGCTACTCTTCCCACATCCTCTCATGGGATCAACCACGAGAGAAAACTTTCAAGTCCAAGGCCAAGTCAGGCCGGAACATCACTATAACTGAGTGTCTCATTAAAACACCAACTGCATCTACACCTTTAGTTACTCCATAAGGATCCTCGAACATAACCTCCTCAACCGTAGACATCCTCAACCACAAACACCAGGCAGCCTGTGTAGTCTCGATAGATACAAGAAATTGCTCTATTTCATGTTTCCTTGGTAAAAGATTTGCCGATGTTGATTTTGGGAGTACGTGGTGTTAGAGGTTTGCACCGTTGAGGTAAGTCCCTTCCATGACCTTTATTCCTTTTCACTTCTCCGTCTAGTGTGTGAGGGTTTTATTCATTGCAATTGCTACCTCCACAAGGTGGTTTGGACCCGGGTTCTGTTTTCTTAAGACAAAGTGGTTTTGAGTTTATAATATGAGCCATAGAACCAAAGCAACAAGTTCGAACGAAGTTGAGTTCTTTGGATTGTCGTTGAAATGCAATAGTCATTCATTTAATCTGGTTTCCCCCTATCTTGTGATTCTGAAATGCAAAGCAGGATTTGACCAAATAGCTTTCATCCATGGACATAGAAGTAACGTGCTTGGATTATAGAAAAGTATTTTATGGGTTGGTCGAACAACTGAGGTGGTGGGATTACATTACCTGTGTGCTACGCTTGTCATCCTATGCTAAAACACAAAAATTTATAAATAAAAATATAGCTGAAGATTAAAACCTAGGTTTCTACTATTTAAAAAAGCATAAAAAATTTTATAAAGGAAAAATACTAATGACTCAAAATGATATTGTTTCTTTCATACCTAAAGTAGAGGGAGAGATTGATGAAGAAATTGTTCTCAAGGGACAAGCTAGGCCGCTGGTTTTTTTTTTTCCTAAAGCTTTGTATCATATGATGGTTTAGGATACATAGTGTTTTCACATTGAAATATAACTTCCGAACTTCAGAAAATTCTATAGCTTTTCCTTTAAATTCTTCTTTTTAAAACATTAGTCATTGTCTATCGATTTAGATAATTACTTCGGTAATTCCTAAGAAGTACTTGTTGACACTTAAATTTTGATTAGGTTTTTTTAATTAGGCATTAATTTTTTTTTAAATTTTCTTTTTTTTCGAATAATAAATAATAATAATGATCAAACAAGAAAAAAAAAAAAAAAAGCAGCAGCCAAAGGGGCCTGGGCCTTCAAGCCCAGCCCTTCCCTTTTTTTATCCACGCACGGGCCCCCAAGGCCCAACCCGACCTCATTTTTCCCCTGGCCCAACTCCTTTTCCCCTCCTCATCTTCTTCCCCTATTTGTCTACTTCCCTGACCGAATATGCAGCACGCGCCGGAGGCCGAACGCGCGTGATGCTGAGACATGGGAGGAGACAACGATGTGCGGCGTAGGTGGTGGGGACGCAGCATTGATGGTGAGCAGGCCTTTGTGGAAGGAGAAGGACTAACGCTGGTTCAGCCGGCGGAGGAAGGCTAGTCGTCGCATCAATGACTGCTGGCCTAGCCTCCGTCGACTGCCCCTCCCGCGCCTATAAATAGGGCATTGGGGGGAAGCCCAAACCACGGCCAAGAGAGGATCCAAGGCTCCGATCACCTCCCCCGAGAAATATCAGAGGAGGTCCGAAAGCCGGCCAGTCGGAGATCTAGATTTGGTCGGAGAGAGGGGTCCTGATCCGAGGGGGGTCGATTGAGCTCTACCGCAACCCTGACGCCGTGCTGAGCTATGCCACCGTTTCAATGTCGTTCCTGCTACTACTACTACCACCTGACGCCGTGCTAAACCGTGTTGTCGTCAACCCCCTGACATCGTCACTACACCGGATCTCTGCCGAGCCATGCCACCACCACCCCCCAACGCCATTGCTACACTAGATCTCTGTCGAGCGTTGTCGTCCCCTGCCGCTGCACACTCCCGCCGCTGCCGGGGATCAAACTTGGGTCATTTTTTAATAATAATAATAACAATACTAATATAAATTTTAATAAATAAAAATAAAAATAAAAATATTTTCAAAAAATCCAAAAATATCCCATATTTTCCCAAAAAGCCCAAAAAATAGGAAAAAAATGAAAAATGATTAATATCTCCAAAAAAAGATTAAAAAATGCTTTTTATGTTCTTTTTTTTTTTTCAGTAAATGCTTTTTATGTTCAAAAAATAGAAAAAGACTAAAAAATGTTTTTGCTCTGCAAATGCATGGAAAATCCCTAAAAAAATCCAAAAAAACCTAAGGGTTTAAACAAGATTAGGTACCGAAAATGCATTAGTGATTAAATAGTGTAATCAAGTCCCCGATCCTAATTTCTCTTATTGCGCGGGAGCAAATATTTCTCACAATATTTCGCTTGGGTTTCTAATCGACCCACCACTAGTGGTGACTCCTTTTTAAAATTAATTTATGTTAAAAAATCAAACTATTAAGTCGTGAATTGGTGGAGTTAAGAGAGTCTAGGCTAAGCTTAATATACATAGGCGAGCCATTAGCCTCCGTAGTCGCCCGCCCTAATTGAGCACCAAAAAAAGAGGTCACGACAGCTTGGCGACTTCGCTAGGGACATTTTTGAGGACTTAGGCCGTTCTATCTTGTTTAAGCATTTTACGGACTTGGTTTCTTTTCTTTTCTTTTCTTTTCTTTTTATGCAGGTTAGTAGCTTAGAGGTCTATTTTAATCAAATGCTTTGTGATCATAAACTGCTATGCCTACTTTACTATTTTAGCACTGCACATGGCACACATAACCCGGCCATCGGACCTGGTCCGCCATAGGATATTTAGGATGGTGTTAAGAAGATATGGCCTTGAACGCGAGATTGTGATGTAAATGTCGTCTTTCTTTTCCCCGAATTTCTTTAGGTAGAGTCGAGGTTAAGAGGGTATGTTGCTAATGCGAGACTGCGATGGGCAGACACCCTTTTAATTTCAACGAGCCTTCTCAGTTAGACATCAAGCCACATATATCATGCGCATGTCTTTGTGTTTGCCATTTTCTTTAAAAGCAAAATAATTTCTTTACTTTCTTTACTCGGTTTTTTTTTTTTATTGGCCCATGACAATTTAGGTCGGCTTTTCGAGTCCCAGTTTATATGCGATGGGAGGAGACAATATCCAGTTTATTCTCGCCCTCAAAGCAAAGCTCTTCAAATGGTGGGATCAATTGGACCAATATGTTCAAACCTATACTCTGGTGGCCTACAAAGTACCAAATGTGAATTACACATTCATACTAAAGAAATAATTATTCGGCTGCCTATTTCAAAACATGTATTCTCCATGAGATTATGAGACGTTTCACTGGACATCATGACTTTCTCTGTCTTGTCTAAAGGGGATCTTACCTTGTAATAACCCTTTATTACTTGCGACCCCCTCACTTTGATAATGCCCTTTGTACCGGGAGGGAGAGTCTCATCAGTATTAGGATCCACAATTTTTAGTTCAGTATATCGAATTGGATGTCCACTTGAGCCAAGAACCTTCAAAGATAAAAAATTTCAAATAAATCATGCCATGCACAATATCTCACTCCAATTGCTAAAGTCACTGAACGTTTGATACATGTTCTTGAATACTCTTATGGTAATAGGTACTCCTATTGTACCATCTAATCTTCTTCTAATTCCTATTATCTATTTCTTCCTTCTCGAAACGCCTCTAGACAGATGCAAAGCATGGAAACACAGCATTTGAGGCAAAGCTTCCGTCAAGACTTAAAGGTGGACCATTGGAAAAAATAATATCAAGAATGAAGCCGCTACAAAAAGATACAGCGAACAAATCAACTGAAGGTGGTGCTGTAATAGCAAACATTCAAAGTCCAAATTTGTTGTTTGTCACCGAAAATTACTTAGTATTGTCTTAACTGAATGAATTTACATCCACAAATCTCACTTTAAACAGACGTCTGCCTTACAATGCAGGAAGGTCTTTGACAAGCAGCAACTGGTGAAGTTTCTGTCATATCAAACCCAACTTGTATTTTCACACTAATAGTCTACAAAAGACATGTCTCAAATGAGAGTAAAATCTGTCTTAAAAAAATTTAAATTAAAACATCTTAACCAAATGAACGTCCAGCCTCGAAGAATTTATCCACAAACATAGGCAAATGACTATCTCCACTGACGCCAGCCTGCATATTCCAGAAAAAAAAAAAAAAAGGATCATTCACTTGCAAACTTATGCTCCTTTATGTAATAGGACACAGGATGCACTTGTTTGAGACTGAATGAAGAAAGATAGCATCCTTAATAACCAAGACAAAAACAATATATATCTATTTTGATCATTCCTACGGCACTGCAGCAGACTGTAGAAGTACTTGCTAGAATAATCTCTACAATGACTACTCTTTGATGTCATAACACCAGATTTGAAGAGAAGTACCTTAGATATTCCAATGGTTGAACAAATCTTACTGTAAACTATCGTCTCGGCTAACATGTGCATTGGCCATAATATGGCAGCAGCAAATCTTGCCCACAAACAATCCAACATTGAAACAAGAAAGGCGGGTTGCTTCGGATCTCTAGTCAGATATTTACCCTGCAAAATATCCTTCTTATACTGAAAGTCTGAAACTTAAGTGCAGCTCTTTTCACTAAATATTGATTACTAAAAATTTAATTTGTTTCTTTTATTTTCAGCAAGAATTCATAGACTAAATAAAAGTATTAAAAAATTTTCTTCATCTAACTTATTCCCTACATTGTAATGAATCAGTTGCGAAGGCTTAGGAATACCCCTATAGATGAACTAGCTTATTAAGTGAAGCCTTTCCTTTGATTGTTTTTGCTTGTAGTATATTGGAACATAAGGATCTGATGTTAGTAGTACCACCCAAACTAATGGACTTCAGGCTTGGATTTTCATGATTGCAAGTGCTACAATGTGCTTTACGGCACATTAAAGAGAAGGAAGCTTGCTTCAATAATTTGGAAAGACAATAAATCTAAGCAACAGAAGTCAGACAAGTTTCTAACTGAAGGCCATGAAAATAGGTCCAATCAGAAAATCTATCCCACTGACAAGCACTTAATTGTGGAAGGAGTTAATCTGTGCAGAGATATTGACAATCAGAGTCGTGTACAAAATAAAACAGTGCGGAAGAAAGAATTCTCCTTATTAGAAGCAGGGTTCATTGTGAGAGTATGGAATTACAATGGACAAGTACAAAACAATATAAAAGGTTGCAATGAATGCATAATTGTTGCTCATTATATTCAGACCAAACCCTACCAAAAGCATGGATATCGTTTTTAGACAAGGGCTGATAGGAATCCAGATAATTGAACCCAAAAATCTTCTTGATGCCATACTAAACTGATGAAGGAATATTGACTATTGCTATAGGAGCTTAACTGAAAAATGAGAGAGCAATGTCAAAATTGGTCTGACTGCCTTCACCGAGGTTGAGTGCCTTCGCTGAGGCGTGACCTCATATACCCCCTAGAAATCCATGAATGCCATACTGATCCTTACAAATGTAAGAGCTATAAGCTTGCGAGCAGTAGAGCCTGTAGATAACTGTTTTAGAATCCCCCTGCAGCAGCAAACCAAAAGCACAGTTAGATTGTACAATGCAAGGACTCCATATTTGTGAATGCGAATATGAAATGATCAATTGTGGCAGGATCTAATACTCCATTATAAGTAGGATACAAAACCGTGAAAAAAGAAATAAAACAAAATCTGACAATATGGGATCCAGTGTTATTATTGTGCTGTGTCAAACTATTTGTACAACACAGATCATTTTTACTCGAGCACCACATGTTTGTAGAACAGGTAGTGTCACAATGCATGTTTATCATGTGTTTGAATACGTTTAAACAGGTTAAAGAGCCCAGTTCGTACTCAACACTGTTACTTTTGAGTATAAATGGAGTAATCCAACTTAGACACAAAGAACAATAAGGAGGGCATGCAACCAAGTTATCCTGTGATTATGTGCCTTTGAGAGTTTCATAGGTCTATGCATCAAAAATTTCAGTCATCCTGAGACGTGCTTGTAGCTTTAATTGTATAATACAACATCGTTATGTTTATGCCCATTAATGAGAGAGATCCAGGTCATCTTGAGTCCTCAGGACAATTTAACAGATAGCGGTGCATTCCATGTCCTTTTTTTGGCACATTCTTTTGATCAAAATGCATTCCATTTTACTTAGTATAGGAAGCTTCAAGATGAGAGGCTAGCTTCATAGCAAGATTATTATGGAGCAGTTGAGCTTCAATGAACTCATATTATCAGACAAATTGCTTGATCCTGCTGTTGTGCAGGATCAAATGAGAATATGGGCAGCAGCTTGTTGTGCCTAGATAGTACCCAGATTTGGCGACTGCTTCAAAGAGTCAACAATCAATTTGGAAGGTGAAAGGGGGAGTTGATAACTGAAGCAAGAATTCGGTTTCTTTATAATCAATTGAATCACTACTTGCAACCCAGAAGCGTGCTGCCCTGCTGGAATCCTATGAAACGATTGAGTAGGGGAGATTCTGAAAAAGTGAAAATTATACTCCTCCAGAGTGTAACAACCTACAATCTGCAATCACTCATATGATAGAGAATGTCTACCCATTATAATAAACTACCTAGATACTCTTTTCAATGGACGAAATACCTGTAGAGTGTCTCATAAACTAGAGGTACTGAGATGAGATAGTGTGGTTGATATTGCCGCAAGTCCTCCTACAGTAAGGGTAAAATAGAAAATGAGACGAAAGATTCAATTCCTAGAAAAAGGCAGTTTTTCAGGATACTTGATGACTTCAACCAGAGAACTTCAGTATATGTGGTCTAGTGTCACTAACCCAAAAGCCTTTTTTTAACAAGCATCCAAAAAAAAAAAAAAAAAAAAAAAAAAAAAAAAAAAACACGAATATCTATTCTTTGATTTGTTCAGTGCTGTCTAAACAATGCAAGCAGAAATGATACAAATCTACCAGAAAACAGTACCTTCAAGTTCTTCACAGTCGTGTACATTTGCTCAATTCCATGTGTGAAAATGAAGACTCACAGGAACGTTCATAGATATGCCATGGCGGAAGCAAGCTCAGAAATCTATCCCCAGGTACCGCAGGTACAATATCCCACAAGTTTCTTATCTAGAAAAAAATAAATTATATAAGTGAACCTCCTCAACGTGCAGGTTACGCCTACCATGTTAGGTAGTATGGATTGGCTGCGGTCGCTTGCTGAGGTCTTATCGACCTCACCATGCTAAAAAAACAACATTGGAGCTATCCCAAGGCACACAAACAGATTGGAAGCACACAGAAGCATAAAGGACAGATCATGTGGAGATCCTATCGTCCTACTGTTTTGTGGATCATGAAGGTAGATTGTCCTTGGCAGACAGCCCTATATCAATTTTGGGCCAATTGGCATGCCATGTGAGCCAAACCCCACCAATGTAACTCTGCGAGGTGAGGCAGTGGCGGCAATACAACCTATTGTTTTTTCATAGAAAGGAGACATGAACTTCTATGTAGCAAAGTTTTCTTTAGTCACTATAGCATAAACCTCAAAAAGGAGGTAAAAGAAAATTCCCACATACTTCAACGCAGCTATTGTAGTTGATAAGAGTGCATGTGCCAATGTTTTCTGTGATCTTTTCATCTGGATCACATCTATAGAAAACATTAGATTAGTGAATACTTGACCTGAGTGGTGCCATGGTGCAAGTAATTAAGATATTACGAGGAGGACATCTTCTAGGATGGGGCTAGTAAAAAGAATCAAGATATCCCTAGGATGATCGAAGGAACTTCTTAAAGGATGGTAGAGACCCAGACTCTTTGCTTATGAAACTGATTGCAGAGGAGAAAGGGAAAATCATACAAAAGGGAGATATGTTAGAAGTATGCCCTAAAATTAATTAACTAATTAAAAAAAAATTAAAGCTTCATGCATGTGCACGAACACATGCACGAAGCGTAATGGTCAGCGGTTGCTGACCATTATGCACGAAGCATGGATGGTTAGCAACCGCTGACCATCATGCCAAGATCGTGCATGAGCGGTTGCTCATGCACGATCGTGTGCTTTGGACGATCAGCAACGGTAGCTGATCGTCCATTGATTAGCAACCGTTGCTGGTCAGTTTTTAATATAAAACTATTGAGGGATGAGAGAAAATGAGCTGTTGAAAAAAAACAGAGAAAAGTGTGGGCATGCTTCATGTGTTTTTAGAGATATACGAGAGTAATTTCTTTTTCTGAAAAGAGAGAGCAAATTGTGTGCGTGTTCTTGTGTCTTTGAGACGCAAGAAAGAAGAACGTTATCGCGTTCGGGTCATGACTATTGTACATCAAGGATACGACGGTTTGTTTCCACGTGATTGCTAGCACGATTGAAGTGGAGAATATCCGAAGGTTCTCTCTTCCGTTCGACGTTCGTTGTTGGTGTGTCTGAACTAGAGGTCCGACGCTTGTGGGACTCGAATTGTAGAACAACCGAACTGACTCGTTTCAAAGCGCGCTTCGAGAGGTATTTCGTTTAACTCCCTTTTATGTTAAGATCTTTGATTAAAACACACGAACAATGCCTAAGGAAAATCATGTGTAATATTTATCTTTGTTTCCGCTGCGTTTATTTTGATTTTTCTTATACATGATTCATGAAACCCCAACAGTGGTATCAGAGCCAAACTTAGGCGTTTTTCGTGCGTTTAATTGATTTGTAGTTCAAATATATTTTTGCGTTCTAATGGCCAATTTATTTTTGTTAGGAGAATTGGTTCTCTTACCTTTTATGTGGCCTATAGAAGTTGATTAATTTATGTGATAAATTTAATCAACTAAGCAAAAATTAGAACTAAATCAATTTTGAATCAAAAATCCATAACTTGTTATACTTTGTGTTTATATTCTACAAATGATATGCAGAATTTTATGCATGCCTTCCAGAGCTTTAAATTTTGAGTTTATGGCTCGTAAGGAAGGGTGGTGATCATGGAAAAATCCCTAATTGTTGTGATTGTTGTATGGATGAATGTATGATGATTACAGGTATTCTTTTTGGGGATGTAATTATTAAATGGAGGCTGTGTCCTTCTTTTTATATTTATTTTTATGAAATGTAATTTAAGTATAGTGTAGTATTTCAATTATTGATGTAAATACTACAAGAGAGGAGGAGCCATTGGAGGAGCCATTAAACCGGTGAGCTCTTTGGGCCCGGTCTTTGAAGAGTTCAAAGATTGAAGAAAAAGTGAAGAGCAGGTCCATATAATTAAAACATTAAAATGGCTAAATGGGTCTTTTTGGCTCGAGACCCATTGAATCATAATTCCATGATCACCACATAGGATAGATGTTTATGTGATATCTATTTATTTATTGTGTTTATGGTATCGTGCATGTTAAACCGGTTAATGTGCAAAGTGAGACCGTTAATAACGACCCAAATCTCCTTACAAAGAATATTAAGTCGAAACGGGTTTCGGACTCGTGGCCTTCCATCGTCGTGGTTTGATCCAATATTATAGTGGTTAATTAACCGTTTATGGATACATAGGGGTTGATTACCATTTATAATACTGGACCACTCCATTATGCATATGATGTTGTGAGGTTGGAGCCAAATGATTTCCAATAACTGTTAGGTGAGGGAATCATTTGTGTTTTCAATACTTGCATGAGACGATGGGCTAGACTTAACTATGATCATGATGCCAATAACTGTTAGGTGAGGCTTTCATGGTCTAGAGGCCGAAGTTATGATTGGGACTCGCATATGATGCGTTGAACAAGCTGGTTCACTCACTAAGTTCATAGGACACCAATAACTGTTAGGTGAGGTGGACTTTGGACTAGTGGGACTCCAATCCCCACTAGTAATCTTTACCCAACAAAGATTACCGCTTCCTATCTTAAGGAGTATGGGATTCGAATATAAATTTAGTGGGAGGATCTATTTCATTTAAAGGCCAAAATGAAATAGTTACTTTGAAAGATACAACAGCTAAC
Organism: Eucalyptus pumila; assembly: GCA_016097595.1. Classification (NCBI taxonomy): domain Eukaryota; kingdom Viridiplantae; phylum Streptophyta; class Magnoliopsida; order Myrtales; family Myrtaceae; genus Eucalyptus; species Eucalyptus pumila. Next base: position 40,532,967 of record CM027853.1, read on the forward strand.
AATTTATTTTCTGCAACAGATATATTATTACTCTGAAAATGGTGACCACAAACCCACTCGCTTCTATACTTGACAAGAATTGTTTGACTGGACCCAATTTCTCTGACTGGGTGAAGAATTTGAGAATTGTTCTCAATTCAGAAAAAATTGGGTATGTGCTTGATGAAAAGATGCCAACCTCCTTTCCTGAGGGTGGGACCCAAGAGGAGCGTGTCACTTATGATAAGTGGCGTGATGATGACTTAAAAGTTAGGTCATATATGCTTGCTTCGATGAATAATGAATTACAAAAGAAGTATGAATCTATGGAAGATGCTAGGTCAATCATTTTGCATTTAAAGGAATACTTTGATGAGAATGGTCGAACCTCTAGATATGAGATATCTAAGGCATTGTACCGTATGAGGATGGCTGAAGGATCATCTGTTAATGATCATGCTTTGAAAATGATCTGGCACATTGAAGAATTGGCTAGGTTGAATCTCGTTATGGACAATGAGTTAGCTGTGGATTTGATCCTCCAATCTTTACCTGATTCCATCTCTGGTTTTGTCCAAAACTTCCACATGCATAAGATGGAGAAAACTCTTGCTGAGTTACATAGCATGCTGGTAGTTTATGAGAAGGAAATGCATAACACGAGGCCAAATGTAGTGGCTATGGCTAAGGCTTCTTCTTCAAAGGGTAAGACTGTTTTAAAGAAGAATAAGTGGAAGAGGCCTGCCAAACCTGTTGTGCAACCAAAACCCATGATTGATAAATGGAAATGTCATTACTGTGGTGTCAAAGGGCACTGGAGGAGGAACTGCAAGAGGTACCTCGCGAGCTTGAAGGTCAAGCTCAAGAACCGACCTTATGAAGGTATGGTGTCTATGCTTATTGAAACCAATCTTATGGTTAGTGCTGAATCCAGCTCATGGGTTCTAGATTGTGCTGCAACTTCACATATTTGTATGTCTTTGCAGAATCTGGAAATAAGCAGGATGCTAAGGCGAAATGAGATTGTCCTGACGTTTGCCAATGGAGCAAGAGTTGCTGCATTAGCTATAGGGACTTTTCGTTTATATTTGCCTTCTGGACATGTATTGGTTTTAAAGAACTGTTTGCATTATAAGAATGCTGTTAGGAACATCATCTCTGTACCTCGTTTGGGTAAAGAGAATTATGAATTTTCTTTTGCTGATGATGTATGTTCTATTTATCATAATAGAATATGTGTTGGTTCTAGCTTATTAACCAACAATCTTTATACCATTACAATGTCCGGTAATGCGATTACCAATGTCAATAAGCAAAATAGAATTGATATAAATGCCATAACTAATAAACGCCCTAGAGACGGTCCAAATAAAAAGTATGTTTGGCATCTCCGATTAGGTCATATTGGAGAAGACAGAATTAACAAGTTGAGTAATGATGGATACATTGATCCTTCAAATTTTGAGTCATACTCGACTTGTGAGGCATGTCTTCTAGGAAAAATGACCAAAGCGCCTTTTGTGGGATAAAGTGCGCTAGCTGCTGACATATTAGAATTAATACATATAGATGTATGTGGACCAATTAATGAAACTGCTAGAGGTGGTTATAATTACTTCATTACCTTCACCGATGATCAGTCACGATATGGTTATTTATACCTCATGAAGTATAAATCTGAATCATTTGAAAAGTTCAAGGAATTCAAGGTTGAAGTTGAGAAACAAACAGGAAAATGTATTAAGGCTCTTCGATCAGATCGAGGAGGTGAATACCTTAGTACTGAGTTCCTGGACTTTCTTAAAGAGAATGGCATTTTATCACAATGGACACCTCCTGGAACTCCGAACATAATGGTGTATCGAACGAAGAAATCGTACTTTATTAGATATGGTACGATCTATGATGAGTTACATCGATTTGCCAATATCCCTTTGGGGATATGCCCTTGAGACTGCTGTATATATACTGAATAGAGTGCCGTCCAAATCTGTTCCAACTACGCCCTATGAGATATGGCATAGTAGAAAACCTAGTCTTAATCATATTAAGATTTGGGGTTGTCCAGCTTTCGTGAAAAAGCTAAAAATGGAAAAATTGGAGGCAAGATCTGAACAAGGTCGCTTCATTGGATATCCAAAGGAAACTCTTGGATATTATTTCTATTTTCATTCAAACCAAAGAATTTTGGTATGCAAGCACGCTTCTTTTTTGGAGAATCAGTTCGTCCAAGAAAGTGGTGCTGGGCGAAAAATAGTCTTACAAGAAGAAAATAATGAAGTATCAAACAACCGAGTTCGATACCAATCTCGATTCGATGGGAGCTTCGATACACAACCTCTTAGGAGAAGTGCGAGAACGTCTCGCCCACACCTGCTCGTTATAGACACTCGGTTGATCATATCGAACCATTATTCATTGTGAATGATAGTGATCAACCCGGTGATCCTAAAACCTATGAGGAGGCGATGTTGGACATCGATTCGGTAAATGGCTAGAGGCCATGAAATCCGAAATGGATTCAATGTATTCCAATGAGGTTTGGACCTTGACTTGACCTGCACGATGGTATTGTACCAATTGGTTGTAAATGGATCTTCAAGAGGAAGATGAATGTTGAAGGTCAAATTGGAATTTACAAAGCACGTCGGTGGCGAAAGGATATCGTCAAAAAGAAGGAATTGATTATGACGAAACTTTCTCACCTGTGGCCATGCTAAAATCCATTCGGATTATGTTGGCTATAGCTGCACACCTTGATTATGAGATATTTCAGATGGATGTCAAAACGGCTTTTCTAAATGGTTTTCTCGATGAGGACATCTATATGGAACAGCCACGGGTTTTGAATCCAATAGTGAAAAACGAAAGGTGTGTAAGCTTAAGAGATCTATTTATGGACTCAAACAAGCCTCCAGAAGTTGGAACATCCGTTTTGATGAGGTAGTCAAATCGTTTGGCTTCATCAAAAATCCGGATGAATCTTGTGTATATAAGAAGATCGTGGGAGTGCAATTGCATTTCTGGTTTTGTATGTCGATGATATACTTTTGATTGGAAATGATGTACCAATGATATCATCGATAAAACTATTCTTGTCACAGAAATTCTCCATGAAAGATTTAGGAGAGGCAACCTACATTTTAGGTATCAAGATCTATAGAGATAGATCAAGACGATTGATTGGCCTCTCACAATCTACGTACATAGACAAAGTGTTAACACGGTTTAACATGCAATGTTCCAAGAGAGGATTATTGCCTTTTAGGCAAGGGATCCGTCTTTCTAAGGAGATGTGTCCCAACACTCCTGAAGAAAGAGAGCGAATGGCAAAGGTACCATATGCATCCGCTATTGGAAGCATAATGTATGCTATGCTATGTACTAGACCTGATATTGCGCATGCTGTAAGTATTACTAGCGAGATATCGATCTGATCCAGGAGAAGAGCACTAGATAGCAATCAAGAATATTCTTAAGTACTTGCGAAGGACTAAAGATTTATTCTTGATATATGGAGAAGGAGAATTTAAAGTTGTAGCTTATACTGATTCCGATTTTCAATCGGATCCTAATGATTATAAGTCTACGTCTGGGTTTGTCTTTACATTCAATGGTGGTGCAGTTAGTTGGAAAAGTTCCAAACAAAGTATAACTGCCGATTCCACCACTAAAGCAGAGTATGTAGCTGCTTCTGAAGCAGCAAAGGAAGCCGCTTGGATGAAGAAGTTTATTTCTGAACTTGGAGTCGTTCCTTCAATTGAGTAACCGATCACATTGTTTTGTGACAATAATGGGGCGATAGCTCAAGCTAAGGAACCAAGGTCTCACCAGAAGTCCAAGCATATTGAGAGACGCTTCCATCTCATCAGAGAAATTGTTAGGAGAGGTCATATCGCCTTGCAAAAAATTGCCTCAGCAGAAAACGTGGTAGATCCCTTCACTAAGGCCTTACCTCAGTCTTCTTTTGAAAGACATATTGATAAAATGGGTTTGAGGTACCAGACAAGTTGGCTTTAGTGCAAGTGAGAAATTGTTAAATGTATGCCCTAAAGTTGCTATGTAATAGTTACATATTATGGATTTCAGTTGTACTTTCATTATTATTATTAATGGCAATGATGTATTCATTCATTTGTCCAATTATTTTATATTAATGAATGATTCCATAAGATCAGTTGCAACTAGACCTGTTCTTGAGACGTCAAGAATATATGTGACTGGTTCATAGTTAGACTGAATCTTTAAATCGTTCCCGGTCGATGGATTATTGAGTGGATGTTAATAATCTTGTTGAGGCCGGTGTGTTCTTAATTTCGCCATTAAGTATTGGATACTTAAGGGAATGATGAGTCACATGTCATTGGGTATTATGATGCCTGAGTTAGAACACAGGTGTTTGTATTAGACAAATTCACTAAACGTGACACATATAGAACGATTAGCGACATGGAAGCTTTTAGCGTGGTCAATGTCTAATTATTCATGCTTTGGTCTTGTGTAAATAATCCTTAGACCTGAGGCACAGTGTTGACTTGTGTATTGAACAACTATGGTTCACGGGTGCACATAATGCCGGGTCGTTGATCCGTCTTTATACCTGATGGTCATAGTTTGTTCATATACGAAGTTACACGTGTGCGCAATATGGAATCTGTCTCCTTGTTATATGCAAAGTATGATAATGATGTCCTATGCGATCTAATTGTGACACTGCATTGAAATCCTCGGCCGGGGTTGTAACCGAGAATAAATTGTTTATGTCTCGAATAAAATGCATGTCAATTAGATTTGTGCATATGATCGAATTAATGACTTGACAAATATTCCATGGTCTTTGTTTGATCGGGACATAGTAAGACAAAGGGATTGAATTACACTGTAGCCAAAGCTGACAGATTCATTATGTTCTTAAAGTATTCACACTATCTAGGTAGTCATGACATATTGCTAGATGTCAATCATGGCTTGTAGGACCTAAAAGATTAATCGGGACAATTAATTCTTTTGGAAGTACTAATGTGTTAGTACAAGTCTTACTACCAGCTTAGTGATGAACCTAGGGATGTCACACACCATAAACAATTAGGATGACGTGGAACAAGAGAGAAATATTATTGCAAATGTGTTTGCAATTACTGCAATTGAATTGAGTCGATTTGAAATTAAATTAAATGAGATTTAATTTAATTTGTATTATAGTCACGAGCCTACTTGCATATGATGCACACGCATGCCCAAAGTGGATATATGTTAACATACCAAACAAGTTGGCTTTAGTGCAAGTGGGAGATTGTTAGAAGTATGCCCTAAAATTAATTAACTAATTAAAAAAAAAATTAAAGCTTCATGCATGTGCACGAATTCGTGCACATGCACAAAGCGTAATGGTCAGCAACCATTATGCACAAAGCATGGATGGTCAGCAACCGCTGACCATCATGCCAAGATCGTGCATGAGCGGTTGCTCATGCACGATCGTGTGCTTTGGACGATCAGCAACGGTAGCTGATCGTCCATTGATTAGCAACCGTTGCTGGTCAGTTTTTAATATATAACTATTGAGGGATGAGAGAAAATGAGCTGTTGAAAAAAAACAGAGAAAAGTGTGGGCATGCTTCATGTGTTTTTAGAGATATACGAGAGTAATTTCTTTTTCTAAAAAGAGAGAGCAAATTGTGTGCGTGTTCTTGTGTCTTTGAGATGCAAGAAAGAAGAACGTTATCGCGTTCGGGTCGTGACTATTGTACATCAAGGATACGACGGTTTGTTTCCACGTGATTGCTAGCACGATCGAAGTGGAGAATATCCGAAGGTTCTCTCTTCCGTTCGACGTTCGTTGTTGGTGTGTCTGAACTAGAGGTCCGACGCTTGTGGGACTCGAATTGTAGAACAATCGAACCGACTCGTTTCAAAGCGCGCTTCGAGAGGTATTTCGTTTAACTCCCTTTTATGTTAACATCTTTGATTAAAACGCACGAACAACGCCTAAGGAAAATCATGTGTAATATTTATCTTTGTTTCCGCTGCGTTTATTTTGTTGATTTTTCTTATACATGATTCATGAAACCCCAACAAGATAAACAGAGGAGAAGAATGTCTCTTTGCCATTTTGAGTGTAAATTCTTGGTGCCGTGATCTCTTTTGTATAGTTTGGCTAAAGCTCAATATATTCTTAATTTCTACCAAAAAAAAAAAAAAAGAGGAGAAGAATGTACCAGAAAGCAAATTAAAGTGAGACAGATAAATAAAGTACTCGAATTGAATTGAGAGAGAGAGAGGTCAAACTTCTGAGTGGAACCTATAAACACCATAGGAGACGCAACATGTCATGAACTAGGTAATTTGCTTTGACAGAAAATACAAAATAAGTGACAAAAAGATAATATACTTAAAACTATGTCGAGTCATGAAATTCATAGAAGGAAAGATCTTTTACCCTGTACAGCAATTACAAGAATGCATGAATGGATGTGGAACTACTGCTTAAACACTGTACCCATTACATTGAGGATATTGCTGCTCCTAGGACAGAATCAGACAGATAGTCTATGGGTTTCGTCGTGTATTTTTAGATACGAACAATTATGTTGTTTTGTAAGAATTAAACTTTTTTCTGCATAACTAAATTCAAAGAAGAAATATGCAGCAGTTGGCAGCCCTTTTCTCGTATAGCATCAAGATCGAGCATATCACATTAATGGTACCTAAAGAAGAAACAAATTGCCTCAGAGAATGATAAACCTGATGCAACAAATTGACATGCGTTAATGTAACGCCCTTTGGATTTCCAGTTGTCCCACTGGTGTAGATAAGCGTAGCAACATCATCAGAGCTGATAAGTCCATACTTGCCTTGATTTCCTGCAATTGAACAAGCTCGACCCTTCAAGAAGGAAAATAAAATCATGTAAAATGTAGCATTCAAGGTTAGTTTTTGATGACAAGGTCTTAATTACTGAAATTTTCCTTCACAATATGTTTGCATGTTGCTAACCCTGTGCAAAACAGGGCAGCAAACAATACACTCTTTAAACCTGAGATACCAATCTCACTCATAGTCGAGTGAGACTTAGCCCTTGCTCCACTTGGTCCTAATAATCACTGTTGAAAGCTCTTCCTACACCTATCCCTTTGTCCTCATTGCTAGAATAAATGGTTCCACTGTCATCAAACAGACCCATCATTTGTTGGATATTACCTGCTACACTACAAGCTACTTGCATATAGTGAAAACGGTAAAAGTTTGAAAGAGAATGTCAAACAGACTTTAGTCCACTTCTAAATCATTTCTGGCTTTAAAGGTCTGGTGTAACTTGCAGTCAACTCAATATATTTGCTTTATGATACCTGACTTTAATTAATTGAAATGACTGGAAAAGCTGAGCAGAATGGATACATTCTGATCCTGAAACATCTTGCCTACATCACAGATTTAATAAAGCACCCTTAGACAACCAATTATTGAGTAATTTGTCTTGACAGAATGTAAATCCTCTCTGTAATTGGACTTCCCAGTACCCTATGGTCTGCTAGAAGTACTGAATGCAGTGAAGACATGTCTGTAACTTACAGGTGTCCTTGGAGTCAAGCAAAGATTTACGCCAGTCCTGCCCCAGATTTATCATTTCATTGTAGCTAAAGATGGGCATGTCTTCTGTTCCTTTAATAGAAAAGGATGCTTTATCACCCCATAATAGAATGAGAAATCTTATAGTTGCCTTATCACAGAAGACTTCTGCAATCCGATTGAACAATTCAGGACTATCAACGGCAAGAGCAACACTGTAGTGATTCCAAAAAAGGAATTAATAGTGGCCTAGCCTTTCATTCCATTAAGTTAACAAGAGAAGCAGAGAGCCACATCTAAAATTATGATCGCACAATGAGGCAACATACTCAAAATCCAATAGTGACTTGAGCTTTTCCACATCATCTTCGATCACAGATGCTGATATCTGACCAAGATTGGCTCAGTTTCCCATGCAAATTCTCACGCCAACAAAGTTATTCATACTAGAGACAGATTGAAATGAACAGCAGCACTACTTGATCAAATTAATTGTCACTCCATTTGAGGCACAGATTTTGCTAGTCATATTTGTCAAAACTGTACGCACACAATTCAGCTACTATTTTCTTCCTTTTTATCCTCTTGGAACATCAAGCCTTTGCAGAAAATGACTAATTATCAGACACATTCAGTGCACACCCATACACACTAGCTACAGGGATACCAATTTCCTGATATTTATTTCTTGAGCTGCTTATCCCATGTTCCTTTGCTGTGGCATGATGGCGTGAAGTTTAAGATAGGGAGCAATGGACATACCATGAAGCGCATAAACAAAAGCTGTATAGTCCTGCTTGATTTAAGAAATTCATTATGAGATCCCAATTCCCAGCTTCCATAGAAATCTTTTGCACAGGACTTTAGATGCTTAAGCTTTTCTTGTGAAAGAAATGTGAGTGAAACTTTTCCTAACCACATTTATAGCTCCCATGGTCATTATACCTAGCCATAATAACATAAACAATGAGTTTAAAGCTGATGAACATCTACGCATGCAAAAGAATGACATACAGATGAAGATTGAGCGAGCACATGTCCCATCATCTTAATGTAAAATTAGTAGAGTAAATTCAATGTTATAAGCTTTTCTGGATAATGCTGTTTCATAAGTACCTTTTGGGAAGACGGGCATGAAACTCTTATGCGCTGCAACTTAAAAAAAGAAGCTACACAAAACACCAGAAGCACGAGACACCACCCCACCTAGGAGGACAACTTCATTTCAATTGGTAGTAGGGTACTTTCTAGAATAAGCTATTGGTAGTATAAAGAAAATCTTAGGAAGTGCAGACTACTGAAGTTATTATACGAAAAAGCAGTCTTCTATTCATTCTTCGGAATTGAGATAGGTTTTGTAACCATGAAAAGCAATAATACATCTCTGACTAATTAGCACTGAGTTTTGATCTATGGGCAGTTGATCAAGACTAAGAGCATGAGGAAAATTACCAGGTTTTTTAGCAAAACAAAGTAAATAGGACAAGATAAATGGGCATACTGAGATATCTGAACAGTTGAGGAACCAAATATATGAAAGTACGGTAACAAAAAGTTATCACTGAGCAGGAAACTTCTGTTGAAGGAGCAATAGGCATCCTTTTCTCTCTCTTCCTTTGTCCTTATCCACTAACTTATAGGGGCAATTTGGTCATTTCACCTTGCACAATTTACCAATCTGTCCTTGGGCTGAAACTGGTGGATGGGCTTAAGAAATGGGTTTGGCCATGCATAAGAGTGGGCTTGGAAATTGATTGGGCTTGAAATGACTAAGGTTTGGCCCATGGGCTTTAAAAGATGAATAGTTGGTTTGGGCCTAATGGGCTCATTTGCTTGCTTTAGGCCCACTATGGTGGCTGTCCCACCTTGGTCCTAAGGCCCACACTGGCTCGGCCCGGCCCACGTCCTCACAGGCTCGTTTCCTCAATCCAAAAATCCCTTTCTCAATTGCTCGGCTTAACTGACACTGTCAACTGTCAAAGTAGCTTCATTCAAAGTCCATCCCAGATGTTCCCAATAATTAGAAGCCCAATCTTTAGTTCTCATGCCATGTCAATTTCGCTTAACACCATTTTGGGTACAGCTCAGACTGACGGGCGGCTTTGAGGATTCCCGCGTAATCGACTCGTGTCAAATCACATTCAAGACATCTCGACGCATGGATGTCCTTGACTACATGAAATTACGGAGAATAGATTCTTATTTCAAAATATACGATTACTAGGAATTGACATAAGGTCGTTTGTGGATTCGATAACAGTAAACGTAATCACTCGTCGTTCTATTATGTTTTGTCCGTGAATCAACTTCTAGTCGTCCTTCGAATCAGCATGCCTATCTACAGGATCGTCCTCACGCAAGTCTCATGGTCAAGTCATTTTTCCAGGTATAGTCCTTTAGTCGTACGAGTTCTGTCCTCATTAGCCTTTTCCCTCAAGGTCAGTATCTTAGGAGTAATCAATTTCGAGTGAGATCAACCAACAATTCATTGACGAAATTCACATTCTTTCATTCCTCAGAGGACTCGAATTTCAGGATGTCACATAATGGCTGAACTGGACAAAGGAGAAATTGGACAGCAAGAATTATGAGATATTGACTATAAAAATTCAATATGTGATGGAAAATAAGAAGCACTAAAATCTCTTAATCAAGTTATGGAAAAACTTGAGGATGCTCTGTGTTACCTTAAGCTAGTTGAGGACCGCATTTTGGCAGTTAAGCCAAAAACAGATATTTGTGAAGAAAAAAAGAAGAGAACTTATAATTTTATTTGATTAAACTTAAATTTGAAAATTCATAAGATACTTATTATGTACGCTGGTCTTCTTCAATTACCATTTCACGCATCGTGTTGAAATTCTCTAACTATTATTTGTGCTGAAATAGTAGTGGGTTTTCTTTATCATAGGACGAAATATGTATGTGTATATATATGTATGTATGCATGTATGTATGTATGTGTGTGTGGGGGGTATTATAAACTTGTTACCCCAATTCTTTTATACCAAAAAATAAAAAAACAAAATAGTCATTCTCATGCATGCAATAAAGAAGAGAAATTATAATTTTATTTGATTCAACTTAAATTTGGAAATTCATAAGATACTTAGTATGATTATTACGCCTGTTTTTTTTTTTTTAATTACCATTTCATGCATCATGTTGAAATTTTTCTGATTATTATTTGTGTTGAAATGGTAGTGGGTTTTCTTTATCATACAAAGAACTGTGTGTGTACATATATGCATGGTATTATAAACTTGTAACCCCAATTCTTGTATACCAGAAAATTAAAATAAAAATGGCATTGTCGTGTGTGTAATAAAGAATAGAAATTATAATTTTATTTGATTCGAATTAAATTTGGAAATTCATAAGATACTTAATATGATTATTATGCCGGTCTTTTTTAAATTACCATTTCACATGTCATGTTGAAATTCTTTTGATTATTATTTGTGCTGAAATAGTAGTGGGTTTTCTTTATCATACAAAAAGTGCGCGCGCGCATGTATATATATATATATATATATGTTTGTGCGGTATTATAAACTTGTAACCTATATTAATTACATTGCATTAATCATCAATTGGTTTTAATTGATTATATTTCTGTTAATTAGTATAATTTTTATCTGTAAATAAATTTTAACTAGTGCATGAAACTAAATCCATATCATTTAATAAAAATGTAATATCTTAGAAAATCAACAATTCCTAATACATAAAAGTTGAAAGGACGTCAATTCAATACAAAACCAATGCACAAAACAGGAAAAATACTGATTTTGTAAATATTCAAAGATGAAATGACCGTTAAGTTTATTGTATAAGTTTAACCATAAGGAAATGTTGCTACTCAATAAATGAGAATTGCCGTTTTGTAACTTGGCTGAGGTGTCTTAAATCACCTCAATGATTAGAATGGAGAACTTATTTAGGCTTCGTTTGTTTAGCAAAAAATGATTGCTTGTAGTACTTACAAAAATAAATAAATAAAAATATTTCGATTATCTACAAAGATTTTTAGACATGAATTGTTATTCATAAAAGAAATATCTTTCATTGACTATTATTTCAAGCGTTATAAACGATTAATTTTAGGAAAATATTTTATAAATCATTCATTTTTCATAAAATAGATGGACCATTAGTATTATGGACGATGTGAAGACTAGTAACTGTACGATTTATTTGTTTTGCATTATTCACAAAACCAAGCATGCTACTGAGAAAAGTCTATTGGTCCTCAAGGAACTATATCCCAAAAGATTAAATTTCAATTATTCATTGAAAACTTTCGAAGTCTCCACACACCAAGGTACTGACAAAAATGTAGGTTCTTCATACGCATGATGTTTCGAAAGGAATGTTGTTGTTCGAGGAACGAGCATTTTGTAAGGTATAAAGACTAGATTTCAAATTAGACTCATAAATATTCCCCTCTTTGTTGCATTTCATGTTTTTTGCAAGTGAGTAGTATCGTGATCCATAAAACTGAGTTTAATGGCATTTCCATAATTACTTTAAGCTAGAGCGAGAATTTAGTCAATTTGCAAGTTGAGGGTATTTTGGTCATTGTTTGAGCCTATGGGTACTTTGGTTATTGTCATGAGATTGGCCCAAGGTGGTCCAAGCTAGCCTCGGTGAGAGACAAACTACATTATTTCCTATGTTAAAGATAATTATCATAATTTCTTTTGATTATCAACATCTCTCAAAATTGCACATATATTGCACGTATATTGTATGTATATTGTGCATAATCTTGATTAAGATATTATCTTAGGATAGTTATATGAAATAGTTTATAAATAGGATGATGTACTCTTCATTAATATGAACATTAAAATATATACAATTTCATATTTCTTTCTTCTGTTTATTATTATTATTATTATTATTATTATTATTATTATTATTATTATTATTATTATTATTATAATACTCTTCTTCTTCTTCTTCTTCTTCTTCTTCTTCTTCTTCTTCTTCTTCTTCTTCTTCTTCTTCTTCTTCTTCTTCTTCTTCTTCTTCTTCAGATTAAATGTATATAGCATATATATTACCACTTGATTATGCATAACCTTGAATTACAAGTTGGATTCATAGACATTTCCCTCTTGTTAACAATTTGTTGCATGTTGTGTTTCTGTATGTGAGTAGCATCATCACCAGTTAAGAATATTTAGCACTTTCTATTAGATATTTTCCAATGTTAAAGATAATTATGATGTTTTCTAATAATTATTCGAATCTCTCAAGATTAAATGTATATAGCATATATATTACCACTTGATTATGCATAACCTCGAATTACAAGTTGGATTCATAGACATTTCCCTCTTGTTAACAATTTGTTGCATTTTTTGTTTCTGTATGTGAGTAGCATCATCACCAATTTTAGAGGCATTTTGATTAACAGGAGCATTTAGGCAATTTTCTACGTCTTGAAGGTATTTTGGTTATCATCATGAGATTGGCCCAAGGGGGTCCGAGCTAGCTTTGGCAAGAGACAATCTACATTATTTCCTATGTTAAAGATAATTATGATACTTCATTGTGATTATTTATATCTCTCAAGATTGCACATATATTGCATGTATATTATGCATAATTCTGACTGAGATATTATCTTTGTATCGTTATCTAATACGGTTTATAAATATGATGATGTATTCTTCATTAATATATACATTGAAAAATATATAAATTACATATTTTCTTCTTCCATTTATTATTATTATTCTGAACTCATAAAGGATATTTAGCACTTTCTATAGGGTATTTTCCTATGTTAAAGATAATTATGATATTTCTTATTAATTATTCGAATCTCTCAAGATTGCACATATATTGCATATATTTACCATTCGAGTATGCATAATCTTGAATTACAAATTGGATTCATATATATTCCCCCCTCATTAACGATTTGTTACATTTCACGTTATCATATGTGAGTAGTATCATCACCCATAACATTGAGTTTAAGGGCACTTCGATAATTACTTTAAGCTAGAGGGAGCATTTAGTCAATTTTCTAAGTCTTGAGGGTATTTTGGTCATTTTACAAATATTTCTGATTTTTCTAAAATTTTATCATGCATTTTATGAATTTTTTGAGTTCTTTTTATCAATTTTCTTAATTTTTAATTTTTTATTTATTATCTTTAAATATTGAAGATGGACTTCGTACTGCGTCAGTTGCTGGTCTGACCTGGACCCTAACGGTCCGGGTTGGGTCCGAAAGTGAACAAGGCCCGGTCCAATTTTGCTAAAAACTCAATTGAGCCCACAACTACCTCACCTACGACTTTTCAGCCCAGCCTCCATTATAAATTATTTCCCTGCGCAAATCTTCTTCCTCCCAAGCTCTCTTCCCCCCACACCTTCACCCAAAGCTATAAAAATTCCCTCCCCGAATCCATGCTCTAACAACAGCAACTTTGCTTTCTATTTTTACCATTTTCGTTTTTTTTTTTAAATGTTAGGCTTGCCTTTCTTTTAATTTGCACATGGCAGGTAATACATGACTAAGTAAGAAGAAAACCGGTAAAGCAAGTTATCTTGTGAGTAGGAAAGCTCACCTTTCCATCCATTTGGTGAGAGCGCAAGAGTGAGAGAGAGGAAGCTGGAGCGAATTGAGCAAGAGAGGGAGCTAAAGCGAAGGTAGCGAACAAATCGGGAACTAAAGTGAGTGAGAGAGAGATTGAAGCAAGAGGCAGACTATGTTTGCTGAATATGTCAATGCTAGGTGTATGAAACATAGGTCCTCCTTCATGACTTCCTTTGATAATCGGCGAATGACATATGTATATATTTCAGCACTATATATTAATGAAGAATACAATATATTTATAGACTTTATTAGATAACTATTTTATGATAATATATCAATAAAGATTATGCATACTCAAATGGCAATACATGGGCAATGTAAGTATTATCTTGAAATGTACAAATAATTTATATGAAATATCATAATTATCTTTAGCATAGGATACATATATAGATTTGAGCGGCTTCTTGAGATGGGTGGACGAGCAAAGGAGGGGCAAAATTGGTACTTAGTATATTCAAGTTCCATGTATTGAAGCCATGGATAGTGTTCAGAGAACGAAACAATGATTTTTTATACATGAGTTCTTAGGAACAACAAGTGACGCGGACTCCACAATATATAACATGTTTCATTTGAATTGCTCCAGACTAATCAAGTTCTTATGAATTCGCATTTAGATTAGATTGAAATAGATATACTAAAAGTTCTAAAATTTATTACGAAAGTATAATTAAGCTGTAAAACCTAAAAAAAGAAAAATCAAGTTTTTAAACTTGTTAAATTGGTGCAATCTCATCTCTTTAACTCCATCTATTTTTGCTAATAGAAACAAATTACATGTTTTTTTAATTTAATTATTCTTTCTTCTTTCTTTTGTGGTGATGACGTGGCTAAAAATATGAAGCATAAGCCTAAAATAATGTTTTTTTTTTGGTAAATAGTTCAAAATAATGTTGTTTTGGTTTACATCTGATTTTTTTAATCCAAATTTTATATAAATTAAACTAGAAATTAGCTTCGGTAAAAGCTAAAAATTAGCTCAATTTTTTTTTTTTTTTTAATGTTGAGAAACCCATTTTTCCTTTTTTTTGTAGGTATAAATTTATACTTTCAGGGATATTTCAAGATTTAAAAAATGAAACTAGTTAGCATATGCATCTTGGGATAGGTTGTTTTTAAGATTTAAAATATGAGGTCTTGATCTACTCTAACTAGGCATATTGATAAGCTCTTTCGTTGACTATTAATCAATAATTTCAAGAAAAAAAAAGGAAATTCGAAAAACTGTTCCTTAGGTGCAGTTCTAATGCGGCGCAAGGTTATTCATTAGGACGAAATTTGCAAAATAGTCACTTATTATATAGTTTTTCAATCTTAGTAATGCCAATTTCATTCATTATATTAGTATATAGGATGGTATTTGAGGATTGCTAATTTCCCTCATCTAACTATTGTATAACGCAAAGAGGATCTCAAACTGTTAAGGGATCACAGTTTTTTTTTTCTCCAAAATATTCTCAGTTAGTTATGTTATGAATATTTTACCCATGAACAAGCGTAAATTAATGTTTTTTATTTTATCTCTCACGTGCTCCAGTTTTAAAATTAGAATCTTTTTTTTTTTTATCTTATAGAAAACTTTAAGATAAAATTTCCAATCTTGAAATATTTTCTTTTTTCACATACACGTGTCAATAATTACTCTATAGTAATTAGTAATCCAAAAACGTCATAATAAAGATGTTAAATTTACAAAGATGCAGCATATGCACTTTTGGTCGTATACATGTCAAACTCAGTGGTTGCTTTTCAAACTCAATCTTTTTTGTTTAAGAAATTTAGTGATTGCGCATGCTTCATTTAAAATTAATCATAATATCCAATAGCCAATTCATGGGAGCTTATAGATGCACATAATTTATATACTAAATTGAATCTGAATTTTAAATTTGAATGATCTCACGAACATCCCACGGATTTCATTGTTATGCACCAATGAGTTACCTTAACATATGCCTAAATGTCGAAGAAAAGACTTTTACAATCTTGCCTTTTCCCCCTGTTATCTTAAAATTACTCTTGTGGCAAACTCTACTATATCTTAGGCCAATTTGGAGCAAACTTGCACACACGACTTTTTTCCCCTTCTTTGAAATAGCGATCAAATAATATCTTGAATTAGTTTTCACGCATTATAGTAATTCTATCTCTCCAATCTAGTAAAAAAAGGTCATCCATGACGAGACTAGAGAATTCATAAGAAATTATTTTTTTTGTAATCTGACTCAATGTAAGTGCACCAAGCAAGAAACGAACTTGAGAGTCCGCATTTGAGATTCAAGATGACCATATCCGTTCATGTGGGAAGATTTTGACGTCTGTCTGATGCAAATGCTTATGGACTTTCATAATTTTTGGATGATTATTCTTCATTTTTTCTTGTCTTTGTTTTCTCATTCTTTTCTAATCTATTGAACGCCATGCCTTCACCTTATTCAAGGCGCCCTTGCGAGTGATTTTTTTTTTTTTTTAAATGCACTGTCGAGCTCTTCAAATAACTGGCAATCAAGTGAATAATTAATAATTGTGCGTATCATATTTAGCTCAAACCTTATCAGATAAATGTAGGATTAGGTAAGAATACTAAATTAGAGATTAATATGCGCATTTGATGGTTTTTTTCGGTTGAAGTGCATCTCATGATTCAAAATATACAAATTTCTTATCACCGTTGTCAAACGTTGAAATTAACTTACCATAGTTGCAAAAATCTTTAGGACAAAATATATACAAAAGACTATTTCTTTCATAGTTTGAGTTAGTGATTACCATCTAAAAAATTGTAAATCGCCAAACCTTGAAAATAGTTCGACATCGGCAAAAGTACACTCCAAGTGCCAAAACTTGGCACAGATGGACACTTAAGTGCCAAAAGTTTGGAAAGTGATACTTAAGTACCAAAATTGGAGCAAAATGGATTACTTAAGTGCCACTTTGGCCAAACTCTAGCCAAAATATCGATGTGGCGATTTTCCGGCGAAGGAAGTGCAAAACAACGCCACTTTGCACACTGACATGGCTAGACAATACAAAAACGGCGTCGTTTTGGTGTTGACGTGGTAAAAAAAATATATAAAAAATAATTAAATTAAATTTAAAACTAAATTTATTTAAATTATTTTAAAAAAATAAAAATAGTAAAAAACTAAAAAATAAAAAATATTTTTTAAAATAAATTTAATTTTATTTATTTTTATATTTATTTTTTTTACTATGTCAGCACCAAAACGGCATCGTTTTGCACTTTCTTCACTAGAAATCGCCACATCGCATTTTGGCCAGATTTTGTCGGGAGTAGCACTTAAGAGATTCATTTTGTTCCGATTTTGGCATTTAAGTGTCACTTTCCAAACTTTTGACACTTAAGTGTTCCTCCATATCAAGTTTTGGTACTCCAGATGTCTGTACCTCATATGACATCGCTCCGGAATTCATTGAATCAAAACAGATGCAATTTTTTTGTTTTTCAATCATACCACTCTGCTGTTCAATCGAATAGATTAATACAGCTACTAAAGCTATTCAGATTCTTCACATGCTCTAAAACTATTCATTTAATTGAGAAGTGCATAATCCCATTGCTTATTTCTCCGCAACAAATGCTTTTCCTCTTCGCGCTTTGCTTTTGCCCGATCGAGAACCTTGGCGAAATCCTCTTGTGCGCAAAGTTGAGGCCGAGTCACAAGACTCACAGCCATCGCCTCCGAACAGTCTAGCGTCCATGTCTCCAGGCCACAGCCCAAGCGTCGGACATAGGGTTCATAACTAGGGTTTGTTAAGTTCAATGTAACTCAGAGGTCATTGCTCACCAAATGATCCTCTTGTGCTACATATCACACACGCCCGTCTTATAGTTCATATGATGGTCAAGTTTATAATTTCTAGCTATTGCTGGAGTAGAGTGTTGGGAATGACTGATCCCCGAAAAACCGGATTCGACACTAAATCGAACCCCTAAATCAATGCGGAAGACGAGCTCGGGAAAAATAACACGTATCACCGATCCTAAAGCACACCACGGATTCGAGCGTACCTTTTAGCCACAGATTAAACACCGACGCTGATAGAGGAAGAAAATCTGGCCTTGTTCGATCCGATGAAGCAATGAAGGGAAGAAAAATTACCGGAGCCTTACTGTTTTTCTTTTGTCCTTTGAAGAGAGAGAGAGAGAGCGCGGGAGAAAAGCGTATGTACGTTTGTTTCCAACAGGTGTCATCTCTCTCTCTCTCTCTCTCTCTCTCTCTCTCTCCCTTTTATACCTTCCCTCATCCACGGGCCCTATTCCTGTGGACCGAGCCTTTTGGGCCCAGCATGGGCGGATGGGCCTTAAGCCCAATACTAATAAAGCCTTCATCTCCCACTCGCACATGGTGGGCCGAACAGGATTCTCTTTACCTCTTTTCAACATTCATACCGGTGAATAATCCGTGCGACCAGCATACTTTGAGAGCTCGTTGCTATACATCTGTTAGGGAATATATAGCAGCTCATAATGGGCGTCACACTCTGAGTAGATTTAGTATGCAGTACCCTAGATCGATCGATCACATGTTATATCTCTCTTGATCTCTTTTAAACATGATATGTATATTGTATTCACAATTATAATTATCACAAAGACAATCATAATTGGTCGACCAGTGAATAAAAAACTACAATGTGATTCCTCAAAAAACGATCTTCCTCTTTCCTTCAAACTCTCAATTTCAGTTCAGCTTGCTTTTCTAGAAATGTCCCATTAGATCGAATCAACTCATGACCATTGGCAACATCCTAAGATAGCAAACACTAAATAGAAACCTTGAGAATAAGTAAAAGTTATGAGGGCACTAAAATTGAGGAACCTTTTTCCTCAAGAGTCTCACACGTCATAAAAGTTGAGATTAAACTTTTTGCCACTCTTATTGGTCGTCTTATGCATACGTAGTATGAAATATGTATTACGGTATTAACTCCTTTCCCATGGAGCGTATGTCTACACCATTCAATACCGTACAAATAATAGTTCAGACATACCCAATGTCTAACTTGAGTTCACGTATCTACTCTTTTACAAAATTTATCAGAACTCACATCTGGCATCTTAGACAGATAAAGTAAAATATGTGGGGTATTTTACTTTCGGACATAGTAAGTATTATGTCCTCATCTTAACACTTAGTTAAGGCGACATTCGTATTTTAAGCTTGAGCTCTCGATTATCACATAGATAATAAGCATAAAAACAGTCTCATCTCTATTCATCACACAGTAAATAGAGGCGATTACTCGTGTGAGTGGGCTAATCTTTTATCTGTCTGACATACTTCCTCAACTTATAATAATACACTGAGTATTAAGATGCATAAAGATCAAACAAAAAATTCATAGGCATTAATAATGAAATAACACTAGTTCATAAATGTGAACAACTCAGGGAAATTACAATCCAGTACATCAGACTCTACGCAATCCTAGAGATTTTACATGACCACAAAAACATCTCTAGGTATTGACTTTGTCATAGGATCTGCTACCATTCTATGCGTAGATATGTACTGTAAGTTCACATCCTTTCGTGCAACCATATCCTTGACAAAGTTATACTTGGTATCTATATGTTTGGTCTTGCCATGATTTTTTGGATCTTTGGTGTACACTATAGCTGCTTGGTTATCACAGTTAACCAACAATGGATTTGCAGCTTTCTCAATAACACTTAAATGATCCAAAAATCTCTTAAGCCAAACTCC
Source organism: Eucalyptus pumila (assembly GCA_016097595.1). Classification (NCBI taxonomy): domain Eukaryota; kingdom Viridiplantae; phylum Streptophyta; class Magnoliopsida; order Myrtales; family Myrtaceae; genus Eucalyptus; species Eucalyptus pumila. The sequence continues at coordinate 40,552,872 of CM027853.1, forward strand.
TTCTTGTACTGCTGCTGATAACGCCACGAACTCAGCTTCCATCGTGGATAAGGCTATGCACGTTTGCTTCTTGCTACTCCATGATATGGCGCCATTGCTCAATAAGAAAGCAAATCCTGAGGTAGATTTCATTTCATCCAAATCTCCTCCCCAATCAGCATCTGAATAGCCTTCAAGTCGCAGATCCTTTCCTTGGTAATTCAACTTGTAATCAGCAGTTCCCTTCAGATACCTCAGTATTCTCTTAACGGCTTTCCAATGTGCTGGACCTGGATTGGATTGGTATCTACTCACCATTTCAACTGCAAAACATATGTCGGGTCTTGTACACATCATAGCGTACATCAAGCTCCCAACAGAACTTGCATAAGGAACATATTTCATTTGTTCCTTCTCTTGTTGGAGTCCTTGGACACAGTCTATGGCTCAATCCTTCACCTTTTGCAATAGGAGTGTCTATGGGTTTACAATCTTGCATACGAAATCGTTCAAGAACCTTATTTATATAGGTTTCTTGCGAAAGAGACAACGATCTCTTCGAACGATCTCTTGAAATCTTAACTCCAAGAATGTATGCAGCCTCACCCATATCCTTCATCTCAAAGTTGGAAGACAACCAACTCTTGACAGTATGAACAAACTCCATATTACTTCCGGTAATTAGTATATCATCAACATATAATGATATGATCACAAATTGATCCTTGGATCTTTTGATATATACACAATGATCCTCATTAATCATCGTAAAATCATATGCCATTATGGTATTATGAAAACGTATATACCATTGTTTTGATGACTGCTTAAGACCATATATCGACCTCAAAAGTCGACATACTTTTTCTTCTTAGCCTTTCACTATGAAACCAACAGGTTGTTCCATATATATTTCTTCCTCTAATTCTCCATTGAGGAAAGCAGTCTTTACATCCATTTGATATAACTCAAGATCCAGACTAGCCACTATTGCCAGAATAATGCGAATCGAGGTAAATCTCACTACAGGAGAAAACGTATCTTCATAATCAATTCATTCTTATTGATTATACCCATTCGCCACAAGGCGAGCCTTATGCCTTTCAATCGAGCCATCAGCCTTTCGCTTTATTTTGAGAACCCACTTGTTCCCAATAGCTCTGCGTCCTTTTGGAAGATCAACCAGTTCCCAGACTTGGTTTGATTTCATTGACTCCATTTCCTCTTCCATTGCATGAATCCATTTTTCCTTACTAGGGTAACTCAGAGCCTCATTAATATTTCTTGGCTCATCCTCATCTTATGGAGCAACCATAAAAGTTTCCCCTTCAATGTCAAAACGTCGACGGGGAATACTTTGGCGACTTGTTCGCCGTATGGGAGATTGTACACTTTGCACATCATTCCCCATTATGCTCCCACTTGGATGAACTCCACTAAGATCATTATCTTGATCCAAGGTTTCAAATAGGGAACAATCTTCCCCTATTTCGCCCTTCTTAGGAAATTCATCCTCTAAGAATGTGATATCTCGTGATTCAAACTCAGTTATACTCCCACTTTCCTGCTCACCTATGAACACATACCATTTCGAGTGTTCTGAGTACCTTATGAAAATACTCTTCTTTCCTCTGGGACCCAGTTTCCCAAACTTGTGAGAGGACTCATGTGTATAGGCAGCACAACCCCATGGCTTAAGAAAACTTAAGTCCGGTTTTCTACCTATCCATAACTCATATGGAGTGGAAGTAACTGATTTGGAAGGCACACGGTTAAGTATATAGGCAGCAGTTAACAACGCATCACTCCAAAAGGTAATAGGTAAGTTAGCATGCGCCATCATTGACCTAACCATTTCCAGTAGGGTTCTGTTTCTTCTTTCCACAACACCATTTTGTTGAGGAGTATATGGAATAGACAACTGTCTTTCTATTCCTTTTTCATCACATAATTTTCTGAACTCATCAGATAAATATTATCGACCTCGATTAGATCTCAATGTTTTTATTTTCTTGTCTAATTGATTCTCTACCAGGTTCATAAACCTTTTGAAACAACTTATTGCTTCAGATTTATGAGAAATCAAATAGACATATCCGAATCGAGTATAATCATCTATAAAAGTGATGAAATAAACAGCCGAATGCCTTCCTCTCACATTCATTGGACCACAGACATCAGAATGGATTAAATGCAGAGGAAATTCAGCTCTTTTACCTTTTACAAATGGTTTCCGTGTCGTTTTCCCTTCTAGGCAATGCTTACAGATGGACAAATCGACTTTTTCAATGTTGCCCAACAAGCCCTCTTTGGCTAGTCTATTCATACGCTGTTGGCCAATGTGACCAAGTCTAGCATGCCACACATTCACATCATTATCATATGTATTAGGAGACGTGAGAAGGGAATAACAAACATTTCCATTAACATAATCAATATCTAATACAATGAAACCATCTAGAAAATAACCACAACCATAGTAATTTGTATCCAAAAACAAATTCACACCTCTACTATAGAAGTTCATATTAAAACCTAATTTAACCAACACTAATTCAGACACTAAATTCCGACGAATCTCCGGAGCATACAACACATCATGATGGAACAAAGTGCGACCACCACGCATATTCAGTTGGCATGTGCCAATTCATTTCACTTTAGCTCTGGAGTTGTTTCCCACATAGATCCACTTAGTTCCAGTTGGTACTCGTCGGAATTCCACGAAGGATCCTCTATCCTTCGCTACATGTTCCGTCGCTCCTGAATCCACAGTCCACAAAGGATTAGACTCAGTTAAACACAGAACTCGACACAAAAGCAAAGTTCTGAAAAGTACAAGGGGTGCATACATTCTTTGGCTCACGACAGTCGCGAGCATAGTGACCCTTCTTGTCACAGTTGTAGCATTTCACCCTTGCAAGCTTCTTCATGCGAGGACGCTTTCCTCTTCCATGCTGGTTAAACTTGGGTTTCTTCCCTGAAGGATCTTCTTCCTTGTCTTTCCGTTTATCAAACCAGTTAGGGCGTTTGCGCTTGGAGCTCGAAGCTCCATTTGAGCTAGAACTAGCATGATAGAGTTTAGCATCTGACTTAGCCGCCAAGAGGCGGTCCTCTTCCAGCTCAAGGTGGCGCATTGCATCCTCGAAGGTTTTGATATTTTCATTATAAGTCAGGTGCACCTTCATATGCTCCCAAATCTGAGGCAAGGAACGAATCACTGCTTGCACCTGCTGCTCATCTGTGAGGACATGGCCAGCATCTTTCAGCTCATTTATCATGTTTGATATCTTTCTAAGATGTTACTTCATGGTCTGACCATGAGGCTTCTTATAGGAGTCAAACCTAATAATTAGTTGTCTCAATCTGGTCACCGAAGTATGACCAAATCTAGCTGCCAATGCCTCCCACATTTCTTTGGCATTGTCAAAATGCCTAAACTCTCGCATGACGTCATTTTCCATGCTACTCAGCAACGTGATGCGAGCTAGAGAGTTCTTTCTTTTCCACGCAGAAAAAGCTTCCTTGTCTCTTTTGTGCTGTGCAGCGGTTCCCTCTTCAGGTTCTACCATGGTTAGGTTAAGAGCCTCAAGTGCTTTTTGCTCTTCCAGCACATAGTGGATTTTCATTTGCCAAATTTCATAGTTGTCACCATTGAGTTTTTCACCTTGGTTCAGCTCGGCAACTATGCTCTTTGTGGCTGAAGCCATTGATCTGAACACATTAGACAAATATGCATGAATTATTAATGCCTATCATTTATGCATCCCTATTTACATAGACCCATCATATTAATGAATTATTTCAAGTAAGGCTTCAGAATCAAAAGGTCACTACGTTTCCAATCATCCTCCAAAAATCCTAACTTAAAACTATCATTAATATGATTGGCTCATGCAAAATCAATTCTATGAAGTTACAAAAACTTCTAAAACTACCCACAGCTAACTACCCACAGCAACCAGCAATAACAGAAAGCAACAGATAATTGACATACAATATAATAATGCTTTCATATAATACAACTAACATATAGGTTGCTACATCAACAACAATCAGGTAGTAAGCCTTACATAAGATGTCCACAAAGCACACTTGACTAAGAAAACAACCAATACATCTAACACAAAGTCAGCACACGAACTGGGAAAGATCATCTTTTGTTCAATTTCTTGATCTTTTCCCTTGTAACAATGCAGTAATATTCATTTACAAAGTCCATCACAATTTTCTTATATGAAGCAGCTCCATTGACATCCCATATGCGATTCAACACATCTTGCCATTCAGGTGGAAGAGTGTTTATGAAAAATCGCACCATCTCTGACTGTGACATAGGACGACCATTCCACATAACCTGTTGAATTTTCCCGTTGACTTCAAGGACGTGATCAATTAAGTCACCTCTCTCCCATCGATGATCGATCGGCTCGGCTATCAACTTAGACACCTATCCTTTTGTTCATCGGTAATCTGCGCGAATAGGTGTGCGCAATCTCAGAGGAGGCATTGTTCCTGCAACAAATGCAGACAAATAAGGGATCACATTATAATCCACATAGACTTAATTGAAAAAGAAACACATTCTTTTCCTCTTTTTTTTTTTTTGGTCAACGGTCGTCGGTCAACGGTCAACGGCCGTCAACGGTCAACAGTGGTCAACGGTCGTCAGTCGTCAGACCGGTCGGGCCGGTCGGGCCGGCTCGGGCGAACCGACGGTACGTGCCGCTCGCGTGCGCGGGCTAACGTCACGCTGACGTCAGCCGGCACGTGCCACGCGCGTGCCGGGTCGGGTCGGGTCGCCGATCGGGTCGCCGGCTGGTGACCGCCCGGCAATACGTCGTTGTGCTGACGTCATCGATGACGTCACCCTAGCGGTTACTGACCGTTGGGTGACGTCATGCTGACGTCAGCACGCGTCGGTTCGCGGACGGCGCGTGCCGGTTCGCCGGTCGACGGCGAGCACGTGCCGGTTCGCCGACTGGCGCGTGTGTCACATGCGCTGGGCGAACCAGCACTTTCGGGCTCGTCGCGCCCACGCGCAGAGGCTTCCGGCCGCGCGTGTGGGCGTGTGTGGCGTCTCCCGGCGGCGCTCAATGTATCGCCAAACTCGTCTGGATGTCGCCTTTCTCCCCATGTGTTCAGGAAACGATTTCGACTTACGAAAACTCAGAAAAATGGCCGAACAACGCTTGGGTGTCGGGATTTCTCGCCCCGATCCGTACGGCCGAATTGCTTTTGCGAAAAATCAATAAAAAATCGTCAAACAAGTCGGGAAAACGTGAACTAGGGCTCTGATACCAATGTTCGGAATGACTGATTCCCGAAAAACCGGATTCGACACTAAATCGAACCCCTAAATCAATGCAGAAGACGAGCCTAGGAAAAACAACACGTATCACCGATCCTAAAGCACACCACGGATTCGAGCGTACCTTTTAGCCACAGATTAAACACCGACGCTGATAGAGGAAGAAAATCTGGCCCTGTTCGATCCGATGAAGCAATGAAGGGAAGAAAAATTGCCGGAGCCTTACTGTTTTTCTTTTTTCCTTTGAAGAGAGAGAGAGAGAGTGCGGGAGAAAAGCGTACGTACGTTTGTTTCCAATAGGTGTCATCTCTCTCTCTCCTCCCTTTTATACCTTCCCCCATCCACGGGCCCTATTCCCGTGGGCCGGGCCTTTAGGGCCCAGCATGGGCGGACGGGCTTTAAGCCCAATACTAATAAAGCCTTCATATAGTGTCAGTAATAGTGTATGTACATTCGACATGCATCGTAATAATGATAATGCAACTACTGGTTGTAGTTCTTTGGTCACCAATTGTTTCTGTAACAAAAAAATTTTCCGGGTTTCTCCTTGCTTAATGACCCTAATTTGAACATTAAACAATCAATCCCTTTGTCCTAATTAACATGAAGTACCGAAAACATCTAGTCAGCTAATTATTGCGGAGAGAAATTATTTCGAGGCAGATAACGCATTTGCGCTCCTTGAAAACTTCTAATCAACAAGGTTACAGTGTAATTACCTATTGAAAAATATCAATTAACAGAATGTAGGTTTTTCTAGATTCTTATTAATAGGAAATGGTGGATATATTGCAGACGAGAGATCCTTTAGCGACAACCACGACTTGTAATTAAGCAAGCTGAGCTATCCATGAGAGGACTAGAGCTGACCTGAAGAATCTCTCATATAAATACAATGCTAATCTGAAGTATAAAAATTGGTAAGAAAAAATCTGGTGACAAAAATTCTAATATTGTCTTGTAAAGAAGGAATAATCAAATGTTATGAGAAGAATCAAATTTGTGAGTTTTAATGTCAGTCTGTCTGAATTATTTAAGTCATGCTGCATTTGATACCCTCTATGTTTGTCAGAAAACCTGATAAATTACTATATGTTGTCGATGTAAACATGACATATCTTTCTTTGAGTTCAATATGAACTGAGAAAGCCTTTTTTCAGCCAAACAAGTAAGCAAGCTTAATGGAACCAGAGTGAAGTGCGTTGAAGTTAATCTTCCTGCGTAATTGGGTTGCGCTCACTTTCACCGTTGCATTTGCACCAATTGAGGTAAATGTGTTCCTCAGTTCATGTAGGTCAATGTATTTTTTTTTTTTTTTTTTTGGGTTCAATTAGGTAGCCTGACATGATTTGGCTTCAATCAAACCATTTTGTTACATTCCCAAACAGATGAACAATGGCGTCGTAGTATTTTTTTTTTTTTTTTTTTACCACACGATCTCCATTTATACTCACGAGACATTTCAGCAATTAAATCAGTGAACTGGGGCATAAAACAAACAACTTAATTTAATGTTCATATTGCTTCACCCGATGGAACTCGATTGATTTCAACATAGAGGAAAGAAAAAATAACTGAAGACAGCCATATCTCCTTAGAGATAATTGGGAGGTTCTATCCTTTCCAATTTGATTGCTCTAACTTTTATGAAGCACTCGAAACGGACAAAATGGTCATTTTGGAAAGACGATTGACAATCGCATAAAACAAACAATCTCCCGTTGTTACAACTTATACGTACTTACAAATAACTGCTTATTCACCCTACCTTGACACTAATTTAAAATGGTAATGACAGCTCTCGCCTTTGCAAGTAATCATTCTGGCCTTTACTTGGAATTGTGAAATGACTTTGTACTTGCTATAAAATTCTATCATCTCCATGCTTTCAATTTTACTTCTTCATTTCTTCTTGAAAAGGACAATTAGGCTCTATTTGGTAATTGGCCAAATAGTAAAAATTTATATTATTTTATTCTCAGAAGTAGTTTTGGAACAGAATCGTATTTGGTAAAATTTTTGTTCCCATGAACAAATTTCTATTTTTTGTTCCTGGAAGTAGACTTGGAACATAATCAAGAATTTAAAAAAAAAAAAAGTTGATTCTTGGTTCCGGTAACAATTCTAGAATAAGCTCATATTTTCTCTTTTTATTTTTTTTTTTCTTGTTCTACTTCCCTTTTTCTTCTTCTTTATTTATTATCACTGCCACGGTTGTTGTCTGCCGCCGTTCGTTGTCTGCTGCTCACCATTGTTAGTTGTCGGCAACCGGTCTGGCGAGCTCGCTAGAGGCTCGCTAGACGAGGGCAAGGTTCGACGAGCTTGCCAGATGCAAGCTTAGCCACCGGCAAGGCTCGGCCTCGCCCAGCCCCAACGAGGCTCGGCAGATGTTGCTCCGGTGAGGTCGCCGGCCCTTGTTTGGTTGGTCACTGATCATCCCAAAGCTGACGACTGGCCACTTGAAGAAGAAGAATAGAAGAAAGAAAGGAAAAAAATAAATGAAGAAAAAATTAAAAAATTAAAAAATTAAAAAATTAAAAAATTAAATTATTCAAAAATTAAAAGAAAATAATTTGGAGTAGAAATTTTGAGCACAGTATCAAACACAATTCTATTCCAGGAATTGAAATTTCGGACAGTTACCAAATGTATTAAAATACTTATAAATTATTTTAGAGAACAGAAGTATTACCAAATGCGTCCTTATAGAGACACTAATGGACATTTTGTCACCAAATTATCAACAAAATGCATATAATTAGTATTCAGTAAATGTTACCCCAACTCTTTATGATAAATGAACTCAAGCACCATGCACAAAATCATTAAAGGGCCTTGGAAGAGCTCATACTAAACAGATGAAGTTTATATGTTTTCTGTATTATAATTGAATTATTGTTTATTGTCAATCTTTTAGAGTTGGTGTGGCTGATAAAATGTCAAGGGATTTTCAGCACAGGATTTAGAGATGATCAATTAAACCACACCTTGCAAGTTGTTCTGTGATTAGGATCAACAACACAATTTAAAGACTTAAACTTAATTGATTTATGAAATTTACATAGTATTTTATAGATTTTAAGATAATTCGACTTTTTGGCTCATATATCGAAAAGAGAAATCCTGCTTTTGCTCTTCTTAGTTTCAACTGATCCGGGGGATGCTACACGTGGAACAATCCGTCAACAACCGATAGAATCTCTAGAAAATTCTGTCTTGAAGAGTCAAAGGTCCCCATCAAACCAGTCCTGGACGACTCTATTATAGTTTAGTTGACTCCACCGAAATTCCATGCGCACTAAACTGATAAATCAGCAAAGTGAAATGTTTTTGTCTTCAATTTGTGGATTATAAAATGTTAGTGGCAGGCGGTCGGGAGGGTTCCGCCGGTGTAGGAGCCAACCACGCCATGTTCTTCAGTCAGATTCTTTAAGTATTTAAATAAATAAAAATATCAATTTGCTAACTGGACAAGCGGAGTTCCATTTTGATTGGACGGTTGCTAGGGGCAAGAGAATCCCAATTTTTTTTTTTTTTTTTGAACAAGAAGAGAATCCCAATTTGGAGGCTCATTATTTGGTCCATTTCACTAAGTTGCGAAGGACTAAACAATATAGAATTTTCATCTTCTTGTGACAAAGAGGAGTGGTGGGGTTTTTCTTTTGAAAGTTTGATGGTTGCGGTGCATTTGACCCTTGGCCTTTTCCTTTCCTGGAGATTTGCTGTCCCTATTAGATTTTGTCAAATGATTGTGAAGGTGCTTTCGTGATACTAATTTGGCAACTTTTTCTCATATTTTGGGGATATTTTTCTGAAGAAAGTTGCTCTATTGAAAAGCAAGAGTTCCATTTCTCATATGCAATTGAATTTTTTTTTGTTAATTACCATGGATAAACAGTGAATGAGAGTACTTAACAAGGGTCGATAATCCCGAGTAATGAATTGGACTAAGAAAAGAAAGTTTGGAAACTCAAACTTACACTTGAGAAGGGCCAAAAGGTGAACTTAAAATTTTCACACCAAAAGTTTAGAATAAATTAGTTATAATTTATGAAATTGTCTCAAACAAAATTGATTGTTAAAATCTCAAAAATGTTCAATTAATTCTTTTGATTTAATAAAATGTAAATAGACTTTCATTAGCTCTATCAATTGGACCTTGACCACATCCATATCATGTATAAATGTGAATCCAAATGGATATGTTCACCGGTTCCAACGTGAATTTCTCTTAATGATCTCTCCAAGTGAAGGTTTCTTACTTCTGCTATGTGGTCAAACTAGTGATATTAAAGTAGACGGTTGTTGGTAGGCCACTTTTGATGTGCATCAACGTTTGGAGAAATCTATCAAAAGATGAATCTAGGATGTAACTCCCCAATATAATGGATGGCGTCCCTTGCTTCCAATTGATCTTGGCTAGTCCAAGGTGATTGAAGCAGAGTCAAGGGTAGATGTTTTGCTCACCAACATCTACCATATCAGGCCGAGTTAAAGTGGAGATTCAAATTAAGATGGCTCACAAGTGAGGGAGGGGCTTTTTTAAGCACACGTTTGAGGGTGTTTGGCCAAAAAAGTTTCACATCAGACATGTGGTGTAAAGTGAAACAGTTAATATATTCTAGTTAAACAATATTTATTGGCTCAAACTTTTAAATGAAGATTGTTCTAGTTGGATCCATTGATGAGCTCAAACTTAAACTCCTTTTTGGTGACCTTCCTAAGTGAAAATATCAAGATTTTTATTGCCAGACCCAATAATTTGTTACTATCATCATGGATCATGTCTCATAATATCATAAAACTAAATATAGGATCTAAACTTGAAACTATTGTTTATGGGTGATTTGCGAATGTTAGGATGCATATATATACATGAGGAATATACGAAGAGGAGAAGAAACGATAAATAAGCTTGATCTTAGTGACTGAACTACAAGATGTATTGGACTAGGCCAAGCTCCATGCAATCTACCTCAAGAGCACGGTCAACTGACTACTCAAGTTGGCCAAGTACATGTCAAGCTCAAGAAGCTCAAGTATCGAATTTCAAGAAAGATGGGAATGTCAAAATTCATGCCTTCGGAATATCCAGTTAAATATTCCATGCCGTTTTGGAAGCTTTTTCTAACACACGCACACACATATTGCCCCTCTCTTATCAGAGGTCCATTCATTGCATAATGGACGTTAATTCTATCAGTGGAGGGCCGAATCGGAGAAGTCAAATATGTGATCATAGTACCAAGGTCCACAGAGGATACATGATCTTGAAAAGCAAAAAGGTTGAAGAGGACACTCAGTGGCTATCAAATGTTGGAGATTTGGTCAAATTCCGGCTGTCACATAAGCCGTTCGTTGGGTGACGGTAGTAGGTCGGGCGGTTTTTTAATTGACTCTTGCACTAACCCTTTAGTGTCCTTCTACTGTTGTCTATAATTACATTTATCAGAAATATCAGTAGCTTGGATATGTACTTATCACCTCAAAATGTAAATTACATACCACAAAATTCTCCAATTGTTTGAGGACTCTTGTGGGATATATATGTTGTCCAATCATTTTCACAAAATCCATTTTTCTCACCGTATTGGTTTTGACGGCTATTTGAATACTGCTAATAGAACAACCTAAATGTTTTCCGAAACTGTTTGTTTAATGTCATTTTATGTGTTATGCGGTCTTATAATTATTATACATAATACCATTTACATCCTTTTCTAATAGTCGAACCATTGGCCACGCACCTGTTTTGACGGGTCGAGAGAACAAATCATATTTGGCCAACGGTTTACAGCATATCTTTTGCATCATCAATCTTGGCTAGAATTTCCATTCTGTACCAATACATCAATCAAAGATAGCTCAACTTTATTAAGAAGAATATGCGAATCCATCAAAAAGTTTCTTAGGAAGGAATAGCTTCATATAATCACAACATGCACGCAATACTAAAATGGATCTCCTCTATTTTACTAACCCAGACATCTACTAATCTTTTTGTTCAATTAAATCTTAATAATTCTTTTGAAGAATGAGATTTTCTGCCTCTTTGGTACAATTTCAAGCATAATCTTTCCGAAAGGAGCTATGATAGCTTCGTCAACTGTCTTTGGCAATCAAGAAAAGGCATACATGACAGTAGAAAAGATGCCACATGCTTGCAATTAGCTAATAGTAATACATGCTTCTTTTTAAATTGGTTTTTGGTGAGGGACTTATCATCCATTGAAGTTCCTCATTCCATCCTTCTAAAAAATGCCTAATCCCACATTGCGCAAAGATACTCACCAAATGCTGCTTGTCCATTCACACTGGAAGAATAGATGTGCTCTATCTTCTACATTAGCTTTGCAAAAGTTATACTGGATGTCAACAATGTCATCCATCGTTCTATGATATCTGTTGTTTGTAATCTATCTCTGTAAACTAGCCAATCAATAAAATTGTGTTTGCTAATGTCATTGCTCCAAATTAGGTTGTACCACTCTGGAACCGGACCCCATGTTTGAGTTCATCATATATGTCACAGCAATAGTACCTTGAGTTAGATATAATTGAGGTTAGAATAGGTCACAATTTGAAGAGACATTTTCAACAAACCATACTACTAATGTTGAACTGCATAATTGGAGTGCCTCTACATTGATGAGGCTCTACATCGTGTGGCCTAACAAAACTTTGTTCCATATGTTCACCTCGGGCAATCCTATTCCTCCTTCCCTTTTAGGTGAGCAAATTACTTGCCATGCAACCCAGTGCGATCCATGATTTGTTGTAGAACCAAATCATAAGAAATGTCAAATCCTTTTCTCAACCTTGTATATCGTTTGCTTTGGAAGTAAGAACATTTGCATCCAATAGGTGCAAACGGAGACAAGGACTGATTTAGTTAGCTTAACGCTGCATAACTCATATGCTTCATGCCCCAACTTTCAATTTTCTTTAAGATCTCATTAGTACTATAGTCTGTGTGAGTGACTCTTCTAGTAACAAAGGGAACACCCATTGATAAGGAGGGTACCTGTGGAAAGAGGCTTGTGGTCTAGTATAAGGAGCTTCTTATCCTTATTCAATCTAGAAAGAGATTTGACATTTGTCAAGATTAAACCGTAGTTCTGTGATAGTAGCGAATTCTTCAAGAGCATCTACGAGGCAAAAGACAGAGTCTACATCTCCATAAGCAAATAAGAACAAGTTATCTTTGAAGCATAAGTGAGTAATCCTTTGCATTTTGCAGTGCCAGTGATGTTTGAAAGAAGATGCAGCAACTTCATACTAATAATCTATTGAAAATTTCCATAACCAGGACAAAGAGGTAAAGAGAAAGAAAAGTAACTTTGTTGCAGCCCATTTGAGCTATTGAAATAGCCAACCTATATTCCATTAAAGTTCATTGTAAGCCTTGGATTAGTGACACCCTTGGTTATCAAATCAACCAAGTACTAAGGTATATTCAGGGCTTTTAGGACCTTGATGACTGCACCCCATTTAATCATGTCATAGGCTTTCATGAGATCAATCTTTATGGCCAAACGTTCACTTTGTCCCCCGTATGGTAGTTGTGTAATAGATCTTGGCACAATAGGATATTCTCTAAGACATGTCGTTCAGTGATAAAAACAATTTAATCAAGGCCAACGATAGAAGGAAGCATACAACATATATATTCTGCAAGTAGTTTAGCTATAATCTTGTATAGGACATCACAGCATGAAATGGGTCTGAACTCCTTAAGGCAAGATAAATTCTGAACCTTCAGGACAATAGTAGTAGAATTCTAAAAACTTAATAGTATTAAAAGCGCATCCATCATTTGCACATATATTTTTTGAATGCCTACTAATAGATGATTTGAAGACTCTGAACCTCACAAGACATGTGTTTGACATAACTAGAGCTATTTTTTATATTTAAAAGTTCTTCCTTCTAAAATAAATTATGGCCCTCAACATTTGCTTCGAACTTTATGAAGTTCTTTTAGAATAAAGATGAGCACTATTACTAATAAATTAGATTATTTCAAAGCTCTAAACCTCATAGGACCAAGATCAAGCATTCAACCTCATTGAAACTAAACTTTCTTGAAATAGAAAATGTGCACAAGTTTAGTATTTAAATAAGACAATATTGCATCTTTTAATATAGCAACACTTTTGTAATATGGGCAACCGACTGTAAGCCAGAATTTCCCTTACTGAGTATTCATAATAAGTGCCCTTAAAACACTCTTTAGCACTAATATTCTTGAGGAGATTTACACAATACACTAGTATGGCAAATGCCATATGTCAATAAACAAAAGATGACCCTATATTACATGTGTTATATTGTCATTTGTCAAGCCTTGTTAATGTTGGAATATATCCGTAGTGGATTTTTTTTTATAGTTAAACTTTATCCAAATATTTAACGAGTTCATTTAAATGTGTTGAGGATCACATCTTAATCATGTTGATACTTAGTTTTGATTGTACGAGCATTTGAGCTAAATTTCACAAAAGTGTGTAAATCTACAAAAGAAGAGTTTGAAAGCAAAATCTTGGTTCCGCAAAACAATCAGACCTAATCAATTGGCACTTTTCATATATAGATTCGAAGATCATTGGAGTTTCTAAATTGAAGACCCATCTCAAAATGAAAAGGTATGACATTCCAAGATTATTTAGCCTAATTCGCTCAAGAAATTGGTGAGATGGCAAGATGAGAACTTGCCATTAATAAAAGAAAACCAATAGAAAATTTGATTAATAGTCTAGTTTGAGGGAAGATTCTACACATGTTTTTAAGAAATTTTTGCCAAGATTTTTATGGAGAGAATTAGATGACATAACGCCTACTTGATTCATGTGCAACATTCGAAGTGGGGCTTCATAAATTGGAGAAAACTTGGCCAAAAGTCGTATAGTAAAAAGGGGAAACAACAAGTTAGGGTGAGAATCAGTCTAGGGTTGATCCTGAACCGGCTTTGGACTAGCTCAACCCAACTGGTCTTTGTCTAGTTCCAAAGGGCATTGGGTTGATCCTTAGTCCTAGGACCTCAAGACCTTGTACTATGCGAGTTGATCGTTGGTCGTAGGAGTTTAGGGTTGGTCTAACCCGGACCAACCCTATACATTTTATATATTATATAATATATATTAGATGTACAATATATTATATATCTAGTATATTATAAATTTATAAATTTTTGTCTACTCAAAACCCTAGCACCTCTTCCCATATTCTCTTCTCAACTCAGTTTGCCATGTAAATTATAAAGTAGAATGAAACCTCACCCTAATTTGACCAAGAAAAGAAAGAAACCTTCTTCATTCACCTTGCTCGCTTGCTCACCTCGTAGCCAGCCTCTCTTAACTCGCCTTGCCACTCACCTTTATTCCCTCGCCTTGCATATTCTTTTTTTTTGGTTTGTTGCTTTTAGCAAGTGTACATTTCTATTTTATCTTATCTTATATTTATGTTTGATATATATTGGTGTTCATAGTTTGGTTGCTCAATGTAGCATGGTTGATGAGTATGTAATTTGTAATATTATGTTTGTTCTTTTAAGGAAAACAAAAAATGAAATAATAAATAATCGGTTGGACCCCCGTTGACCATGGAATCGGACCGAACCCATAGGGTCGTACGAGATCACAACATAATTTTGTAGAACTCATTATGTATTAACAATTGTTTATATTCATCCTCTTACGTGATATATTCTGAAATGAACATATTCAGACAACATTAAGCTGTTTCCTTGAAGTGCTTGCTTAAGTAAAAAAATGCAATTGGGAAAAATTAAGCTGTTTCCTGAAATAAATTTTGTATCGTTATCAAACATGTATTTTTGCTCTCGTCCGTGGAATAGAAGTAGAAATATTTATTTCTGGAACAAAATTGTTATTTAGAACAGATTTTCCTAGTGAAATGTCCTTTAAATATGACTCACTCCCCGAACCTGTTAAAGCGAATATTAGGTCACGATTACCACTGCTAGAGAAGTTTTCTGTTGTTAAAATAAATCTAGTTTTACTAAGAATGGTCTACTAAACAGTACACAAAGTGATGCGACAGAGTTTTGTCGGATATTATATATGAACCACCCATCTATCATCGCCTCACAACTTAACAAATGAATTTTAGTATACCAAGCATAATTTTTTATTTTATGAGTTTTGTAAATGTACTCTTGGGACACACTCATTAAGAAACTAAATTAAGTATACTTGATCGGTATCTCAAAAACATTTCGGCAAGACGATCCTTTTTTTTTTAATTATTATTAGCAATGAAACAAAAGAATCTAATGTGCCTTTTGGGCGGCTAAGCATGCACATTCTAAACCAATTTTAAAAGCTTAATGTGACAACCATCGAGAGATTGAAGGGTCAAACAACAAAGGACAGAGACCTTTGGTGTTTTACTTGAATTTGTCGACCAAAGATAAAGGTACGAGCTTGCACACGAGCCGTCAACATTTACACTCTTCTCCTCCAAGTGGAGAGTAAAGAGAAACCCTAAATGTTTGGTGCATGTGAATTGTGGTGGCCTCATCATATGGTCATTTATATGCTAAGCCCTTCATCTCTTGATATTTCCTCCTTATTATAAGGAGGGTCTCTTTAACAAGTATTCTAAAGAAATTATCAAAACAACTAGGATACACATATAATAAGTTCATGAGAAAAGTTGCACGATTAGTTCTAAACCTACTGCATGAAAATCAATCAAGTCACAAACCTTTTAATTGGATCAATGTATTCTTAAACCTTAGAAGGAAAGTGAAATTACATCTTCTTGGTCATGTCTCACCCGATCCATAATATATCATCGATGACTCTTCTATTAATTAAGTCAGACGAAGCATTTGATAGTAGGGCAAGTGAAGAGCAGTGTGCAAGATCATTTCAACATGTGCTTGAACCTGACGTATCCTTCTCACGACCTAATTCCATGGTAGGGTGGTAATTATTACCCATACTTTGTGGTTACTATGTAAGCACTCAAAATAATTTTCGAAACAATTAAACGAGGTCAACCAAGAACAGTCGTTGTACATGCATGATTCAAAACTACAATAGTTTTCTTCACCACAATCGAAAGGTCAAAGCGAGCAGTGGCCTATTTTTAGTTGGAAATTTTACAATGGTATGCTAAAATCAACAAAGTTGGCGCGAGTTCCTGTCCATTCGGGTCTTCATAAGTATTAGAAGTGGCAATTATCACCATCCACGAAGAAGAACCAAAATGAAGTCCACGTACATAGTTTTATATGTAATTGGTCAGTGGTTAAGATTCTCAAAAAGTCACTTTCTCAGGCCTATAAATAGCAATGCGGAGTTCAAGTGCTTCTCATTCGGTCGGCTATATTCTATCTTACCTATTTCTTCTCATTGCTTCCTTCAAAGTAGAAAATCAAACTTCCTTTTCCACACTTCTCTGGCTATGGCTGATCTTCAAGTCATATCAGTATTTGTGATCATTTTCACCTTCATTGCGTTCGATGCAATCCTAACTTCTGAGGGAAGGTCAATAAAATCGGCATGGGAGGACGAACTCCGTGCAATTAATTATGACCAAATGCACAAACAAGCATCGCAATTTCTCCCGCCGAGTCAGTCTCCTACGAACGACGATCATTTTGATGAGGGGGAGGAGATGGTTCCTTCGCCTATAGTACATGATCAGGCGGCCAGTTTGGGGGAGTCAGAAGCAGTGTACAAGAATGATTTCCGCCCCACAGCCCCTGGGTGCAGCCCCGGATTGGGCCATTCTTTCAATGGCTTAAAGAAGGAAGCTGTTCGACCGAAAGCTCCGAGTGGTGATGAGGAAAGGCTAATCGTTGCGGGTCAACCAAATGATTTCGAAGGCACAAGACCGGGTCACAGCCCCAGTGTCGGCCATGATTTTCAGAATGAGGAACCAAAAGCCTAAATACTTCAAATAGAAAGTCAAAGCTGTGTTATGTAAGTCTTGTCAATTCTGCTTCAGTTAGGTCTTATGTCCCGAAATCTTATTCTTCAGTTCCTCCGGACATGGTTCTGCTTGGTGTGTGTAAAATTATCTGTCAATTTGGTATTGAACTATATAATTATTTAATGAAAAATAACGAGGTTTCTTTAGAAATTACCCGCTATATCATACACGTTGGATGTTGTATGAAATTCCAGTTTTACGTTGTACTACTTTCTTCTCGATCTTCCCCAATGTTATGTTGAGGCCAGGAGAAGTATTAAGACGGAAGTCTATTGTGTTATATTCAGATTTTAAATGGGAAATAACCACATGAATAATGGGCAGAGATTTAACATAAAAATGGCTAAACCTCCTACAGAAAACGACATTGACCACTTTTGACTTGGAAGTTGCATAAGGTATACTGTACCACTTTTTATATGTTTCTGAAAAGAACTTAAATATTGAAACTGGCCTACGTCATCTATTCTTTCAGAGTTCTCTTTGCATATAACTAGTGCCCTACAAATGTATGATAGAACATGAATGTATCCAAATCAAATTGGTGATAATAGACGGGAAAACAAACCGAATAATAATAGCAGCGAAATGATGTAAAGGAAAAAAAGGATGCACATTAATTGAACTTGTGAGCGATGCTTTGACCATATACATAATCTCTTTACACAGTAAAGCGAACCCAAAATAGATAGTCTTAACCTCTAACTTAGACCAACAAATTCCATAAAAAGCCTATATGGGCTATGGTAAGTTTTAAGTGCCTTTTACTCAAGCCGCCACCCTCTCGCCGGTTATAGGCACGCTTTTGTTTACTCAAATATTGCTTGTTAACTTGAGTTCAGAAAGTTTGGAATATGGACACTTAACTTAATCGTGCATCTTATTGCACGTATAGTTGGCCAACAACTTATTTACCATCATTCTAAAAACAAATGATAACAAAACAAGGAAATAAAATAGACAATCGATTTATGCGATTCGGTCAGTAGGACCCATTCTTTAGAGGGGAAAGCAACACATGATTTTATTATAAATTAAGTGATAAAATTGAAATTACAACAACACTCGAGACACTCAAACACACTTAGTGTGCCCCAGCTGCCAATTACATTCACACAATATTTAGCACTCGTAACTCCTCGAGAAACAATCTCCCAATCTCACAAAAGAATTCACAAATCTTACCCACGAGATTTTGCTTGACTCAAATACTTAAAGCTCCTCTTGGATTGCTTCAGAGTGTAATTCACAAAGATGTCGTCTCTTGGATGCTCTTCACAAAGAAAATCTACCTCATAAAATGAAAAAAATTGGATCCAATATAGGAAACCTACACAAGCTGGGAGGCCTACTTGGATGGAGTTTCCTCTATGGGTTCAATTTTAAGAAAAATTTTCAACATCTTCATATTGCTTGTTGTTTGAGTCAAGTCACAATTGTTTTGCTGGAATTCGAACATAACCTCCTCGACCATAGACATCCTCAACCACAAACACTAGGCGGCCTGTGTAGTCTCGATAGATACAAGCAATTGCTCTATTTCATGATTCCTAGGTAAAAGATTTGCCGATGTAGATTTTGGGAGTACGTGGTGCAAGGGGTTTGCACCGTTGAGGTGAGTCCCTTTCATGGCCTTTATTCCTTTTCACTTTCCCCGTCTAGTGTGTGAGGCTTTTATTCATTGCAATTGCTACCTCTACAAGGTGGTTAGGACCTGGGTTCTGTTTTCTTAAGACAAAGTGGTTTCGAGTTTATAATATGAGCCATAGAACCAAAGCCACTAGTTCAAACGAAGTTGAGTTCTTTGGATTGTCGTTGAAATGCAGTAGTCATTCATTTAATCTGGTTTCCCCCTATCTTGTGATTCTGATATGCAAAGCAGGATTTGACCAAATAGCTGTCATCCATGGACGTAGAAGTAACATATGCTTGGATTATAGAAAAGTACTTTATGTGTTGGTCGAACAACTGAGGTGCTGGGATCAATCAGTCACATTTCCTGTGTGCTATGCTTGTCGTCCTATGCTAAAACACAAAATTTTATAAATAAATATATAACTGAAGATTAAAATCTAGGTTTCTACTATTTAAAAAAGCATAAATTTTTATAAAGGAAAAATACTAATTACTCAAAATGATCTAGTTTCTTTCATACATAAAGTAGAGGGAGAGATTGATGAAGATTTTTCTCAAGGGACAAGCTAGGCCGCCGTTTTTTTTTTTTTTTTTTAAAGCTTTGTATCATATGATGGTTAAGGATACATAGTGTTTTCACATTGAAATATAACTTCCGAACTTCGGCAAATTCTATAGCTTTTCCTTTAAATTCTTCTTTTTAAAACATAAGTCATTGTCTATCGATTTGGATAATTACTTCGGTAATTCCTAAGAAGTGCTATTTGCTGAAATCAGTGCTGATGAAAGTGAGTTGTACACGTAAAAGAATAATGAGACCACAATGTACTGAAAATAAACCCAATATTAATAACCATATCACCTACAGAAATTATTAGATTTTAAGTGGGCGAATAAAAACTTTAGGAAGAGAAAATTCTCTCTGGACAATATATAGCTACAAAACCTTCCCGAGAAATACTAAATACTAAATAAATTTTTCTATCAACTAAATTACTCGTTACGTATCCATAAATTTCCACATATATAGAATAACATAACCAAAAAGAAAGGAATGGAAAAGAAATATATTGGGGATTGTATTCATATTCTACATCTACAAAAAATAAATTCATCAAAGTTCTAGGATCTTCCAAAAACATTCTTATTTGGCTTTTTCATGTTCCGCCTTGACAAGATCGATCACTCTCTGGAACAACCATTGCGAGCAAGGTAGCTTGATGCGCTTATGCTTCAATTGGATCCGGTCTTCAAAATTATTAAGCAAAACTTGGAAGATCTTGCAATCTAAGTCTGCCAAAGGGACCGAATAACCTTTCTCCTCTTCATCCACATATACTTGAAAGTATCCCTTTTGAGCCACCCTTAACCACTCAAATAATCTCAAACTTTTCTGCATTTTTTTCCAATTTGAATGCTTGAAAATTTCAGTAAGCTTACTAGGCTAGAGGGATTGATTACAGAAACTAGAAAAGAGCAAATTGCAATTCATCTACCGTAACTATATATAGATTGCTCAAAATGAAAGGTTTGCAGAAGAATTAGGATTTGGTTTGCTATAATAACTAGTTAATATTTGCATCTTGGGATCAGTAGTTTTTCAAGATTTAAAAGATGAGGTCTTAATCTAGTCTAACTAGAGATATTGATAAGCTCTTTCGTTGAATAACAATAAATAATTTAAAGAAAAAAAAAGGAAATTCGAAAAATTCTTCCTTGGCTGCAATTCTAAAGCAGAGTAAGATAATACATTACGATGAGAGAGTGCAAAATAGTCACTTAATATATAGCTTTTCATTTTTAGCAATGACAAATTTATTCGCTATATTAGTGTATAGTTTTGTATTTTAAGATTGCTTAATTCCGTCATCTAATTATTGTATAACGCAACGACAATCTCACACTTTTAAGGGATCACAAATATTTTTGGCTCTTTCCCAATATAGTCTCAGTTAGTTATGTTATGAATATTTTATCCATGGACAAGGGTGAATTAATATTTTTTTACTTCACTTCGAACGTACCCCAGTTTTAAATTTCAATCTTTTTTATCTTATAGAAAACCTTAAAGAAAAAAATTTCCGATCTTGAAATATTCTCTTTTTACACACGCGTCAATAATTGCTCTATATTAATTAGTAATTCAAAAATCTCATAATAAAGCGCAATATCTTTTACATGTTAAGTTTGCATAGACGCAACATATGCACTTTTGCTCATATATTCAGAGGTTGCTTTTCAAGCTCACATTTTCGTTTAAGAAATTTCGTGACTGCCCAAGCTTCATTTAAATTTAATCATAATAGCCAAGAGCCAATTCGTGGGAAATTATTCATGGAAAATTATTCGGTTCACATAATTTACATACTAAATTGAATCTGCTATTCAATCCAATAGATTAATAGAGGTACTGAAGCTATTCAGATTCTCCATAGGCTCTAAAACAATTCATTTAATTGAGAAGTACGTAATCCCATCGCTTTTTCCTCCGCAACACATGCCTAACCTCTTCACGCTCTACTTTTGCCTGATCGAGAACGTCGGCGAAATCCTATTGCACGCAAAGTTGGGGCGGCGTCACAAGACTCGCAACAATTGCCTCCGAACAGTCTAGGGTCCACGTGTCCAGGCCACAGCCCGAGCGTCGGACGTGGGGTTCATAACTAGGGTTTTGTTAAGTTCAGTGCAACTCACAGGACATTGCTCACCAAATGATCCTCTTCTGCTACATATCACACGCGCGCGTCTTATAGTTCATGTGATGACCAAGGTTATATTTTCTAGCTACTGCTGGAGTAAAGAGTGTCGGTAATAGTGTATATACATGGAACATGCATCGTAATAAGGATAATGCAAGTACTGGTTGTAGTTCTTTGGTTACCAATTGTTTCGGTAATGAAGAAACTTTCCAGTTTAGTTCTTTGGTTACGAATTGTAGTTCTTTGGTTACCCCTCTACCTATTTCAGGAAACCTGATGAATTACTATATGTTTGGCGACGTAAACACAACATATCTTTCTCTGTGTTCAATATAAACTGAGAAAGAATTTTCAGCCAAACAATTAAGCAAGCTTAATGGAACCAGAATGAAGTATGTTCAAGCTAATCTTCTTGAGTAATTGGGCTGTGCTCACTTTCACTGTTGCATTTGCACTGAATCGAGGTAAATGTATTCCTCATTTCATGGAGGTCAATGGCTTTTTAGTTTTTTGTTTGATCAAGTAGCGCGACATGATTTGGCTTTAAATTGGACCATTTTGTTACGTTCCCAAACAGGTGAACAATGGCTTCACGGTGTTTGTTTTTTTTACCCCCATGATCTCCATTCATTCTTGCGAGGCATTTTGGCAATTAAATCAGTGGAATGGGGCATAAAACAAACAACTTAATTTAATGTTCATGTCGCCTCGCACAATGGAACCCTATATTAATTTCAACCTAGAGGATAGCCATATCTCCCCAGAGATAATTGAGAGGTTCTATTCTTTCCAATTTGATAGCTCTAGCTTTTCCGAAGAACTTGAAACAAACAATAACAGTCATCATGAAAAGACGACTGACAATCGAGAAAAATAATCACCACTCAATATTGGGTTCGTGAAGTTGATATCAGGAAATCGTGGAAAACAGAGATGGCTAATATGCTATCCGTGTGTCTTTCTTCTCCTCTCTACTACAACTTATACATACTGCTTATTCACCATATACTGACGGAATATCTAATAGCAATGACTGCTCCCGCCTTTGCGAGTAATCATCATATTTTGGCTTTAATTGGAATTGTAAACTGATCATGTTGCTTGCTATAAAATTTATCAATGGCAACACATATAAAACAACAACAACAACAACAATAACAATAGTAATATTTTGTTTTCGAAATATGTCCTTACTTAGAAACTGGCCTTTAGCTAAAATGTATTTTTATGTGCCAACAATTCTATCATCTCCATGCTTTCATTTTTACTTCTTCAATTCTTCTTGAAAAGGACAATTATAGACACTCATGGACATTTTGTGGCCAAAGTATCGGCAAAATGCATAAAATTAGTATTCAGTGGATGTTATTCCAACTCTTTATGATAAATGAAGTCAATCATCATGCGCAAAATCATTAAAGGGTTTTGGAAGACCCCATACTAAACAAATGAAATTTATATGTTTTTTTTTTTGTCATGATTGAATTATTTTTTATTGCCAATCTTTCAGGGTTGCTGTAGTTGATTAGGTGTCAAGGGATTTTTGGCTCAGGATTTAGAGATTATCAATTAAACCACACCTTGCAAATTGTTCTGTAATAAGGATCATCAACACAGTCTTAAGATCTGAACTTAATCGATTTATAAAAAATTTACAAAGATTTCCTAGATTTTAAGATAATTCAACTTTTGTGCTCATATTTCGAAAACAAAAATCATGCTTTGCCCTTCTTAATTTCAACTGGCCCTGGGAATGCTGTCCGTGGGACAATCGGTCAACAAATCATAGATTCTCTAGAAAATTCTGTCTTGAAGAGTCAAAAGGTCATCATCAAACCAGTCCTGGACGACTCTATTACAGTTTAATTAATTCCACCGAAATTCCATGCGCACTTAACTGGCAAATCAACAAAATGAAATTGTTTTTGTCTCCAATTTGTCGATTATAAAATGTTAGTGGGAGGCAGTTGGGAGGGTTCCGCCGGTGTAGGAGCCAACCACGCCATTTTCTTTAGTCAGATTCTTTAATTATTTAAATGAAAAAATGTCAATTTGTTAAATGGACAAACGATGTTCCATTTTGATTGGAGGGTTGCTAGGGGCAAGAGAATACCAATTTGGAGGCTCATCATTTGGTCCATTTCGCTAAGTTGTGAAGGACTTAACAAAATACAGCTTTGATCTGATTGTGACAAAGACGAGTGGTGGGGTTTTCCTTTCGAAAGTTTGATGGTTGTGGTGCATTTGGCCTTTGACCTTTTGTTTTCCTGGAGATCTGCCGTACCTATTAGATTTTGCAAAATGATTGCGGAAATTCTTCTGAAGAAAGTTGCTTTATTGAAAAGCAAGAGTTTGCTTTATTGAAAAGCAAGAGTTCTATTTCTCATATGCAATCGGATGATTTTTATTTTTATTTTTTGTCAATTACCGTAGATAAACAGTGAACAAGAGTACTTAACAAGGGTTGATAATCCTCAAGTAATCAATTGAACTAAGAAAAGAAAGTTGGGAAACTCAAACTTTTATGTGACAAGGGCCAGAAAGTGAACTTAATATTTTGACACTATAAATTTAGAATCAATTCTTTATAATTATGAAATTCTCTCAAATGAAATTGGCTCTTAAAATCTCTAAAATGTTCAATTAATTATTTTGATTTAATAAAACGTAGATAGACTCTTTCATTAACTCTATCAATTAGACTTTGACCACATTCATCTAATGTGTAAATGTCAATCCAAATAAATATATTGACAGGGTCAAACTTGAGTTCCCACATAATGATCTCTTCAAGTGAATGTATTTTACTTTTGCTACATGACCAAACTAGTGATATTAGAGTAGAGGATTGTTGGTAGCTCACTTCTGATGTGCATCGATGTATGGAGAAATATATCAAGAAATTGAAGGGTCTTATGTGTCCCAAAAACAATCGGTAAGACCATCCTTATTTTATTAGCAATGAAACAAAAGAATCTTATGTGCCTTTTGGGCGGCTAAGCATGCCCATTCTAAACCAATTTTTAAAGCTTAATGTGACAACCATGGAGAAATTGAAGGGTCAAACAACAAAGGACAGACATTTGGTATTTCACTTTGTCGGCCAAAGCTATTGGTACGAGCTTGCACACGAGCCGTCAACATTTATACTCTTCTCCTCCAAGTGGAGAGTACAGAGAATCCCTAAATGTTTGGTGCATGTGGATTGTGGTGACCTCATCATGTGGTCATCTGTATGCTAAACCCATCATCTCTTGATATTTCCTCCTTATTAAAAGAAGAGTCTCTTTAACAAGAATTCCAAAGAAATCATCAAATCAACTAGCACACACATATAATAAGTTCATGAGAAAAATTGCACGATCAGTTCCTAACCTACTGTATGAAAATTAATAGTCACAAACCATTTAATTGGGTCAACCTTCAAAGGAAAGTGCAATTAAATTTTCTTGGTCATGTCACACCTGATCCATAATATATCATCAAGGACTCTTCTCTTAATTTAGTCAGATGAAGCATTTGATAGTAGGGCAAGTTAAGAGCAATGTGCAAGATCATTTCAACGTGTGCTTGAACTCGACGTATTCTTCTCACAACCTAATTCCATGATAGAGCGGTAATTATTAGCTATAATTCGTGGTTACTATCTAAGCACTCAAAATTCTTTTCGAAACCATGAGACGAGATCAACAAATACTAGTCGTTGTCATATTAAATGCCTCATTCAGAGCTAGAGAGGAGTTTTCTTCACCACAATCGAAAGGTCAAAGCGAGCAGTGGCCAGTTTTAGTTGGAAATTTTACAATGGTATGCCAAGATCATCAAAGGTGGGGCGAGCCCCTTTCCGTTCGGGTCTTCATTAATGATGGAAGTGGCACAGAGAGAGAGAGAGAGAGAGAGAGAGAGAGAGAGAGAGAGAGATACGAATGATTAGCTTTGAGTGATCTCATTGCAATTATCACCATCCACGAAGAAGAAGAACCACGATGAAGTCCACGTACATAGTTTTATATGTTTGGTCAGTGGTTAAGATTCTCAAAATGTCACTCTCTCAGGCCTATAAATAGCAATGCGGATTTCAAGTGCTTCTCATTCCGTCGACTATATTCCGACTTACCTATTTCTTCTCATTGCTTGCTTCAAAGTAGAAAATCAAACTTCCTTTCCCACACTTCTCTGGCTATGGCTGATCTCCAAGTCATATCGATATTTGTGATCATTTTCACCTTCATTGCGTTCGATGCAATTCTAACTTCCGAGGGAAGGTCGATAAAATCGGCATGGGAGGACGAACTCCGTGCAATTAATTACGACCAAATGCACAAACAAACAACACAATTTCTCACTCCGAGTCAGTCTCCTACGAACGATGATCATTTTGATGAGGGGGAGGAGATGGTTCCGTGGCCTATTGCACATGATCAGGCGGCCAGTTTGGGCAAGTCAGAAGCACTGTTCAAGGATGATTTTCTCCCCGCAACCCCTGGGAGCAGCCCCGGATTGGGCCATTATTTCATTGGCTTAAAGAAGGAAGCTGTTCCACCGAAAGCTCCGAGGGAAACGCTAATTGTTACAAAGACACCAGATGATATCGAAGGCAAGGGTCACAGCCCCGGTGTCGGCCATGCTTTTCAGAATGAGGAACCAAAAGCCTAAATACTTCAAAATTGAATGTCAAAGCTGTGTTATGTAAGTCCTGTCAATTCTAGTTTAGTTAGGTCTCATGTCCCAAAATGTTATTCTTCAGTTCCTCAGGACATGGTTCTGCTGGGTGTGTGTAAAAATATCAGTCAATTTGGTATTGAACTATGTGATTATTTAATGAAAAATAATGACGTTTCTTTAGAAATTAACTGCTATATCATATGCGTTGCATGTTGTATGATATTCCAGTTCTCCGTTGTGCTACTTCCTTCTCAATCTTTCCCTACGTTATGTTGTGGCCAGGAAAAGTGTCAGGACATAAGTTTTTGGTGGTATATTCAGATTTTAAATGGGAAATAACCAGTTGAATGATGGGCAGAGATTTAGCATAAAAATGGTTGAACCTCGTACAAAAACAACATGACTACTTTGTAAGAGTTTTTATAATGTGAACTACATTAATTGATATAATAATTTACCGTTTTACGGAATTAGTCTAATAAGGTGAGATATAAAATTCTTAAATAGATGAATATGAGGTTGGCTAATGTAAGCTGAGTTGAGCTCGGCTTGTAATGAGACAGCCTCGTTAAAAACTCTATAAATAATATTCAAGTCTCTCTTCTAACCCCAATACACATAATTATTCTTATATAAGGAGTGTTTACTAAACACTAAAGATGAAGGGTGGTCTCTTGAGCCAGTGATGCATAGATAATTGAAGAGAAGTACTTGTACTTAGATTGTTACTTTTTTGCATCAAGAACGATGGATTCCGACACAAATGCATTAATCTTTCTACTCGATTATATGTATTATTATCTAACTATGGAAATCGTGGGATTGCGTTTTCGCATCTTACATGTGGTAATAGAGTTTCTATGACTAAAACATGGATGTATAGCTTTTGCCCTTTTTCGTGATTTTTTGTATAACAAAAATCGATTTTAATTATATAAATAGAAAGAGCTCATTAAGATGAGAAAAATCGTAGGTGGCGTGTTCTTAGGGTAAGCCGCGCGTGGCTAGGCGCCACTAGGTGGCAGCGTGCATCAAGCACACACCCCAACGCATCCTCATGCAGGAGCAAAGCTAGTGCATACACTACACGCGCTAGAGTTGACATCATGATGACGTTAGTAATTCGGCGACCTGAATCCAACTACCTAACTCGATTGGCCCAGTGACCTGACTCGAAATCCGACCCATTCATCCACCCGAACTAGTTTATCCTTGATTAGGCCGATCAACTGGTCGAACTGTTACCGCTCAAACTAGAAAATGGACCTAGGAACGCCCACACGTATGCTCTACGTGCTACACACTTAGGTGCCATGTGTGGGTGCTTGCGGCCTCCAAATCGGTGTGTGGTCAACGGTTGTGTGCTCATACGAAGATATTCTATAGCTCACATGAATATCATCACAAAAAAAAAAAAAAATGCGTAGAACATTGATTCATGAATAACATAGATAAAGTTCAACATGTGTCAATGAATTGAGTAATGTAATTAGCATGACTTGTAATTTTAGTGACAAATTGCTTCTATCATCATATCTAAAATTACATGTATACAGTAAATGTGAGACATAAAGTTTATATCACTAGTATAAGAGAGTTTCAAGAATTCAATCGAGTTATGACTGCCAAAGTGGCATACTTTTTGAGAAATATCGGTCTCATATATTAAAGAGATGTCTCATGTACTAATGCATTGTTATAATCCCAAAAGAGATGATTGTGTATTAGTTCATGAAGGAATACATGTACAATAAATGGTTGAGGAATAACTAATCCTAATGATTCATACACCAAAAAGGTGATAATTCACAAATGTTGGAACAAGTTCTCATGGCCATTGTCATGTGAAAAGTACATAATTGCATATTATGTATTATGTCGAAAGATTATTATGTGATGATGTATGTCACTCTCTGGATGTGTACTTGTACAGTTTCAAGTCGCACAATTCTCATATAATACTAATCATATACATTGTTTGTTATTTTAGTCACATTATCTGTAATCAATAGCTCAATAACTATTGAGGTTCAAACTTTAAGTAGTGGAAAGACGATTTTCTGTTTGAGATGGAGTTGGTAGAAGTTCAAATTGCTCTTATAAAGGATAGGTAGTTAGATCACACCACCGATGGTACAAAATTCCAGAAAGCATATTTTACTATTTGGAAAGATAGCAATCGGATTTGCTTGTTATCCATAAAACTTTCCATTTAAGAAGACTTGAAAAGTGATTTACCCACCGACTGCACTACTAAAACATTGATGGAATCCTTGGTGGCTTGAAATTGTGTCTTGTTTAATGTCGAAATTAGGACACATCTACAAAGACTTTTTAACGTAAGGTAATATGGTACTTATGATATAACATCCTGAAATTCAAGCCCTCTGAGGGATGAATGAATGTAAATTTCGTCAATGCATTGTTGGTTGATCTCACTAAAAATTGATTGCTCCTGAGATACTGACCTTGAAGGGAAAGTCTAATGAGGACAGAACTCGTACAACTAAAGAACTTGACTTGGGAAAACGACTTGACTATAAGACTTGCGTGAGGATAATCTTGTAGATAGGCAGGCCAATTTCAAGGATGACTAGAAGTCGATTCGCGGATAGAACATAATGGAACGACAGAGAAATCCATTTAATGTTATCGAGCCCGCAAATGACCCTAAGTCGATCCTCAGTAATCGTGTACTTTGAAATAAGAATCTATCATCCAGCAATTTCATGTAGTCAAGGATGTCCATGTGTTGAGATGTCTTGAACATGGTTTGGCATGAGTCGATTACGTATGAATTCTCAAAGTTGCCTGTCAGTCTGAGTTGTACCCAAAATGGCATTAGAGCGAAATTGACATGGCATGAGAACCCAAGATTGGATTTCAAATTATTGAGAATATCCGATACGGACTTTGGATGATGCGACTTCGATAGTCAGTAGTGCCAGGTAAGCAGAGTGCAGGGAAAATGGACTTACAGTCCGAAAAAGCGAGCCCATGAGGACGTGGGCCTAGCAAAGCTAGTGTGGGCCTTAGGCATAAGGTGGGACAACCACCATTGAAGGCCTAAGGCAAGCAAATGAGCCCATTGGGCCCAATCCACTATTTTCTCTTCCAAGCCCATTACCTAGCCTTAAGCCCATTTGAGCCCAATCAATTCCTGAGCCCATTCTTATTCATTTCCAAGCTCATTTCTTAGGCCCGCCTATCAATTTCGGCCCAAGGACAGATTGGTAATTTGTGCAAGGTAGAAATGACCAAATTGCCCCTAAAAGTATTTGGATAATGGCAAAGGAAGAGAGAGAAAGATGAGGTCATGTACATGGGGATTTGGGGCATGCTTTTTGGCCTTCTAGAAGAATGTAGTAGCCCTCACATCACTCTCTCTCTCTCTCTCCTTGTTTTCCCTTTCTTCTTCCTTCTGCTCCAGTAGACCTTCTTGGGAAAAGCTGAGTTGATTCTTGCCTTCCCATACGAACCAGCTTCCGTGCCACCCACCACTGTGCTTAGGACACCCAGACCGTCTGCCCTGACTTGGCCATTCGCCAGTCGAAGCCGCCGGATGACCCGTCGGCCGACCAGAAGCTAGCGATAGTCTGACCACTTGGCCCTATTCTACTCTAATTGACCTTCTTGCGAAAACTCGAATTGTTTATTGCCTTACTATGAGAATCAGCGCACGCTCCACCCATCACTGTGTCCAGGAGGCCTAGACCTTACGGATGAGCTCGGCCACTAGCCGAACAGAGTCGCTTGCCCAACCCATTAGTTGGCGAGAAGCCACCGCCCGCTAAATCGCCTGAAGTCCGCCCGATTTTGCCTGTTTCACATTTTCAGCTCGTTTTCTCCCATTTTGACCAAGCTTTTACCCAACCCCGCTACCAGTCACTCCCCCTTGAGCCCCTAGTGCCGCCGATTGTCGACCAACCCCTCGCCGGAGCTTTGGCCAAGCCGTTCAACCTCTCTCCTCCTCAGCTGTTCAGTTTTTAGAGTTGCTATGGGAAGCGAAGCTTGTGGTTGTTGTTCCAGCCCCAGGACTGCCTTGGATCATCGTGGTTGAGGTCCCAATGCGTAGCCTTCGTTGTTGCCGCCGTGTCCATCTCTTCGGCCTGTTTAATGGGTGAGCTTAGCTCATAATCCATAAATTAGAGCCTAAACTTGCTTAGAGTTGGTTTAATTAGTGTTAGTTCTAGTGGTTAGATAGATGGTTATGATTAGTTTAGCTTAATCTCACTTTATTTTCTTAATGTGGCTTATGTGGTTAATTAAACATGTTTAGCTTTAATTGATTGGTTGTTTAATTTAATTATTTTTTAATGATTTTTTGGATTTAATTTATTAATTATTGAATTCTGGAATTTCACTATTCATGATGTTCACGAGTTACTACTATTCACGAACACTATTCACGAGTTACTGTTCACACGGCACTATTTACCTGAGAATGAAAAATGTCTAATTTCATGTGTTTTGATCTTATGAGGTGATTTGAGTGTATAAATGTATGGGTATCTGCATGCATTGAGTGATTTTCACAAAAAAAAAAAAAAAAAAAAAAAGGGAATAATGGATTGTTCAAGGGACATTGGATATGGACTGCTTTTATGAGAGAAGGAATTGAGGAGGTAGGTTTGCATGATCAAATGTTGGACCGTCATCCAACGGGAGTTTAGGGGCGATACTCGGTGGGAGTCGGAAGCCAGTCGCAATAGATTATGGACCAATGACCCATTGACGACTATTTCTTCTATACTTGATTAAGGAAAAGTCTGAATCTCTAGATAAATTCAAGATTTTTTCAGACTAAAATCAAAAAACAGTTGGGATAAGTCTTAAAGGTGAGACCTAGCTATGGTGGTGAGTATTTAGGCAAATATAGCAATATAGGATAGTTTAAAGAGCCATTTGTCAAATATTTGGAAGATTCTGGAATGGTAACTTAATTTAGTATACCTGAAAATCTTGAATAAAATGATGTGGTTGAAAGGTTTAATCACACCATAATGGACATGATGATGAGTATGATTAGTATGACTAATTTACTTGATTTTTATGTGGGCTAATGCTTTGAAAACAACATTTTCACATACAAAACCGTGTTTCTATCAAGATTGTTCCATTAACTCTCTTTGAGTGATGGACTTGATGTAAACCTAGCTTGAAACATCTTAAGGTTTCAGGTAGTCTACAGAAGTGAGGTTATATAAATCCAACATTAAGTAAACTAGAATCTAGAATCATTTACTATTATTTCGTTTCTTACCTAGATAATTTGAAGGGGCATCAATTTTATAACCCTGATAAAGTTACAAGAATTGTGGAATCACATCCAATAAAGTTTTTAGAGTTCGATGTAGCCATAAAAGATGGCTGCACTCGGACTATTAAGGATAATAATAATGTGGTGACCACTATGTCTTTATCTTTGCTTATACAGATAATTATAGAGTCTCCTATATCACAAAGTAAGCTTATTGGGATTTAGGGTATTGTTATTGATATAGTTTTTGATAAAATTTCTCAAGCCTCTCAAGTGCAAAATGAAGTGGTTGTGGCTCAACTCAGGAGATTTGCTAAGGAGAGATGATAAGTTATATCACTAGATTATATATTTTATCTGTGAGAACATGACTACGATATCTTACATATGGTTGATCTAATGACTTATGCAAATGTTGTTTCTTGTCATCAATCTATGAAACAATATAGTGTTTGGGAACTTGTTGAGTTGCTTGAAGGTTAGGAGCTCATTAGCTACAAATGGATGTATAAGACTAAAAGGGACTCCAAAGAAAGATTGAGGAGTTTAAAACCAAACTGGTAGACAAGTATTTCACTCAAAAAAGATGAGTGGACTGTGAAGAAACATTTTTCTAGTTATAAAGATTCTTTCAGAGTGGAAATGGCCTCATTTTGATATAAAGTTATGCCAAATGGATGTTAAAATTGTCCCTCTATATAGATACATTGATAAAGAAGTCTATATGATACAACCCAAATATTTTGCAGGAGATGATTTAGGTAAGCTTATGTGTAGACTAAAAAGTCTTATTTATGGCCTCAAGCAAGTTTCTAGATAATGATGCTTGAAGTTTCATAGTGTTGTCACTTCGTTCAATTTTGTTGAGAACAATGTAAATCAATGTATATACTACAAGGTCAATGGGAGGAAAATTATTTTTTCACACTCTATATACATAATATCTTGCTTGTAAGTAGTGATTATGAATTACTATATGAAGCAAAGTGGATATTATCGAAAATTTTGACATGTAGGTCTTTAATGAGGTGTCTTTTATCCTTGGCATTGACATCCGTCGAATTGTTCTCGCCATATATTTGATTTATCTCAAAGGACATTTGTCAATCATATTTTGGAAAGATTCAACATAAATCACTACAAGTTAGGAATTGCTCATGTCATTAAGGGTGATGAACCAAATCTATCACAATATCCTCATTTAGATATTGAGAAAACCCAATTGAATGATGTACATTATGTCAGTGCATTTGAAAGTATTATATATGCCCAAATTTGCACTAAACCAAACATTGCTTTTACGATGAGAATTTTAGATAGATATTAGTTAAAGCCTAGACACAATCATTAGGCTATTGCCAAAAAGGTTTTGAGATACTTAAAGAGGACAAAAGACTATATGATAATTTACACACATGTTTAGGTCTTGCAACTAATAAGGTATTCGAATGCAGACTTTGTTGGTCGTTAGGATGACATGAAGTCGACAACAAGATATATTTTTATGTTAGTAGGAGATGCAGTATTATGGCAAAGGGAAAAATAGAAATTTATGTCATCCTCTACAATGTAAACAGAGCTTGTAGCATGCTTTTTAGCTATTACCAAAGTTATTTGGCTCTAGAATCTTGTTAAAGAGTTGATCCTATTTGATTTTGTAGATAAACTCATACTGTTGTATTAAGACAATAACTCTTTAGTGTTGTGTATTAACAACAACAGATATCTTAAAGAATCTAAATATATGGCGGTCAAGTTTTTAATTATAAATAAATGGTACAAAATTGTGATGTTATAATAGAGCACATTTCCACAGATGATATGGTTGTAAATTTATTAACTAATGGCATTTGCCCTTGTGTTCTTGAATGACATGTCATTAACATAGACTTAGGAACATCATGGGATGTTCTTTTTTAGTGGGAGCTGTTTTAGTTCTGCTCTCATAAAGTTTATATATGTGTTTGTTACATTTAGTAACATTGTGATATATGCCAACTCCTTAACATTTGATAAAGTGATTCTGAATGCGTTGTCATTGAGACATCCCGAATTTCGACCCCGTCTTGATAAAATAAAATGGGCTTTTTACCGATGCACCTATTGTCCTTTTTCTTTGAGCTGATCACTCACGAGTTAACTAACCTATTAGGTGAAGCCGTTAAGGGATATAACCGTGGTAAAATCCCTAAAAGCTATCCGGAAGGTTGGATTGAGCTAAAATCGCATCCAGTTAATTTTAACCACAAATTGAGCTCGGTTTCGAGAATTGAACGTTCAAGTGTGTCACGATTCATTTTTAGGACATTATCTCATCTTTCGGAGAAATTTCGACAAGTCCGGAATTTTGTGGAAAAATCAATTTTTGGCAAAAAGGAATTTAAGAATTCGGATGGGCAGCTTTGGTTGAATTTTTTACCACCAACTTGGCTCAATTTTTGAAGAGTGAAAGGGAAATTCGTATGGCCTACTGCCATAGGATTTTGGACTGCCAAAATAACTTAATTTGGTGAGGAATTGTGATGGAATAGATGGAAATTCGTATGGGCATGTTGGCTAGCATTTTTGGACTTCAATTTGAGTTTGTTTGTGAGTCAATTGGGAGAAAATTGGCCATTGGGTGTTGGCTTGACAAAGTTGGTTGAAGTAGGGGTGAAAAACACTCAAGTGTTTGGATTTTTTGTTTGGCTTCTCATTGGCTCAAGCCTTGACTTGTTACACCTTGGTCCCCCATGTTCCCTCTTGTTATGCGTATCCCCCCCCCTTTGGCCGACCCTTGCTTTTGCTTTCCTCCTCTTCTTCCTCTTCTTCCTTCTTTCCTTTGGTTTTTGCTTCTCCTCATTATGTTCTTGTTGCACGTCCACTAGCCCATCTCTCCATCATCCACCACACCAGTCACCTCCATGCCACAACTGCAGCAGCAACATCATCACATGTCCGGCTCCGCCTTGCTCCACCAACCACACCAAGATCAGCAGCCCCTCCAAGAACCGAAACCAGCAACTTCAGGACTAAGTTCCGACAATAAGCAGAGACTTGCAAGGCTGTTCTCAGCTCCTTCAAGCCTTCCTTTAGGGCCGTCGTAGACACGGGTCTTCACCGCCTTTGTGTCGTCATCGTCATGATTAGTACTTGATTAGATTTTTCGCTAATATGGTGAGTTAACTCTCTAATTCTTGATTAGATTGTTAATTGCACTTACGGGGTTAGTTTACTGTTAATTAGCTTAATTAGGTTAGTACTAAGTGAGATTAGCCTTACGATGAATTAGTGCTAATCTAGAATGGTTAGATTAACCTTAGGATGGATTAATGTTGATCTAATTAGTGAGATTAGCACTAATGAGGTTGGATTAGTCTAATTCCGTGGACTTTCTTCAATTCTAGTTTCTAGACCCTCGCCGTTTGTCATTTTTTTGGATCGAAATGTGTTATGATCTTGAGGTTTATTCTTTATTGAGAAATGTTTTAGACACCCTCAGCTATAACATATGGTTTACTTAAGATTTTTAGAGATTTAAAAGAATGAGATTTCAGCTCCGTCATTTGCAAATAGAATCTCGGATTATGCTGAAATTTGTGACCTTTGGGGATTCTAGGGATTTTTATCAACTCTTAGGATTCGAATTTCAAAATTATTTCTTCACAAAATTTGTTTGTCACATCTTATAGTTTAACATACTCAAATTTCAGATAAAATGAACAATTTTTGGGTCTCAAACCAAACTAATTTCGGAAAACAAACTTTCTGGAAATGGACACAGTTTTTGTACTGGATTGAGTGATTTACTGGGCTTAATCTAGAAAGATTTGGGTTAAAGTGTCTCATGAAAACTGTTCTTTTATGTGTCATTTACATCATATTCAAATTTGAGAATTTTCAAAACTCGTTTGATTAGGTTTTTGGATTTAAACTTGGAGACGTGCAAGTGGCCCAGTTTCTACCAATTAGGACCAGTTATGGTCTTGTGGGTGTTCTTGATGTTGTACTTGCTGGATAAGGTGTTTTTAGTGATGTGGTGGACTTGTGGCATGCTAAAAACTTATGTGTGAGATCATAAGGTGGATTGCTCTTTGTTGGTTGTTTATTGTTATTGCAAAACATGACCTTTTGGACTATTAAATAGAAAATGAATGAGGTGTCAGGTCTAGACAACAAACTTATTTGTCCAACGAAACATTGAGATTTTAAACTAAGTGTGTGCAAAATTTGACAGATTAATTTTGAGTACATGAGCACCTATGAATTTTTTCTAAACATTTTGAAAAAAAAAAAAACAGAGAGGGTTACTAAGGTTAGTTTTCAAAAGATGGTGGTTGGAAAGGAAATTAGAAAAGGAATAGGGTGTCGGGTTTAGACATCGAGTTTTATGGGCTCAATAAAATCATAAGGTTTCAACCTAGATGCATGTAAAGTTTGGCGGGTTAATTTTAAATACGGGACCCGGCATGAATTTATTTCGGAAGGTTTGAACAAAAAAAAAAGTGTTATTAAGTTTATTTTTAAAAGGGGATTTTGGTGTTTTGACTATATCATGAAAGCTAAGAGTTGATTTGGTGGATGAAGTGCCTGCATGGTCAGGTTAATTAAGTGGTTCAATTTAATTAATTGCAATTTATTTATTTAATTGAAATTAATTTAATTAACTATAATTAGCATAAATTGTACCAGGATAGCCGATTATTGAATTTTACACTAATCGTCGGGGATGCTTTGATTTGTGGAATTGTGTGCTTGGTGGTGATTATGTGATGACTATTGAAAGATGATGTGTTGTGTTGAGGAAACCGACTGGGTTGTGAGTAAGTAAATGACTAAGTGCTACACGATAACGAAACTTTGTGTGAGTTACCTCTAGAACCTTGTACCGTGTTGACACCTAATTTTGGAAAAATAAAATTGCATTTTGAACAAATAAAAAAAAAAGAGGAAAATGGGGGAAATTGATTTGATTGAAGTATGCAAGGAAATATGGAATTCCGACGGATATCCGGGTTTTGTTAAATGCAGCAACAATTTTAAAATCAGGTGAACAAATGGCAAGGATTTTGATAAAATAGAAGGAATCGATGCAAGATCGAGCTGATTGCGAAATCATGCTCTGATTTGCATCCATGATTTAATGCAACAGAAGATGGAAGTTTAAATTCTTCCATAGAAAGCGGCCGATTGGAATCACTATAAAAAGGGGTTGACCTGCACAGTATTCAAGGGAGCGAATTCAGAAAAATTTTCAGAGCAAAGAAAAATCGAGAGAAAAATTTGTGAGAAGAGAGGGTGGACGATCACAAGAATTCTCCAATTGGTCTATTGGATGGTGCAGTCCTCTTAATGACGTCTCACATTCATCATGCGTCATGGTTATTGACAACAAGCATAAAGCTAAGTCGAGCTTCCTTTTTTTAAGTTTGATTGTGTGCGATTCCAATTTGCTATTCGAACTAAAGTGATTTTATTTTTGTTTCTTGCCTAGATTAAACTCCTACATCTCCGACGATGATTCCAGCAGCGAGACATCGAAGTGGCCAATGTACCCAAGCACTGATTACCATCCAGTGATTTCACTGTGATAAAACCGGGTTGTTTCTCTCCCTATTAAAGCTGTTCATTCCTTATTTTCGGTATTTACTTTGTTTTGTTCTGATGTTGTGGTCGCAGGCAATTCAATGCTGAACAGGAGGCCACACAATTGAAAACATATGGCCACAATAGAGAGAAAAGAGGGAGAGAAGAGCTCTCTCGGTCAACCCTTGGTGGAGACGCTCGTCTCGGCGTGCCATGACACCACCATTGTGCCCTCATCATCGACAACACTACTGCATCGCCCCTCCTTCAGCCACAAGCCAACCACTCCTATGATGACGGAGCTGCCCACGCCAAGCCGCTGCTGTTCGTGATCTGCCATCAAGTCATCGCCATCCGGGCCCAACGAGCTCGGTGCACCGTTAAGAAGTCCAAGATAATGATTCTGCACTAGCCCTCGACGATGAAGCTGCCGAACATCGTTTGCTGATCGAGAGTTCCAGCCCAACTCCCACTATAAAATACGAAGCAAAGGACGTCCATGAAGGAGCACATGGGCATCCACGCGTCACACCCAAGTCCAGGTTTCTTCACGAGGGCAATACACTATTTTGAGAAGAAAAGTTAACACCGAGAGTCCACGAAGTGAAAATCAAAAGGCACGAGTTTTGGTCAAAGAAAGGAGGATTCTCTTTTGCTTGAATTTTTTAGAGAAAGGCCATCATTAACGGTTATTGCCGAATTACTTCCCGCATGTGCTACGAGCTACGTGTTTGCTCCGATTCTCATCGCGCACGACATGGCCAGACGCCCTTTTTCTAGTGCCGGATCTCGTCTTCTCTTTGCTTCATGAAGGCGTCGCTAACAAATTTCCTTGTTAGTCCAGCGTCTTTTAGCGTTCTTGTAGGTCTCGCGGAGACGTGCCCGGTGTTCTCCATAATCACTGCACCGCCGTGACGTTTCTTGCTGTCACCGAGTTGCTGCTACCTTTGCTAAGACTACACCGAGTTGAGCAACATCAGCCATCCTTGCCATGTCGTGTGCCAACCCGAGACCCATCTGCTATGCCGAGCCTCACCCATGAGCTATTACCGGTCATCTGTCAAGCCGATTCCGTCAAGCTCAAATGTGGCAATAACTCTTGCAACATTAGGTAATTATTTTATCCGAACTTGATTTCGGTATTTTATTGCCTAAAATATGTCTATTAATATCTAATGTTCATATCCATGGGTGATAGACATAATTTTCAATTAGGATTTATTTCCTAATTCGCAACCGCATATAATTTTTTATTCCATCTATAAGGCTTTAGATGGAATAATTAATCACGCGGGAATAAAATTGATATTTTGATCTTTAAGGCTTAAGATCAATTTATCGATTTTACCAGCGAAATAACCAAGTTGAGTAGATATCGTTTCCAAAGTTGAACAATGGATATGGTATCTTTGATGATTCTGAATGGCTCGGTGCTTGTCTCATCTTGATTGATTTATTTATCTTGAAATATGTTTGAGTTAGTTTAGCTTCATATTAGAATATCGCATGCTTTTGGGTAATCTGCATATTTAGACTAAGCGTTTTTATTTATTCTGAATTGTCGAAATGAAAAAAAAAAATACCAAAAAGACATAAATTTAGGATGTTAGATTTTCGTTTCAATATCTTCAATTGCATGTTTACTTATTTGACATTTTAAATTAATTAATACAAAAACAAAAACAAAAATCATCATGCATATGTCGTGTAGAATTAGGGCATATTTTGTACGTCATTGCATATTAGGGTTAAATTGCACTTAGTTTAATTTTAGATAATATTTTTCTTAATTTATTATAAGTTTAGGCATTTTCTTAAATAGATTACATTTTAGGATTATTCGGGTTAAGATAATATTTTAGTTTAAATTAGGATTTAGCTCAACCTTATTCCTAATACAAATTGAATAGGATCTTAATCTAATCAGATAATTTTCACATTTTTCTAATTTCGAATTTCATAAAAAAAAACACAAAAAATGTCTTAGAATAAATTAGTTTCAATCTCTAGGATAGATTGTATTCTTTTAAGGAAAATAAAAAAATAAAAGATGTCATGCGCATATCATTAGGATTAGATTCATGAAATGCATGCCATTTAGTGATTGTTGCTACGTCCATTTAATTAGTAATTGCATTTCATTAGAATTAGGTCATTTAATTAATATTGCATTGCATATTGCATGACTTCCATTAATTAAGTAAAAAAAAGAAAAAAAAAGAAATTGCTTGTTAATTAGAAATCATATTTAAGATTGTCGATGTGAATTCTGACTTAATATTGCAGATGCTTTCGTTGCTTTGAGGTAAGTTTTTGCAATTTATTTATTGTTTATTTGGGTGTTAAATTGGTGGATTGCGCACTCGCATGATTACTTCACATGTTAGGAAAATAGATTTAAAATCAATTTATGCTGCCTGCAAAAACATTTTTTGAAAATAAAAGAATGGTATCGAAAGGGCATTAGAGAAATCTAGTGTAACAAAGTCCCCGTACCCATAGTCTCTGGTTCGTAGGAGTAAAGTGAAACTCCCGTTACTTTACTTGGGTTTCTAATCGACCCACCAAAAAATAGATTAGTGGCGACTCCTGATTAAAAAATCAATTGCATGTTAAGAACTTGAACTTAAGTCGCAAATTGGTATGGGCTTGGGAGAGCCCGAATTAAGTCTAGGCTTAATAATCCATTAGCCAAACCCTAGGTGGTTCATCACCCAAAAATTTGGTCGCGACAGCTTGGCGACTCCGCTGGGGACTTGTGTTAAAACACTTAGTGGACTTAGGCCAATTTCTTCTTTTTGAAAAATGTTTTTGTTTGGCAGCGAGGATTCCAGGTACGTCCCTAACATTTAAGGTCTTAAATGTTTTTGCAGATTGGGAGGTATAAGGGGAGTAATATTTGCTAACCTTTGTTTTGCATGGAGGTGTAGGAATGTATGGTTTACTTTAATATATGAAGTGTTGCTTGATATAAACTGTAGTGCATGCTTTGCATTTCTCACTACACTTTTGCACACACAACCCGCCGCCGGACCTGGGCCGCACTAGGATATTTAGGATGGTATTGAGTTGGATACGACTTCGACCGCGAGGCCGTGTAGTAGAGGTTGCCCAACTCAATCCCGAAAGTCTTTCTTGGTGTCAAGAATGTTTACCTCTGCCCGCGAGGCTGCGTTGCATTGGGGTATCATTCTTGACTAAGCCGGAGTTAGGAGGACTTGACTTAGCATGCGAGGCTGCAACTAAGTCATCCCACCCTTTTAACTCCATTTTCTAAGCCGTCTAGATAGAAATCGAGCCTCACATCTCATGTGCATGCCTATGTGATTGCCGTTAATTTTCCTTGGTAAAGTAAGTCTTCTATCCCTATACACTGCAATTTATTTTGTCGTATTCTTGAGTCGGTCCATGACAATCTAGGTCAATCATTGATTTGATTCATTTGTCAATTGGAAACGAAATGAGAGATTGCTAGGGAATGATGCATTTGAAAAAAAAAAAAAAAACTTTGGAGAATTTTTTTTTGCGTCATGTCCAGAAAATTTGGTTTTACTAGAATGTCCATTTTTTAGGAAATTTCCTTCTTGCATAAACTTTTCATCAATAAATAAAAAAAAAAAAAAAAAAAAAAAAAAAATCGATTAGATCATTGTCATGGATTGACTCTCCATTTACACCTCATGCTTACATGTTCCCGTTTATTTCCTTTAGGTGATTATGGAGCGATCTCGATCACCCATCCGTACACGGCCGAGAGCTAAAATGGCAGATCAAAATGAGCAAAAGGGTTGTGATGACATAGGTACTCTATCTTCAGTGAGAAACTACGACTCAAAGAAGAGAGCCAAGAGGAATTTCGAACCGTCCTATTTTCCTGAGGTAGTTGAATTTGATGCCACTATGAAGAGACTAGTGACATATCGAGAAGAAATAATCTCTGACTTGGGGGATTTGCATCACAAGATCAAGGAGGGTGAAGAACTCAAGTACACATGACTCATGATCCTAAGTAGTTCGCTTTCCTTATTTAATTAGGGGCATGTTCAATTACGCCTTCCCCTGCGTGGGAATTCTTATTGCTTTTCAGAGATTGGTAAAAATTTCTCCTGTTTTGCTTTAGTGCTTGAATATCACATTTTTCACTCCAATAAATGTAATTTGATTGATGAATATCAATAAAATTACAAGTTTTGTTTTGAGGACATGATGGGGTATGCCAAGCCAGCCCGGTGATGATATCCAACCGATAAAAGAAAAGAAAAATCTAAGGAGAACTCTGAGGCTTGGGCTTCATCATGCTTCCTCGTGTCAAAATGTTTCAAAAAATGCTTTTCCAAATGCTTTTAAAAAAAAAATCAAAAAAAATAAAACTTGATTTACTCTGTTTGTCTTTTTGACCCATCCATTTTTTGTTTCAGAGACAGTCTTGTAACATGTGAAGGTGTGGAAATGGTCCAATCCAATTCCGGAGCCTAGGGGCAAGTTCGCTCCAAATTACAGTGGCCCGTATGTGGTAAAAAATGATACTTCCTGAATGTGCCGAAGTGCATGGTCATGAGTATTACACTCCAGTTAATTCTGAGGTTGTCAAGAAGTATTATCTGTGATAGAATTTGCCATGTCATGTTTTGAACTGCAAGCATTTCTATGATGAGTAAATTACTTCAATGAGTTGAATCGTTGCAAACTTTGCATATTTTCCCTGATGAATTATGTGAGATGAATTGAATGTGTCAAATGAGGTACTTTAGAATGATGAAAGGCAAAACCTTGTTCCATACAGTGTTTCATACACTAACCCTCAGTGAGTTGTGTGAAAAATTCCATGCCCGCAAGGAAGAGGGCTATCTCACAAAGGGTACGTCAACCAAGGTGATGAGAGGCATTCTTTTCTTTATCCCAAACACTACAGGTGATCCATTGCTCAACCCCTTTGAGCCCCATACACTTATGGAGATTTTTAAAAATTATCCCTGTCAAGAATCATCCCACATTGGGACAAATTTGAAAAGAATGGTAGGAATCTTCTTGCTCCCACTTGCATCAATCTTCAAATATTGCTTTTGCAGTGTAACTCGTACGGTAATTTGAAGTGCCTTAGGATGACGAAGAGCAGTTCTTTCTTTATCATATACACTTCTATCCATTGCATAGCCCACTTGAGCCTATGAATTTATTTCATATTAAACCCAGTTGGTGATCATCCCCCACACTGGGGCAAGGCAAAAAGAACCATTCAAATAACATGGTTTAGAATGCTGCAAAGGATGGTTGTGCAAGTTCAAAAAAATAAGTGCAAAATAATGGGGCATGAAAAAGCAGTGTGCCTGGTAAAAGTAAAGCCAATGCCAAAAAAAGATCAAATCAAACTCTTGATGTAGTAAGTCATATCCCCAACAAAGTGGTACAAAAAAAAAACCTC
Source organism: Eucalyptus pumila (assembly GCA_016097595.1). NCBI lineage: Eukaryota > Viridiplantae > Streptophyta > Magnoliopsida > Myrtales > Myrtaceae > Eucalyptus > Eucalyptus pumila. The sequence goes on from CM027853.1 coordinate 40,595,372, forward strand.
TCAAATGCTGTTGCAATCAATGAAGTTGTGATAAAAAATCTTCGACAGTGGAGGAGGAAAGTGGTGGAAATGTCAAGATGATCACCAACTTTAACCCTCCCCTAAACACTTTTTGAGTCTAATGATCCTTTCATTTCTCAACCTATGAACCAAGCCTACGTTACGTCCTTTGCAAAGTCTCTTCTGATTAGGGCACTTGAATTAACCTAGGGGGTCACATGTTTTAAGCATCACTCGAAAAAGTGCGAGAAAGATTATTTCTTTCTCATTTTGTAGGGTTCTTGACTTGTAAACCCAGAGATGATTATAGAATATCACTCATTCTTTCAAAAGCCTTGACTCAAAGAGTCCCTTTTGTTAAGCTGTTGACCAGGCCCACATTACGGTCCTTGTTAAAGACCTCTTAGATTGGTAAGATCGTACCACTTGCGAGATTGCTCAGACCCTGGTTTGGGTATGACCATGGTGAGATAGAGTGATTGACAAAATCCTGCATCAAAGGTCAGGATGAAATCGCCATTTTAATGAGGATGAGAGAAAAAGTCCTTTCAGACCAAATGATCCCTCATTTGACACATCCATGACACTCATGTGTTCAGATTGGAATTTTATTTTGAGATACTTCCCAATGGAAATTAAGTGATGCAAGATTAATGGAAATCATCATGAAACTCCATTACATTGATGCATGTTTATGATTACAAATGCATGTTGCCTCTCCTTTGACCATGTTTTGCAGGAGACGTATCCTTGAAGATCGGAGATGTTACTAGGTAAGTACATCTCTATCCATACCTTGAATATTTGTCATTGCACAGGTATTCCCTTTTAAGCATACCGACACTCAATTGAGTTATCCCCCAAAGATTTTTCATCAAGATTCAATCTGATTAAGGCGACCGAAGAATGGTTCGGGTCCTGGTCGGATGATTTATGTCGCAAGGCTGAGCGACCGAAGAATGGTTCGAGTTCTAGCCAAGCAAAACCTTAGTCTAGGCGACCGTAGAATGGTACGGGTCCTAGACAACATTTATTGCTCTAACAGGCGACCATAGAATGGTACGGGTCCTGGAAAAGCAATTTCCTCATTCAGGCAACCGTAGAATGGTACGGGTCCTGGAAGAATAATTTTCTTCGTCGAGGCGACCGTAGAATGGTACAGGTCCTTGACAACACCTATTCCTTATTCAGGCGACCGTAGAATGGTACGGGTCCTGAAAATGAATCACAGTTTAGGCGACCGTAGAATGGTACGGGTCCTGAAAAATCATTTTTTCGTTTAGGTGACCGTAGAATGGTACGGGTCCTAGACACAATCAAACGATGTCATACTAGGCGACCGTAGAATGGTACGAGTCCTGGGAAAGCAGTCACTTTGCGAAGTCATGTTACTATTCTAGGCGACCGTAGAATGGTACGGGTCCTGGGAAAGTAGTCTCTTTGCGAAGCCATGTTACTATTCTGGGCGACCGTAGAATGGTACGGGTCTTGGACATGTAACACCAATCTATCTTGAGTTACTCTACCATCCCCAAAGGTAAGTAATTCCAGGTAAGTTCCTTTATCATTTGCATTAGCATTTCCATGCATCATATAAATTTCATTTCAAAATGAGAGTCATTTTCCAAAAAAAAAACAAAAACATAAACATAAACAAAAAGTCATTTAATGCATGTGCATAATTAAAATTAAGTCTCAATTTGTCATTGAAGGCAACCTCTACGAGCTCACCTTCAAAGAGGGGCAGCTGTTGACACCTAATTTTGGAAAAATAAAATTGCATTTTGAACAAATTAAAAAAAAAAAAAAGAGGAAAATGGGGGGAATTGATTTGATTGAAGTATGCAAGGAAATATGGAATTCCGACGGATATCCGGGTTTTGTTAAATGCAGCAACAATTTTAAAATCAGGTGAACAAATGGCAAGGATTTTGATAAAATAGAAGGAATCGATGCAAGATCGAGCTGATTGTGAAATCATGCTCCGATTTGCATCCATGATTTAATACAACAGAAGATGAAAGTTTAAATTCTTCCATAGAAAGCGGCCGATTGGATGCACTATAAAAAGGGGTTGACCTGCACAGTATTCAAGGGAGCGAATTCAGAAAAATTTTCAGAGCAAAGAAAAATCGAGAGAAAAATTTGTGAGAAGAGAGGGTGGACGATCTCGAGAATTCTCCAATTGGTCTATTGGATGGTGCAGTCCTCTTGACGACGTCTCACATTCATCATGCGTCATGGTTATTGACAACAAGCATAAAGCTAAGTCGAGCTTCCTTTTTTTAAGTTTGATTGTGTGCGATTCCAATTTGATATTCGAACTAAAGTGATTTCATTTTTGTTTCTTGCCTAGATTAAACTCCTACATCTCCGACGATGATTCCAGCAGCGACACATCGAAGTGGCCAGTGTACCCAAGCACTGATTACCATCTAGTGATTTCACTGTGATAAAACCGGGTTGTTTCTCTCCCTATTAAAGTTGTTCATTCCTTATTTTCAGTATTTACTTTGTTTTGTTCTAATGTTGTGGTCGCAAGCAATTCAATGCTGAACAGGAGGCCACACAATTGAGAACATATGGCCACAATAGAGAGAAAAGAGGGAGAGAAGAAGCTCTCTCGGTCAACCTTTGGCGGAGACGCTCGTCTCGGCGTGCCATGACACCACCAGTGTGCCCTCATCATCGACAACACTACTGCATCGCCCCTCCTTCAGCCACGAGCCAACCACTCCTATGATGACGGAGCTGCCCACGCCAAGCCGCTGCTGTTCGTGATCTGCCATCAAGTCATCGCCATCCGGGCCCAACGAGCTCAGTGCACCGTTAAGAAGTCCAGTATAATGATTCTGCACTAGCCCTCTGACGATGAAGCTGCCGAACGTCGTTTGCTGATCGAGAGTTCCAGCCCAACTCCCACTATAAAATACGAAGCAAAGGACGTCCATGAAGGAGCACATGGGCATCCACGCGTCACACCCAAGTCCAGGTTTCTTCACGAGGGCAATACACTATTTTGAGAAGAAAAGTCAACACCGAGAGTCCAAGAAGTGAAAATCAAAAGGCACGAGTTTTTGTCAAAGAAAGGAGGATTCTCTTTTGCTTGAATTTTTTAGAGAAAGGCCATCATTAACGGTTATTGCCGAATTACTTCCCGCGTGTGCTACGAGCTACGTGTTTGCTCCGATTCTCATCGCGTACGACATGGCCAGACGCCCTTTTTCTAGTGCCGGATCTCGTCTTCTCTTTGCTTCACGAAGGCGTCGCTAATAAATTTCCTTGTTAGTCCAACGTCTTTTAGCGTTCTTGTAGGTCTCGCGGAGCCGTGCCCGGTGTTCTCCATAATCACTGCACCGCCGTGACGTTTATTGCTGTCACCGAGTTGCTGCTACCTTTGCTGAGACTACACCGAGTTGAGCAACATCAGCCATCCTTGCCATGTCGTGTGCCAACCCGAGACCCATCTGCTGTGCCGAGCCTCACCCACGAGCTATTCCCGGTCATCTGTCAAGCGATTCCATCAAGCTTAAATGTGGCAATAACTCTTGCAACATTAGGTAATTATTTTATCCGAACTTGATTTCGGTATTTTATTGCCTAAAATATGTCTATTAATATCTAATGTTCATATCCATGGGCGATAGACATAATTTTCAATTATGATTTATTTCCTAATTCGCAACCGCATATAATTTTTTATTCCATCTATAAGGCTTTAGATGGAATAATTAATCACGCGGGAATAAAATTGATATTTTGATCTTTAAGGCTTAAGATCAATTTATCGATTTTACCAGCGAAATAACCAAGTTGAGTAGATATCGTTTCCAAATTTGAACAATGGATATGGTATCTTTGATGATTCTGAATGGCTCGGTGCTTGTCTCATCTTGATTGATTTATTTATCTTGAAATATGTTTGAGTTAGTTTAGCTTCATATTAGAATATCGCATGCTTTTGGGTAATCTGCATATTTAGACTAAGCGTTTTTATTTATTCTGAATTGTCAAAATGAAAAAAAAAATACCAAAAAGACATAAATTTAGGATGTTAGATTTTCGTTTCATTATCTTAAATTGCATGTTTACTTATTTGACATTTTAAATTAATTAATACAAAAACAAAAACAAAAAATCATCATGCATATGTCGTGTAGAATTAGGGCATATTTTGTACGTCATTGCATATTAGGGTTAAATTGCACTTAGTTTAATTTTAGATAATATTTTTCTTAATTTATTATAAGTTTAGGCATTTTCTTAAATAGATTACATTTTAGGATTATTCGGGTTAAGATAATATTTTAGTTTAAATTAGGATTTAGCTCAACCTTATTCCTAATACAAATTGAATAGGATCTTAATCTAATTAGATAATTTTTACATTTTTCTAATTTCGAATTTCATAAAAAAAACACAAAAAATGTCTTAGAATAAATTAGTTTCAATCTCTAGGATAGATTGTATTCTTTTAAGGAAAATAAAAAAATAAAAGATGTCATGCGCATATCATTAGGATTAGATTCATGAAATGCATGCCATTTAGTGATTGTTGCTACGTCCATTTAATTAGTAATTGCATTTCATTAGAATTAGGTCATTTAATTAATATTGCATTGCATATTGCATGATTTCCATTAATTAAGTAAAAAAAAGAAAAAAAAGAAATTGCTTGTTAATTAGAAATCATATTTAAGATTGTCGATGTGAATTCTGACTTAATATTGCAGATGCTTTCGTTGCTTTGAGGTAAGTTTTTGCAATTTATTTATTGTTTATCTGGGTGTTAAATTGGTGGATTGCGCACTCGCATGATTACTTCACATGTTAGGAAAATAGATTTAAAATCAATTTAAGCTGCCTGCAAAAACATTTTTTGAAAATAAAAGAATGGTACCGAAAGGGCATTAGAGAAATCTAGTGTAACAAAGTCCCCGTACCCATAGTCTCTGGTTCGTAAGAGTAAAGTGAAACTCCCGTTACTTTACTTGGGTTTCTAATCGACCCACCAAAAAATAGATTAGTGGCGACTCCTGATTAAAAAATCAATTGCATGTTAAGAACTTGAACTTAAGTCGCGAATTGGTATGGGCTTGGGTGAGCCCGAATTAAGTCTAGGCTTAATAATCCATTAGCCAAACCCTAGGTGGTTCATCACCCGAAAATTTGGTCGCGACATACCGTTACTTATTGTAGTCAAGGGTTAAGTGCTACATGGTGAACTGAGTCACATGAAAGCCACCTCTAGAGCTTTGCATCACTGTTTTGCATAATCGAGGGCTAAGTGATACACAATAACGTAACTTCATGGGAGCCACCTCTAGAACCTTATATTGTTTTGTTTTTTTTTCTTGGTGCTGGAGGAACCGCTACTGTGGCCGGCAACCGTTCACGTAAACCCCCAAGTGTCGATAGCAGGGAAACCACCACCCCGGCGACACGCGTAAATCACCACACAACGCTTCAGCCTCCCTGCTTCGCAGGGGCTTTGAACCTTGGCCTCCACCGGGGAGAGCAAAGGATTTATCATCCACGCTGCAACGGCCGGTGGTTAGAACCTTATATTGTTGATTTATGTGGAAAATGACTAAGTGCTACACGATAAAGGAACTTCGTGTGAGTCACCTCTAGAACCTTGAGCTATTGCTTATTATGGTCAGGAAATAAGTGCTACATGATAGCGTGACTTCGTGAGAGCCATCTCTAGAACCTTGTATTATTGCTATTTATGATCAAGGGCTAAGTGTTGCATGGTGATTGAGTCACATGGGAGCCTTCTCTAGAGCCTTGAGTTTGAATATTGAGTTGGGATGTGGAGTTAAAATATTGAGTTTAGATATTGAGAGTGAATATTAGGTGTGCATTGGACTATCGATATGAGTTATCCGCGCCAGATTATGGGATGAAATTGTGTGGCATGGAATGTAACGTGTCATAACGATTTGGCCTTATAATCGAGACTTCTATGAATATTCGATGACTGTTATGAAGTGTTCCAATTGTTGATTACGCATGATGCGTTTATAAGTGCATATGAGATGTACTAATTTACAAGGTCGGGCCCAAGTGAGGTAAGTTCTGGATGGTGCATGTTTAGGGCACCTATGAGTGAATTCTCGCCCTAGTCAAGGGTTAGGGTTTAACTCGCTAAAATTTTATCTCACCCTGTCACGGGTTACCCTTTTCATGGCCGTAGCATGGAGGATCTAGAGCCCGAGGCTGAAGGGTCCAAAGTGTAGATGACCTAGCGGTTTCTTTTTGAGTCAGACCTTTGTATATGAACATGTAGGTTTAATTCGGTTTGTATATAAAGTGTGTTTTGAGAAAAAAAATGGTTATCCTTTTTTTTCTATCCCATGTGTTTGATTGTTGTCTAGGGTTAATGAGTTCACTTCCGCATGTGAATAAAACGACAGAGTCGGCGATGCGTCTTGGGACATCGCAAAATTTTAGTCAACCGCCGAGGGACGTGTGCGTGTCCGAGGTCCGAGGTTGTGACGTGACAGTCATCGAATTGAATACATATAGAATCTCAAGGTATTGTATAAATCTTAAGTAAAAGTTACGAGCATCCAATTATTAACTTTGAATATATATATATATATATATATATATTGTTAAACATAAAGAAAGGTTAATCATATGGACAAAACATATGCAAGTTCATTGGAACCATAAAAACATTTTCTAGTAGCATAGATGTTAACACTTAAATTTTTTGCCCAAAAATCATTTCCAAAAAAATGGGAACTTATTTTTCCACAAATACGTTTCTTGTCAAATTATTGCATAAAGATTACATAGGAATTTAGTATATTTTTTTAATGCATTTATTTTCTTGATATGAAAAAAATCAAAATTTAAAAAAATTAGAAATTAAAAAAAAATTAAGATAAAAAATTTAAAAAGAAAAAAAAAAAGTTAGAGCAGATGATTTGAATGTGGCTAGCCAAGCCTAGGAGGTCAGATTGGAATTAAAATAGCAAGTTGGGACAAAAATGCAATTTCTAAAATTTGAGGGATCAATTCGCAAATTTTGTAAAATTTCACCCGAGCCCTTAAATCATCATCTTGGCCCCCCCAATTGAGTTGAAATTGAACTTGGGTTAGGTCTAATTAATCGGATAAGGTAAAAATGACCAAATTGCATTGAATTGAGCATTCTCAAGGAAGAAGATAATCAACTTTGAGGAACTTTCTTGCAAAATTGGGTGAGGACAATTGTGAAAATTGATTAAGATCTTAAATTACTATATATAGGCTTGCTAATTGATCAAAAATCACAACCAAATTGATGGATTAAAGCACTCAAGCCAACTGCCAAAACTCAGTCCACGAGATGCTCTCAATTTGAAGCTATTGAGTAAGCAGTTTGGTGGCCCCACTATATCCCCCTCAACTGCCTGATCAACCTAATCTCTGCACGTGGTGGAAGACCATAATTAGGAGTGCAAATGAATGAAAATTAGATAGGGATAAGCTGTTGAAAGCACGTGAAAATCACAGCAAAATCTGCACACTCAACAATTGCAAAAGTTGAAAATTTTGGCTAAGTCAGAAAATGGGTGAACTAACTTGGTTGGAAGGCTTGGTAGGGGGCAAAAACTGACCAAGAGATTACTTAATTCAGTGAATAAGATAAATGAAGTAAGCTTTTTTTAGGAATAAAAAGTCGGAGACAAAAAGCACTAGGAAGAGCTCACAATCGTTCTCCAAAAATACCCCCACAAGCAACTCAAGAAAAAAAAAAGCCCAGAAATTTCATACTAGCTCTTGGAGAGAAAAGTGAAATTTTCACAAACTTGCAACCAAAATTAGCCAAAATCTTCAATTTGAGAGTGAAACTTCATTCAATATCTTTCCAACCATAGGTTGCATGTCAAAATGGACATCGGGAAGGCCTCCTAAAGCCTCCCGGAAAATACTCTCCCGACAGGTGAAGAAAGTTTAAAATTTTTCCGAGTGTTGGGCCTTGTTGGTCACGGTGGAGGGAAAACGAGTATTTTTTAAAAAAATGAGAGACAAATGAGGAAAGCCATGATTTTTACCCAAACTGGAATACATATAGTTTGGCTCGGTGTTAATTTGGAAATTAGAAAGCAATGTAAGAATCCTAGATGTATGTTTGGTCAAATTTAAATATGTTTTAAATGTGAAAAAGCAAGAGGACAATCAATCCAGAAAACTTATTTTGATGCTGGATTTTTTCTAAGTACTGAAATCTCTTTAAGAGTCTTGCATGTTTGAATTGTTATGCCCCATTTTCATGCATTACTTGTCTTCGTGACTTTGGCGGATGTTATATGAGAGTACAAATGATGCTTAGGTCAGCGCGGTTTAGTCTTCAAGTCTCCATGTGAACCATGAGATCGTTTACAACTTAAGTAAAAAACCAAGCCAATCCATATTGAGATATGGTTGGCCAACGTAGGTCATGCACGTATGCATTTTGGAGTGTTCATCTCGATGTTTCTAACTGATCATTTTCTATGATGTTTATTGCATTTGAAAGTCCATATTACTTATTTTTACTCAAATGAAATGGTGTTTCTTATGGATCACACATGTGATGAGTGTTAAGGCTTGAATTCAAGCATACAACATGTTTTTTTTTTTTTTTTTAGTAAAGTACATGTTTCTTTGACTTGGTTTAAAACCCAGAACTGCAAAAAATAGCTCAAACTCGCACATCGGAGACTGTGATTTCTACCTATTATTTGCATGTAGTAATATAACCTTGATATTTTAGTTCCATGTGAGATTGCTTATGCGTCAAGATTGAAGGCCAAGAACATGGCCTAAGGAAGCTACTTTGGGGTGATTGATGCACACCAAATATTCGATAAAATGCTCGAACCAAGTTGTGAACTTGAGACAACCGATTTGAGATCGATTATTGTGATATTCATATATTGGGTTGTTCCATATTGGTGTAAATCAGCATATATTGGTTTAGGGAATTATTTTTAAATAAAAATTTTAAAAAATGAAAAAATATGAAAATTTCAACAATAAAAATAAAAATTTTGGATGATATTAAATTAGGGAAGAAATGACATCTATGAAATTTTCTTAATTTTATAAGGTCATTTTCTTAATTTAATGCTATTTTGGTATTTTATAATCATTTTTGTAAATAATCCATATTGCATAGATTAAAATTATTTAGAGTAGTCTCATGCATTTAGAGTAATTTCATGTATACATAAATTCTCATTTTGCTCATGGGAGTCCTATCCCGGGGCGTGATAATAAGGCCATGTAATATTATTTATCCAACTTGTATAAGGTTTTCTTTTTCTGTATTTATTTTCAAGTCATTTCAATTTTTTGGATGTTTACTTACCGCACCACTTTTCATTAATTTGAGTGCAAATTTTTCTTCTAAATTAGATTAGGATTAGTCTAGACATTAAGGAAAACAAACCTACAAAAATATTTGCATGGACGTTTAGTGATTTCATAAGGATTATAATTGGCAATTAAGATTGTGTGGCCATTTAGATAAACAACATTTCAAGTTAATGGTACTGTAGGGGCACTAATAAAAATATTGGCGTAAACAAGTCCCCGTTACGTGTCTCGACTGGTTTCTAGTCAACCTCAATAGGCTAGTGGTAACTCTTAAAAATATTTAAGTTGTTAAGAACTGAAATACAAAATTCAATGTCACACAAGGTATGAGCTTAGGAGAGCCCATGCCAGAAATCCAATACCGCTGGCTCGCCTCTTTCAGCAATACCCCTAAACCTTTTCATTTTTCCTTGATGACAAAAGAGAGGTCGTGACAACAAATTTTTTGTGACACTTAAGATAAAAGAATGATGATTGATAAAAAGGATAACACATTAGGTATTACTCTCTATGAGAGGCAAAATCTATTCGCCACATTACTATATTGAATCCATATCAATAGAGTTTAAAGCATCAGTGATCATGAAAGGCTCTGTGTGTATATATGTAGCTACCACCATGGTTCGGTATGTGAAATTTTATAGGATATGATTGACTATTAAAAATTATTTGTAGACCAAGATGTGTACATGCAATACAATTTTAATTAATATAGCTCAAGTAAGATAATGTAAGAGTTTTTATAATGTGAGCTACATTAATTGATATTGCAATTTATCGTTTCACGAGATTGATCTAATAAGATGAGACAAAAAGTTTCTTAATTAGCTTAATATAAAATTAGCCAGTGCGGGTCGAGTTGAGCTTTAAACGGCCTAATTGAAAATTGTATAAATAGTACTCAAATCTTTCTTCTAACCTCAACACACACAATTATCCTCATATAATGAGCGTTTACCAAACGCTAAAGGTGAGAGGTGGTCTCATTAAGCCAGTGATACATAGAGTAATAGAGGAGAAGTACTTATGCTTGAATCATTAGTTTTCCACATTAAGCAAATGGATTCCAAAATATGTACGTTAATCTTTTTACTTGGTTATATATATTCGTGTTCTAGTTATTGAGATCGTGGGATTGCATTTTCGCGTCTTAAATACTTTTGACTTGGAATTTGCATAAGGTATATTGTACCAATTTTTATATGTTTCTGTAAAGAACTTAAATAATGAAATCGGCCTACGTTGTCTATATGACTTATTCTTTCAGAATTCTCTTTGCATATAACTAGTGCCCTACAAATGTAAGATACATGAATGTATTCAAATCAAATTGATGATAATAGACAGGAAAACAAACTGAAAAATTATTGCCGTGAATGATTTCAAGGAAAAAGAGGAAGTGCAATAATTGAACTTGTGAGCTGTGCTTCGACCATTAAGTATAATCTCTCTACATAGTATAGCAAACCCAAAAAAGATAAACCTCAAACTTAGACCAATAATTTTCATAAAAGATATGGTTAGTGTTAAGGATTAAGTACCGTTACTTCTTCAGAAAATGGTCTTATCCGTATTTTTTTTTTTTTTTTTACCATCTCTTTTACTCAAGCCACCTCCCTCTCGCGGGTTATAGGCACGCTTTTGTTCACTCAATCATTACTTGTTAACTTGAGCTCAGAAAGCTTGGAATATGGACACTTTTAACTTAATTGTGCATCTTATTGCGTGTATAGTTGGCCGATAACTTACTCATCATCGTTGCAAAAACAAACGATAACAAAACCAAAGGAAAGCAGCACATGATTTTACTATAAATTAAGTAATAAAACCAAGATTACAAGCAACTATAAATTAAGTGATAAAATCACACTCAAGGCACTCAAATACTCTAAGTGTGCCCCAATTCCTAATTACATTCACATAGTATTTAGCACTTAGTTCCTCAAAAAATAATCTCCCAATCTCACAAAAGAATTCATAAATTTTACCCGCAAGGCTTTGCTTGACTCAAATACTAAAAGCTCCTCTTGGATTTCTTCAGAGTGTAATTCACAAAGAAGTTGTCTCTTTGGATCCAATGCAGGAAACCTACACAAGTTAGGAAGCCTACTTGGATGGGGTTGGGTTTCCTTTACGGGTTCAATTTCGAGAAATGTTTTCATCATCTCCATATTGGCTTGTCGTTTGAGTCAAATCATAATCATTTTGCTAGAATTCAAACTTCGCTACTACTTTACGGCGACCTACCTTTTTCGTCCGGAGGGAAAAAATCAATGTTGATGAAAGTGAATTGTGCACACAAAAGAATACTGAGGCCACCATGTACTAAAGATAAAGCCAGTATTAATAACCAATATCACCTACGAAAATTATTTGATTTTGAGTGGGCAAATAAAAACTCTTGGAAGAGAAAAATTTATCTGGACAAAATATAGCTACAAAATCTTCACGAGAAATACTAAATATATTTTCTATCGACTAAATTACTACTTACATATCCATAAATTTCCACACATATAGAATAACTTAAACAAAAAGAAAGGGATGGGAAAAGAAATATATTATAAATTGTATTCAGATTCTACATTTACAAAAAAATAAATTCATCGAAGTTCTAGCATTGTCCAAAAACCTTTATTGCGTGACACGTGCTTAGCCTCTTCACGTTCCGTCTTGGCCAGAATGATCACTCTCTCGAACAACCATTGCGAGCACAGTAGATTGACACGCCTGTGCTCTGAACGAATTTGGTCTTCAAAATTATTAAGCAAAGCTTGGAAGATCTTGCAATCTAAATATGCCAAAGGGACCGAATAGCCTTTCTCCTCTTCATCCACATGTACTCGAAGGTATCCTTTTCGAGCCATGGTTAACCGCTCCACCAATCGCAAACTTATCAACATTTTTTTCCTATTTGAATGTTGGGAAATTTCGGTAAACTCACTAGGCTAGACAGAATAATTGCAGGAAACTAAGAAAAGGCAAATTGCAATTCATCTAGTGTAAGTACATATAGGGTGTGTTTCATTCGATTTTGCAAATGAACTTTGGGAAAATGTAAATGCCTTTGATCTAATGCCAATTTCCATTGAGGAAATGCAAATTGTGTTTTTGTAAAAGATCACTTACAAAGCTACTTTGTCCTAAATAATGTTTGGCAAATATTTTTTTGCAAAGGGCTTTTGAGTCTAATTTTTATTTTTAAAAATAAAAATAAAAGCCTTCCAATGAAGGGCTAAGGCCGCTAGTATAGGTATTAAACAGGTGGGTTGGGTCAGGTTTGGGTTGGGTCATTAATGGTCCGACCCAAATTGACACATTAACCCATTTATAACCCATTTATGCCTAATATAAATTTTCTGACCCATACCCGACATGACCCATACCCCACCCATAGCTGACCCGACCCATATTAATATAATATTTTTATATTTAACCAAATTTAGGAAAACTTATCCTTATGTTTTAAAAAAAAAAAATTATATTACTAAAATACTTCCAAGCAATACAAATATAATCAATAATTTTTCAATTCTTTTATAATTTTTCAAAAAAAATTATTTTTTCGTTTTTCTTTTTCTTTCTTTTCCTTTTTTTCTTCTGGATCCAAGAGGTTCGCTGGTCAACCCATTTAAAACCCATTAAATTGCTAAGCATCCATCGACCAAAAAAAAAAAAAAAACAAATGCTAAGCAACCCATTTATGACCCATTTAAACTTGTTTTTAAAATAGATGTGGCAAAATGTGTGTAGAGTCCACATTTGATGATACACAAATCATGAAATGGATTTGAGATTAGATTATGGATGGCGGCTTAAAAGGGTGGCGAAACTATTCTATGTTGAATATAACCAGTAGATCATTTACATCATGGAGTCAAAAAACTCTAACAAAACATTTGGAAAATGACAATGTACATACACTTAGTGCATTTTCAATTCCAGGAATAAGTGATCCAATGTGGTCAGTAAGACAATCTGGCAATACAACAACAAGTTCTTTCAAGACAGCAAAAGCACCAACCTGCAACAATTGCATATATTAAAATTTACTAGGAAGGAAAAATGTCTAAAGAGACTGGAGGACTACACCACCTTAGTTTTGATTGATTTCTTACGCAGTTGTCTATTAGTAGATCTGACAATTTTTGTTATCTCTTGTTTCAACAACCATCTTGGACTGCATTGCACACCCAAACCATTAGCACCATAAATTATTGACCAACCAGATTTTTAAAAGTTCAGAATCTCAAATAAACAAAAAAATGCAACCAAGTATCCTAACGACAAAACAGTAATTCCTAAACCTCTAGGACATAAATATGATCACTGACAAAAATACAAATCGAATTGTATGATCATTAAAAAGAAGTTTGAATAAATAGTCCTCATTCATGCAAGCAGAATCCTCACTGGGTCCTCAAGTAATTGACTAAACCTATAATGTAAATTCTTATGAAGGTAAACCTGTTAAACTACATCCACGTCTACACTGAGCAGCTCCAAAATCTACTAACAATCTGCTATAGATGAATCTGGCACTAGGAATGGAAACCAATACTTGGTAGTAGATATATGAATGTCTCACGATGCTGAAAAATTAGAGGAACGTAACAAACATAAACGAACAAAGTGAATCAAAAAAAGAAAAAGAAAAAACTTGGGGACGTGTGATCATTTCAAGCGGCATGCTACGGATTGGCGATGCTCAGCGAATCACACGCCATTCCCACGGTCCAGGAGGGAAACAAAAAACCAGAAAGCCTATAGACACAGCATCAGCGTCCAAGCTCTACGCGGATCACGTGCACGGCACTGATCCGTTCAAACACCAGCAAACGAACCCCACCACACCAACAGATCACAACAAAAGCCCCGCGAAATCCCGCACAGATCGAGGACTAGAGGAAGACAACAACAGCGAAAATCCACGAGAAAACGGAGGAATCGGCCGCGACACTCGCATTCCACAAGGATTCACTCCACACTCAGCTCCCGCCAACCACCCGCAACACAAGAAAACGGCCGGCATTGTCGCCGAATCAGAGCTGGGAAACAATGGCTAGAAGCAGATATTCACTTACCATGATGACTAGTATCTGTCTCTCTCCCTCTCTCTTGCTCGAGCTGCGCAGCTAAAAACCCCACCGCAGGTGGTGACCGGAGTGATTTATCTGCTTGAAACGGGGGTTAGGGTTTGTGAGGAGTGCAGGACCAGCGACACCGTGACGATTGAGCTGTCAGACAACCTCGATGGGCGGCAGCAAGGCGACGAATCAGATTCGTGGAAGGGTGGATGGAAACGAAGAGGGAGAGTAATCGTGGCTGTGTCCTCATAATAATGGGTTGATAAATGGGTCTTAAATGGGTGCAGATTAGATCCATTTAAGACCCATTTATTTTAATCTCTTTATTTTTAGAACCCATGTCCTTTGGGAAATAAGGCTTGATCCATTAACGACCAATTTAAACAAATATGAGTTCATAAATGGGTTGTGTACCCATTTTGACACCTCTAGCCGCTAGTGATATTTGGCTAGCGCTGGTGCCGTCACCCAAGGTTGTGTGACCTCAACAATGGTCGTGCAACCCTAGGCAGCTGTGACGGTCGCCTTGGTCGTGCGACCTCAGTGACAACTATCTAGGTTTGTACGACCATAGGCCTTGTTGATTGGGCTCGCACGACCTCAAGCAAGCATTGCTAGGGTTGCGCAACCCAAGTGGCCATCACACAACTTTCCCGGCCTCTCACCGACCCTTCCTAGCCCAATCAACCTTAGCTGACTACCCTCAACGGCTGCCCTTGTCAGTTGTTCTTTCTCAAGAAAAGACGAACAGTAATGAGGACAAAACTAGAGAACTAAAAATTGCTGTAGATAGTTTTGGAGGAAGAAATCTAATTTCAGCATTTGATTAAATGCTGAAAGCTCAAAGTTAATCCTTATTAGCAGTAGGGCATTTAGTCGAAAACTCATTAGGATGTGTTGTCAAACACCTCAACATTTCCCCAAGGGGATTTTGAGGCCAAAAGCCCATTAAGAAAATTGAACCAAATGCATCTCAACTTATAATGTAGGGTTTGTAACAGAATTAGGATTTGGTTTTTTATATTAACTAGTAAGTATATGCATCTTGGGATATGTAGTTTTTTAAGACTTAAAAGATGAGGTCATAATCCACTCTTGCTAGGAATTTGAAACAGCATCAATGTCTATGATATGCTTAAGCTCTTTTGACTAATAATTGATTATTGAAAGAAAAATAGGAAATTTGAAAATTTCTTCCTTGGGTGCAATTCTAATGCAGCATAGGATAATACATCACAGGATAATACATCACGAAGAAAATGCAAAATAGTCACTTAATATATAGTTTTTTTTTTTTTTTTAGTAACAAAATTTCATTCACGATATTAGTATATAGAATCTGTATTTTAAGATTGGTTATTTCCATCATCTAACTATTGTATAATGCAAAGAGGATTTCAAACTTTAAGGGATCACAATATATATTTTATCTGAAAATATTAACAGTTAGCTATTTTATGAATAGTCTATCGATGGACAAGCGTAAATTAATATTTTTTAAAATTTCAATCTTTTTTATTTTTATAGAAAAGTTTAAAGAAAAAATTTCCAATCCGGAAATATTTTCTCTTTTCACATACATGTGTCAACAATTAGTAATTCAAAAATCTCATAATAAAGCGCAATATCTTTTACATGTTAAATTTGCATAGATGCAACATGCGCATTCTTGCTCATATACATAGCAAACTCAGAGGTTCCTTTCCAAACTCAAAAAAAATTTGTTTAAGAAATTTCGTGATTGCCCATGCTTCCTTTAAAATTAATCACAATAGCTAATTGCCAATTGCCAATTCATGAGAAATTATTTGGTGAGCATAAGTCACACACTAAACTGTATTTGATTTATCTCATGAATATCCCACTAGATTTCACCATTCTTCACTGATGAGTTACCTTACCTTAACATATGCCTAAATAACCAAGAAAAGTCTTTTACAGTTGTACCTTTTGCCCCTGCTTGGCCTCGAAATTACTCTTGTGCTGAACTCTACTGTATCTTAGGCCAAATTGAACCAAACTGGCACACACGCCATTTTTCCCCTTCTTCTGAAATAGCGATCAAATTATATCTCAAATTAGTTTTCACATATCAGACTAAATCTATCTCTCCAATCTAGTAAAACCCATGCCATCTATGCCGAGCTTAGAAGATTCACAAGAACTTATTTTCATTTAAAACGACTCCATAATGTCAGGGAATTCCCTAAGCTTTCATACCTCATCTGCTTAATGATATTAACATATTTACTCACAGACAAAAAATATGAAAAAGATTAGTGTTTTTAGTAATCTAAAGACACGATCTTAACTACTCAGAAGTCACAGAGCAACCTACTAGTCTCATTAACCCGTCAAGTCAAGATTCTTGGCCCGTATAGGCAGGCTCCAATCCAGAACGGTTTCGCGAGCAGTGGAGTAGAAAATCCCCCGACGCCCCCAATCAAATTTGCACCACCATGAAATTAAGGCCCTCGACGAACTTATGCACCCTCCTCCGATCAGCAATTCATGGTTAACAATGGCAACCGTTGCATTCTCGCGACCAGAAAGTACCGTCGCATGACCATTTCTACTCACATGCGGATGGATGCAAATGCAGCAAAACGCGTGCGTGTCGGGCGAGGGAGACGTACGTGCGATCCGTGGCGTGAAGCACTTTCCACCTTTCGGAGGCCCCGCACCACGCCTCCTCCTCCTCTCTCTGTCTCTTTCGTCCAGAAAGTCTTGTCCGGACGCTGAAAGTTCTCGCGCACCTAACCTTCAAATTCCGCGCATCGCTCCGCCCTTGCGATACCAGCCGTGGGGTCACCGACAGGGCTCTTCTTGCTCTTCTTGATCTCCACGAATTCGACGAGGAAACGCAGCCCAAAACGAACACGCCCACTCTTGGGTCGCGGCTGACGTTTGTTAATTGATCCCCAGGAAAGAAAAAAGAGGAAGAAATCAGCTTGCAAGAGAGAATTCAAAGGAAGGAAGGAGACCCATTTATGATCTTTCAAGAAGATGCCCGTCGCATGACGCGTTGAACCCAGATAGAAAAAGGAAAGAAATCAGCTTGTGCAAGCGTTCGCAGGAGGAAGGTCATTTTCAAGAAGATGCGCATCACGTGACGCCTCGGAGAAGCAAGAAAGCATCGAGGCTAGAGAAAAGACGATGAATGCGTTGAAGGGGAGAGTCTCGGAGAAGCTTTCGGGTCTCTTTGCTCCTTCCCCGGGATCTTCTCCTCCTCCCTCTCCGTCTCCACAATCCAGCGACCGTGGGAACCAACCCCAGGTGACTTTTCTTGGTTCTTTTTTATATGGGTGTCTACGTTTGTATTCGTGCGCTTGTTTGCATCGTTTAGTTTGATGTGTTTTGCTTGATTTTTATTGGGATTTGCGGTTGATCGAGTTCTGGGGCTTTTTATGTCCGCGGGATTTAGCATGCGTATAGGTGTCAAAGTAGGGTCTTGATTGTTGTCCAGACGGCTTGGGATGCTGTCAATGGGGTCAGAAGTTATTATGAGATTAAAAAAAGAATTGGTGTTTTGAAGGAGAGTGAGATTGGAAGAAAATGGGGCTTGATCCGCATGTTGTACAACTTGAGGCATCGGTGATTGAGGCCTGGATGAGCTGATTCATGCTTAAGTCAAGTAGGAAAGGGCGTATGATAGTGAATATATGGGCGTGAGAAGTGTTTGGCTTAGTGAACTTAACTGGGCTGAGGTTGCTGACCAATACTTATGGCAAGCCAAGGAGCCACTTTTGAGCAGTGGCATTGGACTATTTGGTCTGTGAACTCTGAGCTGACAGATGTGGCTGTTGTCACTTGGTGGATAAGGAATCAATCCAGGATTCATAACTTGCCTGACCTGGATGATCCAGTTCTGTCAAGGGCTATCTCTCAGTTTAGGCTGGTATCTAGGTGAGCCATCGCTTTTTCTCATTTGATCTAAATTGTGCTCTCTCCTCAGTCTACCTGGAGTAGACAGCCTGAGTAACAAATGGTATGGAGAAACGGATTGAGTGGAATCGAAAAGAGGAAAATATAGGATGGTTACAGGAGTGTGAATAAATTGGAAATTTCAGTTTCTATGCTTGGTTATGATATTGGAGTGACATGGGAATTCATGAGTCATGTGACAACGTGTTTCCCATTCAATGTGTGTTCCTATTTAAATGTTATGATGACATGTAGGAATGCTCTGTAGCTGTATAGTCTGATTCTGCCTGTTGATCTAGCTGAAATTGGGCTAAATCGCCAGTAATGTTGATTCCCCTCTAGCCTTTTTCCTTTCCACAAATGTTCATGCTTCCCTTCAATCTAATGGACTGGTCAAACATCAGAGACTGCAACTTGAAGTGAAGGCGCCACTCTCACCCTCAAAGAGCCTGCTATCATTGTCCAAAACCATGGATCTTTTGAAATTTAGTGTCTGTGCCAGTTGAGCTCAAATTGGCCTAAATACTTCATTTCTACTTTGTGTTGCAATCAAGAACCGCTTTCTTTGTACTTCTTGGCTGGCTTACATTCCTTTGGTGTGCAATGACATTTTTGTTGAGGAGTGCACCCTGCCATACTGTGCCAATGATTTACACATAGACAGATGCTCTGTGTCAGCATTGCCTGTCATTCTTGTCTTAATGCATTATTATTGAAAAGTTGTGGGCCTTAAGTAACTGGGCTCTCTATTATAGTGATGATAATAGGCTTCTGGGTTAGCTTAGTCATTAAGAAAAAACATTCATGAGGTCACAAAGGTCATGTGTATATGTCCTCTTCTTTACTTTTTCTCATATTTTTCTGAACAGGGGGATGAATGATCTGTTACTTGTTGTATATTTTAATTTCTAACAATTGACTCAAGGTTTGTATACTCAATTTAATTGTTGTATAGGCCAGGCCGAGTTCCCAAGAAAGAAAGTCTCTCTCGTCGTACTTTTCTTACTTTGTTCCAACTAGCAGACTTGATGGACTCAGATCAAAGAAGTGTGAGCAGGACGTCGAACTCTATCAATCACTTCCTGCTGAGTGTAATGATGAAAAACCTAGATGGCAAGATGTTTCTTCAGAAGGTTTAGAATTTACTCTAGATAAAAGCAAAGCAACAGCTGATGGCCGTGAAAATTCAAAAAAATGTGCTTCAGTCTGTGAGAACAGGAAATCGCTAAGTACGAAGGAAGAAGATGAAGGAAGTACCAGTAGTTCTGACTTGTTTGAAGAGGCAACTGACAAGCATTGCTCAGACAAGCCTCTTCAAAATCTTGTGGACAATTCTGTCTTTATCTCCCCTGATCTATACGAATTTTTGCACTCATGCCTTCCAAATCTTGTGAAAGGTCGCCAATGGGTCTTGCTGTACAGGTCAGTCTCTTTATTATCTTGCTGTAGAGAGCCCTGACACATTGTGCCAAGTGGTTCTTCCATATCTCTTTACCAAGTTAAAGGTCTCATAGGAACTTTTGACATAAATGTCCGTGTTTTGAGAATTTTAATTTGATAGTTATCGTTTTAAATGAAGGGCAGTACGCTAAGACATGGTATCTCATTGCGTACACTTATCCGCAAGAGTGCTGACCTTTCTGGCCCCTGTTTGCTGGTATGTCACTTTCAATGTTCAACTGTACTTGCCCTAGAGAAATCTCTTCTATTGATACTTAGGAAGAGAAGTTTAAGATATTTTTCAATATGAGAGGCGCCACCCAAACCTTTTGTTTTAAAGTAATGGCTTGTGTTGACGCTGGTGTCTTATGCACCTAGATTGTTGGTGACATGCAAGGAGCAGTGTTTGGTGGCATGCTAGAATGCCCCTTAAAACCTACAGCGAAAAGGAAATATCAGGTGATCCATAACATTCTTGAATTTCTCGTCATTCTATTTGCAATCATATTATTTTCGGTCTTTATTTAGATATTTTAGTCTTATTTCTTGATTCAAAGGTTCCTTTTTTGTAATGGGTCCTTGTTTACTTGCAGGGGACAAACCAAACATTTGTATTCACAACCTTATATGGGCAGCCAAGATTGTTTCGACCAACAGGTAAAGTCATGGAACTTGAATTTTACCTTTGCAGAGGTTGTTGAATAAGGATGTAATCACCAAAAGTATATCATACTTTCTGTTTGCCTTGAATAGCAGTCCTGTCTATGGTATAATTGATCATGCTGATTGAAGTAAACAGGACCATAAAACAACAAAATTCTGTTTGATATGCATTGACTGGTTGACTCTTTAGCACCTCAGGATCTGAAGTTCTGAATTCAGTGTTATCAAGATTTTAAAATTCTCTAGCTGAATAAGCTCTGGGAAACCTATTAATATGATTCGTTGTAGTTGATTAAGAAAAAACCAGGGGGAGGACATCCAAGTCAATAGACTATTCTAATTTGCTGCAGTACTAGCATCCACAATTCTTCTATGAGGGTTTGTCGCTTGATGCACAGAATCAAGGCAATGTATATTTATTGTGTCTGAGCATCAGTAAACGCCCCCCCCCCCCCTTCTTTTTTTTCCTTGTTCCCTTGCCTTGAAGAAGCTACACCTTGTTCCCCTCCTTGACACACTATCACAGCTACAACGACAAGGACTAATTGTAGCATCTCTGTGCTGAATCTATATAAATTGAGAGTGAGTTTGAAGTTACTCATTGGCTCAGGAAGTGGCAAAAGGATTGGTTATATGAAGACAAGAGTGAGAGAAAAGGGGAGGAAAGGGGAGGGGGCGGTTAATTTTTCTTGCTTTAGATTACCAAAGCAAGCATATAGTTAAATTATGCATGGATTAGGATGATGCTCTTAGCAATTTCTGGTCCGAGGACATGTCAAGGAAAAGCTTAATAATCAAATTAAAATAGAGGATAACCAGTTCCACTGCATGTGGGAGTGGGGTAGATAATAAGGTACTCATGCTCAGAAGTACTACATCATATTGTGATCTCATGACAATTGACAGCTGTATAAGCATAATAACTTCACAGGTTATAAACTATCTTTCCTTCAGCTGAAATTATGCGAATGTTTGGGATTCGTGATGTTAAGCGTCATGACTCGAGGGCAGTCATGACTCGAGGGCATGACCTTGGTCTTAAGAGATTGAAAAGTATATTAACAATAACTTTACGTGATGAGTTTCATAATTTCCACTTAGACAGGATCCTTATCTGAAACCGCATCAGCTGAATTTTTACATGGGATTCTTGTTCTCAGATACATCACTTTGTGATATGAAGATAATTGACCTGGTTTTCTTAATTAGGTGCCAATAGGTATTACTACATATGCATGAATGACTCACTTGCACTTGGCGGTGGAGGCAACTTTGCCCTGTCCTTAGATGGAGATCTGTAAGTTGTCGTGTTTACAAATTTCCATTTTTCCAATACAGGAAGGGGGCCCATTTTTAATAATCTTTTTTGTATCTTGTTATGAAAAGGTTAAGTGGAACAAGTGGACCCTGTGAAACATTCGGGAGCTTATGTTTGGCTCACAACCCAGAGTTCGAGTTGAAGAATGTTGAGGTAACAAGCTAAAATGTCCAAGCTTGCCTTCAATTGCAATCACTTGATGCTGTGAGGATAGACTTCATCAGATGAAGCATTTGAATTGATGCACGACTTGCAATTTGCATAGGCTTTAAATTCATCTTAACTTGATTTTTTCTGACAAATTAGTTTTGTCTAAGGAGGTTGATGACCTTGGTATACAAAGGTGCGTGAGTAATCTGTTGAACCCTCTGTGTGGGAAAAGATAAGTGAATTAGATTGGCTATCTCCATGGAGTTGAATGTGCTATGAATTATTGTCTTGCTTGCTTTAGGTTTGACATGCTATGTGGATCTTACCACCTTAGAGAATAAGGCTTTAACTAAATTGCAAGTTCCGCTGCTAATGTTCACTTGTCATCTATATCTGTGAAGATTAGCCTCTACATTTCGTATTAGCAATCCCATTGTCTCGTTTGTGCTGCAGTTATGGGGCTTCACTCACTCATCATACTATACTACAAGACCTGAAGTTGCAACAAGGCCTGCTCGCGCTGCTCTCGTCTGAAGTTCATTCTTTATTGTTTCAATTTTGCCTTAGTAAATGCACATCTATCCTCAGAATTATGTAGCCAGATAGGTCTATTTATATTAGTTGTGGAGGCACCCTCGAGGTATGTGATGGGGCCAAACGGCTGATTGTGCCGGGTACTTAAGACTTGTTCGTGTTTAAACTCATTTCAACTTCAAATGAAGCTTGTTTTCAATTCTTGTAAAACTTCTGATTCGTCCTCCACTTATATAAGAGTGAGGAATTCTTGTGGGTGTGCGCGGTTACTTCTGTAATCTGTTTTCTTCAATGTGTGGATTAATAGAGAAGAGAAGATCCGATGGCGTGCAGAGTCATATACCTGAGTGGTTCTCGTTTGCCCCGAGGGAATTTTACTTGGAATCAACAATCTGTTCATAAAGTCAAATCACAGAAGAACAAGAGATCCCTAATTACAACATGGTAGGTAGAGGAGTATTTAACTCCAGAAACAGAACGGACATTCAAGGTTAAACCAACGGGGTGAAAAACTACAACAACAAATGTAAACTGTTTTATAAACATTGTGATGAAACACTTTCATCTAGGCTAAACCTTTCGCATCAATACACATAACGTGGGATTTCGCCATCAGCAACCCTTTGAATAGATAACTTGCATCTTGGTACATGGATTCAATAGTTCATTCAGTAATTAGGGAATAACATTATCGCCAGTTTCTTTAACTGGAGACTACATTGTGCTTTGATGCCAATAGTATGTTTATCAAGCTGAGCGTCCGAGTGCAGCCCAACGAGAGGATCGGTCATTCCCGAAATCTTGCACAGCAATAGTACACAGGGTACTCAAGAAGGCAAAATTCAAAAAGAGTCACTGATGCTAACTATAGTATTACAAGAGAGTTCATCCTCGAATTCATTTGGCACAAAGCTTAAGTGTGCTAGTATCCACATTCCGGTCAAAGCACATTTAAACTCAAACTCTACTTGCGGTCTCTCATCATTCTGGCAAAACAAAGAATATTGAATGGCCATTCATCGAGCAGACATCTAGCCCAGACAGAGTACTGAAACCACGATAAACTTACTATAGACTTTCAACACTCTGTTTTTTTATTCAAAATCCACAAGATCATTCGGCAGCTACACCGTCAAGATAGGGAGAAACAAGAGTTTCCAAATAGATGGCATATTCAATAACAAGGTCCGTCCCTACAAGACAATCCTTACAAGTATTATCCTCCGGATTAAACATAATCATCCGCTCCATATCCATCCAAATAACAATCTTCCCACTGCTTGTGTACGCAAGGGGGGTCTGCGTAAAGCTCCTATCCAAATTTATGATGGCACTGCAATCAACACTGAACAATTTTGTCCAGGATGCTCCTCTCCCGTACTCATCTGTTATCCATCCCTCGATGCGGCGATCATGGGTGCAGTTGTATATGAACAGATTTGCCCCGTGAATCCCGAGTCCCAGGAGACATATGTCCTCATCGACTTCAGGGACCGGAACCGGAAGCACCTCGTGAAATTTCTCTTCCAACAGATCAAATGACATAATCACACCTTCGCGCCGATCGTACATGCACAAGACATAGACGTGCCAGTGTAAGGCCCCTTTCCAATAAACTCCTTGGCCGACCAATTCCGTAAACTCTTCCTGGAACGGGACTTCTATACTTCTCCAAGAACCAGACTTGAGCGAAAATATTGCCAGCTTCCAATTTTCATCACTAGATGAAGAAGCTTCTGCTACTAATTTATAATCATCAGATTGAGAGTCATATCCGAATCCGGAGACACCCAATAACTCAGCTCGATAAACAAAATTGACAAAATTGGGATCGGGCAACTCAATGTACTCCCTGGTGGTCGGGTTATATATGACAAAATTGGAGGGGCCAAGTAAACATACAAGGCCATCGCAGGTCCCCACGATGCGGAGCTCCCACAAAGGTTTGATCCCATGAGGTACCGCCATGCGACCCTCGCCGCCGCCACCGTCGTCGAGCGCTTCGTAGTCCACGGTCTTGAGGGAGCCGTTGCAGCCACCGATGATGAATCTCTGGCTAGGGATCAAATCCCCTGCCTTCAGCCTCTGCAGATGCGAGTTGGCGAAGGCCCGGTCGGAGATCAGAGACCGCCACCGCTTGCAGACGCATTTGAATCGCACCAGCGACTTCGCCGGTAGCCTCAAGAGTATGTCCACGACGATATCCTCGGGCATACTCTCGGCCATTGTTTCGGCAAAATGGAAACAGGTGAGATCTCGGACGAGGTCGATTGGGTCGGCGATGGCCGTAGCCGGCTTTCTCGAGAGGTCCCAAGGCCGCCGCCGGACACGGGCGGAGGGGGCACTCGCCGGCGTGGGCAGCGGTCGGGCGGTGGCAAGGCGGAGGAGGAGGAGGAGAGAGCTGGCGTGGAATTTTCAATTGGGCATAGTCCCAACTTTCTTGAATTTTATGAAACCCTAGAAATTGCTGCCTTAATATATTATATGATATGTCGTCTCGTTTTGTGCATTTCCCATAATATCCTTCGCAAGACAAAGCGTCCCATCATGGCATAGAAGGGCCATAACGTACATTCACACTTTCTCTCTCTCGATCGATTGATATGGACCGATGAGTAAATCGACAAAAGTTGTGAATGACACATTTCGTTGATCTTGGACACGAATTATCAACTACAAGAAAACTAAAGGTCTTAAGATTTAGAATTATGGTTGTCCGCCATGTAAAGATACCCAGAATATCCAAATAAATAGGTTGATCAATTTAAACATTTGGCATTTTTTGATTGATTGGCAGTCATATAAATTGTAATTTAGGTATTTATATGTATAATCTATGGTTTACAAACGGGTAAGAAGAAATAATGCTAGTTCTATGTGTTTCAATCAATCCAACATTCTTTACTCACATATCTAGGATCGTAGATTACCATCTATGGGTTATGCTCATTTTATGACATCCTGAAATTTCGGACAAAGAAATTATTGAATGAAAATCAAAGATTGGAAGAAAAAGAAAATGATAACAATTATTATCTTCCTTCTCTCTCTCCTCTTTTTCCTTTTCTTCACACATCCTCCTCCTTGGGCTGAGATTAGGGGTGAGCGGTTCCAGGTTCCGGTTCGGTTCCGTTCGGAACCTGGAACCTACCCGTGGGAACCGAGAACACCTGAACCTGCCCGTCACGTTCCTGGGGTCGGTTCCAGGTTCCAACAGGTTCCTTTCCTTTTTTTTTTTTTTTTTTGGTTATTTTCATATTTGAACTATAACATACGCATACGTTACCCAAAAAATATAACATACGCGCACGTTACCAAAAAAACTATAACGTACGCGTACGTTACAAAAAAAAACTATAACGTACACACACGTTACCAAAAAAAAAAAAAAAAAACTATAACATATGCGCACGTTAAAAAAACATATAACGTATGCGCACGTTACCAAAAAAAAACCATAACGTGCACACACGTTACCAAAAAAAATATAACGTATGCGCACGTTACCAAAAAAAACTATAATGTACGCGTATACTACACGGTAACTTCCCATTGACATGTTATCTTGATACATTAACTTCACACTGCACAACAATAATAGAATATAATTAGAAATTTCAAAACAAATAGCAAACTAGAAAGTAGAAATAAAACACCACTAGAACAAGAATGTCTAGAGGTACAAGTTTTGAAAAAAATTTCGATTAAACCCCTAAATGAACTCAGAAAATTCTGAAATTTGGATACGTTGTATTTAAGACCTAGAGGTACAAGTTTCATGAAGAAATCGTAGTCCAATTCGTTGTGGATTAAAAGATAAAATCGATTTACTTTTCCTATTCTCTACTTGCACAGTTTTTTAAACATTTTTGGTTAAATAGGCAAATGAACTAAAAAAATTACGAAATTTAAATATGTTGTAGGGAAGACATGAAGAGATATA
This sequence comes from Eucalyptus pumila, assembly GCA_016097595.1. Classification (NCBI taxonomy): domain Eukaryota; kingdom Viridiplantae; phylum Streptophyta; class Magnoliopsida; order Myrtales; family Myrtaceae; genus Eucalyptus; species Eucalyptus pumila. The sequence goes on from CM027853.1 coordinate 40,621,788, forward strand.
TTTCATGCAGAACACATTTCCAAAAAAACCTCATAAAAAATGATATAGTCCACGCATTGCAACTTACAAGATCCGAACACATCAGATTGCACAGTTTTAGAAACATTTCCGATTAAATACCCAAATGACCTTCAAAAATTATGAAATTCGACTATGTGATAGCCAAGATCATAAGGTAGATACTTCATGAAAATATCAAAGTCAAATTCATCCTAGATAATTAAATATGGACGGTTAAAATCCCTGTTTGTAGTACCGTAATTCCAGATCTAACCATCTCCAAAGGACCACGATTTCACCTACCTATTCTTGTTTTTTTCTCTAAATTTTTGATATATTGTACCTAAGGATGTCCTTTACAACTTTTGTTAAGAAACCGAAGTGAAATTTCGACAAAAAGGTTGCCTTACAGTCCATGCATTCATCAAGGGTCGGTCCCAAAATCTCCAGATCCAGTCTTTCCAAAGAATAACGATTTCACCCACTTATACTTGTTTGTTTTGTCCCAAATTTGAGTATGTTATACTCAAAGAAGTCCTTTACAACTTTCATTTAGAGGCTGAAGCCAAAATTCAACTAGAACATCACATACAAGTCACTAGAACATCCAAGGTCGAGCTTTTTCTGCCCTAAGTAACCGGTTCCGGTTCCGGTTCCGAGACCGGTTCCGGTTCCGGTTCCGGTTCCGGTTCCGGTTCTGAGACCGGTTCCGGTTCCGGAACCGGTCCCCCTTGGAACCGGGAACCGAACCGGACCCTCCTCCGGTTCGGTTCCGGTTCCCGGGTAACCCGGGAACCGCGCTCAGCCCTAGCTGAGATTCCTCTTCTTCCTTTTTCTTTTCTCTTTCTTCTCTCTCTCTCTCTCTCTCTCTCTTCTCCCTCACATTTCTCCCTCTTTCTACCGAAATTTCCACCCCCTTTTTCTCCTCTTTCTTCTCTCTTTCTTCTTCCTTTTTTTTTTTAGTGACCCAAGAAACCCTGTAAGCCGATAGCCGGCAAGCAAACCCTAGGCGAGCAACTGCAGGACCCACACCACAATACTCTAGATAAGAATTCCTAACGACACCTTTGAGATTTGAACTTCTCTCCTTCATGAGGGGGAAAGAGCCCCAAGCTAGCTGCGCCGCTACGGGTGGTGGTTCTTTTTCTCCCTCTCTCTCCCACTTTTCCACCCCCTCACCTACGCCAACCCTTCTGCTGCAATTTCCCCCTCAACTTCCCCTCCTTTACTTTATTGTTTCTCTCTTCTCTTTTCCCCCTTCCTCCTCTCAACAACTCCCCTCCCTTCTTCTTTTCCTTTTCTCTCCCTTCTCTCTCCCTTCTCTCTCTCTTCTCCCCCTCACGCATTCTCCTTTCTACCGTAGCACCCCCTTCTTCTTTCACCTCCATTTATTTGCTTTTATTTTCTCTAATTTCATCATCTACTTGTCTCGCCACCATCGCCCTCACCGTTGCACACCCCGCCTAAGCCGAGCGCCCTTGGCCTTGAGCCGTCGCTGGAAGTTCTTAGTTGTCTTCTAAATTCGGATTAAGGGCTGAGTACCCTTGTTTAGGAGTTCATTTGTATATGAAAGAGGTAGATGATGTTATACATGGATGGATATTAGTTAGGAATGTTAGAATAGCCATAAAAAAAAAAAAAAAAAAAAAAAAAAAAAAAAAAAAAAAAAAAGCTTAGTTATGGTTTAAAGGGCAGGAGGAACACCATGGATGAAGATTCAGCCAAGAACAGAGGCTGGTTCTTGAAACAGTTTCCTGAACATGCGCATTTTGCTAATTTTGTATACGACTATTTGAAGAAATTTCCTTCTAAATAAATGTTGTAGACATCTAAAATAATAACATATATTTTTCTCAGAATTTTGAGAAATTAAAAAGATGACGATTTTAACTACGTCATCCTTTAAGCAGAAATTCGGACAGTACTGTGAACCGCGATCTATTATGATTCCGATGACTGTTACTAACCTTTAGAGGTCGAATTTCCAATTGGTTTCTTCATGAAAGTTGTTCATTACAACTTCTAATTTAATATACTCGAATTTCAAGTCAAACGAACCATATTTTGACCCAGAACCGAATGATTTCGATGAGTTAGACTCTTTGGAACTTGACCCGATTTTAATGCGAGATTGAGAAAATTTCTGGACCGAATCCAGACGGATCTGGATCTCAATGTCTTCATGAAAAATATTTTTTATGTGTTTTTTATCATGTGTCCAAATTTGAGAATTTTTCAAGCTCATATGAGTTGGTTTCTGACTTCAAACTTGAAAGCACGTAATTGGACAGTTTTCTACCAATTTCTGTTTAGTAGAAGCTTATGTCTATTTGAAGTGTTCTTGCTGGAAATTTGATGAATTGATGTTGTGAATGAGAAATGCAATGGATTATTAAAGTGTGACATTGAATGAATATAACCATGGCCTGAGAATCCATCATGAGCCTTTGGGGCCGGGTGATGCTCCTTCAGGAATGCCCCAAGTCAACAGATGTCGGTCGCAGTGGATGCTGGACCGATGCTCCTAAATGGAAAGTCGTCTATGTGTAGACGTTGCCGAGCTCGACGGTGCGAGGCGAAGCCCGATTATGCCGAAAGACGATTATCTGTTAAGTTGGTCATATTCATTGAATTAGTATTTGTGTCCTTATCCGTATATATGTTAAAAAGTATTTGAATGATATATGGTATCGATAATTTATTGTATGGTTAATTGAGACTAACATGCAAGAAAGTACAGGCATTAAGAAAGTGTAAGAAAGTTGATTAGATTGCATGTTGAGCGTGCCCTTCTCCTAATCGGGATTTAGGGGATTGACTTGCTGAGATGTGATCTCACCCCTTAGTGGGCTAACATTTTCAGGTCCCTAGATGGAGAATGGGCAGGCAAGAGGCAAAGGTTTACAAGCAATGGAGTACGAATGCCTTTGTAGCTTCTGCCAAATAGTGACGGGTCTGTCGTCAAATCTGAATATGGAGTGACCACTCACCCTAGTCTATCGAAGAGTCTGACAGGGTTGTACATAGAGACCTGACCCCATGGATGAAGAGCTCAGAGCGTAATTAGCCTAGAAGCTTTTCATTTTAAAACACTCCATGTTTTGATAGACTCTTCTATATTGGAATGCTATAGTAGGAGTAAGTGTGGTTTGTAAGACGTGTGTAGTTTGTAAAAATATAATCCTATGTTTGCTATCTCATTTATGTATTGTTGGGAGAATATGATTTCGCTTCCGCATACTTGATAAAAAAATGGGTTGGCAACAGGTTCTGAGATGTTTAAAATTTTATATCAACCACGGAGGGATGTGCATGTGCTCGAAGTCGGGTCGTGACACATTTCACCAGTAATTACCTCCTTTGACGTCACATATAAGTTTGTCGGTTTTATCACTTATGATTACTACTCTGATAATTGCATCCGACTTTCTCTGATGAAGCATTCAATTATTATGGATTGATTGCAATTTGCATAGGCTATGAATTCATCTTTTGACTACGGATTGTGTTTTTCAACTAGTTAGTTTAAACCACAATAGGGCACCATTCCATTGCTGTGATGGGGCATTATAACTAAAAGTTACTTTTGTTATCAACAAAAAATGAAGAATAATAAATTATTGCTGACCATGAAAATATTTTCTATATAACTTATTCTTTTTGAGGGGTGATAATAATCCGTATCTCTAAAATATCTTTTGAATTATCAATTTTCGCAAAACAAACCAAGCCCCCGAAATGTATCAGATTTTTACTTATCTAAAATTTAGAATTTAGTTTGATAGGTACCTTACACGAGCAACCAAGATAGTTTCGACCAACTGATCGGTACCCATTGGTCTTCATGCAACTTGAATTTTACCTTTGCAGAGGTTGTCAAATTAGGATATCTTCACGAAATAATATCATACTTTCCTTTTTGCCTTGAATAGTGGTCCATCTATGGTATAATGATCATATTGATCCAAGTAAAAAGGATGACAAAAGAGCAAAATTATGTTCGATATGCATTGACAGGCTTGACTCTTTAGCATCCTAGATTTTTCAAGATCTGCAGTTTTGAAATTCAGCATTATTAAAATATCAAAATCCTGTAGTTGAATAAGATCTCAATAGATTGTTCTAATTTGCCAATATAGTGGCCAAATGAATGGAATCAATGCAACAGACCTCTTATTCATACACTAAATTTACCCATCTTAATTATGTTTAACGTGTCTCTGATCAACTATTGCAGCTATAACAAGAAGGACTAATTGTAACATTCAGTTCAGTGCTGAATCTTTACAAATTGAGGGTGAACTTGAAGCTACTCAGTTAAACCTATCACATCATTGAGTGTCACTGGCTCAAGAAATGGCAAAACATGGGCTAAATGAAGACAAGAGTGAACATGATCCATCAATATACAGTCTAAGGGGCAATTTCCCCTGCTTAAGGTTACCAAAGCAAACAAATAGTTAAATAACGCCGATTGTATGTGGATTCAATAGTTTATTCGGTAATCGATTAGGGATTAACATAGCATTATCACCACTTTCTTTTAATTGGAGACTACATTGCGCTTTAATGCCAATAGTATGTTTGTCAAGTTGTGTGAGTGTAGCACAGCGAGAGGGTAATTTCTGGAATCTTGTATAGTAATAGTATATAGAGTATTCACAAAGGCTCAATTCAAAAATAGAAGGAAAAAAAGAAAAAAGAAAAAGAATGATAATCATGTTAGGCATGAAGAGTCATCGAGGTTAACTACAGTAGTACAAGATGGTCCAACTCGGATTCAGCTGTCACAAAGCTTAAGTGAACTCTAATTTTACAATGGCAATTTGATATACTCAGGTAAAGCACAAAATTACAGCTCATAAAATAGCTAGCATTACTAAATCGATAGAGGAGGAAAGTCAGAATTATAGCCGGTCCTAATCCAGGTCATGCATTTCCACTAGACAGAAGGATAGGAGAAGTTTAAGAGCTTTCTACATGAGAGTTGCCGCACAGACCTTTTATTTTACTCCTAAAGAGTAACGGCAAGTGACTATGATGGTGTCATATGCACCTAGATTGTTGGCAACATGCAAGGAGCAATGTTCGGGGCCATGCTAGAATTGCCCTCAAGACCTACAGCGAAAAGGAAAAGTTAATGTATTTGTTGTCATTGTATTTGCAATCATCTTCTGTTCGGTCTTGATGGAGATATTTTAGTCTTCTTTCTTGATTTGAAGCCTCCCGTTAGTAATGGGTCCTTGTTTACTTGCAAGAGACAAACCAAACATTTGCATTCAAAACCTTATATGGGCAACCAAGATTGTTTCAACCAATTGATAAGTACCCACTGGTCATCATTAGACCCGTTAAACGGGTGGGTCGGGTCGGGTTTGGGTCGGGTCATAAATGATCGGACCCAAATCGACCCATTTAACCCGTTTATGACCCATTTATCGTCGGCGTCAAGTGAGCCTCGAGCCTCGAGCCTCACCGGACGTCGGCAAGGCCTCCGCCTCGCCAAATCTGGTGAGCTCGAGGCTCACCGACGTCAGGCGAGCTAAAGCCTTGCCAAATCCGGCGAGCGGCAAGCTTGCTCGATGCTTGCGAGCTCGAGACTCACCTGGCTGATCGCCGGCCATCGCCATGTCAGCGACCGGAGGAAGAAGAAAGAAAAAGAAAAAGAAAGAAAAATAATTATAATTATAATTGCGGTTTTTATAATATATATATATATATATAATAGAGAGATTGTGAGGTTTTGAGAGAAAAGTTTTCATCTTCAATGGGTTGAGGAATGGGTCTTAAATGGGTACAAAACAGACCCATTTAAGACCCACATAATTTAGTCCTTTTTATTTTTAAAACCCATTAATGGGTGTCTTGAGAAATAAGCCCGACCCATTAATGACCCATTTGAGTAAACATGGGTCCATAAATGGGTTGTGGACCCATTTAACACCTCTAGTCATCATGCAACTTGTATTTTACCTTTGAGGAGGTTGTCGGAGTAGGATATCTTCATGGAAGAATATTGTACTTTCCTTTTGCCTTGAATAATGGTCCGTGATCATATTGATCCAAGTAAAAAGGACAACAAAAGAGCAAACTTATGTTTGATATGCATTGACAGGTTTGACTCTTTAGTATCCTACATTTTTCAGGATCTGCAGTTTTAGAAGTCGGCATTATTAAGATCTCCAAATCCTCAAGTTGAATAAGATCTCAATAGATTGTTCTAATTTTCTACTGCAGTGGCCAGACACCCAGAATCAATGCAACGGATCTCTTATTCTTACACTGAATTTACTCATCTTAATTACATTTACCATATCTCTGATCAACTATTGCAGCTACAACAACAAGGACTAATTGTAGCATTGAGATATATTTGTCTTATTTCTTGATTCAAAGGTTCCTTTTTGTAATGGGTCCTTGTTTATTCGCAGGGGACAAACCAAGCATTTGTATTCACACTTTTATATGGGCAAACAAGATTGTTTTGACCAACAGGTAAAGTCATGGAACTTGAATTTTACCTTTGCAGAGGTTGTTGAATGAGGATGTATTCACCAGAAGTATATCGTGCTTTCTGTTTGCCTTGAATAGCAGTCCTGTCTATGGTATAATTGATCGTGCTGATCCAAGTAAAGAGGACCATAAAAGAACAAAATTCTGTTTGATATGCATTGATTGATTGACTCTTTAGCAACTCAGGATCTGAAGTTCTGAATTCAGCATTATCAAGATTTTAAAATTCTCTAGCTGAATAAGCTCTGGGAAACCTATCGATATGATTCGTTGTAGTTGATTAAGAAAATTGGGGGGAGGACCTCCAAGTCAATAGACTGTTCTAATTTACTGCAGTAGTGGCATCCACGATTCTTCTAAGAGGGTTTGTCGCTTGACGCACATAATCAAGGCAATGTATATTTACTGTCTCCGAGCATCAGTAAACCATCCAACACCACCCCCCCCCCCCACCTTTCTTCTCTTCCCTTGCCTTGAAGAAGCTGCACCTTGTTTCCCTTCTTGACATGCTATCGCAACTACAACGACACGGACTAACTGTAGCATCTCTGTGCTGAATCTATATAAATCGAGAGTGAGTTTAAAGTTACTCAGTCAAACCTTGCTACATCACGCAGTGTCATTGGCTCAGGAAGTGGCAAAAGGATTGGTTATATGAAGAAGACAAGAGTGAGAGATTGAGAGGGGGGGGGGGGGGGGGGGGGAGGCAACTAATTTTTCTTGCTTTAGATTACCAAAGCAAGCATATAGTTAAATTATGCGTGGATTAGGAAAATGCTCTTAGCAATTTCTGGTCCGAAGACATGTTCAAGGAAAAGCTTAATAATCAAACTAAAATAGAGGATAACCAGTTCCACTGCATGTGGGAGTGGGGTAGATAATAAGATACTCACGCTCAGAAGTACTACGTCATATTATGATCTCACAACAATTTATAGCTGTATAAGCATAATAACTTCACATACTATAAACTATCATTCCTTAAACTGAAATTATAAGAATGTTTGGGATTCGTGAAGCGTCGTGACTCGAGGGCATGACCTTTGTCTTAAGAGATTGAAAAGTATATTAACAATAACTTTACGTGATGAGTTTCATAATTTCCACTTAGACAGAATCCTTATCTGAAACTGCATCAGTTGAATTTCTACATGGGATACTTGTTCTCAGATACATCACTTTGTGATACGAAGTAGGATAATTGACCCTGTTTTCTTGATTAGGTGCCAATAGGTACTACTACATATGCATGAATGACTCACTTGCACTTGGCGGTGGAGGCAACTTTGCCCTATCCTTAGATGGAGATCTGTAAGTTGTCGTGTTTACAAATTTCCATTTTTCCAATAAAGGAGAGGTCCATTTTTAGTCATCTCTTGTATCTTGTTATGAGAAGGTTAAGTGGAGTAAGTGGACCCTGCAAAACATTTGGAAACTTATGTTTGGCTCACAACCCAGAGTTTGAGTTGAAGAATGCTGAGGTAACAAGCTAAAATGTCCAAGCTTGCCTTCAATTGCAATCACTTGATACTGTGAGGATAGACTTCATCGGATGAAGCGTTTGAATTGATGCACGACTTGCAATTTGCATAGGCCTTAAATACATCTTTTAACTTGATTTTTTCTGAACAAATTAGTTTTGTCTAAGGAGGTTGATGACCTTGATGTACAAAGGTGCGTGAATAATCTGTTGAACTCTGTGTGTGGGAAAAGAGAAGTGAATTAGATTGGCTATCTCCATAGAGTTGAAGGTGCTGAGAATTATTGTCTTGCTTGCTTTAGGTTTGACATTTTATGTGGCTCTTACCGCCTTGGAGAATAAGGCTTTGACTAAATTGCATGTTGCGTTGCTAATGTTCACTTGTCATGAATATCTGTGAAGATTAGCCTCCACATTTCGTATTAGCAATCCCATTGTCTCGTTTGTGGTGCAGTTATGGGGCTTCACCCACTCATCATACCATACTACAAGACCTGAAGTTGCAACAAGGCCTGCTCGCGCCGCTCTCCTCTGAAGTTCATTCTTTATTGTTTCAATTTTGCCTTAATATATCCACATCTATCCTCAGAATTCTGTAGCCAGATAGGTCTAATTATATTACTTGTTAAGGCACCCTTCTAGGTATGTGATGGGGCCAAACGGCTGATTGTGCCGGTTACTTGAGACTTGTTCCTGTTTAAACTCATTTCAACTTCAAATGAAGCTTGTTTTCTAAGAGTGAGGAATTCTTGTTGGTGTGCGCGGTCATTTCTGTAATCTGTTTTCTTCAATGTGTGGATTAATAGAGAAGAGAAGATTCGATGGCATGCAGAGTAATATACCTGAGTGGTCCTTGTTTGCCCAGAGGGAATTTTACTTAGAATGTCGCGACCTAAATTTTCAGGGCAATCCTAAAGTTTAGGTTAATGGACTACTAAGTTCGAAGACTTGGCACGGACCCTCCCAAGTCCTACCAATCGCGACTTAATAGAAATTAACTCATTTAAACATGCAATTTCAATTTGGAGCCGCCACTAACCAATTAAGGCTGGTTAGAAACCAAGTAAAGTATGGGAGAATACTTTACTATTGCGAACCAGAGATTCAATAGGTCCCATGGTTACGCTTAGATTAGTCTAACGCCATTTCGGTACCTTTTATTTTAATTTTAAAAATATTTTGCATGCAATATTGATTAATTTAAATCTAAGCTACTAACATGCAAATGGTGATCATGCGGGTGCACAATCAATAAAGTAACATTCAATAAAAATGCTAATAAAAATGCATGTCCTAAACATGATTTCTAAATGACATGACATCTAATTTTTCTTTTTCTTTTAAAAATGATCTTAATTTAACTTAATATGCATGAATTTATTTTAATGACATGCGAGATGCAATTGATATGATATGACTTAAACTTATCACTATATGTATGCAATTTAATTTATATAATCCTAAATATGCATATGCCACATGATATGGGATGAATGACATGGTATTTCTACATGCATGCTATTTTATGATTTTTTTATGATGATTCATTTTTTAATACATATATGCAACCTATGCTAAATAATGATGATATGAGATTAATTATTAATTAACCTATTAACTAACCAAGGAAGTGATCTTTTTTTTTTTTTTTTAATGACATCATGTTTTTTAATGAAAAGAAAGTAACTTAATGGTGCAATGATCATCTTTTAGCATTTTCCTTTATAAAAAAAAAAAACAATTAAACTATAACTCACATGGCATACATAACATTTTTTTTGTTCCTCTTTTTGTTTTACTAAATGAAAATTGACTTAATCTAAAACTAATTAGACTAACTAAGTGAATGATATTCAAATTTATTTTAGGAATCAATTTAACTTAAACTATATTTTATCCTAAAAGCTATATAAAAAATCAAGACATGCCAACATTATTTAAAATTAGCCCTAACAAAAATCACCCATCTAAAGATATAATCTAAAAATTATAATCCTATAAATGTAATTCTAATTTACTAACCCTAAAAATACCGTCCTAATTTACTAAACCTAAATGCTCTAATGCAATATTTAGATTGTTATGCACTTTTTGATTTTTTGATTTTTTGATTTTTTTAATCTTTCCAAGCAAGTAATTATTTTAAAAGAATGAAGATAAGAATTAAAATAACCGAAAAAATAATCCGTTGTCTACGGATTAAATTAACAATTTTTTTAACTCTATAATGATTTAATGATTGAAATATTATCAAAATTCCTAAAAATTAAAGTAATTAAAAAAATAACCCGACGTCTTACGAGTCAAATTAATAATTACCATAATTTGGAATAAAATACCTGCATTTAATGCCTACGAGATTTATAAAAAAACACATTTCAATATTCTAAATTGAACAATAATAACAAAATAAATAAGATAAAGGTTAGTGAAAAGTAAGAATAAAAATTAAAAATTAAACTACCTAAGGGAAGGTGAAAAAAACAGCGATGTAGTGATCCGCCGAAGGTCCGGCGAGGGGCGGCGGCGGGGGTCGGAGCTCTGGCGAGGGTGGACCGGCGGCGTTAGCAACCCGGCAGTAGGGGCACAGCAGCAGTTGGCGTCGGGAAGAGGCGGAGCAAGGCGGACAGGCGGTTGCTGTGGCGTGCGTCGCTCGGCGTCCGGTGGGGCTTCGAGCGAGGCGGTCGCGAGTGAGGCGGATCGGCGATGGTGCAGGCGCGGCGAGAGGGAGGCGCGGCGGTGCGGATCCGGCGCGACGGCAGCACTAGTGTGGTGGCTACGCGAAGGCTCTGCAGGTGGAGCTTCGGGTTGCAGGTCGCTCAGGCTCGGGAGCAGCGCGGTGGTGCGGGCAGAGGCGTCGCGGAGGTGCACGGGCAGGCGGCTAACGCGCAAGCTACTGGCGCGGGCGTCACGGGTGGAGCGGCTAGGCGTCCGGCGGCTGGGTCGGCGAGGAGGGCTCGCGGGTCACCGGTGTGCTGCAACAGAGGACTCGGGGCGGCGCGGCGGTCGCGGCTGGCTTCGGGGCGGCGAGCGACGCGGGTCGGCAGGACGTCGGGGGGAGCGAGCAGTGCGGGTCTGCTTGGCTTCGGGCGGAGCAACAGCGGCGGTCGGATCGAGTGGCGCGGGTTTCGTGGCGGTGGCTGCACGAAGGAGACGATGAACAGTGCTCCGCTTCTCCCTCACGTCACTCTCACTCTCACGTCACTCACGCCTCTCTCTGTCGCTGCACTCCCTGCTCTCACGTCTTTTCTCTCTTTCACTTTTTGGCTTTTTCCTCTCTTTCTCTTCAATTTTCTATTTTTTTCCTCTCACCTGACACTCTCTCTCACTTGCAGAAGCAAAACTGCTCTTGACTTTTCCTTTTCCTTGTTTTCTTCTCTTGACTCTTCCCTTTCCTTAATTTCTTTCGACGAAAGACGAAGAGAAGGCCCCCTGTTCCGAAAACTCGCCCTCTTTTATAGAGGGAAGATTCGAAATTGTTGAAGATCCGGCGATATTCAGTCAACTTCTTTAACAACTGTTGATTTATTTTGAATTCAAAATTTTTTTTCAAAATTTCCCTCTAGTCAAATATTATCTTTTATTTTCTAAAAATTGAATTTAAATTAGGTGTCAACAAATTAGCAATCTGTTTATAAAGTCAAATCACAAAAGAACAAGAGATCCCTAATTACAACAGGGTACGTAGAGGAGTATCTAACTCCAGAAACAGAAGCAGGCATTCAAGGTTAAACCAATGGGATGAAAAACTATTACGATAAATGTACACAGTTCTATGAACATTGCAACGAAAGAGTTTCATCTAGGCTAAACCTTTCGATACATTTCTCGTCACAGCGGGATTTTGCCATCACCATCCCTTTGAATAGATAACTCGCATCTTGGTACGTGGATTCAATAGTTTATTTGGTAATTAGGGAATAACATTATCGCAAGTTTCTTTAACTGGAGACTACATTGTGCTTTGATCCCGAAGGTATGTTTATCAAGCTGTGCATGCAAATGCAGCCCAATGAGAAATGGGTCATTCCCGAAATCTTGCACAGCAATAGTACAAAGAGTACTCAAGAAGGCAAAATTCAAAAAGAGTCGCCGATCTTGACTATAGTATTACAAGATAGTTCATCCTCGAATTCAGTTGCACGAGTATCCACATTCCAGTCAAGCACATTAAAACTCAAACTCTACTTACCGTCTCTTATTATTCTAGCAAACCAAAGATGATTGAATGGTCATTCATTGAGCAGAAATCTAACCCTACATCTGGACAGAGTACTAAAAGTGCAATAAACTTACTAAAGAATAGACTTTCGACACTATTTTTTTCTTCAAAATCCACAAGATCATTCAACAGCTCCACCACCAAGGTAGGGAGAAACGAGAGTTTCCAAATAGATGGCATATTCGGTAACAAAGTCCGTCCCTAAGAGATGATCTTGGCTAGTATTATATTCTGGATTAAACAGAATCATCCACTTCCTATCAATCAAAAAAACAATTTTTCCACTCCTTGTGTACGCAAGGGGGATCTTCTTGAAGGGCGTATTCCAATTTATGAAGGCATTGGAATCAATACTGAACCATTTTTCCCACCGTGCTCCTATCCCGTACTCATCTGTCATCCATGCCTCAATGCGGGGATTTTGGGCAGTATTGTATATGAACAGATTCGCCCCATGAATATCGAGTCCCAAGAGTAGTATGTCCTCATCGATTGGAGGGACTGGAAGCACCTGGTGAAATTTCTCTTCCGACAAGTCAAATGACATAATTGCAGAAAAGCCCTCCTCATTCGTGTTCCAGACATAGACATGCCAGTGTAAGGCCCCTTTCCAATAAAGGGCTGGGCCGCAACATTCGACTCCCTCTTCCTGGAACGGAACTTCTATCATCGTCATCCTCCAGGAACAGGATTTGAGCGAAAATATTGCCACCTTCCCATTTTCAACTTCAACAACATCCCCTACTACTAGGGCTATTTTGTAGTCATCAGATTGAGAGTCATATCCGAATCCGTAGAATGAACTATTTCTGGCTCCACTGAATAACGTAGCTTGATCAACAAAATCGGAACCGGGCAACCCCATAAACTCCCTGGTGGTCGGGTTATATATGACAAAATTGCTGGGGCCAATTAAACATAACAGGCCATCGCAGGACCCCACGATGCGGGACTCCTGCAAAGGTTTGATCCCATGAGGTACCACCACGTGACCCTCGCCGCCGCCGTCGAGCGCTTCGTAGTCCACGGTCTTGAGGGGGCCGATGCCGCCACCGATGATGATTCTCTGGCTAGGGATCAAATCCCCTGCCTTCAGCCTCTGCAGATGCCACTTGGCAAAGGCCCGGTCGGAGATCAGAGACCGCCACTGCTTGCAGACGCATTTGAATCGCACCAGCGACTTCGCCGGTAACCTCAAGAGTATGTCGACGACGACATCCTCGGGTATACTTTCAGCCATTGTTTGGGCAAAACGGAAACAGGAGAGATCTCGGACGCGGTCGATTGGGTCGGCGATGGTCCGTAGCCGGCTTTCTCGAGAGGTCCCAAGGCCACCGCCGGACACGGGTGGAGGGGGAACTCGCCGGCGTGGGCGGCGGCCGCGCGGTGGAGCCCGGCAGCTGGGCGGAGGCAAGGCAGAGGAGGAGGAGAAGAGAGCTGGCGTGGAATTTTCAATTGGGCATATTTCCAACTTTCCTGAATTTTATGAAACCCTAGAAATTGCTGCCTTATTATATTATATAATATATTGTCTATTTTGTCCATTTCCCATAATATCCTTCGCAGAACAAAGTATCCCATCATGGCATAGAAGGGCCATAACGTACATTCACACTTTATCCCTCTCCCCCCCCCCCCCCGTAAAGATCAAAGAGTAAATCGACAAAAGTTGTGAATTACACATTTCGTGGATCTTGGACAGAAAATATAAACTATAAGAAAATTAAAGGTCTTAAGATTGAGAATTAATCGTCGCCGGCCATGTAAAGATACCTGGAATATCCGAATAAATAGATTGATAAATTTAAACATTTGCGTTTTTTGATTGATCGATAGTCATATAAATTAAAATTCAAGTATTTATATATATATATAATCTACAGTTAATAAACGTGTAAGAAGAACGATATCAGTTGTATGTGCTTTAGTCAATCTAACATTCCTTTCTCACATATGTGGGATTGTAGATTCTACCATCTATGGGTTATACTCCTTTCACCGACGATTACCTCTTTTGATATTACATTTAAGTGTGTCGATTTTATCACTTGATGATTACTTCTCTAATAATTGCATCTTGGTCGATTGTTTATCATGTTCTCTCTTCCCAAGTCATTTTTTTTTTCACTACCTAATGATGTTGTTGAGATCGTCTTGTGAAACATTTGGGAACTTGTGTTTGGCTCACAACCGGGAGTTCGAGTTGAAGATCACTAGATGTTGTCAAGAGTGACTCCCTCAAATGAAGCCCTCGATTTTTATACGTGGATTGCAATTTGCCTAGGTCATGAATTCATCTTTCGACTACCAATTGTATTTTTCAACTAGTTAGTTTTAACCACAAAGGGGCACCATTCCATTGTGATGGGGCATTGTAACGAAAGTTATTTCCATTATCAACAAAAATGATGAAGCATAAATTCTTACTAATCGTGAAAACATTTTTTTATTTAACTTATTCTTTTGAGAGGTGATAATGATCCGAAACTCTAAAATATCTTTTGAATTATCGATATCCCGCAAAACAAAAAGATATTAGATTTTTAATTACATCTACGAAGAGATTAGAGCGATGCTTATAGAATTCATTTGCAAACAGTTGAACAAAATAAATGAACTACAGATTAGGTTTCTATCATGTCCATAAACGACAACGTAAGGAAGCCATGCACAAACACCATATAGAAATGTTTGCTCGATTCACATCTTTGATTCGCCAAACTACATCTCAATAGATGGATGCAGAATAATTCGACGACCCACCGGAAGATCCTCCTCCCCTTCAACCCTCCGAGATCGGTCGCCCTGGAGAAAGTCATTCGCAGCATTGACGACGCCGAAGTCACTGTGCTCCATCATCCACTCAAACTTTCGAGGTTCGAGGCTCGAGCTCCGAATTTATGTCGCTCGAACCCTGAATCGTTAGCGTTACGGAATGCGACTACCAGAGAGTCCTGCAAAATCCCAAACCCAAATGCTAATCTTCTGCTTTTTGTCGACTTATGGTTAAAATATTTGCGAAGCATACTTTTACATTTCTCTTGTTAGAAACGAGTCTCTCTCGTTCCACTGCTCTTTGTGGACATCTAACCCTACATATGGAGCGGACAGAGTGCTAATAGCACAATTAAGTTGATAAAGGATGGACTTTCAATGCTCTTTGTTTCTTCTTCAAAATCCACAAGATCATTCAACAGCTCCACCGACCTTTTTTTGGGGGAGTTTGCGCCGGAAAAAGTGCCGGTTCACTTAAACTTTTAAAATATGTTCTAAAATATAAATTAAGCCTTTAATTTCTAATGAAAGAACTATTAAAACTGGTGTAGGAATAAAATAGCACAATAATACAAAGCTTGCAAGAAAGGAAATAAATATCATAAAATTCCTTCTAGGTCTAGTGCTAAGAGTCTAAAAAATAAAAGGATTATCTGGACTACTATTTCGTGTATTATGAGCTCTTCTAGAAATACGAGTACGTCCTCCATGTAAGCAATATTGATGTCTGGCTGCAAACTTAGTATTAAAATATTATAGACTAATCTGGATATTACCTAAAAATTCTGGGTAATTAACTTGGGCTAGTGTGAAAGAATTAAAACTATATGTGAGCTCCTCTATTAGTTCTGCTACTATGCAATGAATGTAAAGAGGACAGTGAGATGTCATGCAAGAGCGGGTACTTATGGGAGTTAATTTAATGAGACTTAATCCTGCTCGGTACTAGGCTCATCTTCATTTTTAAGCTAAGTTTCCACCAAATCAAAGACCTATACCCTTATGTTCTTATATCCAACCTATCTTCCAGGTTATAATGGATCAGCGCTTCTGTTCCTGCAGGCTGCCTACTGTGACAAGGGCATCCCACACCCTATCTTCCTCCTATCTTTGCCTACGGTCAGAACGGGTACTTTCTTCCGCCTCCTGCGTACTTTTTTCCCCTTCGAGGACCTCTGGGCTAACTTTGGAATAACTTCGGGTGTTTCAAAATCCTAACTATTATCAGACGGGTTGATAATAGTTTCATGCAGGAATGAAATGCTGAGCATGATAACATGGAAGAAAATTTGGATATAGAACAAGCCTATATAGGCTTTAAGTAATTGGAAACGTACATTGGAAGATAGCCGTTCCCTTTCGGGAAGGCCTCGAACTAAGCAAAGAAACTTTTGCAAGAACTCGGAGACCTCGGGCTGAACTTCTTCTTTATTGCGAAAAGGAAAATTTACAGGATGGGAGTGATTACAAGGGCGGTTTGCGGAAGATCACAGCTTAAGGATGCTTGTGAGCTTCTGAAAACCGGTGCCTACAACTAATGCCGGAGTATGGCTTATATAGCCATCTCAAAAGAATAAAGATTACATAATTTTCTTGCGGGAGAAGAAAAGAAGAATATCCTTTTTTACCAAAAAAAAAAAAAAAAGAAGTTCCTACTGGATTCTGCTTAGGTGTCCAGGTTATGCTCCGCGATAGTGTCTAAAGACGCTGGCGTGGCTGGACTATCGTGTTCTCTGTCTTCACGCTCTAAAGTATTTCCACTAACACTTTCTTCACTGGAAAGATGAGTGTCGTGAAATCTCTGGTCCTGTGCTATGGCCTCTTGCATTAAAGCTTCTTTAACCAAGTCTCCCATCAACTCTTTAAGCTGTTTCTTCCGGTGGAAATTCTCTTCCCACAAATCAAATGACATAATCTCGGTCCTATGATTTAGGCTTTGGTCAAAGACGCACCAGTGTAAGGCCACGTTCCAATAAACTCCTTCGCCAGAAACCTCGAGGCGGCTTTCATCTAACTGGACTTGTATCCTTCTCCAAGATCCGGACATGAGAGAAAATATTTCCACCTCCCAATTTTCATGGAGGCCCTCTACTATTTTGTAGTCGTTAGAGCGAGAGTCATATCCAAATCTATAGAGTAACCCATTTTGTCGATATAAATCAGAAACAGGCAACTCTCTATACTCCCCGGTGGGCAGATTATATATGACAAAATTACAGCAAGTTGCTTAGATGAGTATATGACTCCAAAAATAGAACCGATGCTCAAGGTAAGACCGACGGGATAAAAAACTATTACAATGAATGTAAACCGTACAATAAACATTGTGATGAAACAGTTTCATCTAGGTTTAACCTTTCACACCGATTCACATCATGTAGGATGTTGCCATCGCCAACCCTTTGAATAGATAGCTTGCGTCTTGGTACATGAATTCAATAGTTCATTCCGTAATCGATTAGGGAATAGCATTATCACTATTTTCTTTGAATGGAGATTACACTACACATTGATACCAATAGTATGTTTACCAAGCTATGCGAATGCAGCTCGATGAGAGGATGAGTCATTTCCGAAATCCTGTACAGCAATAGTATACAGAGTGCTCAAGAAGACAAAATTCGAAAAGAGAATGGAAAATAAAAAATACAAAAACAAAAGAGTGATAATCATGTTAGACATGAAAAGCCACCGATGTTAACTACAGAATTACAAGATGGTTCATCTTCGAATTCAGTTTGCACAAAGCTTAAGTACGAGAGTATCCACACTCCAGTGAAGCAAATTGAAACTCAAACTCTACTTGTTATCTCTTCTAGCAAAATAAAGATGATTGAATGGCAATTCGTCAACCAAACATCTAACCCTACATATGGAGCGGACAGTGCTGATAGCACAATTAAGTTGATAAACAACAGACTTTCAATGCTCTTTATTTCTTCTTCAAAATCCACAAGATCATTCAACAGCTCCACTGACAAGACAGGGAGAAACAAGAGTTTCCAAATAGATTGCAAATTCGATATTGCAGCCCCCATCTATGGGATAATCCTTGCAAGTATTATCCTCTGGATTAAATAGAATCATCCGCTTCATATCCATCTGGAAAACGATTTTTCCACACCATGTGTACGCGAGGGGGTCCTTCCTAAGGGGGGTATTCCAATTAATGAAGGCACTGCAATCAACACCGAACCATTTTGTCCACGATGCTCCTCTCCTGTACCCATCTGTAATCCATGCCTCGATACGGGGATCACAGGCGCTGTCATATATGAACAGATTGGCCCCATGAATCCCGAGTCCCAGGAGATGTACGTCCTCATCGACTTTAAGGACTGGACGCACCGACGAAATTCCTCTTCCAACAAATCAAATGACATAATCACAACTTCACACTTGTTGTCTATGCTCCAGACATGGCCGCACCAGTGTGAGGCCCCTTTCCAATAAACTCCTTGGCTGTAAATTATGACATCACTTTGTTCCACCTCCTGGAACTGGACTTCTATGCTTCTCCACGAACTAGACTTGAGCGAAAATATTGCCACCTCCCAATTTTCATCACTAGAAACATCTGCTGCTACTATTTTGTTGTCATCAGATTAAGAGTCATATCAGAATATCTGACTTCACCAAATTACTCAGTTTGATGAACAAAACCAAAATCGGACAACTCAATATACTCCCTGGTGGTCAGGTTATGTATAAGAAAATTGCTAGGGCCAAACATACCAGGCCATCGGAGGACCCCACGATGCGGGGCTTCCAGAAAGGTTTGATCCGATGAGGTACCACCATGGGACCCTCACCGTCGTTTTAGCGCTTCGTAGTTTACCGTCTCGAGCAGGCTCTTGCGGCCGCTGATGATGAAACCTTCTTTTAATAGTATTTTAATAATGTTTTCCATGATATTAGTGGATGTTATTTGAACATTCCCTTTTCTATTTATCTCAACATTTCGTACAGAGATTATTATATTGGCATTTTGCAAATTTCCCATAATATCATTCATAGATCAAAGTGTCGCATCTTAGTAGATCAAATACTCGTATTTCTCTGACTTGTCCTCCCTTTTCTTATGAGCTTTATCGACGTTTTTTGTTTTTCTTATTTTTGTGCTGGTCGACAACTATAGGGCCTAGCTAACACCTCTTCAGAAAAGATGAACTCGGGAAATTGCACTTGGAATGAAGGACACAAGCTGTACATTATTGGAAAATAGACTTGAAGGCTCGTTGTGATTCGTAGATTGCAATTGCAATTTTTCGAGTTTAATTAGGCCTTGAACCAAGCAGAAGAAACCAAGGGAACAATTACCAAGAGCATGGATGATGTGGATTTTGATAGGTTTGTAGGTTCTAGGCCCTTCAAGACCATAGACTACAAAGCGCTGGACGGCTACAGCAGGTGGAATTAGCGATTTAGTTCCAAGGGAACTCCACTTGGTAAAGTGACAGTGAGGTATTTTGAGGAAGTATCTAATCAACGAACAGAACTAAGGTAAAACGCATGAGGTCAAAAACATCACAATGATTGCAAATTGTTCTACACACATTGTGGTAAAAGGACATCATCCAGGCTAAATCTGTCGCATCGTAACGCGTCATCATATGTGGATTTCAATCATTTATACGACAATCAACTACGAAATTTCAATATCACCAGTTTCTTTAATTGGAGAAACTACAAATATGGCTTGGTGCCAATGGTACATTTTTCATGCCGTGCGAGAGTAACCCGAATAGAGGATGGGTTATTCACGAAATCTTGTACAACAATAGTATGCTGATTATTAACTACAGCAAGTAAAAGATGGTTCTTACTCTATTTCAGCTGGCACAAAGTCTCAAGTGTGTGAGTTTTCCGGTCCAAGCGTAACAAAAATTGAACTCTACTTTGTTGTCTCTCACAAAAGCTTATTCTTCCCGTTTGATGCAATCTCAGTACTTCATGATTCCATAGCACCATCCTTCGAAGGCAAGCCAAGGATTCGCAGATTGTGATCCATCTATCCGATTGCAATGTACTTTGAATCCAGACGAACTTAACGCTTGTCATTTTACCTACAATTGCAACTAGAATGAATGTCACGTTTAGAGTCTCTTCAATAACCATCATGTTTTTTCTATTTTTTTGTTCTTTTGTTCCCTAGAGCATTAAAAGAATATCAACTAATTTTTCTATTTCTTGAAAAAGAAAAATGGTCAGGGAATAGATTTGAAATAAAACTAAAAGTAAAAAAAAAAAAAAAAAAAAAAATCTATTTCATTGTTTCTGATAATAGAAATTGATAATTCTATTTCTGAATAGAATTTGTTTCCGAGAATAGAAACATTACCAGCTGTAGCATGTGCAAGATTTCAAAGGAGGAGAAAAGGAGGAGGAGAGGCAGAGATGACCTATCCCGAATAGATCAGGGAAAAACTTGATACAATTTACTCTAATTTTATACTTGATATACTCTGGCAAAGCACAACATATTTAAGTTATTCCCCAAAGCAGCTTGCACTACTAAACGAAACAGGAGGAAAGCAGTATAACAATACGTTGTGATTCTAGACATGCACTTCCACTGGACAGAAGAATAGAAGAACACAAAGTATCTCGATCTCGAATACTTAAGAGGTGAAATAATCCTCCTATTAACCTTACCAGAAAAAAAAAATTTAATCCTCCTATTAGTGCATAGAGTTATGGTGCTCTCGGAAAAACTATGGAAATTTTATGAGGGTAGAAAGGTTTCAAGAGAATTCAGACTTTTGAATTTCTCACTTTTTCTAACCTTATGTTTGGTGGAATTTTGTTATAAGCAAATTATCAGAATATACTTGCTTTCTTTTTTCAGATAATATTTTCAGCTACTGGAGAAATTGAAAAAAAGGCAAATACAATGAAAATAAAGAACAGGTAAATATTCTGTAAACAAACACATCCTTTATTACCTTATTATTTTCAGAATTTGCGTACAAAATCTACCATAGAAACTCACATTATATTTGAGCCAGCAAGTGCAAGATAACATCCATTATGATCAAATCCAACTGCAAAATAAGAGAGAGTCCCAGTCATAGTTATATTTGCACAAATAATTTACACTCACTAAGCCAACCCTCCTCCCGCTTCCCTCTCCTCCCCTCCTTCCTCCCCTGTCTCTCTTTCCTTTTTCTTTTTCTTATTTTTTCCCTTTGTAAAAGAAGAGAAAATAGAACCAATATAATGTATAATCTTCTTTGAGGGAGCTCTATAGAAAAAGTTCACCCTTCATAACAAATCCAGGCAAACAAGGAGGCATCCATTGCTCACTGCCATCCCAGATCTACTTTCACTACAACAAGCAGGGCTAAGAGGGCTAAGAGGGTGTTATACCAGAACCTGTCTCTATGTCTTGTCATATGCTGAAAATGTGCGAAAGTTCTTCAACTTCCGCAAATCCCACAATTTAACCCCAACCCGAGCTTCAGTCTATGAAATAAATCTCCAAGTCATATGGCATGTCCAAAATCTCTATTGATAATAAAAGAGAGATCAGAGGAACACTTACCGCAAGGAAGTTTCCATTCTTAGAGAAAGATATAGCAGTAATTGCCCCGGTTGGCCAGAAAGTGTCGTAACATTTGCCTGTTTCTATCACACCCTGAAAATATCATGAAGGGGGATGACACAGCCGTCCTTCGACCTGAAGGATGCAATCTCAAAGCTCCCAAAATCCAACTCCTAAAAGTCCCCTTGTCGATATCGCTCTCGTATTACTCATCGTTAGCTGAGAAGCCTGAAAAAGATTAGAAAAATAAAGGGATGAGCAACCATAGGTCAATGAGCAGTGCATTTCTTCTAAATGGATTGAGCACCTACTATGCATGTTTATAAACCAAACTACAACTCTTTTAACTCAAATACATAATATAACAAACATAAAATAAGAGAATAAGAGAATAAGTCACATAGCAGATTCATTTCACAATAATATCATAACAAACATTAATGGTCCAATTCATTGATCAATCTCATTAATTCACATGCCAATGGTCCATTTAATTGGTTAATCTCATCAATGGTCTAATGAAATCACACATCGATGGTTTATTCTAACGACTAATTTCAAATCATACGTCGATGGTCCATTTCATCGACTAAACTCAAATCATATGTCAATGGTCCATTCCATAGACCAACTTCATATCACATGTCAATGGTCCACTCCATTGACTAAGCTCATATCACATGTCAATAGTCCAATCCATTGACACTTAGTGACAACGTGACCAGGATTTCCCCCTTAGCAAGGTCTCCACCTATTATTAACCAGTGGTTCGGCCCACAAGGGTATCCTAGAGTAAGCATCTTACTAGGCATACAGCGATATTAAGCATCAACACCAATCTCCATAATTTACAAAGCCAGATCCAAAAATCATTTCATATGTCATAATATATTTAATAAATCAACCACATAACCTTTCACAACTCAATTTATTCGCTACAAATACTTTTTGTAAAATATTTCTCAAATCATTTTAGAACTCATCTCATAAACCAGTTTTACAATCCAAATCAAATCAAATACTTGTCAAAAAGCTTATCACAAATTGATTTCTATATTAACATTCCATATACCATCTCAAAGTTGACATTTTCGTAAAAAAATTTCACAGACCCAAAATATGTAATATTTCTCAACTTCGTTCATCAAACAGAATATATATTTCGACCGAAAAGTTTTCACTCTATTTTCAAATACCAAAACGTAGTAAATATCTTATTCAAATTTTATGCAACAAACATGCTTATTCATAACTCATAAAATATCAAATCTTTATCATTTTAAAGACATGAGCTTATAAATTCTTAGAAGAAATAGCACCACTCATTTGGGAAAGCCGAAAATCAACTTATGTGGTTACTCAAGCCAACACATTCGTATTCCTATCAATTAATCAAAAACAATATCCAAACCAAGTAATATGCTACTCTCCAACTAAAAACTCGATTAAATTATGCTTATTCATCGATAAAACGATACCTACGTGCTAATAAACCACATATTCAAAGCGATCATTTAAGCTGTCCGCAATGTGAAACTTGAGGGCGAAAATTGGTCACCTCGTAACTTTCTCTACCGAACCCCGTTTCAAGCATACTTATAGTCAATGGAAAGCCCTTCCAACATACTACAAGAACCCCAATTTAGCCAACCCGAAATCAAACAAAAATCAACAAAATATGGCCCCAAAATCCCGGTCACGCTCTGTTCATCATGCATGATAAACTTTAAAATTTTGTTTCCGGCAAACCGTAAGCTCAAATTATGATCCGTAAAATCTTACAACTCCACAACACCCTAAAATATAATTTCTTTAAAAATACATGGCTCAACGACTCAAAAATCATACTTCGCCACTCTATTTTCCCAAAATTCTGAATTTCAAGCCCTAAGTCCAAACTTAATTCTATTGAATGAATCGCGGGGGGCAGGGGCACGGGTGCTTACCGGGCGTTGCATTATATGGTTGAGGTGGCTTGGCAAGGCTCCCATGGCGACAACGCATGAAACCCTCTTTTTCTCCATTTCCTTCTTCTCCCTCTCCTTTTCTTTACTTTCTTTCCCTTGCACAAGCTCTCTAGTCTCCCTTTCTCTCTCTCCTTCTTTTCCCTTCTCTCTTTCCCTTTTTTTTCCTCCTTTCTCTTTTTATTTCTTTCTTTTCTTTTCTTTCCTTCTCTCTCTCTCTCTCTCTCTCTCTCTCTCTCTCTCTCTCTCTCTCTGTTTTTTGACTGGGTCAAAACTCATATTTTACAATTTCAAAATGAAAAGCAGCTACAATAGCATGTCGCCCTACCTAAAACGGATAGAAGAGGAACAATAAATGCGCAAGAATAAAACATGAGAAGAAGGCAGAATCATGGAGGTGATTGACTTGTCTCGAAATGATCAAGTAAGATTGTGGAGCTATAACCATGAAGAACTAAACTTACTGGAACAATCTGGTGAATACAAAAATGAGGATGCTAGTATATGGAATTCTGCTACTTACATTTTCCCTCCTTTTTCTAACAACATGCCAAGTTGGCATATTGCGACTAAATTGACCATGAGGAACAAAAGCTGAAAATAGACCAAGGAATACTGCACATGCAAATCGTCACGGTGGGATGCAAGATTGTCATATCATATTTTATGGGGTAAGTATACTAGAAGTGCCAAAAGTTGTGTACGACGCTCACTTTGGTGCCAAAAGTTTATTTTGGGTCGCTTAAATGCCAAAAAGTTTGAGATTGGCTGGAAATCTAATGACACTTTTTTTATTAATTTTTGAAGTCAACATGGTTCGTCAGAAAGTACAGTCAACATGAAAACAACAAAACATCACCGTTTGACATCTTTCCCTAAGTAAGAACCCTAAATCTCTAAATTCAAATAGAACCGGAAGTTAAAACTCTAACTAGCTAATTCGAGCGCCTACTTCGATTTTCTCCCAAAATTATTAGCTTGATCTTGCAAATGAAGGGCAGAAGCCCCAGCAGCAGCTCACATTCGTTCCAAAAAAGCAAATTGGATGGTGAGTGTTACTGTTGTTGCGAATTACTAAGTTTGAGAAGAACATCTTGGACTCAGTTCAATTTGAGGAGAAGATTTCATAGGTGCAGGTATAGAGAAGGCTCGAAATACAAATATTTCAAATGGGTTGATGTGAAATTCTTCGGTTGAGCGACAAAGGTGATCTTTGAGCTATTTGAAGGCCGACATCAACCTCCACCTACATTAATGGACAAGTTAGAGGATGTTGACTCAATGCAAGCTCAAATGAAGGGTTTAATTGAAGCTGCTCAATTCAACCTAATCACATCATCGAGTGTCAATGACTCAAGAAATGGCAAAACATGGGCTAAATGAAGACAAGAGTGAACATGATCCACCAATATATAGTCTAAGGGGCAATTTTCCCCGCTTAAGGTTACCAAAGCAAACAAATAGTTAAATAACGCCAATAGTATGTGGATTCAATAGTTTATTCGATAATCGATTAGGGATTAGCATAACATTATCACCACTTTCTTTAATTGGAGACTACATTGTGCTTTAATGCCAATAGTATGTTTGTCAAGTTGTGTGAGTGTAACACGACGAGAGGGTCATTTCTGAAATCTTGTATAGTAATAGTATATTGAGTATTCAAGAAGGCTCAATTCAAAAGGAGAAGGAAAAAAAAAGAGTGATAATCATGTTAGGCATGAAGAGTCATCAAGGTTAACTATAGTAGTACAAAATGGTCCAACTCAGATTCAGCTATCACAAAGCTTAAGCGAACTCTGATTTTACAATGGCAATTTGATATACTCAGGTAAAGCACAAAATAACAGCTCCCAAAATAGCTGGCATTACTAAAATGACAAAGGAGGAAAGTTAGAATTACAGCCGGCCCTGATCCAGGTCATACATTTCTACTAGACAGAAGGATAGAAGTTTAAGAGAATTCTACGTGAAAGTTGCAGCACAGACTTTTATTTTACTCCTTCTAAAGAGTAATGGCAAGTGACATATGACAAATGGCAAGTGACTATGATGGTGTCACATGCGCCTAGATTTTTGGCGACATGCAAGGAGAAGTGTTTGGTGGCATGCTAGAATGCCCCTCAAAACCTAAAGCGAAAAGGAAAAGTTAATGTATTTGTTGTCATTGTATTTGCAATCATATTCTGTTCGGTCTTGATTGAGATATTTTAGTCTTCTTTCTCGATTTGAAGCCTCCCGTTAGTAATGGGTCCTTGTTTACTTGTAGGAGACAAACCAAACATTTGCATTCAAAACCTTATATGGGCAACCAAGATTGTTTCGACCAACTTATAAGTACCCACTGGTCATCATGCAACTTGTATTTTACCTTTGCGGAGGTTGTCGGAGTAGGATATCTTCACGGAAGAATATCATACTTTCCTTTTGCCTTGAATAATGGTCCGCCTATGGTATAATTGATCATATTGATCCAAGTAAAAAGGACAACAAAAGAGCAAAATTATGTTTAATATGCATTGACAGGTTTGACTCTTTAGCATCCTAGATTTTTCAGGATCTGCAGTTTTGAAACTCGGCATTGTTAAGATCTCCAAATCCTCTAGTTGAATAAGATCTCAATAGACTATTCTAATTTTCTACTGCAATAGCCAGACACCCAGAATCAATGCAACGGATCTCTTATTCCTACACAGAATTTACTCATCTTAATTACATTTACCGTGTCTCTAATCAACTATTGCAGCTACAACAACAAGGACTAATTGTAGCATTCAGTTCAGTGCTGAATCTGTACAAATCGAGAGTGAACTTGAAGCTACTCAGTCCAACCTAATCACATCATTGAGTGTCACTAGCTCAAGAAATGGCAACACATGGGCTAAATGAAGACAAGAGTGAACATGATCCACCAATATACAGTATAAGGGGTAATTTTCCCCGCTTAAGGTTACCAAAGCAAACAAATAGTTAAATAATGCATGGACCAAAATGATGCTCTTAGCAATGGCCTAAAGCATGTGAAGGATTAACCTGATAATGAAACAGAAATAGTGAGGACAACCAGTTGCACTGCATGTGGGAGTGAGATAGATGATAAGTAACTCACGCTCAGAAATACTACATCATATTGTGATCTCAAGACAATTTATAGCTGTATAAGCATAATAACTTCACAGATTATAAACTATCTTTCCTTAAACGGAAATTATGCGAATGTTTGGGATTCGTGATGTCAAGCGTCATGACTCAAGGACATGACCTTTGTCTTAAGAGATTGAAAAGTATATTAAAGATAACTTCACGTGATGAGTTTCATAATTTCCACTTAGATAGAATCCTTATCTGAAATCGCATCAGCTAAATTTCTACATGGGATACTTGTTCTCAAATACATCACTTTATGATATGAAGTAAGATAATTGCTGGTTTTCTTGATTAGGTGCCAATAGGTACTACTACATATGCATGAATGACTCACTTGCACTTGGTGGTGGAGGCAACTTTGCCCTGTCCTTAGATGGAGATATGCAAGTTGTCGTTTACAAATTTCCATTTTTCCAATAAAGGAGGGGTCCATTTTTAATCATCTCTTTTGTATCTTGCTATGAATTAGGTTTTTTTTTTTTTGTCGAAAGAAGGTAATATATTAATTGAACCGAACATTACAACCCGCTTGAAAGGCATCAAAGGCTATAATGTCTAACAAGGGAGAAGGGGGTGAAAAAGCCCAAGAAGGCATCAAAAGACCATTGTTATGGGCCTAAGCAGCCCAATCCGCAGCAGCATTGGCATATCTTCGGCAAAACCTAACGCACGACTAAGCGAGACGAGGGAGCAGGGCAGCAGCTTCGGCGAGCAGAGGACGAACCTCCCATGGCAACACTTGAAGATCATTCACCGCTTCAACCATCACAATGCAGTTGGACTCGATGATAAAGGGATCTGAGGTCTTGTTGGCGTGGATCAAATGATGAAGGGTGAAACACAAAGCCTGAACCTCCACCTGCAAAGCCGAAGATGCAGGTACTGTCTTTGTGAATCCTTCGATGATATGGCCATTCTGATCACGACAAAGGTAGGCAACTGATCCATGGTCGCTTCCTGGCTTGAAAGCCCCATCAATATTTATCT
Source organism: Eucalyptus pumila (assembly GCA_016097595.1). Taxonomy (NCBI): domain Eukaryota; kingdom Viridiplantae; phylum Streptophyta; class Magnoliopsida; order Myrtales; family Myrtaceae; genus Eucalyptus; species Eucalyptus pumila. The sequence continues at coordinate 40,649,420 of CM027853.1, forward strand.
TCAGAACACCGGGATCAGGGGGCCGCCATAAGCTGTCCAGATCTGGACAACTACGATCTGCAAGAACAGGAGAAATTGCAGCTGTGCGAGCCTAGCTACATGCTTCAGCAACAACGTGAGAAGGAGCAGGAGTCTGTTGGTAGAATATGGACCGATTGCAGGACTTCCAAATTTGCCACAACAGTATGGCGATCCAGGTAATGTCTGTCTTGTAACAAATAGAGTAGCTAGCCAGTCTTCTATGCGAGTAATATCTGCTGGTAGTATAGGAACGCTGATCTGGGGGTGGGACCAGACCTGGGAGGTCCATGGGCATAATAAAAAGAGGTTCTCTGAAGTTTCGGGTTGCTGGGTTGAGCAGAGGTTACATATAGGATTGGCACAAAGTTTCCTGTGAAATAGGTTGTCCTTAGTGGGTATGGCGTTCTGGCATAGAGACCAAAAGAAAATTTTAACTTTAGGAGGGATTTGGAGTTTACAGATTCTTTTCCAGAGGTACTGTGGAGGCTGATATGAGGAAGATGCCTTATTTATAGATGTAGTGGAAGGAACATGCCTGAGAACAGAATACGCACTTTTCACAGTATAATCACCTTGAGTTGTACACGGCCAAATGATCTTGTCTGACACATAATGAGGTCTAATAGGGATCTTAATGATTTCTGCAATAGTCTCACCATCAAAGAAACAATTCAGTAAGTTTATATTCCATAGGTGAGTATTTGTGTCGATCAAATCAGCAACCTTTTGAGGTTCGTATACAGCAGCTATTCCTTTAATTTTACCTTTAGGAAGCCATCGGTCCTCTCTAATATTGATGCTAGATCCATCGCCAACTAACCATTGAATCGAAGGTAAAATAGAATCCCGTCCAACTAGTATGCTTTGCCAACCCCAGGAAGAGCGAGTACCTTTTGGGGCTGTTAGGAAGTCCCTTGAGTGAAAATACAGACCTTTGAAAATTTTAGCCCATAAAGTAGTAGGCTGTTGCAGTAGTCGCCAAGCCTGTTTACCTAACATGGCTTTATTGAAAGCCACAAAGTCACGAAACCCGAGTCCTCCCAATTCCTTTCCAGTTTTTAATACTTCCCAGCTTTTCCAATGGATGCCAAACTTTCTGTTATCATTTTGCCACCAAAAACGTGCTATCTTTTTTTCAATGGACTTGCAAAGCAAAACAGAGATTTTAAAGATAGACATAATGTATTGAGGTATTGCCTACACTACACTTTTAATAAGAATCTCCTTACCACCCTTAGAAATGATACTCTTTTTCCAACCATCTAGTTTGGCATTGACTCTCCCGAGTATCCAAGCAAACATGTCTCATTTAGATCTTCCCCAGTCCGACGGGACACCAAGGTATTTTCCAGTTTTAGCTAATATCGGGATTCGAATTTCTTGTGCTAAGTTATCCTGAAGTCGGGAAGGGCAACCTTTGCTACAGAAAATACCCGACTTATTTCAGTTGATTGCCTGTCCCGTAGCGAGACAATACTGATTGAGAATATTGGCTAGTTCTTGGCATTCCGGTATTGACCCATCTAGGAAGAATATAGCGTCATCGGCAAAAAACAAATGAGTCAGAGTTGGGCACCATCTGTTTAGTTGGATACCTTTAAGGTTTCCCATATGGAGAGCTTGATGGATGAGAGTAGTCAGCATGTTCGCCATTAGAATAAAAAGATAGGGTGATAAAGGATCTCCCTGTCGAATCCCTCGCGTCAGTTGGAAGTATTGCAGCTGATCGCCATTAAATTTGACACTTATGGAAACGGTAGTGATGCACTGCATAGTCCATTGAACCCAATTAGGATGGAAACCTAACCTGGACAGGTAGTCGTTAAGAAAGTCACACTCAACACGGTCATACGCCTTTTTCATGTCCATCTTGACAACAGCCTAGAATTTTTTCTTTCTAGTTCCATCTTCAGCTGATGTAGAATCTCCTGCACAATTAAGATATTGTCTTGTATTTGACGGCCACTTACAAATGCACTTCGTTCCATAGAAATGATGTCAAGAAGGAAAGGCTTTAGTCTGTTGGTGAGCACCTTGGAAATAATTTTATAGGCATAATTACAAAGACTAATGGGTCGGTATTGATCTAGACATTCTAGATTTGGGACTTTCGGTATGAGTGTGATAATGGTTCTGTTGAGTTCGGGGGGCATCAAACCAAATTGAAAAAACTGCTGCACCAAGGAAAAAACGTCTTCTTTTAAGATTTCCCAATGATGTTGGTAAAATAGGCCATTAAAACCATCAAGACCGGAGGCTCGAGATTTCCCCAACTGAAAAACAGCGAGACGAACTTCCTCTCGAGTAACAGTTGAAATAAGTTGCATGTTCATAGCATCTGTCACAACACACTCACATTTCTCGAGAATAGGCCCATAGTCACGATAACCTTTTGATTTGTAGAGCTTAGAGAAGAATTCCAGCGTCATGTTTTTGAGTAGTTGATCATCTCGAACCCATCTTTGGTTCTCATCCAGTAGCATCCTGATTATGTTTCTGTTTCGCCATTGAATAGTAGTGGCGTGAAAATATTTAATGTTTTTATCACCCCACCGGAGCCAATTAATCCTAGATCGCATCGCCCAGTACTGTTCCTCCTACTGCCAAGCATTGTGGAGCAACCCTTTCAGCTTACTGGCTTGCTATTTATCTAATGTAGTCCTGGTCTGATTAGTTAACACTTGAAGTTGCTGCTGTAAAGATATTATCTGCTCGTTTGCTTTAGAAAAAGTGGCTCTACTCCACTTCAAAAGAGCTCAACTGACCTATTTTAACATTTGTGGCAGGTTATATCCCTTAGCTCGAGCTGAAGACCAAGCTGTGTCGATGACATCTTGACAGTCCTGATGCTGCAACCAGTAAGCTTCGAAGTAGAATGTCTTCCCTTTTCTGCGCACTCTAGCGTCAATATAAAGTACCAGAGGACTGTGATCCGAACCCACTGCTGGTAAAGCGCAGACTTCAGCCTCAGAGAAAGCGATCCTCCAGTTCCAGTTGCAAAGAACCTGATCCAATCTCTCTTTAACCAAATCATTCCCCTCGCGGTTATTCATCCAGGTAAACGCGCATCCCTTGTTGTCGATATCCATCAATGCACAATCATGTAGAACCTCTCTAAAGGATTGCATTCGAAAAAAATCAGGGGGGCGCTTACCTACTTTCTCCCAATGATAGGCAATTTCGTTGAAGTCCCCGGTGCAAATCCAAGGTAAAGAGTTGATGGATGCAATTCGACGAAGTGCTGCCCAAAAGGGCTGACGTGATTGAGGAGTTGCTGGAGCATGTACACAGGTCAGTCTCATAGGTGTTCCTCTCCCTGACTCTATACATATTGAATCAATAAAGTTAGAAGTAGTAATTTCCACTTGTAGAGTTATGTGAGAATGCCAAAATATGGCCAAACTCCAGCTATGCCTACTGGATTAACGATATGGGAATTAGTGAACTGAAGTCGACGCTGAATTCTGGAAAGAAACAGTTCTCGATTCTTCGTTTCCATTATAAAAAAAAAAATCCGGCCTCTCTTTGGCCACTAGGGCCTTTAGGGCTTGAACCGTCAGGGAAGAGCCCAGTCCCTGACGGTTCCAACATATGAGCTTCATTTTGCTACCGGTGGCTTTTTGGGGCAAGCCACCTCGGCCTAATTCCTGACTTCTTCAGCTGTTAGGACAGGAGTATCCAGTAAATGAATGTCATCAATATAGTCCGATCCGTGAGATCCCGAGTCATATGGATTGTATCTCTTGAGTTTCTTCGATGTTCCTGTCTTAGTAGCAATACGAGAAGGTTTTATCTTCTTGGCATTCCCAGGTCGTTGAACAGTTTCTTGTTGGACTTTGTGCAGAGCAGGGACCGGGACCAGAGCACCTTCGGCAGAAGCTACCAAGGGAGGAGGAAGAGCAATAGAATCCTGTTTCAACTTTACACCATTCCCCGTTTCTACAAGAGGTAAGTATTGGTGCATTGGCTCACTTGTATCCATTGCTATAATCGAGATACTTGACTCCTTTTCATGATAGACTATTTGTATACCTTTCTATTTTGATGAGATCAGGATCTTATCAGTAGTAATTACATTCCTACGTTCAGCGACAACCTGATAATCTGCCTTTGAGGTGACTTCTTCAGGAGGAGGTAGAGCGAGTACTCTAGATGTTAGGAAGGGAGGAGTTTTTGGGATAACGTCATCAGTTTCGTCAGAGGGAGGGCTACCTTCATAGAAAGTCCTCCAGTACGAACTATTCTGCTTAACTTCAGCTCGCAACCAGTCACCAAAGGCCATCTTCTCCTTACCTTCCATCTTGGATTCAGTGAAAGGTATGGTTTGACAATACATGGCATAATGTCCTATTTGTCCACATGAATAACAAAAATGGGGAAGCCGTTTATATCGGAAGTCTAGCCATAATGCTTTGCCTGCAATACAATCAGTTGCCCTGTTTTTAAGGGATCACTTAAGTTAGATTCCACCCTAACACGATCCACTTTCGAAGTTGTTCCTTCTTTGGTATCAAGCTTAACTTCCAGCATTCTTCCAATGCTTCTTACAGCTCTGCTTAACATATGAGTTGTGCACCATTCTAGGGGAAGGCCAAATATTTGAACCCAGAATACACATTTAGAAAAATCATAACAGTGGAGAGGAGTATTCGGCTTCCAGGGTTGAAAGATCACCAAATTATTAGAGAATCGCCACGGTCCTCCCTCTTCTACTCTCCGTTAATCACTCTCTAACTTGAATTTAGCCACATAGATATCCATTTCCTGTTGAGAGATTTGCACATGATCTATACGCCAAGCACGCTGCATTATATTCCGGAATGCTTGTAGATTAATAGGGGAGTCTAAGAAAACCTTACCGACTAATATCCTTTGACATTCTTCAATTTTTTCCAGGGGTGGCGACTCATCCCAGGTATTGATTTCCTGCTCTGACCATAATCGACCCAATCTGTTACAGAGGGCAGCAAGGCATGCTTTCTCTTCCTGTTCAGGATAGTCCATGATGAAGGTCTCAGTTCAGAAATCAGAGGAGGTAAGGATTGGAGTCGGCATGCAAAGAGTAGTAGATTACTAGCTATGTGGTTGATAGAGGATTAACGAAACTGATAGAGACATTGGGGTAATTCAACAAACATGTAACGATCATAATTTTGCAGCTGAAAAGGAAAGAAGCAAGCGGAATTGATGGCTGAGATAATTGACAAGAGCAAAAGCAACACCATCATCGATGCAACACAGCAGGGAATTTGGTTGGGCTAAGAGGAATCTATAAAGGAAATTGCGGGGAAGGTCAAGTCGGTAAACGAAAATTCATCGCAGAAACTGGAGAGAAGCTTGGTGGAGAAGAAATGCTCTGAGGCACCAACGAAGCAGAAAAACGGAGCTACGATTGCAAAGGGAAGGGGTAGACGATAACTACAAGGTCGCACAGGAAAGAGATGGGATTAGAAGTGAAAATAAGGGTTCAGAAACAGATGCGATGAAAAAAAAAACTACCATTGTTAGTAGAGGGAGGCTCTGCATGTCGAGAGAGGACCCCATCGAGGTTTCTTGTTGTGAGTTTTGTTATGAATAGGTTAAGTGGGAACAAGTGGACCTGTGAAACATTTGGAAGCTTATGTCTGGCTCACAAGCCAAAGTTCAAGTTGAAGAATGTTGAGGTAACAAGCTAAAATGTCCAAGCTTGCCTTCAATTGCAATCACTTCATGTTGTTAGGATAGACTTCATCGGATGAAGCGTTTGAATTGATGCACAACTTGCAATTTGCATAGGCCTTAAATACATCTTTTAACTTGATTTTTTTCTGACAAATTAGTTTTGTCTAAGGAGGTTGATGACCTTGGTGTACAAAGGTGCATGAATAATCTGTTGAACTCTGTGTGTGGGAAAAGAGAAGTGAATTAGATTGGCTATCTCCATAGAGTTGAATGTGCTAAGAATTATTGTCTTGCTTGCTTTAGGTTTCACATTTTATGTGGATCTTACCGCCTTGGAGGATAAGACTTTAACTAAATTGCAAGTTCCATTGCTAATGTTCACTTGTCATCTACATCTGTGAAGAATAGGCTCCACATTTCGTATTAGCAATCCCATTGTCTCGTTTGTGGTGCAGTTATGGGGCTTCACTCACTCATCATACCATACCACAAGACCTGAAGTTGCAACAAGGCCTGCTCGCGCCGCTCTCCTCTGAAGTTCATTCTTTATTGTTTCAATTTTGCCTAAATATATCCACATCTATCCTCAGAATTCTGTAGCCAAATAGGTCTATTTATATTACTTGTTGAGGCACCCTTCCAGGTATGTGATGGGGTGAAACGGCTGATTGTACCGGTTACTTGAGACTTATTCATGTTTAAACTCATTTCAACTTCAAATGAAGCTTGTTTTCCAAGAGTGAGGAATTCTCGGGGCGTGCGCGGTCATTTCTGTAATCTGTTTTCTTCAATGTGTGGGTTAATAGAGAAGAGAAGAATCGATGGCATGCAGACTAATATACCTGAGTGGTTCTTGTTTGCCCAGAGGGAATTTTACTTAGAATTAGCAATCTGTTCATAAAGTCAAATCACAAGAACAAGAGATCCCTAATTACAACAGGGTACATAGAGGAGTATCTAAGTCCAGAAACAAAAGCAGGCTTTCAAGGTTAAACCAATGGGATGAAAAACTATTACGATAAATGTACACAGTTCTATGAACATTGCAACGAAAGAGTTTCACCTAGGCTAAACCTTTCGTAGCATTTCACATTACAGCGGGATTTTGCCATCACCATCCCTTTGAGTAGATAACTCGCATCTTGGTACATGGATTCAATAGTTTATTTGGTAATTAGGGAATAACATTATCGCCAATTTCTTTAACTGGAAACTACATTGTGCTTTGATCCCAACGGTATGTTTATCAAGCTGTGCGTGCAAATGCAGCCCAATGAGAGGATGGGTCATTCCCGAAATCTTGCACAGCAATAGTATACTCAAGAAGGCAAATTTCAAAAAGAGTCGCTGATCTTGACTATAGTATTACAAGATAGTTCATCCTCGAATTCAGTTGCACTATCCACATTCCAGTCAAGCACATTAAAACTCAAACTCTACTTACCATCTCTCATTATTCTAGCAAACCAAAGATGACTGAATGGCCATTCATCGAGAGCAGACATGTAACCCTACATCTGGACAGAGTACTAAAAGCACGATAAACTTACTAAAGAATAGACTTTCGACACTATTTTTTTCTTCAAAATCCACTAGATCATTCAACAGCTCCACCGCCGAGGTAGGGAGAAACAAGGGTTTCCAAATAGATAGCATATTCGGTAATAAAGTCCGTCCCTAAGAGATATTCCCTGCAAGTATTATCCTCCGGATTAAACATAATCATCCACTTCCTATCCATCAAAAAAACAATCTTTTCACTCCTTGTGTACGCAAGGGGAATCTTCTCAAAGGGCGTATTCAAGGCACTGCAATCAACACTTAACCATTTTTTCCACGGTGCTCCTATCCTGTACTGATCTGTAATCCATGCCTCAATGCGGGGATTTTGGGCATTATTGTATATGAACAGATTCGCCCCATGAATCTCGAGTCCCAGGAGTAGTATGCCATCATCAACTGGAGGAACTGGAAGCACCTGGTGAAATTTCTCTTCCAACAAGTCAAATGACATCATCGCAGAAAAGCCCTCACCATTCGTGTTCCAGACATAGACGTCCCAGTGTAAGGCCCCTTTCCAATAAACTGCTGGGCCGCAACATTCGACTCCCTCTTCTTGGAACGGAACTTCTATCATCATCATCCTCCAGGAACAAGATTTGAGCGAAAATATTGCCACCTTCCAATTTTCAACTTCAACAAGGGCTATTTTGTAGTCATCAGATTGAGAGTCATATCCGAATCCATAGAATGAATCATATCTGGCTCCACTGAAATACATAGCATGATCAACAAAATCGGAACTGGGCAACTCAATATACTCCCCGGTGGTCGGGTTATATATGACAAAATTGGAGGGGCCAAGTAAACATACAAGGCCATCACAGGACCCCACGATGCGGGACTCCCACAAAGGTTTGATCCCATGAGGTACCACCATGCGACCCTCGCCACCGCCGTCGAGCGCTTCGTAGTCCACGGTCTTGAGGGGGCTGTTGCGGCCGCCGATGATGATTCTCTGGCTAGGGATCAAATCCGCTGCCTTCACCCTCTGCAGATGCTACTTGGCGAAGGCCCGGTCAGAGATCAGAGACCGCCAGCGCTTGCAGACGCATTTGAATCGCACCAGCGACTTCGCCGGTAGCCTCAAGAGTATGTCGACGACGACATCCTCGGGTATACTTTCGGCCATTGTTTGGGCAAAACGGAAACAGGAGGGATCTCGGACGCGGTCGATTGGGTCAGCGATGGCCCGTAGCCGGCTTTCTCGAGAGGTCCCAAGGCCACCGCCGGACACGGGCGGAGGGGGAACTCGCCGGCGTGGGCGGCGGTCGCGCGGTGGAGCCCAGCAGCTGGGCGGAGGCAAGGCGGAGGAGGAGGAGGAGAAGAGAGCTGGCGTGGAATTTTCAATTGAACATATTCCCAACTTTCCTGAATTTTATGAAACCCTATAAATTGCAGCCTTATTATATTATATGATATGTTGTCTCGTTTTGTGCATTTCCCATAATATCCTTCGCAAGACAAAGCGTCCCATCATGGCATGGAAGGGCCACAACGTACATTCACACTTTATTTCTCTCTCCATATGGATCGACAAAAGTTGGTGGCGACATGCACGGATCAGTGTTTGGTGGCATGCTAGAATGTCCCTTAAAACCTACATCAAAAAGGAAATATGAGATGATGCGTAATATTCTTAATTTTGTTGTCATTGTATTCGCAATCATCTCAATCTTGATTGAGATATTTTAGTCTTCTTTCTTGATTTGAAGCCTCCTTATTTACTCATAGGAGACAAACCTGTTTATTTTTGCAATCTAAGATAGGCAACAAAGATTGTTTCGACCAACTGGTAGATACTTTTGGTCATCACACAACTTAAGTTTAGCCATTGCAGAGGTTGTTTAATAGGATATCTTCAAGGAAGAAATATCATACTATCCTTTTGTTTTGAATATCGGTCCTATCTATGGTCTAATTGATCACTCTAATCCAAGTAAAAAGGAGGACAAAAGAACAAAAGTATCTTTATTATGCAATGACTGGTTGGCTCTTTAGCATCCTAGTTTCCTCATGATATGAAGTTCTGAATTCAGCATTATCAAGTTCTCAAAATCCTCTAGTTGAATAAGCTCTGGGAAACACATTGATATGACTACATATGCATGAACAACTCAGTAGCACTTGGCCGTGGCGTCGACTTCACCTTCTCCTTAGAAAGAGATGCGTAAGTTGTCATATTTACCAATGTCCATCCTTGCAATCCCATGCAAGAGGTCCGTTTTAATTACCTTTTGTGTCTTAGGTCGAAAAGGTTAAGTGGAACCAATGGAACTCGTGAAAAATTCGGGAACTTGCGTCTGGCTCAAAACCCAAAATTTGGGTTGAAGAATGTTGAGGTAGCTTTAGCTAAAATCTCCATGCCAGCCTTCAATTGCAGATCACTAGATGATATCGAGAGTGACACTCTCTAATGAAGCACTCGATTTTATGCATGAGCTGCAATTTGCATAGGCCTTTAATTCTGACTACCAATTGTACTTTTCAACTAGTTACTTTTAACTGTGATGGGGCACCCTTCCAACTATGTAATGGGGCCAAATGCTGATTGTAACCGCAAGTTATTTTCGTTATTATCAAATATGATGAGGCATAGATTGTTACTAACCATGAAAATATTATTTATGAGCTCATTCTTCTAAGCGACGATAACGATCAAAATTTGGAATATACTTTTTGAATTATCGATTTTCCCCAAAACAAACTGAGCCCCTAAAAGATTTTTGATCTTAGTTACACCCATGAAGAGATTATAGCAGTGCTTATAGAATTCATTTTTGATAAACTAAACGAAATTAATAAACTGCAAATTCGATTCTGTCATGTCCATAAACAATCATGTAAGGGACGTATGCACAAACACCATATTGAAATGTCTGCTCAAGTGCACATGTAAGAGGTCGCTCTCTGTGATCTTCGATCCACGATTCACCACACTACATCTCAATAGATGGATGCAGAAGAATTCGACGTCTCACCGAAAGATCCTAATCCTCCTTCGACCATCCGAGATCGGTGGGCTTGGAGAAAGTCCTTCGTGGGATCAAGGACACTGCAATCGCTGCGCTCTATCATCCACTTTCAGGTACAAGCTCCGAATATTCGGGAGTCCAGCAAAATCCCAAATCCAAATGCTAATTGTATACAAGGTTGGAATTTTGTGGACTTGGCTACGATTGCTCATCGGACCATTATAAATTCCTGAGCAGGTTCGCTGCTCTGCTGCTCAGTCAATAAGCAGATTTAGCTTGTCATCTAATTGGTGCTTAACCTGAAGCTTCTGCTTTCGTCTGAATTATGGTCAAGGCTTTGTGGAAACCTACTCTTACAGTTCTCATGTTAGAATTGTGTCTCTCTCGTTCCATTGTAACAAAATCACTAGATATGTGCTTGCTTTAACATTCACATGATTCAAGCAAAACAGAGATGATTGAATAGCCATTCACCAGGCAGAGATCTAACCTTATATCTGGAGAGGACAGAAAAGTAGGCACAATGGTAAAGCTACTGATGAATGACTATAACTCATGGACTCTCGACACTCTCTTTTCTCTTTTTCAGAATTCACAAGATCATTCAACAGCTCAAGATGGCCAGATCTCCCCAAAAAGCAAACTTGAAAGAAAAGGGTAAAACCAAATCCACTAGGACAACTTGAAAAAGGCACTAGATTATCGATGGCCCACAGCCAAGATAGGGAGAGACAAGAGTTTCCAAATAGATAGCAGATTCAACATAGCCATCCCTCCTCCGGATGGGATAATCCTTACAAGTATTATCTTTTGGATTGAATAGAATCATCTTGCCCATATCGATTAGAAAAACAACTTTTCCACTCCTTGTGTACGTGACAGGGATCGTCTGGCAATATGTGTAGCCAGGTATCCTTTTAGTTGAGACACTGAACCATTTAGTCCATGATCGTCCTCTCCTGTATTCATTCGTTATCCATGCCTCGATGCAATCATTATTATAGGTTTCTTGGTATATAAACAGATTGGCCCCATGAATTCCAAGTCCCGTGAAAAGTACGCCTCCATCAACTTCATCAACTTCAGGGACAGGAAGCACGCGGTGGAATTTCTCTTCCGACAAATCAAATGACATAATTGCAGTCTCGTTCTTATTTCTGCTCAACTCAAAGAGGCACCAGTGTAAGGCCCCATTCCAATAAACTCCTCGCTTGAAATAGGCAGGATGGCTTTCTCGTTGGACTTGTATCCTTCTCCAAGAACCGGACTTGAGCGAAAATATTGCCTCTTGCCACTTTTTAGAACCACCGGCCTGTACTATTTTGTAGTCGTCAGATCGAGGATCATATCCGAATCCATTGACTAACTCATGTTGTGGAACAAGATCAGAACAGGGAAAATTCCTAGACTCCTTGGTGGTCGGGTTATATAGGTAAAACCTACCGGGAACACGTAAACATACCAAGCCATGGCAAGACCCCACGAGGTCAGGCTCCCAGTAAGGATCGCCAATTCTCAGCTCATGAACCTTTACCACCGCGAGATCGTCATCGCCACCGATGCCACCGCCGTGCAATTCGTAGTCTATGCTCTCAAAGGGGCTGGTCTTGAAGATTCTCTGGCTAGGAATTGAATCCCTCGCCATTAGCCTTTGCAAATGCGACTTTGCAAAACCCGGGTTGGAAATTAGAGACCGCCACCGTTTACCGACACAGTTGAATCGCATCAACGACTTGGCTGGTAGCCTCAAGAGTATCTCGATGAGGATATCCTCGGTGAAAATTTCTGCCATCACGGAGGCCTAATCTTTTGCGGACCAAGGTTCATCTAAGGAAGCGTTCACTCAAAGTCGCGCAAGAATAATTCCAAGTGAAGAAGCTTACCCAGCACAGAACAAGACGAGGGCTAACCGTATCTATTTGCCACGTGGGGCGCAAAATGGAGACAGGAGATCTCGTACCATGGGCACGCTCGACGCCGGAATGAGGTCGACTGGAGTCCAGCAGCGCCGGATATGGTGGGGTCGAGCGGCAGCGGCTCAGCGGAGAGGCAAACGGAGGATAGTAAGGGGAGGAAGAGGGACCGGGTGTGAGGTTATCAACTGGACGAATTCACACTTTTTTTTTAATTCCAGAAACCCTAGAAATTGAAATTGGTACAGTTGAATTTCTTATATTATATAATATGCCGTCTCACTTTGTGCATTTCCCATAATATCCTTCACAAAACAGGTGTCGCGTCTTGGCATAGAAGGGTGATAACGTACATTCACACTTTTAGGTCTCTCTCTCGTGGCTGGAAAAGTATTTATTAATATCCGGTGGCATGCTCAATATCAAAAGCTGCGGTGCACTCTGGCCATAATTTACACAATTCGCGTCATTCTAAACTGTTTCGCGGAAAATTATTGATAAGTCAGCTTCTGAAATGCGGATTGAGCAAATTGATAAAAACAAATTGTGAAGGGTACTTTGTTAATTATTGCACAAAAAAATATAAAGGCCAAGAACAATCGTTAACAGTCATGTAAAGATAAATTTGAACAATTGGTGTTCTTTAATTAATTGGGAGTTATACAAAAGTATATGTATTATATAATTTATAGATAACAAATGGTTGATAATACATAATGCTAGTTTTACTTGCTTCTTTTAATTCAACAATTCTTATTCACAAATTTTTACTTGCTTCTTTTAATTCAACAATTCTTATTCACAAATTCGGAATCATCCATTCTACTGCTTATTAGTTAAGTTGCTTCCACTAACGAGTATCTCCTTTGATATTACACCTATGTCCGTCTATTCTATTAATTGATGATTACTTTTCTAATGGTGGCAACTGAGTTAAAATTTTACTACATGATAATTATCTCTCTAATGGTTGCATTCATATCAATTTACATCAGTTATATTCGACTTTATCCGCTCCATTACTTGGTGATAATTTCATCTCCACTTCATGCACAATTATACCAATGCGGCCTTGTTAACTCAATCTTCATTTGTCGACATTTTGCTCCAAGACTTAGTTGTTTTCGCCGGTATACCCTGTCAGCTAAAATTAGTTTTCTTGTTGGCTAGCTGAGTTTGCCAACTGGAAATTGTTGGCACTTGGCAAGTCTCACCTCTATTATTTCGCACTCGGTCTTTGTCAACCGAGATTAGATTTCTTTTGGTGTCAATACATACCTCTTTTCAAAAGAATTTTATGATTTTCAATTCTTCTGAATATTTGCGCACAATCAATCGAACAGATGTGCATTTAATGATGGTAACTTTTCATATTATATATTTTCGTGGCATGTTCCCTGTCACTTCCTTTCGAGAAGCCTTGAAAACGTATCTATTTGGAGGACATGTACTGATGAAGCAAAGGTTGCACCTTTACATCTTCTTTACCATCTGAATCGTCTTCGACCTTTCGCTTTCAAGCTTTTCCGTCGCACTTACCACTAGAGATTCAACCTTCTCTCCTAGCCGCGTGATCGGTTTACCAGTCCCCACAAGTTTGCGCAAGCTTTCGCTAGAATTCATGGACAGGCCCAAAGATGATACTGACGAAACCATTCTCGGTTTCGTATTCTAATTCACTTTCTGTTATGGCGATCATTGATCAATTTTTTCCTCCTCATCCCTATTTTCTGGGATTTCATCTCTAAACAAGCATGGTCGAAAATAATTTATTGACTCATGGCATTTCCAGGTTTCGATGAACAGCTTCTTCGGTGGTTCTCGAAGTCGAAGCCTCACATGCTTTCCATATGGAATCACTCAATACTTGATTTGGTTTAGAAATCCACTACTTATCTAAAATTTAGAATTTTAGTTTGCTAGGTACCTTATATGGGCAACCAAGATTGTTTCGACCAACTGATAGGTACCTTTTGGTCTTCATGCAACTTGAATTTTACCTTTATAGAGGTTGTCGGATTAGGATATTCTCACGGAAGAATATCATACTTTCCTTTTTGCCTTGAATAGTGGTCCGTCTATGGTATAATTGATCATATTGATCTAAGGAAAAAGGACGACAAAAGAGCAAAATTATGTTTGATATGCATTGACAGGTTCGACTCTTTAGCATCCTAGATTTCTTAGGATCTGCAATTCTGAAATTCAGCATTATTAAGATATCGAAATCCTCTAGTTGAATAAGATCTCGATAGACTGTTCTAATTTGCTTTTGCAATGGCCAGACGCATAGAACCAATGCAATGGACCTCTTATTCATACACTAAATTTACTCATCTTAATTACGTCTAACGTGTCTCTGATCAACTATTGCAGCTACAACAAGGACTAATTGTAGCATTCAGTTCAGTGTTGAATCTTTACAAATCGAAAGTGAGCTTGAAGCTACTCAATTCAACCTAATCACATCATTGAGTGTCACTGGCTCAAGAAATGTCAAAACATGGGCTAAATGAAGCCGAGTGAAAGTGATCCACGAATATACAATCTAAGGGGCAATTTTCCCTGCTTAAGGTTACCAAAGCAAACAAATAGTTAAGTAACGCATGGACCAAAATGATGCTCTTAGCAAGAGTCTAAGGCATGTGAAGGATTAACCTGATAATGGAACAAAAATAGTGAGGATAACCAGTTGCCCTGTATGCAGGAGTGAGATAGATGGTAAGTTACTCACGCTTAGAAATACTTCATCATATTGTGATCTTAGGACAATTCATGACTCAAGGGCTCTTACAAAATTGAAAAGTATCTTGAACAAGAACTTCACGAGAAGAATTCCGCAATCCGCACTTAGACATGATCCCTATCTTAAACTGCATCAGCTGAATTTCACACAGGATACACATGTTCTCAAATCTTGTGATATATTCTTCACTTTATAATTTGCAGCAAGATAATTGACCTCGTTTTCTTCACTACATGCCAATAAATACTACTACACATGCATGAATGACTCACATGGTTATAGTTAAAATGTTCATCACATAACAAGACCCAATAAATTGTTGGTGAAATTACACCAAATCAGATCAGACAACATTAGCTAGTGAAGTGAATATTCCAGCAAAACAAAGATGATCGAATGGCCATTCCTCAGGCTACATCTGGAGTGGACAGAGTACTTAAAGCACAACGAAGTTAATAAAGAATGACCAGATCTTATAATAGACTTTCAACACTCTTTATTTCTTCTACAAAATCCACAAAATCATTCAACAGCTCCAGATGGCCAGATCATTAAACTAGAACTGCGAAGATAGGGAGAAACAAGAGTTTCCAAATATATAGCATAACAGTTGCTCCCCATGGGATAATCCATGGGATAATCCTTGCAAGAATTATCCTCAGGATTAAACAGAGTCAGCTTCATATTCATCCGAAAAATGATTTTTCCGCTCCTTGTGTACACAAGGGGTTTCTTTGCAATGCTATCAACACTGAAAAATTTTGTCCACAATGCTCCTCTCCCGTACTCATCCGTAATCCATGCCTCCGTGTGGTAACGGGTGCTGTAACGGGTGCTGTGGTATATGAACAGATTCGCCCCGTGAATCCCAAGTCCCATGTCCTCATCAACTTCAGGGACCGGCAGCACCTGTTGAAATTTATCTTCCAACAAATCAAATGACATAATCACATCTTTGTGCGGATCGCCTATACGAGCGTGCCAGTGAAAGGTCCCTTTCCGATAAACTCCTTGGCCAGAAAGTTCAACTTTCCCTTTCTGGAACTGAACTTGTATCCTTCTCCAAAAACCGGACTTGAGAGAAAATATTGCCACCTTCCAATTTCCATCACTAAAAATATCTGCTGCTACTATTTTGTAGTCATCAGATTGAGAGTCATATCCGAATCCACAGAATGACTTATCTCCAAATCCACGGAATAACTCAGCTTGATGAAGAATATCAAGATCAAGAACGGGCAACTCAATATACTCCCTGGTGGTCACGTTATATATAAGAAATTTGAAGGGGGTAATAAAACATACCAGGCCATCGCAGGACACATGATGCGGGACTCCCCCAAAGGTTTGATAACATGAGGTACCACCACCATGCGACCCTCGCCGCTGCCGTCGAGCGCTTCGTAGTCCACGGTCTTGAGGGAGCCATAGCAGCCATGGCTGATGATTCTCTGGCTAGGGATCAAATCCCCTGCCTTCAGCATCTGCAGATGCGACTTGGCGAAGCCCGGTTCGGAGATCAGAGACCGCCACTGCTTGCAGACGCATTTGCATCGCACCAGCAACTTCGCCGGTAGCCTCAAGAGTATGTCGACGACGGCATTTTCGTGTATGCTTTCGGCCATTGTTTCGGCAAAATGGAAACAGGAGAGAGAGCTCGGATTGAGGTCGATTAGGTCGGCGATGGCCGGTAGCCGGCCTTCATATATTGGGAGAGGCAGCGGGATCCGCGTCCACGCGTTCGGCGTGCGAGAGTAGCCCGAACAGAGGATGGGTTATTCACGAAATCCTGTGCAACAATATAGTATGCACGACTTTTAGCGTTCAAGAAGGGCAAAATTCGAAAAGAAAAACAAAGAGTCGTAATCACGTAAGACAAAAGAGCCATTCATTCGGGAGCGTGGACTACGTGTACGTGTGGCACGCCCTGTGCGGGCACTGGGGCGGGCACGCCGGGCCAGCCCAAGTCGAGCGTGGTGAAAATTGACCTCGTTTTCTTCATTACGTGCCAATAAATACTACTACTTATGCATGAATGACTCACATGATTATAGTTGAATGTTCACTACATAACAAGACCGGTAAATTGTTGGTGAAATTACACCAAATCAGATTGGGCAAATTAGCAAGTGAAGTAAGTATTCCAGCAAAACAAAGATGAATGAATGGCCATTCATCAAGCAGAGATCTGACCCTACATCTGGAGTGGACAGAGTACTTAAAGCACAATGAAGTTAATAAAGAATGACCGGATCTTATAATAGACTTTCAACACTCTTTGTTTCTTCTACAAAATCCACAAAATCATTCAACAGCTCAAGATGGTCGGATCATTAAGCTAGAAAAAGAAGAAGGTAAAATTCAAAGCACCATAACGACTCTTAAAGGCTCTAGATTCTTGATGGCTCACCGCGAAGATAGGGAGAGACAAGAGTTTCCAAATACATAGCATATCCAGAGTCCTCCTCTATGGGATAATCCTTGCGAGAATTATCCTCCGGATTAAACAGAATCATTAGGTTCATATCCATGTGGAAAACGATTTTTTCCGCTCCTTGTGTATGCGATGGGCTTTCTTGGAATGGGGGTATTATTCCAATTTATGAAGGGACTGCAATCAACTCTGAAAAATTTTGTCCACAGTGCTCCTCTACTGTACTCATCTATAAGCCATGCCTCAATGAAGTAATCGGTGCTGTGGTATATGAACAGATTCGCCCCGTGAATCCCGAGTCCCAGGAAATCTATCTCCTCATCAACTTCAGGGACCGGAAGCACCTGGTGAAATTTCTCTTCCGACAAATCAAATGACATAATCACATCTTTGCGCAGATCGTCTATCGTCCAGACATAAGCGTGCCAATGAAAGGCCCCTTTCCAATAAACTCCCTGGTCAGAAAGTTCAACTTTCCATTCCTGGAACTGAACTTGTATCCTTCTCCAAGAACCGGACTTGAGAGAAAATATTTGCCACCTTCCAATTTTCATCACTAGAAACATCTGCTGCTACTATTTTGTAGTCATCAGATTGAGAGTCATATCCGAATTCGCAGAATGACTCATATCCAAATCCATAGAATAACTCAGCTTGATATTCATATCCAAATCTATAGAATAACTCAGCTAGATTAACAAGCTCAGGACCGGGCAACTCAATATACTCCCTGGTGGTCGGGTTATATATGACAAAATTTCTGAAGCAAATTAAACATATGAGGCCATCGCAGGACCCCACGATGCAGGGCTTCCCCAAAAATTTGATCGCATGAGGTACCACCACGCGACCCTCGCCACCGCCGAGCGCTTCGTAGTCCACGGTCTCAAGGGGTGGTTGCGACCGCAGATGATGATTCTCTGGCTAGGGATCAAATCCCCTGCCTCAAGCCTCTGCAGATGCGACTTGGCGAAGCCCGGGTCGGAGATCAGAGACCGCCACCGCTTGCAGACGCCTTTGAATCGCACCAACGACTTGGCCGGTAGCCTCAAGAGTATGTCGACGATGATATCCTCGGGTATACTCTTGGCCATTGGTTTCGGCAAAATCGCCTGCTCGTCGGCAGGTTTTGAGCGAGCAAGGCTGATACAACCGAGTGTTCAGCAAGAGTTCACGCAATAACGACAATTCAAAGTCGAGGAAGCTTTTTACTCGGGGAATCTCGGAGGAGGTCCGTTGGGTCGACACTGGCCGTAGGTGTGGCGTCCTCGAGAGGTCCCAAGGCTGTCGCCGGAACCGCGCGGCGTGGGCGGCGGTCGCCTGGGGAGCTGGGCGGAGGCAAGGCGGAGGGAAGGGAGAGAGCGGGAGCGTTTGCTACCATAGAATTTCTTATATAGAGAGAGAGAGAGAGAGAGAGAGAGAGATAAATAGATATATATTCTAAGTTTAAAATAATTCAATAGGATACTCACCAATCCCTTCTTTGTCGTAGGGATAAAACAAAACAAAAAAACATTTAATGTTTTCCTTACGCTTCCTCCAGTTCTGAATATCCCCTTTTTCTATCTATGTCAACATTTTTTATAAAGATTATTCCATCAGCATATCGTGAATTTTCCATACTATCATTCGTAGAACAAAATGTCACAACTTAGTAGATCAAATACTCATATTTTTCTGACTTGTCCTCTCATGATCCTTCTTACCATCTTTACCGACATTTTTTGTTTTTCTTATTTCTGTGCCGGCTGATAAGTGTAGGGACCAGCTATACCTCTTCGGAAAAGGTGCCAACTCGGGAAGCTACACTTGAAATAAGTGACACAAGCCATATACCATTGGAAAATATACTTGAAGGCTTGCTGCGATGCGTGGATTGCAATTGCAATTTTTCAAGTTCCAACTAGGCCTCGAACCAAGCAGAAGAAACCAAGAGAGCAATCACCAAGAGCATGGATGGTGTGGGTTTGATAGGTCTGCAGGCTCTAGGCCCTTCAAGACCATAAGACTACAAAGCGCTTGACGGCTTTAGCAAGTGGAATTAGCAATTTAATCCCAAGGGAACTCCACTTGAAAGAGTGGCGACAAGGTACTTCGAGCGAGTATATTAGGAACAGAACCAATGTAAAACCCATGAGTTGCAAAACATCACAATGAATGTAAATTGTTCTAGACATCTTGGTAAAAGGTCATTTAGGCTTAAACATTTCGCATCACATGCGCATTTTCGTATGTGGGCTTCAGTAATTTATTCGACGCAATCAATTAGGAAATGGCAATATCACCAGTTTCTTTAATTGAAGAAACTACAAAAACACTTTGATGCCAATAATATGTTTCTCATGCTGTGCGAGAGTAGCCCGAATAGACAATGAGTCATTCACGAAATCTTGTGCAACAATAGTATGCACGACTTAGAGTTCAAGAAGGGCAAAATTCAAAAAGAAAAACAAAGAGTCGTAATCACGTTAGACAAAGAGCCATTGATTGTAACTGCAGCAGTACAAGATGGTTCAGGCTCAAATTCAGCTAGCACAAAGCTTTAAGCGCATGAGTATTCAGGTCCAAGCATAACAAACTCTTGCTGTCTCTCACAAAAGCTGATCCTACCTGCTTGATGCGATTCCAACGTTTCAAAATTCCATAGCGCCATCCTTCAAAGGCAAGCCAAAGATTCGCAAATTGTGATCCATCGATCCAACGGCAATGTATTTTGAATCCGGACCAAATTTAATGCACATCACTTTACTTGCAACCCAAACCAGAATATCAGTGGAAGCCACATTCAGAGATGCAAGATTTATATAAGAAAGAGGAGAGGAGGAGGAGGAGGAAGGGGAGACATGACCTGTCCCAGATCAGGAAGAATAGAAGAATACAAGGACAGTTCCTGATTCTGGACATGCATTTCTTTTGGACAGAAGAATAGAAGGACACAAAGTCACTCGATCTTGAATACTTAGGAGGCAAAATAATCCTCCCATTGGTGGTGCATAGAGTTATGGTGCTCTCGGAGAAACTTTTGAAATTTCATGAGAGTAGAAAAGTTTCAAGAGAATTCACAGTTTTGAATTTCCCACCTTTCTGACTATGCGTTTGGTGAAACTTTTTCATGAGCAACTTATCATAAACACATTGTTTTCCAACTTTTCAGAAAATATCTTTCAGCTTTCAGAGAAATTGAAAGCAACAGAGGCTACCTAATACAATTAAAATAAAGAACGGGTAAATTTTCTATAAACAAACACAATCCTATATTACCTTATTATTCTCACAAGTCGAGGACAAAATTCTACCATATAGAAACTCATCGCCAGCAAGTGCAAGATAACATCCACTATAATCAAATTCAACTGCAAAATAGGAGAGAGACTCAGTCATAGTTACTCACTGATAATTCACACACACTGAGCCAACCCTCCTGCCCCCTCCCCCCCTCCTTCCCCTCTCTCTTTCTTTTCTTTTTCCCCCTTTTAAAAAAGAAGAGAAAATAGAACCAGTAAAATATATAATCTTCTTTGAGGGAGTTCTATATAAAAATTCACTCTTTAGAGAAAAAATAAGCAAACAGAAGCCACTCACTGCCATCCAGATCTACTTTCATTACAGCAAGCAAGCTTAAGAGGATGTCATACCAGAAATTGTCCGTGTCTTTGTCATATGCTGAAAATGTACGAGAGTTCTTCAACTTCCACAGATCCCACAGCTTAACCCCATCCTGAGCTGCAGTCTATGAAATAAATTTCTAAGTCAGATGGCATGTCTAAATCTCTATTGATAATAAAAGAAAGGTTAGAGGGACATGTACCCCAAGGAAGTATTCATTCTCAGAGAAAGATATGGCAGTGATTGCCCCCGGTATGGCCAAAACATGTCATAACACTTGCCTATTTCAAAAAGAGTAACAGTTACAACAGCATGTCCCCAACCTAAAACGGACAGGAGGACCCAAAAATGCACAAGAATAACAGCATGAGCAGCAGGCAGAATTGAGGAGGCAATTGAATTATCTCAAAACGATTGAGCTAGATCGTTGGGCTATACCATGATAATATAAATTAACTGGAACATTCCAGTGTATAAATAAATGAGGATGCCAGTTAAATCATGGCATATGGAGTTCTGACACTTACAACTTCCCTTCATGTTCTAACAGCATGCCAAAATGGCATATAGTAACTAAACTGAGCATGAGGAACAAAAGCTGAAATTAGACCATGGAATATTGTACATGCAAATCGTCAGGGTGGGATGCGGTATTGCCATATCATATTCTATACTACATGGAAGTATGAAGACAAAGAAACAAGTGTGGCGAAAATGCCCATTCAACCAAGAAACAATTGTGGACCAAGCCAAAGCCACAACATCCCTTTCCATCTCAGACAGATTGTGAACATTATACCTGTCTTTTTACATCCCATAACATCAGCATTTGAGGTGCCAGTACCCAGGAGAAGACCGTCGGGATGAAAAGCTTAACCAGATCCTGAAGCGCCTTCAATCTGCAGAATGAAGGAGAAAAAGCAAGCAAGGACAATCTTAAAATATCTTTTGACAAGCGAGAGCAGAAAACCTCAACAATTCATAATCAAAAGCACTTCAGCATTGTGACCTTGAAAAAATTGCAGCAACAGTAAAACTATGTTAATGCTTCAGGCAATGATCTCAGAATATTATATTTACTCTGCTAATGAATTTCAAAAATCAAGGAAGGTTGTTCTTAGACTATTTGAACAAGGAACATTCTTTCAAAGTAAATTGTGTCATAAACTGATGTTACCATATGTCATCAAAAGCGCTTCAGCATTGTGACCTAAAAAAATTGCAGCAACAGTAAAACTATGTTAATGCTTCAGGCAATGTTCTCAGAATATTATATTTACTCTGCTAATGAATTTCAAAAATCAAGGAAGGTTGTTCTTAGACTATTTGAACAAGGAACATTCTATCAAAGTAAATTGTGTCATAAACTGATGTTACCATATGTCATCAAAAGCGCTTCAGCATTGTGACCTAAAAAAAATTGCAGCAACAGTAAAACTATGTTAATGCTTCAGGCAATGTTCTCAGAATATTAAATTTACTCTGCTAATGAATTTCAAAAATCAAGGAAGGTTGTTCTTAGACTATTTGAACAAGGAACATTCTTTCAAAGTAAATTGTGTCATAAACTGATGTTACCATATGTCATCAGCTTTTCTTGAACTACAATATCTGTGTTAATATGTCTATATAAGTTGCACAAGCACTGTAAGTGCAAAGCAAATGCAGTTTCTCTAGGAGCCGGGCACTTTTTCTGCTCAATCATTATGCATAATTGTTTTTTTCCCTGAACATCCATTACACATAATACAACTGATACAAATTTTGTGTCGATGTACATGTAAAAGTGCATGCGCGCCCTTGCGCACACACCCGCGTGCACACAGAGAGTTTTGAAACATGAGTAAGACATAAACCAGGTGAAAACTCATAAAAGCACCAAAAACTGAAAACTCATAATGGCAAGATGCCATTGCGAAGTAGTTATTTGTGGCATGAACTGTGATAGCTTGCACCTGGAAAGATGAATAGATACATCAAGCATCAATCACAAATAGGGGATATGCCATAATAATCTGCCAAATAAATTTTCAAGAAGAACCTTTTTACAGCATAATTGCGCAATCTAGGGCAAAAGAATTCTTATTTCCAGACAGTTTCTTTTGATACTTGCTAATGATATCACCAGCATATTCTCAGTATCTATGACCATTTTAGCATCCCACCAGCACCCACAGTCAAAACTTGCAGTAATTTGAAGTTGATCACTATTAACTACATGATGACAGCAACATAATTAGATAGTTCCATCCCATATAATAACGGAAAAATTGTTAGAAAAATAAGAAAGCGGCTTCTCCAATCAAGAATTACTTCTCTAATATTAGCTCAAATGAAACAACAATGATATAAGCAAATTTGAAAAGCAAACCAACATCACAGTAGATCAACCATCATACAACACAGCATCAGACCTACAACCATTCTGATGCTGATACACGATTTTCACCACCAGAATCAGGAGTTTGAACAAAGAGGATGTTGGAAAAGGGCAGGAAAAAGATCACACATATCATTGCAGAAAAGAGTAAAACATAGTTTGCAGTTCAACTCATGTTAAAATTAATGAAAGACAATATATGCATAAAACAAAGTTGCTCAAAATGCAACATTACATGATTTAGTTATTACAGTCTTCACAAGAATTATCATCCAAAGAACACATATGACGTTGACAGAAACAAGGATATTCATTACTCAGTATAGATTTTGCAGTCCAATCATGAGTCCTATAACAAAGCTCTAATTCTGAAGGCATGGCACATTTTTGTTCAGTCCCAAAAATTTGCAATTTTCAAGAAGTCAGCATAATTCATCCTGAGAAGATGTTGTCCCGATCCAAAGAAGTATCAATCCCTTTGAAAGAATAATGGGAAGTAGATTTTCTGATGAGAGGTGTTTCGTTTTCCTATGCAGGATGTGAGCATTATCAAATGCTTTTGAAGGCCGCTTCTCACTAGCAGCCAATGAGGTGCTTGGTATCACAATGCAAGAGGGCCAATTTGTGATAATATATTTCCTGTTGGGTTTGATTTATTGGTTCAAGGGAGAGAGGTTCAGTTATGTGGGCAAGGACAACCATCCCTTGGCTTTGCAATGCTTCGTGAAGAAACCAAACTGGACTTATCTCATCAAAGCTCACACTTTAAAGCAAAACCAAATCAAGAACTTAAACACTGAAAATCTTGGTTCACAATAGTTTTTCATATTTTATACCATCTCTTGAGTTTAAACAATCAGGTAAAACACTTTTAAGAAATATGAACACGACATATGGACAGAAGCATCATATCCTGTTGCATCATAAAGTACTAATGAAGTAATAATTCTGTCCATTCATTTCCTTTTCTTTTTTACCTCTTTCCATTAACCTAGCATGAAATTCAAAGATCAATACCTACCCAAACCAATACCTAACGTCAACTATAGACAACCTGAAAGCCTCATCACTTTGGTTTTTCACTATTGTCAAGATCATTTATTGCCTTGTCCTTATAATAGGGTCATGAAAGTTTGAGTGTCCCCTGTCTTTCAGTCATTAAATAAGGGAGAACAGGTGTTGGTTAAACTAGTTCCTTCCTAAGCCCTTCATAGGCCCTTCAAGAGTCTTCCACCGGGCATATTCATCCATGACAAGACAGAACTTTCCCTAACTATGGTTTTTACTGGTAGATTACAAAATATGACATCACTCACATGTAAATTTTATAAAAGAGAAATATGGGTGATGTTTATCCTTGTAACTCACAAATCAGAAAGCTAGTTTCCTTTAATCAGAGACGGAGGAAACACGGTCTAATTAAAAGTGTACACCAGCTTACTACCATAACCATGTCTCATTCTTTGCATATTGTGGAATGACATGAGTCATTACCACAAAAGCAGAGAGTATGCGATCACATAAGTTAAGAGTCATTGTATGTCAATGACTAATATCTCTAGCAACGTTTTTGAATTTTCTATAGGCTTCAATGTTGATTCCGCATCTTCTCGAGCTCCAATAGAGAACTTGAATCATTTAACTACTATCACTTTCTGAACTTAGGGGAATGAAAATATCACTTCATTGTAAATCATCTGTGTGCTGTTTTGAACGCTGAATGCAAAACAAGTCCTTGATGGGTTGTACAATTCATTGGCCATGTAGAATCACGTATGAAACATTTCAACAAGCAGATCTGGTTATGCAGCAATCGCCAATATTGTCTCCTCAAATGGGTGATGGATGACCAATTGGATATACTTTTAAGTCTTCCTTCATGCATCACTTGGATTAGTACACGTACATGGTGAACGTGTGTTGCAAATTTGCCTTTATTCCACGTGCCAGGCCACAAATTTGGCTCTGTTCCACATACAAGGCCTCAAACTCTTAGAACTCGCCTCATTCTCTTTCTTTGCCTTTTTTCCAAGCCAGCAGCAAACGAGCCGAAATGAAAACTGCTTTCATGTAATCAAAACGCACCTGAGAATTCAGCAAGGCTATACTTCCCCACGATGCAAAGAAAATCTGGGAGGAGTTCAAAGCCACTCACCTTAGTACAGCACTAGCTCGACCCCGAACGTGGTGTGCTTAAATCGGAAGTCTCTCAGAACTTTCAGGTGGATGAATGGTGTGTTGCAGCTTCTGCTGGCATCCTACTTATCTCCAACTTGGTGGATGCCGGCACATCAGGCAATCTTAGGGACATGCAATATCTGATCTCCACCTTCTCCAAAAAATTTAATTCTTTCAAGCCTCTAACGGCACTCAAAAATCCACAGTGTTCTAGCTTCAGACACTCTAGATTTTTCAACTTCCACAGGTTAGGCAATCGACTGATCATATTACACGTGGTAATGCGTAGAAACTTCAGTGACTCCACTTCTCCCAAACCTGGAACCTCCACCAGTTTGGGCAAGCCACCAAGCTCTAATCGTTGTAGACTCTTCAAGCATGTTAAATCAGGTGAGCTCTTCAGGAATTTGCACGCCCGTATCGTCAATTCCCTTAACCCCTCCAAGTATTTAAGGACAGGGAAGTACGGCATCGGACATCCGCTAATGGAGAGAACCAACAAGCTCTTGAAGTTGGAGATATCTGGCAATTGCGGTGTCAAGGTTGACAAGCTACGTGAAATAACGTTGTTCCGGCCCCGAAATACGGTAAATGCATTTCTTCCACACACTTCAAGATGATCTAAATGAACTAGATTCGAGAGGTCGGGAAGATCAGGGACTAGGCATTGCAAAAAATTTAATTCTTCCAAGCCTTTGACAGCACTCAAAAATCCACAGTGTTCTAGCTTCAGACACTGTAGATTTTTCAACTTCCACAGGTTAGGCAATTGACTGATCATTTTACACTTGGTAATGTGTAGAAACTTCAGTGACTCCGCTTCTCCCAAACCTGGAATCTCCACCAGTTCGGGCAAGCCACCAAGCTCTAATCGCTGTAGACTCTTCAAGCATGTTAAATCAGGTGAGCTCTCCAGGAATGCGCACGCCCATATCGTCAATTCCCTTAAACTCTCCAAGCATTTAAGGACAGGGAAGTACGGCAACAGACATCCGCTGATAGAGAGAACCGACAAGCTCTTGAAGTTGGAAAAATCTGGCAGTTGCGGTGTCGAGGTTGACAAGCTACGTGGAAACTTATGGATGGATCTGGGTTCCTCCCAGCGTGATATAACGTTGTTCCTGCCCCGAAATACAGTAAATGCATTTCTTCCACACACTTCGAGATGATCTAAATGAACTAGATTCGAGAGGTCAGGAAGATCAGGGAATTGAGCAGCTGCAACCACTAGGCACTTCAAACTCGAGGGAAGTTCTGGCAATGGGGACAGCCGATTGCTTGCAAGTTTAAGCATTTGGAGACTAGAGAAATCACTGATCTTTTCTGGCACCGTAGAGATTGGGCTCCCATCTAAGTTCAAGATCCATAGACGGGTCAGGCTCCACATTTTCCACGGGATTTCATCCACAAGATGCGGACAAAATGAGGCATTGAGCTCTTCAAGCGTCTTCACCCCTCCAAGAGCAAAAGGTATTGTGCGTATCATTGTGCACGCCACATTTAAGACTTTTAGTCTCTTCAGATTTCCAATGGAATTAGGGAGAAGGGAGACCCCCGAGGATTTTAAATTTAACTCAACCAATGATTCCATTTCCCCAATAAATTCCGGAAGTTCATGTAGATTCATGCATCCAACAAAAGACAAATGTGTGAAATTTGTTAACCTTCCAATGGAACGTGGGAGAACAGAGATGTCCATGAAGCTTAAATCCAACTTGACCAATGATTCTAGTTTCCGAATACAATTCGAAAGCTCATGTAGATTATTGCATTTAGGTAAGCACAAATGCTTGAGATTATTTAACTTTCCAATAGAATTGGGAAGAACGGAGATCCTCGAGCGTTTTAAATCCAAATTGACCAATGATTCTAGTTCCCCAATAGAGTCCGGAAGCTCATAGAGATTATTGCATTTATATAAAAGCAAATGTTTAAGATTTTTTAACCTTCCAATGGAATTAGGAAGAATAGAGACCCCTGAGAATTTCAAATCTAACTTGACCAATGATTCTAGCTCCCCAATCGAGTTCGGAAGCTTATGTAGATTCTCACATTTATATAAAAGCAAATGCTTGAGATTCTTTAACCTTCCAATCGAATGAGGGAGAATGGAAATCCCCGAGAATACTAAATTCAACTCAATCAATGATTCTAGATCTCCAATAGAGTCCGGAAGCTCATATAGATTCTTGCAAAAAGCCAAAACCAAATGCGTGAGATTCATCCTTCCAATAGAGTGAGGAAGTTGGATGATACCGGGATGAAATTGAGTATCAAACTTTGTTAGAGATTTTAGATTGCCTAATGTCTCTGGAAGCTTGAATAGTTTGCCATCAGAGGGCATGATTATCTCCGACAAGTGTTCTAGAGAACCAATTTCTTCAGGCAACCCTCGAAGGGATTCACATCCGTTAAGATCCAAAGTACTTAGCAGTTTTAACTTACCGATTGAGCTATCAATTGTAGAAAATTTCGCACACCAAGCGAGAATCAATTTCTCCAACTGGCCAAACTCTGAAAAATTAGGTGTCTTGGTTAACTCCTCGCAGCGTGTCAGATCTAGAACTTTCAACTTTTTCACCATCTGCAATGTGCAATAAAAAGGTTGATTACATGTTGACAAAAAGTAAATTTGAAGGAAACACAAGTGAGGAGTGTTAGTACTTTGATTTGCTTCCATCCACCCCAATTGTGGGTGATCTTGCTCTCCGAAAGATTGAGCACGACCAGATTCACCAGGTGAAGATTTGTCGCTGGAAGAAATTGCGGGCAACAATGCCAGGAAAGCCATCTCAGACTACGAAGACAATTTTTGAAGTCACCTACAAAATTCATTCCTTTCCCTTTAAGGAACCTTAGCATTGGAAAACAAGCTAATTCTTCAGGTTTGAAGCCATGATGAATACCCACACCGAGTGCTCGTACCATTGGTTTTTCCTGCAAGCAGCAGCAAAGAACAAAAATGAGTGTGCCACATAGAAATCAAAAAACCATGGAAGTAGTCATCAATATCAATAGTTCCTCTTCCACCCCTAATTAAATTAAAGCATGTTAGAACAGAAGAATCACCTCACCATTTTCATCATATTGATAAAAAGACAAACCAAACATGTTCAAAATGTTCATTCGATATTGATTTTTCTGTCTTTTCACAGATTAAATACCTTTTCAAGGAAACATATAACCAATCAGCAACTTAGCTTTCTTCTCAATTCAGAAGGGTAAGGCATGATTACACATACTTTTGTTGTTAATAGAGTTGCTCTCTATTTCTCTATGAATTAGAAAACAAAGCAGACCATCAACTAATATTCTCGATTTTAAAGAACATGACAAAAGAATTAGCTGGATTGACTATATCTTCTACTCTTAATAAGTTTTACCTCGTTGCTCTCAAGTATGTCTAAAGTATCCTCATCAATCCACAGCCAATGGCACTTTCCAGAACCTTCGAAATTTTCTTCCTTGGCAATGTACCTTCCTAGATCTCGAACTTCATTATGCATCCAGAACGTATCATCCTCCTCATCAATTTTTACTAATGACATGAGGAGAAGAACATCAATCGCGCTGCGTGAAGAATATTTGCAATCATCCCACATGTAGCACGCACTTGTCTTATCCTCCCCTATACAAAAACATGCTATGTCTAGGAATATAGCTTTTTCCTTGGGGTCCAATTTGTCAATACTTATCATTAGTTTTTCTCGGATGTCCCTATGCGGGACTTGCTTTAAGTCCTTCAATGTTTGGTCCCACTCCGATCTAACCGTGTGGGCGAAAAGAGAACCCATAACTTCTAGAGTCAAAGGAAGCCTTCCAATGCTTGAAACAACTTCAGCTGAGAAATTGTAGCAATTTGCCGGAGGAGCATTGCTTCTAAAGGCATGCTTGCTGAAAAGCTGAATCGCTTGATGTCGACGCAGCTCATTTACTGGGTAGGCCAAGTAATTGCTAGGTCGTGTCTGGTAGTCCTTAGCTAGTACTATGCTCATGTCTCTAACTGTGACAATGATCCTACTTCCAAGACCGAACCAATTGCAGCTCCCAGCGAGTTTCTCGAGTTGCTTCTTCTTATCCACATTATCGAGAACGATGAGAACTTTCTTTTTACCAAGTCCTCTTCTTATGCGATTGATCCCATCGTTGGTGTTGTAGATTTCTTGAGCAGAGGTGGAGCCCAATGTGTCGGATAATAGTTTCTTTTGCACGTCTAAAAGACCATGACATCGTGACGAGTCTTGGACATCTTCAAGGAAACTACTACAATCGAATTCAGACTGGATCCAGTTGAAGATAATGCTAGCAAGAGTGGTTTTACCAATGCCACCCGTCCCATGGATTATAACAAAACGTACATGGTTAGTAGAGTCAACTTTCAACAACTCCTCTATATGTTTTAGATCATCCGTTTCAATTAGATTGTCGGGAAGAGATCTGTTCTTCACCTTCAGCTTAAGTAGAACCTCTCGGACAATCAATTTTATAAGTTCCCCATACCTGCCAATACAAGCTAAATGTATTAAGAACAATTTATAAATGGGGTAGTTTTTCAAATAGCAAATTTGAATCCATTAAAACATAATAATAATCAAATTACAATGAAAATGATCTAAACTACAAAGGGCGCAAATTAGCTACCATGGCTGCTGCCCAAACTCCCATTGGTTGGATTTAATGCTATCGATTGGGTTTAATTACCAACACTTGGATTGGATACAGTGAGTAAGAGGAAATGGAAATGATTCAGATAATGACCGCAGGAGAGAAAACACAAGAAAAAGATGACTGGATTTTTTGTTGTTTGTATGCTTAAGAAGAAAAGAAAGGAAATGAAGGAACTTAGGTGATTTCATGTTTGGGTTAAGAAAAGAAAAGAGTGGAAAGAAATCTAATTATATCTTTATGACCATTTTATCATTTCATTTATTCATATATTAAATAGATGACCATAAGCGGCATTGGCTAGTCCAAGATTCAATTCTATAGAATGCTCATTAAAAGAATATAAGCAACATAGAAAGTTCACATTATGCGGCGTCTCCATGTCAACTGTGTCTCTTTCTCCCTCTCGTTTTCTGGCCATTATTTTGCTAAATGTGCTGTTAACTTCTTGCGTGACCATTAAAACACATGGACAGGCCGTGAGAATTTATAGATAAAACTCACCATCCATAGCAGTCCACATAAGTCCTTCAATGACAGTAGAGAAGATTGTAACGTAATTTAGGGGCTTGCTTATCAACATAAAACTGATGAATTGTTCTTTTTGAAAACTGATATTCATCACATAGGTTTTAGTTATTTTTAATGTGCAGGCAATGTTTTTTTGAGATGTATCAAATATATAATTAGTTCATATGCTAGTAGTACTACAATATCAGTCTGCTTGACCTGCAATGAATAAGCATTAATATTGGTTGGTTGTTGTTTCCACATATCTTTTTTTATAAATTTGTTGAAAAATATTTATTTTGCTATTTGAATTCGTTTTACGGTTTTTGACAAATGAAATAACATTTATTTTGCTCTTGTCCACTTTTAGAAAAATGAATAACTGAGAAAAAGTTGTGGAAAACTTACCCTTTTCCTTCCAGGGTCCAACCTACTCTGGTTGGAACCTCAACAAGAGCATCTCTCCAGCGCTTCACTTCACGGGAGCTATACTTGTTCTCATGCTCAAAGAGGGCATCTCTGTACAATCCTTTTTTAACCTTAACGACATCTGGCTCCACATCGAAGAAAACAGGGAGGATCTCCTTCTTCCCGTCCGACTTTGAAATGCAATCTACCATATGTGCAACCTCACGGAGACACCATGGACTGGAAGCGAAGCCCTTAGAGAAGATGGGAATATAGATTTGAGATTCATCAAGGGCTCGCAAAAGGTTTCCACCAATCTTCTGACCGACTCGGAGCTCTTCGTTGTCTTTGAAGACTCGGATTCCTTTCTCCACCATGTCATGATATAGGCAACTAATAAAATTGTCCCGAGTATCCGGTCCCCTAAAACTCAAAAACACCTCAAACTCCATGCCGCATGTGTTAGTGGTCGATGCCATCCCACGTCACAATCGAGACTCAGAGACAGAATCAAGCTGAACGAAAATTGTCAGTGAGCTTGTTTAAGGCGAGACATTAATTGAGGGCAGTTTAAAAACAAAAGAAAAAAGAAACAGGTGGTGGGTATGGCCAGCCAACCCTCACGGCCATCAACTGAGATGGCAAACTGCCGAAGAAATCAAAAACGAAGGAACCGAAATCACAGAACTCCGAAATCCAAATATTCAATGAGGAGATCGACAATGAAACCGACATAGAGAGAGAGTACCTAGTGGGCTGATTGAAGGCCGACCCACAAAGGCGAGGCCGCAATCCGCGAGATTGAGAGAGACGAGACGAGACGGCGACTCAGGCGAGACCCCAGAGGGAGAAAGAGAACAAAATGAAGGGCGCCGCTGGAGAGTCGAGAGAGAGAGGCGAGATCGTCAAGCGTTAATTGGAAAGTAGAAGGGGTTCCATATTTAAGAATTAAGACATTTTCGGGTTTGGTTCGAACCAAGTCCCTCCTAGTCCAAATTCGTTTTGGAGATACATGGTGTAATTTCACGAAGTGAGCATTCATATATCAACTAAACGCATGGATCATTAGTTTAGCTTCTTCTTTTTTAATATGTCATTTTTTTTTTCTGACAATGAAAATGATGCTTTAAATGCAGATCTTTTCTCCGATGCTGACCAGGCTCTCAAAACAATTCTCGAGTCATGGGATTATCCCCTTCCAACCCCTACTTAAGTAGCGGATTGCTGTTGCTGGCGAGAGAACCCGTCAGGCCGGTTCATGGTAACAAATGCTTGGTAAAGCATCAGGAGCAAGCAGACATCTTGTTTTGGCATAATTTCATCTCAGATAATGCAATCACCCCAAGGTAGCAGCTTAACTTTTAGCTTATGGCCAAGCGGAGATTACCCACGCAATCTCTGTTAGTGGCTCATGGTAAAATAGAGAGGGGATCCTGCGTGTTCTACAATGGGTTGCCTGATTCCATCAATCACTTGTTTTTTGATTGCTCTGTCACAGTCAGTATTGCTTTCTTTTGGGCAACGAGATGCAATTTGCCTTGGCAGAACAGGTCTTAGGGAGAGAATCTCCGATGGGCCACCTCTTTCTTGAAGGGTAAAGACTTCTCTAAATGCATTGCTCGTTTTTCCCTTGGGGCTTTTGTCACATTATTTGGAAGAATAGGAATAGCATCCTATTTAGAGAACAACCCCTTATCGTCCCGGCTATGAAGAACCATCTTCTTAAGGTGGCCAGGGATAGAGCTACCACCTTGAAACGTTGAGGATAGCTTCAAAAACATAAGGTTGCAAAGGAGTTGGGGCATCGATCCCATTATTTTCTCGGGAGAACCGTAATTGACCATGGATTCAATTGATGCTTCAAGGAATTGTTAGTGCTCTAGTGCACTGGTGCTCTGGAGCCGACGTCTCTTCTCCTTCGTTGAGGTGTTTGTTTCCTTGCCGGTTGTTCATGCCGTGCCTTTCTAGTTTGTTGGTTGCCTTCTTTTAGGCGTTGCATTATGTTTTACATCATGGCATACTTCCACTCATTATGTTTATTCATCTTAAATGTAAGTTTTGGTGCCGTGATTTTTTGTACTTTTGACATTTCCTCTTTATATTATTACCTTTACCAAAAAAAAAAAAAAAATGATGCTTTAATTACAGCCGAGCCCCCTTTAACTCTCTTGAGCTCCTATATAAATTGTAGCACTTCTACATATTCAAATGAGTTCAAGAACATGAACAGGCAATAGAATAACTAAAAGAGCTTTCACTGTTCGTAGTTGAATTTACGTGAACATAGTCAAATATGGTGGGGAAACCTTAACAAATACTTAAAAAGACATGGTGTCATTTACCAAGTGCTAGCGGAAAAAGTGTCACTAGCAAAAAAAGAAAAAAAAAATCCCATACCAGTACTGTTGTGTCATATTTATATCAAACTAACTTTTGTGTTATGAAAAATTTCAAACTAGCGGAAATGGATACCTATTGTGAAACATACTATAAGGTTATTTTATTTTTTTTAGGCAAACTGTGTGTAGGAGACACACAATTTAGGTGGCGAGGCATGCACAAGCCTCCACAGAATCCCTACTTCATACATTTTGAGACGCCCCAAGGCACTCATGCATTGTAGCACTTGGCAGTGGTGTCTGCCCGTGACCTCATTAAAGCAGAAATTTAATATGTACGGTTGATCAATTCAAAAAGTAAGACCTAATACGTTTCACTTGGCAGACGAGAAAAGCACTTCTATGCAATACATTGTCAATCCACCTCATGTAAATAAGCTCATGTTCTTATTAATTGATTTTTTTCTTAAAAACCTTTTACCTATCTTCCCTCTAAACTTCCAAACTGCTGTAACTGTCGAGCTTTTTTTTCCAGGAAACTCCATACAAACACACACATATACATACGGTAACACAATTATTCAGATGGATGCAGTAAACTGGAAATCAATACCAAACTTACAAAAGGACAGAAGATGGCTTCATTATGCCCCAAAACTAGAGGCAAGAAAACCATTCAAAGACTCAGATCCTCTCATTATCATGCCATTCCTTTTTTATTAAGTCTTTTTATTCAAACACATGACCACCTCAGGAATAAAATCATTCTGCCACTTGAAAATAACGGTGATAATTAGGCTTAGAATAATTCTCCAAAGAAAATTCCCCTCCGGAACTCCAGAGATTGCAGCACATTCACGAGTACTAAAATTCACTTCCCAGATCAAGAAATTCATAGCATGCACCTTATTCTAATGATCTATTTTCTGGAAAAGAATGACGAAACCCGTCCAAACACATTTTAGAAAGTAGGATGTGTGAGTGACTTCGTCACCAAAAAAGGTACAACAATAAGATTGCCCCTAGTCCCATTAAGCTATAACCCTGGATTAAGTTCTACCAGATACCTCCATCTCTATAGCACTATAATGTAAAACGCACAACTGAAACTGTCTTAGGTCATCCGTGATTAGCTGGTAAGTTTATTATGGCATTAAAACACCAGATATTGAAAGTATACCAAACTAGAAAACCTGAATTCTCACTGGAAATGACAAACCTTAGATAACACAGCTTAAAATCAAATCTACCAGGTGAAACAAGCTATTCAGTTGCACC
This sequence comes from Eucalyptus pumila, assembly GCA_016097595.1. Taxonomy (NCBI): domain Eukaryota; kingdom Viridiplantae; phylum Streptophyta; class Magnoliopsida; order Myrtales; family Myrtaceae; genus Eucalyptus; species Eucalyptus pumila. The sequence continues at coordinate 40,684,094 of CM027853.1, forward strand.
TCTAATGTTCAGATGACTGCAGCAAAGAATCTAAGCCAAGGCTACAGCAAAGTTCAACAATGTTCACACCATCACCCTAATATTCAAGGGAGAAACATGTGGAGGCACAAACAGTTAATATTGCAGGTGTTCTTGATCAACCTGACAAATATTCCCAAAAGATATCCGCTAAATCAAAACACTAAATCAGACGATGCACAAGATAAATCAACATGTTCTTAAGCAGGCTAGCAGACAATACGCTGCACAGTTGAACTGCACATGAATGAAGAAGAAATTACCATCACTGTGCACCAAAGTTGTTTGGTTCCCAATAAAAGACTAGATTCTATTACTTCTCTAGACTGCATGTGTTTTTAAGCCTTGTGACTGTATTCAAAGCTATTTTGACTCGGTACATAACTGAACAATACTAGTAGGAGAATGACATCCATGCTTCAGATAACAGGAAAAATCATTGAGATAGTTGACTATACCAAATGAAGCAAGAAAACGGGCAGAAGGATTTCATACAAGCAAGAGACATAAAGTTTATACCAAGGAAGCATGTTTCAGCTTTGAATACAGCATAAACTGTTGAGAAGGCATGTTTATGACTACAACCAAGACAGATGTGACGTGGAATGTGCTTTTCCTTTCATAATTGAAAGGAAGGTATTTAATCAAGTAAAAAAAGTCACAAAGAGTACCTCAGCAGTATGATCTTTCATTATGCCGACAGTTATAGCTCCAATCTTCCGAACCTTGTCAAACCCGCACAGTCTGCAGGTCAAACACATAATCATCTAGAGAAAGTACTACAAAATTACAGTAGTAACTAATTCAACAAACTATTGCAATCATTATGGTTAGAATGAAGAGCACAACATATACAGAGCCAACCACATGCAAAATGGAAATATCCACCAGAATTATTTATTTTCTTATCTTTTCCCCTTCCTTGTCATAAGGGGACTAGAGCAAAGAACTGCGGAGTTCTCAAAAGATTCACATGTTCAGTAGCTTAGCAAGTCAGATGAATAGTACATGGCACCAAAAGTTCATGTTGTACTAGGGACACAAAGAAATATATTCTGCAAAGAAAAAGTTTCAAAAAATCCAGCTGCCAGACATTTTTAACATCTCCTAACACCCTTAAGGGAGAAAACTGGCCTGTAGGTCGATAAATCCAATAGCAGAATGCATAATGCCCGATCAATTCAAATCACCAGAAAACAAGGAAAAACCATGTCTATCAAACCTATTCAAAGAATTGGGCAAGAGCATGGGCATATAACGAGTGTTATCTATATCAAGCTGCTAATTATTCTATTGTACAATTGATCCAAAACATTTCGCGATAACCACAGAATTTTGGGGAAGATTATCGTCAAGTCATTCATTTTAAAGATTCATCCATACCCAACCAAAAATTCTTTTGTACCTTGTCTGCATTGTCAAACTCCAATTACCCAAAAAGGCCACTGCCCGATCTATGTGTCTCCAAACAAGAAAATAAAAAATGCACGTGTGCTCCACAAGCAAGATACAGCTGTCTTTTGATGAAACAATCAAATAGAAGAGCAAATAAGGTATTGGCTTCATAAAGCATCAATATAATATAATGTCTCCGGGACTATGACCGAAGACAGCTTTCTATCACAATCCATTTTCTCCTCTAGCACACTTGGCACTAATAGCCCATATTCCTACCTGTAATATTGCTGACCAAACATCAATGTCACAATTACTGTAGCAATGTCCTCTGAAGGCAAGCCAAAGATTTGCAAATTGTGATCCATTGATCCGACCGCAATGTATTTTGAATCTGGACTGAACTTAATGCACCTCATTTACCTGCAATCAAAACAAGAATATTGGCAGGGGCTACATTTAGAGACATGCAAGATTTCAAAGAAGAAAAAAGGAGGAAAGGAGGAGAGGAGGAGGAGGAGGAGGGATGACATGTCCCAGATTGATGAGGGAAAGTCTCGATACAAATCCACTCTGATTTTACACTGGCAATTTGATAGGCTCTGGCAAAGCAAAAATTAAGGTTATTCCCAAAAAACACTGGCACTACTTAATCAAAAGAAGAGGAAAGTCAGAATTCTAAACAAGTCCTGATTCTAGTCATGCATTTCCCTTGAACAGAAGGATAGAAGGGAAATTTAAGAGCTTTCTATATGAGAGTCGCTACACAAAACCTTTTGTTTTACTCCATCTTCTTGCAAGTAATGGCAAGTGATGGCGCTGGTGTCTTATGCACCTGGATTGTTGGCAACACACAAGGGGCAGTGCTTGGTGTCATGCTAGAATGCCCCTTAAAACCTATAGCAAAAAGGAAATGTCCAGTAATCCATAACATTCTTGATTTTGTTGTCACTGTATTTGTAATCATCTTCTGTTCGGTCTTGATTGAGTTATTTTAGTCTTCTTTCTAGATTCAAAGCCTCTTGTTAGTAACGGTTCCCTGTTCACTTGCACGGGACAAACCAAACATTCGTGTTCAAAACCTTATATGGGCAAAAGAGATTGTGTCAACTAACTGGTGAGTGCCTTTGTTCATCACACAACTTGAATTTTCCATTTGCAGAGGTAGCTAGATAAGGACATCTTCATGGAAGAAATATCATACTTTTTTTTTGGCTTAAACAATGGTATTGTCTATTGCATCATTGATCCCACTGATCAAAGTAAAAAGGAGGACAAAAGAACAGAATTATGTTTGGTAACTGTTTGGCTTCTTCTATGAGGATTTGTTGCCAGACATGGGGAATCAAGGTGAGAGATTTATTATTCTTATACTAATCTTAAGTACATCTAATGTGTCTCTGAGCATCACTACACTCCTCCCCCCCCCCCCCCCAGGGGCCTTGAAGAAGCTACACCTTGTTCCCCTCCTTGATCAACTATTGCAACCGCAACAACAACTAATAGTAGCATCCAATTCAATGCTGAATCTTTATAAATTGAGAGTCAGCTTAGAGTTAATCAGTCAAACCTAGTCGCATCATGGAGTATCATAGGCTCAGGAAGTGGCAAATCAGAAGTTACAGGAACACAAGGGTGAACTTGATCTCCCAATATGAGGGGTAGGTTTTTGTTTTTGTGTTTTTTTTTTTTTTTTTGGGGGGAAGGGGGGGGGGGATGTGATTTTCCCTGCTTAAGTTTACCAAAGCAAGGAGATAATTAAATTGCGTAGGGACCAAAATATGGCTCTTGGCAATTTATGGGCCTAAGGCATGTGAAGGAAAAGCTTAATAATGAAATAGAAATAGAGAGAATAATCAGCTCCATTGCATGTGGGAGTGAAATAGATAACAAGTTATGATCGGAAATACTACAGTAAAGGCTCTAGACTAGAAAGAAAACAGTAAAACCATATGCACCAGAACAGCTCTTTAAGGCTCTGGATTTTTTGATGGCTCACAGCCAAGATAGGTAGAAACAAGAGTTTCTAGATAGATAGCAAAGTCCATAAGCCAGTCCATCCCTATGGATAAGCATTGCAAGTATTATCCTCCAGATTAAACAGAGTCATCCACTTCATAGTTATCCAGAAAACAATTTTTCCACTCCTTGTGTAGGCGAGGGGTTCTTCCCAGGGGTATTCCAATTTATGAAGGCACTGCAATCAACACTGAACGCTTTTGTCCATGATGCTCCTCTCCCGTGCTCATCTGTTGTCCATGCCTCAATGTGGGGATCATGGGCGCTGTTGTAAAACAGATTCACCCCATGAATCCTGAGTCCCAGGGGAACTATGCTGTCATCAACTTCAGGGACTGGAAGCACCTGGTGAAATTTCTCTCCTGACAAATCAAATGACACAATCACAGCTTCCCACTTGTTGTTCATGCTCCAGCCATGGACATGCCAGTGTAAGACCCCTTCCCAATAAACTCTCTTTGGCCAGAAAATTCAACATGACTTTGTACCTCTTCCTGGAACTGGACTTGTATCCTTCTCCAAGAACCAGACATGAGCGGAAATATCGCCACCTCCCAATTTTCATCACTAACACTAGCAACGCCCTCCACTATTTTGTGGTCATCGGATCAACAGTCATATCCAAATCCACGGAATAACTCACATCTGACTCCACCGAATAACTCATTTTGATCAGCAAAATCAGAACCAGGAAACTCAATACGCTCCTGGGTGGTTGGGTTATATATGAGAAAATTGCTGGGGGTATGATCCTATGAGGTACCTACCAAGCCATCGCAAGACCCCACCACACGGGCTCCTGGAAAGGTATGATCCTATGAGGTACCACCACGCGACCCTCACAGCCATCGTGCGCTTCATAGTCTACGGTCTGAGGCCGCTGCCCGTGATGATTCTCCGGCTAGGAATCAAATCCCCTGCCTTGAGCCTTTGCAGATGTGACTCGACCCGTAGCCTCAGGAGTATGTCGATGACGATATCCTCATTGAAAAATTCCCCCATTTGTTTCGGCAAACTGCCTGTGCATTGGCAGGTTTTGAGCGGAAGATCAGTTTCTAGGCTCATTACAAACAAGCGTTCGGCAAGAGTTCACGCAACAATAGTAATCCAAAGTCGAAGAAGCTCTTTTACTCGGGGGATCTCGGATGAGGTCGATTGGGTCGGCAATGGCCGTCGCTGTGGCTTTCTCGGGAGCTCCCAAGGCCGTCGCCGGAGCCGGGCGGAGGGGGTGGCTCGCCGGCGTGGGCGCGGCGGTCGCGCGGCGGAGTCCGGTAGCTGGGCGGTGGAGCAAGGCGGACGGAAGGGAGAGAGAGAGAGAGCGCGCGCGCGGGAGTGAGGATTGCAAATTCAAATGGGCAAATTCCCAACTTTCCTGAATTCCACGAAACCCTAGAAATTGGTACCGTTTGTCTTTGTGCATTTCCCATAATATCCTCCGCAAGACAAGGTAACGCATCTTGACATGGAAGGGCAATAACGTACATTCACAATCTAAAATATCCAAATGTGACGTCTTGTGCTCAATTACAATCCTAATCTACACGATTCGTGCTTGATGAATCACCTGGAGAGGAAAGGTTGTGAAGGGTCTTTTGTTAAATTCTTGGACAAGAAATATAAGAGATTAGAAAATCAAAGGTCTTGGACCTGGAAACAATCATTGCTGACCATATAAAGATAACTGTACAAATAAATAAGAAAATAAATTTGAATAACTTTTATTCTTTAATAGATTTGGAGTTGTACAAACTATAATCGAAGTATTTATATGTATAATCTACGGTTAACAAATGGTTAATAAGAAGTAATGCTAGTTCAATATCCTTCATTCAATCCAACAATTCTTATTAACATGTCTAGGATTGTAGATTCCATCATTTATGGGTTGTGCTCCTTCCACCAACAATTATCTTGTGGTTCCAATACTTGATTATTACTTCTCTAGTAATTATAGCCAAATTAATTGTTTTCACTACTTGATTAGTATCTCTCTAAAAGTTGCCACCATATCAATTTCCATCGATTGTATTTGACTTTGTCGGCTATATTGCTTGGCAGTAATTCCATCTTCACTTTGTCGATGGTTACAAGTACAACGTGGCTTTTTATCAGTTAACTCAATCATCAATTGTCAAAAATTCATTCCAAGACTGGGTTATTTTTCACCTATATTCCCTGTTAGCTAGAACTAGTTTTCTTGTCAACTAATTGCTAGTTTTCTTGTCAACCAATTGACTTTGATGACTGAAAAATTTCGACACTTGCAAAATCTTATCTCCATTGCTTCTCACTCAGTTTTTGTCGGCTGAGATATCGATCAACAACATGGACATCTTTTGGTGTCGATGTATGTCCCTTTCTAAAGAATCAATTAGTCTGTTGCTGATTTAAATATCCGTGCTTAATCACTATCTGCAAATTGAAGAGACGAGCATCTCCCTCGAATTCATGGACGGGGCGGAAGATGATTACCAACCAAATCATTTTCGGACCTTAATTTAAATCACTTCCTGTTCCGCCAAACTCTGATCGATGATTTCCTTGCCACCACGAAGAGATCCTCTCTCCCCCGAATGAGCTCATCGAAAATAAATTATTGACTCATTGCTTTTCCAGTTTTCCATGAACGATTTCATCAGGGGTGGTTCCCTCACATGCTGCCCGTCTAGACACAGGCAAGACTTGATTTGGATTGTTGCCTTAAACTGGATATCCTTCGCTCACAATTTTTTGAGTTCTATTTGAGGCCTTGAACCAAGCAGGAGAGGCCAAGCCTAAAATCACCATGAGCGCAGAAAAAAGGCCTCGAAATGTATGTAGGCTGAAATTTTCAATTACAAGTTGAATCGTGTCGTCCCAATCCTCGTGGAATGCACGGATAGCTTATACGAAGTGAAGCTTATACGGATAGTTTATATATGCAGAAGAAGTGCAGTTAGGAAATGGAGGCATGCTTGTGCGAAATTACTGTTTTTGACTAGGGGGGCAGATTCGATCCCTCAAATACATGACCAATTCTCGTATCGCCCCGAGGGAATTCCACTTAGAATTGGCAATACAATCAGAAAGGCCAAATGATAGAAAAGAGAACCGTAACTACAGTAAGGAATTTTGGAAAGCATCTAACAGAGGAACAGAACTGAGGTAAAACTGATGAGGTCGAAAACGATCACCATGAATGTAAAACTGTTCTATGGACCTTGTGGTAAAAGGAGGTCATCCAGGCTTAAACCTTTCGCATCACGTGCGATGCAGCTGTCTTCGTATGTGGACTTCGTGATTCGACTATTCAATTAGGAAATGGCAATATCACCAGTGCCTTTAATTGGGAGAGACTACGCTATGCTTAGCTGCCAATAAGTATTTTTCTCATGCCATGTGAGAGTAGAGGATGGGTCAGTCCCAAAATCTTGTACAACAATAGTATACACGACTTAGTGCTCAAGAAGGCAAAATTCGAAAAGAAAAACAAAGAATCGTAATCATGTTAGACAAAGGGCCGCTAATTGTTCACTGCAGCAGTACAGGATGTTTCATACTCTGATTCAGCTGGCACAAAGCTTAAACTCTAAGCATGTGAGTTTTCCGGTCCAAGCACAAAGAAACTTAAACTCTACTTTGCTCTCACAAAAGCTGATCCTACCTGCTAGATGTGATCCCAACACTTCATGATTCCATAGCACCGTCCTCCGAAGGCAATCCAAAGATTCGCAAATTGTGATCCATCGATCCGACAGCAATGTATTTTGAATCCGGACCGAACTTAACGCATGTCACTTTACCTGCAACCGTGACCAAAATATCAGTGGGGGCCACATTTATAGACGCACGCAAGATTTTAAAGAAGAGAGAGGAGGAGAGGAGGGTGAGAGATGACCTGTCCCAGATAGATCAGGGAAAGTCTTGACACAATTCCACTCTGATTTTACACTGGCAACTTGGTATACTCTGGCAAATCACAAAATTTAAGTTATTTCTCAAAATAGCTGGCACTACTAAACGAAAGGAGGGAAGTCAGGAAAAAACAGGTCCTGATTCTAGACATGCATTTTCATTGGACAGAAGAATACAAGAACACAAAGTCACTTAATCTCGAATATGCCAGAGGTAAAATAATCCTCCAATTGATGCATGGAGTTATGGTCCTCAGCAGAGAAAATTTTGAACTTTAATGAAAGTAGAAAAGTTTCCAGAGAATTCACAGTTTTGAATTTCCCACCTTTCTGACAAAGCATTTCGTGGAACTTTTCCATAAGCAAATTATCAAAAAGATTTTTTTTTTTTTTTTTTTGGGTAAAGGTAAGAAATATATTGACTTTAACCAAAGCTATAAAGCTATACAGCTATACAGCAAAGATCCGGCACCAAAAAACTTACACTCAAGGAGAAAACAAGTCAGCTCAAGTGGAAGTGTGCCGACCAGCGAAACAAAAGAAACAGCCAAACAAACAGCAAACAAGAGGCCAACGCAGCAACCACCAACAAAATGGTGACCCATCAAAAAGACATTGTTTTCCACTTTCATAGAAAAAATAGTTCAGCTATCAGAGAAATTGAAAGCAAGGGAAACTAACAAACACAATGAAAATAAAGAACAGATAAATATTCTGTAAACAAACACAATCCTATATTACCTTATTATTCTCACAAGTCCAGTACAAAATCTAGCATATAGAAACTCACCTTATATCTGAGCCAGCAAGTCCAAGATAACATCCACTATGATCAAATTCAACTGCAAAATAGGAGAGAGACTCTGTCATAGTTACTCTTTGCACTTATAATTCAAACACACTGAATAATCTTCATTGAAATGAGAAAATAGAACAATACAATGTATAATCTTCTTTGAGGGAGTTCTACAGAAAAAGTTCACTATCCAGAACAAGTCCAAGCAAACAGGGAGGCATTTACTGCTCACTGCCACCCAGATCTACTCTCACTACAACAAGCAGGTCTAAGAGGATGTCATACCAGAATTTGTCCCTGTGTCTTTGTCATACGCTGAAAATGTGCGAAAGTTCTTCAACTTCCGCAGATCCCACAGCTTAACCCCATCCTGAGCTGCAGTCTATGAAATAAATATCTAAAGTCAGATGGCATGTCTAAATCTATATTGATAATAGAAGAAAGGTCAGAGGAACATGTACCGCAAGGAAGTATCCATTCTCAGAGAAAGATATGGCAGTAATTGCCCCGGTATGGCCAGAAAATGTCGTAACATTCGCCTGTTTCAAAATGAAAAAAAGTTACAACAGCATGTTGCCAACCTAAAACAGACAGGAAGATAAACCAAAAATGTGCAAGAATAACATGACAGCTGGCAGAATTGTGGAAGTGACTGACTTATCTCAAAATGATTTAGCAAGATTGTTGAGCTATACCATGATAAAATAAATTAACTGGGACATTCCAGTGAATAAAAAAATGAGGATGCCTGTCAAATCATGACATATGGAGTTCTGCCACTTACAACTTCCTTTTTCTAACAGCATGCCAAATTGGCATATAGTCACTAAACTAAGCATGACAAACAAAAGCTGAAAATAGAAGGGAATACTGCACATGCAAATCGTCAGGGTGGGATGCAAGATTGATGTATCATATTATATACTACATGGAAGTATAAAGACCAAGAAACAACTGTGGTGAAAATGCCCATTCAAATGGGGAAACAATTGTGGACCCAGCCAAAGCAATAACATTCCCTTTCAATCTCAGACAGATTGTGAATATAGTACCTGTGTTTTTACATCCCATATTTTAACATCGGCATTTGAGGTGCCAGTACCCAGGATAAGACCATCGGGATGGAAAGCTGCAGATGTATAACCCTCAGATCCCGAAGCACCTTCAACCTGCAGAATGATGGAGAAAAAGCAAGGAAGAATGATCTTAGAATATCTTTTGACGAATAAGAGAAGACACCTCAACCATTCATAATCAAAAGCACTTCAGCATTATGACCTCAAAATAAAAATAAAAAAATTGCAGCAACCGTACAACTATGTTAATGCTTCAGGTGACGTTCTCAGAATATTATATTTGCTCAGATAATGAATTTCAAAAGTCAAGGAAAGTTGTTCTTAGAGTATTTAAACAAGGAACATTCTTTCAAAGTAAATTGTGTCATAAACTTAGTCACCATACGTCATCAGCTTTTCTTTAACTATAATATGTGTTAATATGTATATATGAGTTGCAAAAGCACTGTAAGTGCAAAGCTAATGCAGTTTTTGTAGGAGCCTGGCACTTTTTCTGCTCAATCATCATATATAATTGTTTTTTTGCCTGAACATCCATTACACACAATACACAACTGATACAAGTTTTGTGTCGATGTATATGTAAAATTCCACGCGTGCACCCTCACAGAGAGAGAGAGAGAGAGAGAGAGAGAGAGAGAGACCTGAGTAAGACATAAACCAGTTGAAAACTCATAAAAGCACCATGTATTATCGAGAGATGCTGTTGCGAAGTAGTTATTTGTGGCATGAACTGTGATTGCTTGCACCTGAAAAGATGAATAATTACATCACACATCAATCACAAATAGGGGATATGCCATAATAATCTGCCAATGAATTTTTCAAGCAAAATTGTTTAGGACAAAGTTGCGCAATCTAGGGTAAAAAAATTCTTATTCCATAAAGTTTCTTTTGATAGTTGCTAATGATATCCCCAGCATTTTCTCAGTAATTATGACTATCATCAGACAACATATTAGCATCCCACTAGCATCCACAGTCAAATCTTGCAGTAATTTTAAATCAAGCATCATACAACACAGCATCAGACCTACAACCATTCTGATGCTGATACACGATTTTCACCACCAGAATCAGAAGTTTGAAGGAAGAGGATGTTGGAAAAGGGCAGGAAGAAGATCACACATATCATTGCAGAAAAGAGTAAAACATAGTTTGCAGTTCAACTTATGTTCAAATTAATAAAAGACACATATGCATAAACAAAGTTGCTCAAAATGCATCATTGCTTAATCTAGTTATTACAGTCTTCACAAGAATTATCATCCAAAGAACACATATGACATTGACAGAAACAAGGATATTCATTATCCAGTACAGATTTTGCAGTCCAATTATGAGTCCTGTAACAGAGCTCTAACTCAGAAGGCATGGCATATTTTTTACTCAGTCCCAAAAAATTGCAGTTGTCACGAAGTTAGCATAATTCATTCCAAGCTGAGAAGATATTGTCCCGATCCAAAGAAGTACCAATCCCATTGAAAGGATAATGCGAAGTAGATTATCTGATGAGTAGTGTTTTGTTTTCCTATGTAGGAGAGCATTATCAATTACTTTTGAAGGCTACTTCATTAGCAGCCAATGAGATGCTTGGTATCACAATGCAAGAGGGCAGGCTTCTTATATTATATCTCCTCTTGGGTTTGGTTTATTCGTTTAAGGGAGAAAGGTTCAATTATGTGCGTAAGGACAACATTCCTTAGCTTTGCAATGCTTCATGAAGGAATGGACTATCTCATCAAAGCTCAAAGTTTTGAGCAAAACCAAAACAAGAACATAACTTGAACCACTGAAAATCTTGGTTCAGAATAGTTTTTCAAATTTTAAACTATCCTTTGAGTTTAAACAATCAGGCCAAACACTTATAAGAAGTATGAACACCACATATGGACAGAAGCACCATATCATATCGGGTCATAAAGTACTTACAAATGAATAGTTCTGACTATTCATTTCTTTTTTTACCCTTTTTCCATTAACCTAGCATGAAGAAAGAAGATCCATTACAAACCCAAACCAATACCTAATGTCAACTATAGACAACCCAAACACCTCGTCTCTTCAGTTTTTCACTATTGTCAGGATCATATATTGCCTTGTCCTTAGAATAGGGTCATGAAAGTTTGATTGTCCATGTCCTTCAGTCATTAGAATAAGGGAGAACAGGTGTTGGTTAAACTAGATCATAAAAGTAGCCAAAAAGACCAGGAATTTTTCTTTCCTAAGCCCTTCACAGGCCCTTCAAGAGTCTTCCACCAGGCATAACATACTGGGAGTGCTTTTCCCGGGATAAAGCTCTGAGGACATACCTATTGTGAAGCATACTACAAGGTTATTTTTTATAGGTAAACTGTGAGCAGGAGAAATGCAATTCAGGTGGTGAGGCATGTACAAGCCTCCAAAGAATCCCTACCTCATACATTTTGAGAGACCCCAAGGCACTCAAGCACTGTAGCACTTGGCAGCGGTGTCTGCCCATGACCTCATTATGGCAGAAATTAAATATATGCAGTTGATCAATTCAAATAGTAAGACCTAATACGTTTCACTTAGCAGATGAGAAAAGCACTTCTATGCAGTAATTTGTCAATCCACCTCAGAATTAAGCTAATGTTCTTATTAATTGATTTTATTTCTTAAAAACCTTTTACCTATTTTCCCTCTAAACTTCCAAGCTGCTGAACTGTCCAGCTCTTTTCCAGGAAACAAACACGCACGCATGCAGGCAAACGATGGATGCAGTATAATGGAAATCAATACCAAACTTACAAATGGACAGAAGACGGCTTCATTATGCCCCAAAAATTGTGGCAAGAAAACCATTCAAAGACTCCCAAATCCTCTCATTATTAACAGATGGATGTAGTATACTGGAAATCAATACCAAACTTACAAATGGACAGAAGATGGCTTCATTAAGCCCCAAAAATTGTGGCAAGAGAACCATTCAAAGACTCTCAAATCCACTCATTATTATGCCATTCATTTTTCATAAGTTTTTTTATTCAAATGCACGACCACCTCAGGAATAAAATCATTCTACCACTTGAAAATAACAGTCATAATTAGGCTTAGAACAATTCAAAAAAAATTTCCCTCGAGAACTCCAGAGCTCACAGCACACCCACCAGTACCAAATTTACTTCCAAGATCAAGAAATTCATAGTTTAAACCTTATTTTAATGATCTATTTTCCGGAAAAGAATGATGAAACCCATCCAAGAAACACATTTTAGAAAGTAAGATGTATCAGTGGCTTCGTCACCAAAAAAGGTTCAAGAATAAGATTGCCCCAGTCCCATCAAGCCATCACCCTCGATTAAGTTCTACTAGATTCCTCCAACTCTATAGCACTATAATGTGAAACACAAAATTGAAACTGTCTTAGGTGATCCTTCATTATCTGCTAGGTTTATTATGGCATTAAAACACCACATGTTAACAATATACCCAACTAAAAAACCTGAATTCTCACTGGAAATGACAAACCTTAGATAACTCAGTTTAAAATCAAATCTACTGGGTGTAACAAGCTATTCAGTTGAACATCTAATCCTCAGATGACTGCAGCAAAGAGTCTAAACCAAGGTTACATACAGTTCAACAATGTTCACACCATCACCCTAATAATCGAGGCAGAAACATGTGGTGGCACAAACAGTTAATATTGCAGGTATTCTTAATCAACCTAACAAATATTCCCAGAAGACATCCACTTAAATCAAAACACTAAATCAGACCATGCACAAGATAAATCACCATGTTCTTAGGCAAGCTGGCAGAAAATAAGCTGCACAGTTAAACTGCACATAAATGATGAAGAAATTACCATCACTACACATCAAAATCATGTCTTTAGTTCCCAATAAAAAACTAGATTATGTTGCTTCTCTAGACTGCCAGTGTTTTTAAGCCTCATGACGGTATTTAAAGCTATTTTGACTCAGTACATAACTGAAAAATACTAATAGGAGAATGACAACCAAGCTTCAGATAACAGTAAAAACTCATTGAGATAGTTGACTATACCAAATGAAGCAAAAAAACAGGCAAAAGGATTTCATACAAACAAGAGACATAAATTTTATACCAAGGAAGCATGTTTTAGCTAAGAATACAGCATAAACTGTTGAGAATGCATGTTTATGACTATGGCCAAGACAGATGTGACATGGATTGTGCTTTTCCTTTTTCATAATTGAAAGGAAGGTATTTAATTAAGAAAAAAAGGTCACCAAGAGTACCTCAGCAGTATGATCTTTCAATATATGCCGACAGTTATAGCTCCCATCTTCAGAACCTTGCCAAATCCGCACAGTCTGCAGATCAAACACATAATCATCTAGAGAAAGTACGACAAAATTACAGTAGTAACTACTTCAACAAACTATTGCAATCATTATGGTTAGAATGAAGAGAACAGCATATACAGCGCAGACCACATGCAAAATGGAAATATTCACCAGAATTATTTATTTTCTTCTCTTTTCCCCTTCCTTGTCATATAAGGGGGACTAGAGTAAAGAAATGCAGAGTTCTACATAAAGAAGATTCACATGCTCAGTAAGTTAGCACGTCAGATGAATAGTACATGCCACTAAAAGTTCATTGTACTAGGGACAAAAAGAAATAGATTCTGCAACAAAAGAGTTCCAAAGAATCCAGCTGCCAGACATTTTTAACATCTCATGACACCCTTGAGGGGGAAAACATACATTCTGGCCTGTAGGTCAATAAATCCAATAGCAGGATGCGTAACACCCAATCAATTCAAATCATCCAGAAAACAAGGAAAAACCATTTCTATCAAGCCAATTCAAAGACTTGGCCAACAGGATCTTCATGGGCATTTAATGAGTGTTATCTATACCAGGCTCCTAATTATTGTATCGTAAAGTTGACCCAACATTTTGCAATAGCCACAGCATTTTAGGGAAGAATATCGCCAAGTCGTTCATTTTAAAGATTCATCCAGACCCAAACAAAAATGCTTTTGCACCTTTTCCTTGCTCTGCATTTTCAACCTCCAATTACCCAAAAAGGCCACTACTCCATCCACATGTTTCCAAACAAGAAAATAAAAAATGCATGTGTCCTCCACAAGCAAGATGCAGCAGTATTTTGATGAAACAATCAAATAGAAGAGCAAATAAGATATTGGCTTCCTAAAGCATCAATATAATATAATATATCCAAGACAATGACCAAAAACAGCTTTCTATCACCATCCATTTTCTCCTCTAGCACACTTGGCATTAATAGCCCATATTTCTACCCGTATTACTGCTGATCAAACAGCAATGTCACAATTACTGTAGCATTTTTCCAACTTAATGCCCAAATGCAAGCCCTAAAAGTCAAGTATGCATTCATTTATTTCATCTCCTTCCTCATCCACCATTACTAAGCATATACTTGCTCTTTATTTTAGCATAAACCCTAGCTTTGTGGATATTATATGCATGAAGAAAGGAAAATCTGAAAGGATGGTTCTGAAAGCAGCTTACCTTATCTGCAGAACCAGTTAAAACCAGATCACCTTGGGCATCAAAATTCACACTGGTAACCTAGAATAAGATGCACAAACAAGCTAAGAGTCATCTGATGACAAGAAAAAGAAGAAAAACCCGCACCCCCCAGAAAAAAAAAAAAAAAAAAAAAAAAAAAGAAAAACCCCCCCAACCGGCGAAAAAAAAAATGAGAAGAAGAAGAGGAAAACCTTCTTTGAGTGCCCTGATAGTGTAGACATGATCTGTCCAGATGATCGATCAAAAAGTACAGCAGATGTGTCGATCCCACCAGTTGCAATGATATCCTGTTCATAGGAAGAAAAGCTTAATTAAAGGAAAGCAAATAACTTCGTGGAAGAATGTCATTAGCAAGATGATATGTGCATTGATTAAATTGCTGAAGTAACATGAGAGGAATAATCAGCATTGCCAACATAAGAGACGATCCCAGTGGTCCTTTATAGCATAATACATCCAGTCAGACACATTTTCAAGTCACACAATTGCCAAATCACACCTGATTTTCCCCTTGTATCTAGAAAAAAAGCGTTCAAGTTAGGCTTACAGATACATATCAAATTGGATTTCAACAACTCCACCAAAAACTCTTCGCTATTCAGAAAAGACTTGAATTCATTGAGGAGCACTACTGCAATACAAGACCAATAATGCATCTCAAAGAAACAAGAAAAGAACAGATTCAGCCCTCAAAATTTTAAGTTAACAAGCTGCAGTACAGAAAACACAGACCAAACTAAATCAAAAAATTTCTGTTGTGTCCAATTCGGTTATCAGAACCAAACAGTTTTACATCTTTGGATTCTGTTCACATGTCAAGACTTACAAAGCCTGTTAAGACCCAAAGAATTATTGTTGCAGCACACAACAACATGACCTCTTTTCACTTTTCCATTGACAGCTCGGATTTTAGTATAAGCCACCCTAATGGTGGTGGTTTCTCATCTTTCAAAGCAAAGGTCAATTTTGTGACCAAGTATTATTTCTTACACTGCATATCTCTTTCTGTCTCTCACACCTATATCAAAGCCGCATTCATACCAAAGCTTCAGCTTTACTCTGTGCTCTCTTAGCAGATTGATCAGATTAACAACAATAAAAACTAGAGAGAACATCTGCCAGGGACTTGAAACCCTAGACTACAATGAAATCTTACTATATACTTTGAACCCGTATTGGAGCTATTCTTGTAACAAATTCGATGACTCCTGGAAGAAATTTTCCAAGAAGAGAGATAAACCAGAATCATCAAAACTAAGTGTAAGGTCTTTATCCATTAATTTACAGATGAACAACATCTGAAATGATCTGAACATACAAATTGCTTGAAACAAAAGTTTTTCCTATATGCTCTATCTTTGGTTTCTATGTTATTGGCTGCTTCATTTATCTATTTTGTTTTCCAGATTCATCTATCAAACCAGAAAACAAGATGTCATATTCATTTTTCCTAGCCAAAAGGTTGAAATCAAAAGCCATACAGTACAAAAAATGGTTCTAGTTCAATTTGAGTTTGATGCTTCATCAATTTAGGTTGCTTTTAATTTATCAAATCACTACCAAATGGATCACCTCATTATAAATTCAAACTGAAACCTGGACTGAACCATTTCAACTTGTACACTCCTATCTATAAGTAATCGAGCATTTTTATAAGCTTTGAGTTGCACTGAACAACAAAAGCAACTAAGGTGTTGATAAAGCTTTAAAAGGAACTCTTGAGTCTCTAAAGTACCTTGGCTCGAAGTTCTAATACTGGCAAATACTTCTTTTGTAATTCTATAAGCCTAAAGGCCAAGGCAGATACCAAAACCTCCCCCCCCCCCCCGGGCCAAAAATAAAATAAAATACAAAAAAGTCACTGGGTTTTCAACATTTTTGGAATAGAGATGAGTATTAGTGTATGTTTCGGATTCTCCTATCTTGCCCTCAATAACTTTCAATTTTATGCTAAAAACCCAAGCATGCTCACTGTCAAAGAAGGGAAAAGTTAGCTGTCTGATGCCTCAGTGTCACCACTCTGGCATGATCGCCATCATCACTTTGAAAGCCACCAGATGATGAGAGAGAGAGAGAGAGGTGGCAGTAGTCGCCACCACCACTTGGTCTTGCAATCTCGCATGGGTCATGCAACCTGAGCATCACCTCGCCCGGATTGCTAGTGACCCCATGTGAGACAGATCTCATCAGGTTGTAGGCAACCTAGGCAAGCCGCATCTAGCATAGGTATTGCAATCCCAATGTCAAGTCAAACCAACCTGGCATGTGTTGCCTGTCCATGCTTCTCTGCATCTGCACTCTCCCTTTATTATCTTTTTCATTTTAAAAGTGGCTTTATGATGTGTTACGTATGAAGACCAAGCATTTGCTTTCACTAAATACACTTTAAGTCAAGATCCCTTTTGTCAATGCAAATTCTCAACGACAAGGCATTCCCAAACTCACCCTAATCAAGCATTATTCACCAGTCCATCCATCACATGCTCAACATGACTAGCCTAACTTTGGTACTAAATCTACAAGAAGACAAGATGAAAGGTCAAAATCCTAATATATGTTTGACAACTATGCGTTACATTATCAGCACATGAATCACAGATACAATGGAAGCATTTTCAGCTACAACATCAGCATTAATACATTCTGGATGAAAGAGGAATATTTAGCATCACACCTTGGAATGACAAATATCAAGAGATGTAATGCCTGGTTTGCCAGTTTTGTGCAGCGGATAACTAGAAAGTTGGGTGTACCTCTCCAAATCCTCAACAGGTGCCAGTGTAGAGGGAATCTGACAACATTTAAGGTCAGTTATAGATTCAGAACATATTCTTGTTAACCATGATTGAGAAGTGAAAATGAACATAAAAAGCTGTCACCGAAAGGACAAAAGGGCAAAATTATGGCGTAAAAAGTAAAATTAGAAGGCCAAAAAACAGATCCTAATGTACCTGTCGCTTTTTACGCTGTTGAGAAAGTGCTAAGTTACAATCCGTTATTTCAGCAATGATGCTTGCAGAAATACCAGGTCGCATTTTCTTCCCAGCATAGCCTGGCTCTTCATCTAGAGAAGCTATGACATAGAAAGAAAGCGAAAGTAACTACTTGATCACCAATCAAATGTCAAAAAGCTAAGCAAGACATAAAAAGGAAGAACCTTTTCTCCCATTGCTCAAGGCAGGAGCATTCACTGCAATATCAGAAGATGCTGTCATGGGTATCTGTCTTTCAGCCAGTGCAAGTAATGATCGGGCTTCATCCCTTTCCTTTTTAAGTCTTGCAATAACACGGCAAGCAGCATCATGCTGCAAAAGTGACAAAGCAGGGACAATTCCATAAAATTAGTTCCACATGGGTTTTAACCTATATAAAATATAAAGTAGAGAGAAGGGATCAAAACTACAATTTATCCAAGAGAACATACATCACCCTGAAACAATAAGAAATTTTGATGATTGAAAATGTAATTGAATGAGTAAATTGTCAATTAAGTCCCTTAATTGTTAATCAATTTTAGTGAGTGTCCTCTGGTAAATGAATGAAATTTTTAAAGTACAACGTTCTTGAAGAAGCCATAACATTTCTCAGGAGAAAACATCAAACAGAAAATGTCAAACGAGATAAAATAGTCAATTGTGGTAAGGCACTCAGCATCTTTCTGATACTTCTATAATTTCTACCAAGATAACACCATTGATGAAAATTAGTTATGTTTGACGAACAGCACATCCATGGATCTACTCTCAAAATAATCCATGATTGGCACTAGAAGTCAAATAGCTGGTTTCCACATGATACATGCTTTTATGAGAGAGACCAAATAATATGGCAATGCTGACTTCAGAGAAAACACCTTATAACTTAACATTGGATCCTAAATAAGGCGTAAAGGACATGATACTGCATTGCCCAATACCTGGTACAATGCATGACTTAGCTCTTGCCTAGCTGTGTGCAGTTGTTGTTCCAGTGCAAAGTTGGAAAGCATCAAGCTGTCCCATTCCTATTAGATAGAAACCAGATGACTTTTAAATGCACTAGCATTAGTCAAAAGAAGTTTTAAGTATTCACCGCATGCCAAAAAAAGAAGTCAGAGATAGCAAAATAGCAATATGCTACATTTTGGAAAATGCTGAGCAACCCAGGTATGCTGGCAGCCTGCAACGGTCTGGGCTTGACTATCTGCATTAAAAGCAATGGGAATCAGGAAAACTTCCACGAAAGTGCTAGAGCATTATAAAGGATTCAAACTAATAATGCCAAGAATACCTTTCCCATTTTCACAGGGAGGACATCATCCATGGTAAGTGGTTCCCCGGAAACTGGGCACTTTCCATAATCCTATCCAAATGAACAAGAAAAATTGATCATTCTCACATGAAGACATCCATGTAAGAATTTCAGCGTGAAGACCATATACATCATATAGAACAAAGCATATATCCATAAACTTTACCATTCACACAGGTCAAATAGTCAAAAGATGCCTGAGTCCTTATCATTTTCATGAAGGATTGTAACACGATAAATCCGCCAAACAAAAAGGAACAATCCTTCTTTATATTAATACAAATACGCAGAGCTCATTCATCTTATATTTCATAAATCCAACTAATTTTGACTGGAACTACTATCATACCTTACTCTTAAAAGCTTAAACTGTGCACTGTTTCCCATGGCACATGCAAAGGAACTAGACAACCATCAGAGAAACCACTTCTACAGTTCCCCTAGCTCAATTCTGCCTACATCCGTTTTTCTTTTCAATTCAAGGGAAAGAGCAGAAGAAAAAGAACAAGGGGGGAAAGTTCGACAAAACCAAGATTTGTTATTTCCTTCTCTTCCCCACGCTCTCACCAATCAAGAAGTGCCAAGAAGCACGGCCATTCACTCAGAAATTCCACATCACCAAGAACTTATTCAACAACTGAAAAAATCAAGCTACTACTGATTGCTAGGTCGCAGGCTTATGTCGCCTCACAGCTCGAACAAACTATACCCTACCCAAATGCTCATCTCCCTCTCCCCTTCACATCCACACGTCTCTCCGCAACAACAAAAAGATGGAACAAACGAAACAGAACGAAACGAAGAGCATAAACCCTAGAGTGGCGGGACCCAGACCGAAACGTATCGCTCGATTAGGCGCCTCTCGAAGACGTGGCCGGACTTGGTCGAGACGACGGGCTCCTCCGGCACCTCGCCGGATACTGCAAGCACAGAAAAGAGGCAAAAACCCATCAAGAACTCAGATCAACCCCCGGGGGGAGGCAAGCAACCAAAACCCAACCGAAGCAAAGCGCACGCGGGGCACAACACGAGGTACATGCTTCCACACGGCGAGCGAGCGAGCGAGCGAGAGAGAGAGAGGCGTACTGGAACAGTTCATTTCGCGAGAGAGGAAAGGGAGCGAGAGCTAGGGCTTCGGTTTCCGCCGCACGCGGCTTGGGGGGAGCACGAGAGGGGGAGTGTTTAGCTGGGGCTGCTGGGGCTGCTGCTGCGTCTTTGAAGAAGAAGAGATTTGGTGGAAGATTTTGGAGAGAAGCGGCAAGAGGAGGGAGAGAAGGAGGGGGAAGAAGGAAAGCAAATGAGGGAGGGGAAGAGAGAGCGCGTGAGTGGAGAAGGAAAGCAAATGAGGGAGAGAACGAGGAAGAGTGCGTGAAAGAGGGCCCGCGACGTGCAGGCCCAATTAACTCAGGCCCAAAAGCTAAGTCGGCCCATTTAAGCCTGGATGTTGCTGACTGGATTCAACGCCTTCAACTGCTCTCTTTTACATCGCCAGCTAAAGAAAGAATGGGGTGAGGAGATGAGAAAATATGGGTATCAGTATTGTGCCATTACAAGTAGGGGTAATCGTATCCAAGATGGGTAGATTCTATACTTGGACCATGTACCATACGCTGTTATAATCAATTCCTCTTTTTAGGACTATGTACCCTACTATATTTGCACTGATATCTATTTTGGAACCTATTATATTTTTTCAATCCAATTTAGAGTCTACTCTCTTTGCACTGAAACCTGTTTTGCAACCACTCAATATCTATACGACTTCAAATTTTACATAAATACACGAGAAAACTATCACGTAATCGTCATAATTTATATTAAAACATTAAGTACATGTAATCAGTAAGTATATGAATCTTTTAACTAAATGAAAAACCAAGGATCCACAAGACTAATTAATAATTATCATAAATAAACATTATAAGACAAGGTAAAAATCCTAACATTGCATAAACGTTAGCAACAAACATGAGTTTAATATTAGTCTCATTCCCACAACTACTACAGAAAACTCTTTATTTATCTAAAACAATTAACAAATCTTTGCTGCAAACATAACTCATTCGTTAAAAGTGAAATTAGCATAACTCCTCCTAAGTGAAATCAAGCGAGCCAATTCACATTGTACAAAATCTCTAAAAAGAGACTAGAAATTCATACATAAAATAAAAATAAAAATAAAAATCAACGAGAAACCATGCTCTAGAGACGTATGCAAAAATTAGGGTTTAATGAAGTCTATTTACTTACTACAAATTTGGAGCTTCCATAAAATGAAGTCTATTTTTCAATGATGATGTCCTCAATAAGACAATCCAAATCTAAAAACCAAAAAAGAGATTAAATAATGTATTCACTTAATATATAGCTATGCGAATGAATTACAAGATAGAAAAAATATACACGACTTATCCAATCAAACTTTTTCGCATTCTCGATGCACTCTTCAACATTAATCGACACGTGTACAAATTCGAAAGACATCTAGTACATGTCTCAACGTACTAAAAGTTAACTCCGAAACAACAATAGTCAAAGAAAGAGACAAAATATCTTAAGCCATCAAAGATAATATTTTATATTTTGACCCAGTATTCTTCCACCATATCAAAAGGTCGAGATTAAGAACATCTTCACTTTCAGTTTCAAAGATACCAACCAAGCTCAGATTTGTCTTCATCAAACACCTTTTTCTTCGCATCGAGAAAGCCTTTTCACAAGCTTGGATGTCATATACATTATTATCATTATTAACATTGGAACCGCTACTACTAATACTCACACTTGAACCACTAAATTTTGTTTACTAAAAGAACCAAAAAAAGATTACTCATAAAATTTATACAAACATTCCAAGGCAAGGCAACATTTACTTCATCATGCATCTCATCAATTTACGCTTCATCATCATAAATTTGTCCGTAACAAAACTTCACATAATTCAACTTTTTTATAGAATTTAATGTAACCGTAATCAATACCATCACATTTACTTTATCCATGTTCTCATTATACTCATTAGACTTCTCTTTCATTTTTATTCCTATAATTTGAAGCTTTGAGTTTAGAGAATTTGCCACGTCATTCAAATATTTATACTGTGAAAGAGATCATTATTTTTAATATTATTAAAAAGTGAAAAGGGTTACAAATATATATGCTCATATGTGCTTAACCCTACTCATAACTAAGTTACTATTTTACTCTTATTACTCACAATATTTCTCAACACTCCCCCTCAAGTTGGATATAGATATCAAATAAACTCAACTTGTTACATAAGACGCTCAGTCTATTCTCTCGTAGAGATTTCATAAAAATGTCTGCAAGTTGACCCTTTGACTTTATGTGTTGTAGAATAACCTTGCATTTCTTAACTTTTTCTCGCACAAAATGACAATCAACCTCAATGTGCTTAGTTCGCTCATGGAAGACTAGATTAAATGCAATATGAATAACGGATTGATTATCACAATATAGCACTAATGGATTTGATGGTGACATTCCAATCTCTGATAGTAACATTCTCAACCATAGTAATTCACTGGTCACATGTGCCATAGCACGATATTCAGCTTTAGCATTTAATCAGGAAACTATATGTTGTTTCTTGCTTTTCCATGCAACTAAATTACCCCCAAGCAACACACAATAGCCTGAAGTAGATCTCTTATCCACAAGACATCCAGCCTAGTCGGCATCAGAAAAGCCTGCAATGTTTAAATGACCATAATTCTTGAACTGTAGTCCTTTACCTGGCGCTCCCTTCAAACATTTGACGATTCGAAGTACAACATCCCAATGAGTGGTACGAGGAGAACTCATGAATTGACTTACTACACTAACCGCGAAAGATATATCAGGTCTTATGATAGTAAGATAGTTTAACTTACCAACTAACATTCGATACTTTGCTGGATCATGTAGTAATTCTCCATGTTCTGCATTAAGTTTCATTTTGGGATCAATAGGGGTATCGACTGGCTTTACTCCAAGAAATCCAACCTCACCAAAGATGTCCAGTACATACTTTCGTTGCGATAAATTGATACCAGCATGTGAATAGAATACTTCAATACCAAGAAAGTATCGAAGACGTCCCAAATCTTTAATATTGAAATCTTTATGCAGAAATTGCTTAAGTTTTTTAATACCACTTGAATCACTGCTAGTAATGATGATATCATCCACATATACAACTAGAATGATACATCCAGTAGAAGACATAGAGCTGAAAATTGAATGATCTACCTGACACCGTTTTAATCTAAATTTGATAACCATATCACTAAATCTACCAAACCAAGCACGAGGAGATTGTTTAAGTCCATACAAAGTTTTGTGTAAACGACATACCACATTCTCCCCCTAAGCAATAAACCCAGGTGGTTGCTCCATGTAGGCCTCCTTAGCCAGATCACCATGTAAAAAGACATTTTTCACATCCAATTGATGAAGGATCCAACCAAATTGCATAGCTAATGAAATAAAGACACATACAAAGGGAATTTTGGCCACGGGAGAGAATGTGTCATTATAGTTGACACCATAAGTTTGAGTATATCCCTTTGCAACTAATCGTGCCTTCAATTGATTAAGAGTACCATCCGGGTGAACTTTAACGGTGAAAACCTAATGACAACCAACATGTTGCTTATCAGTAGGTAAGGAAGTAAGCTTCCAAGTTTTGTTCTGAATTAATGCCTGCATTTCATCTTCCATGGCATGACGCCAACCTAGATGAGCAAGAGCTTCAACAACACTGCTAGGCACAGAAACAGAAGACAACGACGAGACAAAGGCAGAGAAGGTAGGAGATAAACGATCATATGAAAAAACTATGAAACAGGATGACACGTACTAACACAATCAAAAAGACCAAAATAGGGAGAATAACGATCAATAGGACGATCGACACAATAACGTGTACCTTTTCAAAATGCAATGGGTGGATCAGGATTAGAGGCTGGCACTGCAACTGATGAGGGAACAAATGAATTAGGTGCTAATGAAGGCTGTACTGTCATAGTTGGAATGGTACTTCGTCGATGATAGGTGCGATCAGCAAACTGAAATTTGCTGGAGGTAGCTAGAGAGATGGAAGGCAGTGGAAGCATTGGTAGGACACAATCATCACTATCACCATGTGTCTATGGAACATTCTGAGAAGAAAAATATGACCGATATTCAAAGAACGTCACATATGTAGACACGAACATACGACGATGACTAAGACAGTAACATTTGTATCTCCTTTTGAGTTCAAGAGTATCCCACAAAGACACATTTTTTAGCATGAGGATCCAGTTTATCAAGACCTGGAGTAAGATTATGTACAAAACAAACACACCCAAAAACCCGAAGAGGTAAGGAAAAGAGAAGACGATTTGAATGTAAAATTGAGAATGGTGTCTTCCCTTGAAGAACAAAAGTGGGAAGCCTATTAATTAAATAACACGCCGTAAGAACAACATGACCCCAAAAGTGTTTAGGTAGATGCATAAGAAACATAAGGCAATGGGTGACATCAAGAAGATGGTGATTTTTACGTTCATCTACATCATTTTGTTATGGAGTGTATGAGCAGGACGTTTGATGAATAATACCATGAGATTCCATAAGGGGTTGGAAACCATAAGTTGTAGCAAGGTATTCTCTAGCATTATATGACCGTAAATGTTTGACAAAGATATTATATTGATTCAACACTTCAAAATAGAACAATTGAAAGCAACGAAAATCTCTATATAATCTTTTATTAAGAATAACCAAGTCATTCGGGAAAAATCATCCACAAATGTAATAAAATATTTGAATCCAGAGACATCATACACACGACATGGACCCCATACATCTGAGTGAACCAACTCAAATGGACTAGACACACGACTTTGCATACGGGAAGGAAAAGAAGCTCTATGATATTTACTAAACTGATAAGCTTTACACTAAAAGAAACTCACAGACTTAGACTTAGGAAATAGACGTCGAAGTAGGTTTGGTGGTGGATGACCAGCACGACAATGCATCCAATAGACATAAGTGGATGTCCGTTTCACAACTGTGGCAACTAACACCTTCTTATCAAGATAGTACAGGCCATATAATTCATGTCCCCCATCAATCATTTGCCCAATCCTCAGATCCGGAAAAACACAATGAGAAGAGGAAAAGGTCACAGAACAATTTAGTTATTTGGTCAATGAGCTAATAGAAATCAAATTATAAAGAGATTTTGATAAGTGAGGGAAAGAAAGAGAAGGACTCAAATGAACAACTCCCACACCAGTAACCTGAGACTGTGAACCATTTGCTAATGTAACTGAATTTGATAATGAAGGAGATGTAGAGTGAAAAGAAGACAGTAGGTTAGAGTTACCAATCATGTGATTGGTAGCTCCAGAGTCTATAATCCAAGAATCAAGCGATGTAAACAACAAACACGATGAACTACCTTTATAGGTTTGTGCTAGAGTTGCAATAGGAATTGAAGATCTTGTCACTTGTTGGGAGAGAACCAATGTATCATATTTAGCACGGGTTAATGTAACTCGATCGCCTGTCTTAAGAACTTAAGTTGAACTTGGTGGAGCCATTGAGGGAGGACTAAGATAATCCTCAACCTATGCACAAGCAACAAGAGGTAGTTTGAGCTTTGGATAAAGTGTATAGCAATAAGCTTCTATATGTCCGGCTCTTTGACAATGATGACAATAGCGGGAACCACGATTATTCCTAGAGTTGATTGTACCATGAGTCCTAACACTCCCTTCACGGCCTCCACAACTTCCACCATGAACAACACCGCGTCCACGACCTTGATAACCATGACCTCAACCTCCACATCCACTAAAACCATGAGAAAGCATAGCACCAATCTCCATCGCCGGCATGGAAGAACTCTTCTCAGGAATTGTAGAATGGAGAGCTTGGGAGAAGACTTCATCCACTGTGGGAAGAGAACTCTGAGATGTAATATGCTTATGAAGAGATGAATACTCGGGCCTCAATGACTTGAGATATAATATTACCCTCAAATCCTCTTGGCGTTTAGCCAGAACATCTAGATTGTTCGAGGCAGGAGGATAAGTGTCCAATCGTTGGCAGAGAGTGGTGAACCAAGCATAATGGTCAGACAAGGATTGATCTCCATGCTGAATATCAAATAACTTTTCCCACGTGTCACATACTCACATCATATTATTTTGCACTAAATAGAGCAATGTGTACTTATCCCAAACTACTTTAGCAAAGTCACATTAAATAAAGTAAGGACTACCCTTAGGGTCCATGCTATTCCATAATAGGGTCCAAATCATCGCATCTCCTACATCCAATCAGAGTTTTACTCACGTCAGACGGTATTGTAGACGTGAGATAGTCCAGTTGTCTAGTGGTAGTAAAATAGACCTCGATCACTTTAAACCAAGATGGATAATTAGTTCCATCTAACTTGACAGATGTTAATTGAAAATGACCAAAAAGAGATCCAAAAGTCGATCTAGAAGTCGCCATTAGTGAATAAAGAATGATTGAGCCCAAGAAATGAACTTCACGGTTGCCAATACCAATTCCAATAAATCAATCAAATACACAAAAAGAATTCTGAAAAGAAAGGATTCAATCAAATCACCATACGAATTACCAAAGCACCAGTATACTTATTCTCAATATCCCCATTGATTCAATGCCACGTCACTTTCAAGTGCGAAAACAACAACTTTATCATCTGTAATAACTATCAAATCTATATTCCACAATAGTCACTTCTAAAATTTTATGCAATACAAATAATAAAGTGGGTTACTGTCAACCACTAGAAAATAACCCATCATTTGCCATTTCTAGAAGCCATTACAGTACTCCACAGCCATCATAAAATTTTAACAATAATAATTAAGATAAGATAAGTATCCCATCATTCATCGTGCACATCTAAACCTCAAGAAGAGGCGGTGCACCAATTTCTTCTGCTTTTCTCCTCCTCCTTATTACCTCTAGGGTTTTACAGACGCACCAACTTCCAATGACAGCTTCAAATTCAACCTCCTGAGCCACACGAAGTGCATCGATTTCCAAAAAAAGAGAAACAAAAGAAAGTGGATTTACTCGATGTGGCTACTGATTGGTGATTTCGGGGTCAGTAAATCCAAGAACCCTCTTGCACCATCAACCGCGCGAACCAGCTCCCGAAGATGGGTCTCGAGTTTACAGAGGCATTGGCGCTAGGGTTTTGCGGAATCGAGGTTTAAGCTTCACAGTTTCAGAAGTTATGCCAAGTATTCGCAAGTAGCATGAACAAGCCGCGAGCGCAATCAAACCGTGCGAGAATCGCGCAAGCAACACGAGCCCGAGCGTGATCAAGTTGCGTGAGCCATGAGCATGATCAAGCCACGTGAGCAACGCAAGCCACGCCAGCCGTGCAAGTCGTGCGAGCTACAGGAGCAAGCCGCACGAAGAAGCAAGAGAAGAGGGTCGCTCAAGTGGTAGGTGGTTTCAACGATAAGCGGCGGTGACAGCTAACTATTCCGGCGAGTCGACGCCTACAAGTGGCTACTCCGTCATCTAGGCTTACGGCCTATGCTCTGATACCATGTGAAAGAGATAATTATATTCTATATTATTAAAAAGTGAAAAGGGTTACAAATATATATATATATATATATATATATATATATATATATATATATATATATGCTCATATGTACTTAACCCTACTCATAACTAAATTACTAATTTACCCTTATTACTCACAATATTTCTCAACATATACAAGTCAAATATTTATACAACATAATTATCCCCTCAAAATAATCATTTGAAGTAATATATGAACTCCTGATATCATTTGATTACATCATAAAACTATTTCAGAAATTTAGAAAGAATGATGGCATTTTCTGATCTTCATATCGATGAGAATCATTATCAATATCCCTTAAGAAAGATAAATCATATCCTTTCATTTTTTCAAAAAAATTTCCTAACTTTATGGCGATATCTTACATTATGTCAATGGAGTTTTATCTAATGGCAACATCAAGATAGACCTAACCATTATGTGCAATCTTCTCACTCTTGATACAAGATTGGAATGTTTGAGCTCTTATGAGAGAACTTCTCACATACCTAACTACATTTTGGATACGTACAATAGAATCACGCATCTTATATAATCCATCTCTTACAATCAAGTTAAATATATAAACAATCACCATTCAAAATTAAAAACCATTCTCTTGAAAATTTTTCCTTCAAATAATTAATGGCTACATTATTGAACTACATAATCTACAATAATTGTAGACATATTTTTTTCAATTCCTTAGTCATAAATGCATTTATCCATCATTTTCCCATTCTCCATACTCTTATCATTATGCATCACCACAAAATTAATATTTCTTTTATACAACTTCCAGTTTTCATCAATAAAATATGTAATGAAAATAACTAGTTTAAGTTTTAAATTGAATTCAACATATGAGTCGTGAGTGCAATCTTAGAATGAAGCTTGCCAAAGTAAGGTTTCAAATAAGTTCTTTTGCTTATGAAAGACGTTAGAAAAAATGTTGTTTCAGTAACAAAATTGTGAAAATTGACACACTCAATCGTGGAAAAATGTTATTCATCAATAATGATTATTTGAGTAAGCACGTACCTATAACATTCTTGATCAAACTTCTATGCCATTAAAAAACTATCACCACTAGTGTTTTCCCCTATCTTGCCAACCACATTTTAGTTATGTGATACAAACAACATTTGCTTATTATATGCATGATGATCCTTTTTGCACTTTCTCAAGTGCCTCCACATAATAGATGTTCAATGATCAACATTATGCTCACAAAATGCATTTCACCATAACTATTTTATGTGTTTTCTTATCTATAATTCTCAAAAAATTATCCCAAGTTTTTTATTGATTAGCTCACTTCTTTACCCATAGGAGAACAAGAGTTAGGTATCCTCACCTTATTTTTTGTACTTACGGTTGCAAATTTCACTTTATCGATTACATGGGGGAATGATAATTTCATAAGTAAACTCATTCATTATATCCATCCACTCATTTGTCATATTTAAAGTTGAAAATTTCACTTTATCAGCTCAATGGAATGGCAACTCCATGAGTAAACTCATTTCATTATGTCTATCCACTTTTGTTGATATGTTTTTGTCTTGATCCATCAATTGAAAACAAATTATATAACAATGTCAAGATCTTACTAAAAACAAATTATATAAGAGACAAATGACTGCACTTAAAGAATACTAAATCATTTTATCAATTTAATCTACTTTATCAGCAAATGCCACAAAATAGCAAACTGAGGAATAGATTAACGCTATCTTAACATTTCTGGCAAGCAAATGAATTAATGGAAATGATTTCCGCAAGTTCCATGATATAGTTTCATCGATTTTTTAGATGCGACCTATATATAAGGCAAAAGGCATGGTAATTTCGTTAGTTATTTCTAGAGGTTTTGTGAATTATTTTTCTACTATTTTATTTTACTCTGTTTTGTCTTGTTCTTTTTTACTACTTCCCCCTTACTTGGTCCTAACTTCCGAACAAATAAGAATGCCAAACAATCAATCTAGTCTTATCTGACTTTACATTTTACATGGCCACCTTCTCAAGTCATGCCAAGCAGATTCCAATGGTATAGATGAGTGAATTCAATCTTTCCAATTCATGATGAAATAGATGAACCAACTCTAGGAAAAATTGCGAACTCTCATTACTTCACTAAACATTTGGCAGGCGCCAAATATTATATTAGCCAAAGTGCATAAAGTTGATCTAGATATCACCATGTGGTTGGGAAGCAGCCAGCCCTACAAAATCAAGAGCATCGAAACCATATCTTAAGTCAAATCAATTAATAACCGAAACAAATTAATACTGGAAGTCACTTAGGTGAAACATTAAACATTTGATGGACATGAAATTTGAAATGTTTCGGAAGAATTACTTTACAAATCATCCATGAGGAGTATAAAGTGAGGTGTTTATTTAAATATTATCAAAGACAAATAAATCAAAAGAGGACTTACCATGACCTTGTCGACGAACTCTGGATCTTGTAAAACAAGAAAATGAGAGTATGATTAAGTTTTCTTTGTTGATGAGACGAAACAAAAAGAAGTCAAATAGGGGTCTGCATGGTAACATTTCTGTTTCTCTTAATTTCTGTTCTTTTGTACTTTGAAAAACAAAAAAAGAACAGAAATTCGTTTGGTAAAATTTTTGTTCTTAGGAATAATTTCTCTATTTTTTTTTTGTTTTCGGGAACAGTTTTGGAATAGAAACAAGAAAAAAAATAGTTTCTTTTTACAAAAAAAAATAGCTTCTTATTCTCGGGAACAATTTCTAGAAATAAGTCAATTTTCTTTTCTATTTTTCTTTTGTTCCTCTCTTTTTGCCACGGCCACCTCAAAAACTTAGAGCCACTACTAACAGCTGCTGATCGCCGCCATTGTCTGCCGCCACCGTCGCTGCCTCCTCCGTCCGTTGCCACTGCCACCGACCGCTGCTATTGATCGCCGCCCGCCATTATCGCCACATGGCTTCCGGCCGCTAATTGACACCGCCGACCACCGCCGCACAGCCCATCGGCCGGCACCAATCGTTGACCGGAGAGCAGTGACGTTAATGGCGGCCAGTGGTCGACGGTTGGCGATCCGTGAGCAAGAATAAAAAATAAATAAATATAAAAAAGAAACTGTTTCATACCAAACACATTTATATTATTTTTCTATTTCTGGAATATAAATTTTGTGTAGTTACTAAACACCTTATTTTACTCAGAAATTATTTTTCGGAATAGAAATAGAAAAGAACTATTTCTAAAAAAATAAAAACTCTTTCCCAATCAAGAAACATTGTCATCCGTAACCTAGAATGTCAAAGTATGAGTACAAAACCGAGATTCAACCCAAAGCAAACCTAGATCATATAATAAAATTTTGAAGTAGTAAGATAGACAACTTAGCAAGAGATAGGGAAAGAAAAATGGTGAAATCTCTAAACCTTACTCAACATTTTATCGGAGAACAAGAGAAAATTGAAACTAAAATTTCTAAACCCCCAATATTTGAATCTAGTTGCATGGGGGTAATTACGATGTGACATCCTAAATTCTCTACCCGCTCCTAACTCTACCCTCTCTCTCCCTCTCAAACTCACAACCAAGCTCTCGTCCAACAAACCACCACACCACCCCCTCCGGATCTAACTCGTTCATTGCCCCCATCATCGTTGAATCGTTGCACCCTCCCAACCGTGCCCTCTTTCTCTCTCCTTCTAACTCACAACTAAGCCTTTGTCCAACGAACCACCACGCCACATTTTCTCAAAATGTACGATTTGGGGTAATTGCACGAATTGCTTGCATATTTTGCGCAAATGACAAAAAACATTGTCTAGAAATAATTAAATTCATAAATCATTTGGTTTATGAATTTGTGGATGATCATAACGATGCTTCCACTACAATGAAGAAAAAAATATTATTATGGTATTATGAATGCAATTTATTTGAATTCGGATTATTTTAACTCTTGAAAATCTTGAACCATTCACATATTGTCATGTTGAAAAGGGACTTGATTAATAATTTTTTTCATATACTACACTCATATGGTAATAAACAAATTTCTTTATTTACTTAGAGAGTTCAATGGTCTCATCAAACTTCATTCATTGCATTCTCGTGATCTTTACGCATGCGTCCAAATCGGATATCAACTTTTTAACATTCGAACAACCATTAGAGTATTTGGTGATGAAGACTAAATAGATAGACTAGATATACTATAACTAATGGTTCCAAATGCTAGAAATAGTGATCATGCTTCTATTTCAAGTTTAGCCCCTCCACCAACTAAAAATGTAGGAAATATATGTTTTCCTGACATGATAATTGGTCCAAGAAAGTCTAATCACAACCATTACCCTATAATTATTTAGCTAAGTGTGAGAAATCTACCTTTAGTAGTTGAACTTGAGAATGAGATTCACAGATTGAGAAGTATGTGGTTTGATCTTTATGCATGACAGGCTTTGTTAGTAAGCTATTCACTTAACCAAAAGAAAGGAGATGAATAGACATGGCACAATTAAGAGTAAAAATTGCTCCGATGATCCTTTTAGTTAGGTAGCACAATCAATATAGCTAACTCAACTGTCAAATGCTATCATATTCCTCTTCTCATTTTGTTTAGAGAGTTTTCTTTGATTTTTTTTTTTGTAAGAAAATGATAGATTAATGGCTTGTTAAGTATTTCTAATTAGATGTTCTAATTCCATCTGTTGACACCTATTTTTAGCAAATCTAGGAAAATAAGGAAAATAAAAATTGCATTTTTGGACGAATAAAAAGAAAAAATGAAAATGGGGGAAATTGATTTGATTGAAGTATGCAAGCTGTTGACACCTATTTTTAGCAAATCTAGGAAAATAAGGAAAATAAAAATTGCATTTTTGGACGAATAAAAAGAAAAAATGAAAATGTGGGAATTGATTTGATTGAAGTATGCAAGGAAATATAGAATTTCGATGGATGTCCGGATTTTGTTAAATGCAGCAACAATTTTAAAATCAGGTGAACAAATGGCAATGATTTTGATAAAATGGAAGGAATCGATGCAAAATCGAGCTGATTGCGAAATCATGCTCCGATTTGCATCCATGATTTAATGCAACAGAAGATGGAAGTTTAAAATTTTCCATAGAAAGCGGCCGATCGAAACCACTATAAAAGGGGTTGACTCGCACACGGTTATAGAGGGCGAAAAAAAAAAAATGGAGAGAGAATCCGCTAAGAAAATTCGTGCAAGAGGAATTCGAGAGGGGAAAATCCGAAAAAATTGAGAGCAAAAGTGAGGGTTTTCTTCGGTTTTAGGAGAGAAAGGGAGGAAAAGAGAAAAAAAAAAAAAAGAAGGAAAAGAAAAGAACAGAAGTGACCGAAAAGCAGAGGGAGAGAGAGCGTACGGAGTGACGCGAGAGAAAGAAAGAAAAAAGGCTACAGTGTCGTCTTCTTCGTGAGGCCTCACCGCCCACACCGGCCGTTGCGCCAGCACCGCGACGTCCGGATACCACCGCGCCTCGCCACCTCGCTGGTCCGCTCGCCTCCGTCTACGCCACACCCGCGACACCGACGCGCCCCCGAGCCTCCACCCGCAAGCCCGTGTCAAGCCGTCGCCCCCTGCTCCCCGCGACGCCGCCCGCCGATCTCGCTGTGCCGCCCGCGACGCCGCGTCTCCGTCCCTACCCGCCTTGTGTTCCAGTTCGTGTTCGCAAAACACAATCCAAGGTCAACAAAGGACTTTGTCCTCATTCTGATAAGGTGAGGACGTGAGCAGAAGGGAGAGAGAGAAAAGAAAAGACGAAAGGGAGGATTTTCCTTCTCAGGGGAATTCATAATTCACGATCGAGAAGCCCATCCGAGAGTCATGATTCATGAAGTCTTCATGAGCACCATCGTGAAGATCCACGTTCATGGACACCTCATCCGCATGTCCTGCAAATAAAAAAAGAAAAGGCTTTGAGGTCAACATATAAAGGAGAGCTTGGCTGGCGAAGTCAGAATTTCAAGGATCCACTTACTCAACGCATAAAGATAGAGAAAGGAGGAGACTTTGAGGCGGTGGTCCTTGCCTTGTGGGGTTTAAGCCGAAAGAGACAAAAGAAAGTGTTGCTACTTTGCGGTTCTCTGGTCCAACTCAACGTTGCAGCCATCGCCGTGCCAGTCTCGGTGACTTGCGACATTCCCCGACATTCCAAGAGCACCTTCGAAGCTTTCCCTAGGTCTGATTCATGAGTGATCGTCTTGCGCTGGCCTCCTCTGCAACTTGGGAGAATTTCTACTTTCTTTTGCAGGTTATCTAAAGCTCACACTGGTTGCTGTCGTGAGCACCATCGAGCGCCTCAAGCACCACGATCGAGTCACCATTCAACTGCGAGTTCCGATGTGGTCTCGCTGCCCATCC
Source organism: Eucalyptus pumila (assembly GCA_016097595.1). NCBI lineage: Eukaryota > Viridiplantae > Streptophyta > Magnoliopsida > Myrtales > Myrtaceae > Eucalyptus > Eucalyptus pumila. The sequence continues at coordinate 40,718,115 of CM027853.1, forward strand.
GGGAGCGATCACTGCTCGCTACGGTGAACCATCCTTGTCGTTCGCTGCCGTGTTACCCTCGTTGTGATCCCGATCTGATTGTGTTTGGTTCAAATTTGGGAAGAATATCCTCAATTAGGTAAGATGCACATCTCTAGCATATTTGCATATTTTACTGCCTAATATATGTCTATTAGTATCTAACGTGCATATCTATGAGTGATAGACATATCTCCCAATTAGGATTTATTTCCTAATTCGCAACCGCATATAATTTTTTATTCCATCTATAAGGCTTTAGATGGAATAATTAATCACGCTGGGAATAAAATTGATATTTTGATCTTTAAGGCTTAAGATCAATTTATTGATTTTACTAGCAAAACAACCAAGTTGAGTAGATATCGTTTCCAAATTTGAACAATGGATATGGTATCATTCATAGTTACTGAATGGCTCGGTGCTTGTCTCAATCTTGATTGATTTTTTTTTTTATCTTGAAATATGTTTGAGTTAGTTTAGCTTCATATTAGAATATCGCATGCTTTAGGTTGTTTGCTAAATGTTTTTAATCGAAATGAAAAAATACCAAAAAGACATAAATTTAGGATGTTAGATTTTTCCTTCATTAGCTTAAATTGCATGTTTAATTATTTGACATTTTAAATTAATTAAAAAAATCATCATGCATATGTAGAATTAGCGCATCATTTGCACATTTCATGTTAAATTTAGAATGATTTAGAAAGACTGCATCTTAGGCTAGAGATTGCTAAGTTAAGATAATATCTTGGTTTTAATTAGGGTCCTTACTATAAGTTGGATAGAATCTTAATTTAGTTAGATAAATTTTTACATTTTTCTAATTTCGAATTTCATTAAAAAAATACAAAAAGTGTCTTAGAATAAATTAGTTTCAATCTTTAGGATAGATTGCATTCTTTTAAGAAAAAAAGAATTCCAAAAAATGTCACGTGCATGTCATTAGGATTAGATTCATGAAATGCATGACATTCAGTGATTGTTGCTGAGTCCATTTGATTAGAAATTGCATGTTATTAGAATTAGATCATTTAGTTAATACTGCATTGCATATTGCATGATTTTCATTAATTAAGTGAAGACAAAAAAAAAAAGAAATTGCGTGTTAATTAGAAACCATATCTAGAGTTGTTGATATGGATTTTAATTTAACATTGCAGACGCTTTCGTTGCTTTGAGGTAAGTTTTTGCAATTTATTTATTGTTTATCTGGGTGTTAAATTTGGATTGTGCACCCGATGATAACCTCACTCAATTACCACATGTTCTTCACAAAAATTTCTTCTATTCATAGCATGTATCCATTTATATTGTAAGCATTTCATTTTTGGTTTTTGGTCGCGACACCATCCATTCATAGTTAAGGATGTCATTGAAATATAATTAACTTAAGACCATATGTTCTCCAAATTTATATTGTCAATTAGGTTGATGAGAAAATTAGTCAATTAGTAAGGACTGTGTTCAAAAGTTTTTATCGAAGCAATATCGATTTAGAACCAATGTTTAACCATACCAAGAATGATGTATGTTTGGTGGATGCAGAAGTCAAGGCTTTCAAGGTAAAATTGAAACATTTAAAACAAGATTTGACAACCTTAAATAAAGAAATTCTAGATTGAAGATAATGTTGATTGTGTTGTTGATATTTATTGTAACTTTAGCTTATTTATTATTTTAAAATTTGAAGATGAATGATGTCAAGTGTTTGAGATAGATTGTTTTATTTTGAACATGTTTTGTATTCATTCACATGTATGTGCACTTTGTTTGTAGGGTGAATGGAGTGAAGGTTTTATGTGGTTTAAAAAGCACATATATTTGTGGCAATGTTTTTTATGTGTAGTATGTACTTAATGCTCTTTTATGGTAAGATAGAGACATTATTATAGCATTTCTTTTTTTTTTGGACAAAATATCTTGCATGAGTTAGATTTTGCCCTTTTGTCATGGCTTGGTCTTGATCGGTGAACATGATTTGCAAAGCTTTATTTTCCATAAACTTTAAAAATGCCTCAAATAACCAAATAAATGATTATGTCATTTCGTCCAATAAAAATGAATAGTCGAACAAAACATTTTCTAATGGTGATTAACCTCAACAAAAGATGCATATATCATATTACATATATTGGTACAATACGTGGAATCTAAAACTAACACATCGCCGAAATAAATTTGTAAATCTACTTTCTTGTTCTACTTGTATAATTATAATCAAATTTTGACAAGTTATATCTTCAAAATAAATTTGTCAATCTACAACCTTAATTTATCTATACAACATAAAAAAATATTGGGTTTTGCTTTTGTATACAATGAAAATGATTTAAGTTGAAACTCAAGTTTTTACTCCATCCTACTTTATTTGCTAAAAACTTATAGGTTGTAAGCGCCCCAATGCTAGTTTTAATTATGTCAATTAAAACATCCTTGCAAATATCGAACATGATTCTTTTACATTTGATTAAATGCTTTTGATCTTCCATAATAAATACATGATTATGCTAAAAAAACATATTCTATAACTTCATAGACACCACTGTCAACCTTAAATTTGATACAAACAAGACAGCTACATCTAACTTAAAACATATTATATTTTTTTTCTTGATTAGATAAGTTGACAGAATACTCCTCATAATTGCACACAACAATTCTTTGGGTTAAATCTTTTTACTATTTCTAAATAAAGTATCATTCATCACTCTAAATTTGTTATCGATTGCATAGACCACATACTTTTGATATGCTTCAAGTTCATTTGAAAAATCATTTCTACTGCAAACTCATAATCTTTTTCCATATTACGCATTATATGTGCAAAATAGAAAATTTCATGTTTTAATTAAAAGAACAAAATGTAATCATTTCATCAATCACTTAAGAAAACAAAATATGTTTCACATAATACGAGTGAAGACTTATTTCTAATTCAATCATCCGATAAATTTACACATGGAAATTTGCACTCAAATGGGATTTAAATGGCTCCAAAACATTCTTGACTATTAAGCTTCAAATTTAATCAAATATAATAATAAGAACCCAAAATGAGCTTGAACTTGGAATATAAACAAACCCCAAATAAGGACATTCTTCACCCAAAAATTAAGATCTTGGCAATGGTTCAAAGCAGAATACTATATGACAATTAAGATTCACTCATATTGTCTTATGATAAAACAATTAAGAACTTAGACTATAGTTATTTCTGGACGTGAAAATATAATATTGTTTTGATAAGATAGAACATTGTGAGAGTAGAAATGAAAGAACTTAAGAATTGGTTTACCAAGTGTGATAAAATCTGGTAATATATTAGTTGACTCAAATGAAGATGGATATCTGAATTGGATGGTGGGTAAGTTAATATCCTCCCACTTAATCTTTGGGCTATGCTAGCATGACATCTTTGAGTTATTATGAGAATAATAGTTTTTTATGAGTCATAAATTTTTAAAAGAGTAGACCTCAAGACAATTTATAATTATTCATTATTTGGTTTTTTTGTGATTCCAAATAGATTGTTATTTTCATAATAGGTTAAAATTATCACCCAAAAATTATCTTAATCTTTCTATTAAACTACCTCCATAATGAAATTATACAAAGTATCCAGCTATCCTTGTTCTTTGCTATATAAGTGGAAATTTTTTTATGTAAAATAGTTCATTTCTGGCTAAATTGATGTTGGGTATGATGTCTTTCCAATTTGTCTAATTTCTTTTGGCTAGCAACTCAAGCTTGGGTAATTCATGGCTTTAAGTTACATTGCTTTGTGTCATTTTTGTGTGTGACAAAAAAAGGTCAGCTGCACATGTTTTAGGTCATTGGGTTTTTGTTCATATATTATGGCATTGTCCTAGTTTGAATGTTTCTTACAGTAGTTTGTTAGTAGAGGGTTCTTAGGAACTCTGTTTTTTCTCATTCACAATACTTCAAGGGTTCAAGATTTTCAAGATTTATAAGAATCCAAATTCAAATAAATTGCATTCATAATACTGTACTAAAAAAAAAATTACTACTTGAAATTCATTACTTTATCTTTGTGGTAGCATGTGTTATGATTATTCACAAGTTTATAAACCGAGTGACTTATAAATTTCAGTACTTCGAAATTTATAAGTACTTCAAAACAATGTTTTTTGTCATTTACATGAGAAAATGTAAGTGATTCTTGGAATTACCCCAAAGCATGAGGGAATGCTAGATGTTTGGTAATTTCTCCACCGACCAGGATATCACACCTTTTGAGATAGAGGCAGAGGCAATGAATGATGCGACAAGGGCGTTATCGTCACTGTGAAGATAAAAAAAATAGGGCAATTTATGCCCAAAAATTCATAACAACGCAATTTATGAATTTCATTACTTCTAGACATAATTCTTTTAGTTTACACAAAAAAATGCAAGTGCTTCTTGCAATTTTACCTCAAATCATATCTTTCAAGGTAGAGCCAAAGGGAATGGATGATGTGGCGGGATGCCATCATCACTATGAAGATAAAAAACTATGCACTTTACGAAAAATTCATAAAACAAGTGATTTATAAATTTCACTACTTTTAGACATGATTCTTCCAATTTGCATAAGAAAACGCAAATGATTCTTGCAATTACCCTAAATTGCACCTTTCAAGGCGGAGGCGGAGGTGGAGGCAACATACGATGTAGTGGGGGCGACGTCACTATAAACCCTTTGGAGATGGGTTTGATAATGCTGGTAGGTAGTCGAAGCCGGAGGCAACATAATGGTTCATTGTGATTCGGTGATGACATGGGCAACCGTTTGAGCAGGAAGAGATTACACGGCAGTTTGTTATATGAGGGCTTAGTCATAAGTCGGAGGGAGAAAGAGAGGGCATGGTTGGGAGTGGACAACGACTCAATGACAGCGGAGGTAACTGATGAGCTAAAGCTAGAGGGAGAGTGTGAATAGATCTGGAATAGGAGAGACATCGCCCACGAGATTCAAAATTTCCTCTAACAGTGGGGCTCACTTGTGACACATGTTGCAAGCTCAATGGGCTCATTATTTGATATGTTAGCACAGTAGTGGTATACAATATTTCTTTAAGGAGATGAGCATTTTATGGAGGGTGTGACCATGTATTTTGACCTTACCGCAAAATGTTATTTATAGAAGTGTGATCACGATAACTCGATAGGGCTTTTAAGTGTACTGAGATATTTCAATGCCTTTGAGGTTGCTCAAGGGTTGGATGAGACCTTTAGCAAGTTAGTCCTTTAAACATGACAATTGTGATGAGAATGAGACCTCTAGGCTTTAGCCTAGCCCAAGCCACATGGCCCGTCCCAGTTCAATTTTAAGATGGGCCTTTTCTCGCACTATCAACCACATCCATACGAAGACCTGGAAGAGCTAGCAAATTATGTTTTTTCTACCCAATAGATTATCAATGAAATCTAAGGGTCACAATATGCAACGCGGTTGTTGACTAATATGAGAGATGCATAGTTAATAACGTGTTGAGATTGAGTTTTCTGTTCTCAATTTGAGTATGTTGGGGATAGATTGAGATCTTCCAAAATTAGGTTTTAAATTTACTTTTAAAGTTGTTCTCTAATCTAAATACCCCCTCTTCTGTCACCATTGCATGTTGCTCTCTTAGCTGCACCTTACCACTCGTTGCTCTTTATCATCGTTGCTTATTGCTGGCCTTCTCACACAGTGGCCTAACGTGAATTCGCCCACACCTGCCCCCTCAATTGCATCCTTTAAAATAATGAAATGTGAAAAAATGGGGTCCTTAGACCTCATATTCAATGTCATGGACCTACATCCTCACCAACCATGAGACAAATTTGGAGAGAGATGGAGACAAACTAGTGAGTAGCAAGGTGGTGGCAAAGGTGCTAGAGGGTCCATCACCTTTAAGGGTGAGCATCAGTTTAGAGTCAACCCTAGACTAGCCTTGAACTGGCCCAACTCTACCGGTCCTGTTCGATTCTAAGGGAGACTAGGTTGGTATACATAATAATATTATTTATAAATTTTTTGTATAGAGAAAATCCTAAATTAAACGACGTTAATAATATTAAACAACTCCTTAATGAGGAGTCCAAGTAATTTTACACTATTCTTTAATAGCTTAAACTTTGTCTTTTATGGCGTCAACTGTCATAATTTACAAATGAGGAAAATTTCTCTATGAGGGGTCCTCATGGTGTCCAAAGTGGTGTAAATAGCTTCTCATGGCATCCTCCTCTAATACCCGTTCTCTTTTGTCTTCTTTGTCCTCTTAGTCTTCAATTTGTCAAAATCAAGAGAAACAACCTCTCTGCTTGCTGCTCAACACTCATCTCGCTTGCTTCTGGTCTCTCGCCTTGCTTGTTGCTCAATGCTTGTCCTGCTCACTGCTCGATGCTCGCCTCTCTTTGCTAACCTCACTCATCACCGACCCATTGGGTCAATTCAATTCTTAATTGCCTTTTCAAGGAGTACAAAAATGAAACAAAAAAAAAAATTATCGGTTGGTTTTGATTTAACCGTGGAACCTAACCAAACCCATTGGGTTGTTCCAAGCACCCAAGCACCATAAGGTTGGTCCTTAGTCTTAAAAATTGAAGACCAATATTGTGCAAGTTGATTTTAGAGTTAAGGGGTGGATCGGCCCAACTAGGACCATGAGGTCATGAAGATGGAGATGAAGGCAACAAACCATTTGTTTTTAATTGACTAATGTGTCAGTCATTTAAAGCGATAAATTTAAAATTTAAACTTTCTCATAACTTTAGGTAATCCTAGTTATTTCAAGATGATGACTGAAATTTTGATGGAACTAAAAGCCTTGACCACCCTCAAACACTCATAATAATTTCCTCTGATTTAACCTATTGTTTTAAAGGTAGATATGAGCAAAAATCATTGTTTCATACGCTATCTAAGAAAACTTTAATTTTAACAAGCTAACAAGTGACATGACAAGGAAAAATTTCAGAAGATTCTCATTTCTAACAATAGATCAACCCTATTAAATTCAAGTACATCTAGACATAATTCTTAGTTAATCCAAATATTAATTTCCTTGTAGACTCTATATGCAACACAAGTTTACTATACCATTATAAAGTGCGGCACTATTTCAACTACTTATATAAGTAAATTCACCCTTATTTTCACTAAAAACCCAATATTATCCTCAATTTCAATCACAATCTAAAGTAGTGGCTCCAAATTTATTTCTTTTCTATTTTTTAGTTTTTTCTTTTTCTGTATAGAATCTAATTGTCATAATTTAGAATGTCATATGCTTGTTTTGTTTTGTTTTTGTTTTTTTTTTTTTAAATTTGAACTTATTGCTATTTAAAAAAAAAAACTAGTGTCTTTTTGTATCATTGCTCGTATAACAACTTATCTATTTTTGGTCCCTCATATCTCTAAAGCTTACTTACTTGGTGAATTTTTAATTTTTTAATTTCATTAGTCTAAAGATATATATCAAGTCTCTATATTTATGATATCAAAAAATTTGTCTTTTTTCTTAACCATTGGTGAGATATTTTGACACGAAACATGTAAGACATCATATGAGTGTTTAGAAATATACTAAAAACATTGATAAGAAAAAGTTATACATAATGGGGTATTTTGATATTGTTTATAAACACTCTACAAATGGTATTAATTTTTGTCAATGCCAATTAATGAAATTCCGATGGCATTTTACAAAAAAATTCTTATCTTAAACAAAACTTTGATATAATTAATTTCCATCTTTTAAAGTTTCATGAATGGGAACGTAACTATGATTTTGTCTTGGGAAAGCTTTAAAGAGGTTTTTTTTTTCTTTTGTGATTTCATTTGATCAACCCATAATATTTATATTTATATAAAAGTAACTGGTAAAAAATATTTAATAGTGATATGCACAACAAAGATGTAAGTTCATAAAAATGTGACCGTGTTGAAAGGTTATCTATGTTAATTTTTTTTTTATAGATTTACTAGATAATTAATCCATAAATTTGCTTGACAATATAGAAAATAACTAGGTTTTTATTGAAATTTCTCTTTTCGACAAAACTAATTTTTACAGAAAATAAAATATAAAAATAGAGAGAGAACATAATGTCTTTCATCCACAATAAACAAGAAAAAATATGTGATATTCTTAGTTATGGTAATTAGATCCTACATAAAAATTAAAAAAAAAATAACAAAAGATGGAAAGTAGATAAATCGGGAGGTACCACTTTAAATTACAATTGAATAATTAAGGGCAACTTTGTCTTTTTAATGAAAAGAGGAAAAAATATGCAATATAATCTAATGACTTCGTAATTTCTAAAGGATTTTTTTATCAGAATTTCTAAATGAGGTTTTTTTTTTGGGGTCAAAAAATGAGGTTGAGTTGAGGGGATCGCCACATCCCACCGAAGTTGGGCAGTCGTCCACCAGAGGTAGGGTTGGGAAATGGGCCTTGTCCGCCTGGCACGGCACTGCCTAGCACAATTGGGCTCATGCCCAGGTGTGGATCGTTTTGAATTGGGCTGGTCCGCACCACTTTTGGGCCTTGAGTTGGCCCTAACGGGCCAGCCCAGATCCAGCATTTCTTTTATTCGGCCTTGAAGGCCAAATCCAATGGTTTACAAATTTTTAAGGTCTCAGACCCGAATACTCAATCACTGGATCAGGTCATCGCAGTGGCTGTTGGAGCCCAAAAAACAATAAATATAAAAATCACCTAGATAAATTGGCCCCTTTCCTCTTTTTTTCATCATTCGCCAATCTTCACTTACATACCCACTTGCAAATGCTCTTCCTCTCTAAAGCCTTTTGTCAATTTCATATATTTCCTCTTCCATTGCAACGGATTTAATTGCGATCTACATGTCACAATGCATAAAAAACAACAACAACAGCAACAACAGTGTCCGAGGATCCAAACTTAATATGGACTTCTCCTTGTGATTGCCAAGGAACTCGATTAGGGAATATGCAATGACAATGTATACATGCCAGCTCCTTGTTCGCAACAAAGCAAATTCAAAGATAACGAGACGCAGAAGCCTTACCACTAGGCCAACTTGTAGCGGAGAACACCAGAAGTTAGTCCCCAATAGGACACTTCTCCGACTAATACGTCTACTGCTGAAGACCGCTAAGCAACTAGGGGCGCTAGCTTTGCGGAGAGGACCATCTAGGGTCGGGAAGACATTCTTGCTCGAGAAACCCGTTCAACTATGATGATGTAAGGAATTAGTGGCAGCTTGCATTTTATTCTCTTATTACTAAGCAACCCTTTGATTTTGTTGCCAATCTCAGCGTCGTCTGATACGTGCAAACTTTCCCATTTCAAGCCAATTTTGTTGGAACAAACACTAGAAATTGTAGTGTGTTGTACAAAGAGAAAAGGGCAGTATTGGTTCGTCTTCTGTCGATGGGTAAACTTTTAAAGTCTCTTTGATTTCTGATACATGGAGAGCCCTATGAATTAAGTGTACTATGTTGTCACTAACCCTTGGGTATATGAAAAATGAGAATTATATCATCAAGCTCTTATAGTTAATTCACATTTGATTCCAGAAATGTGACTGTTAAAATAATGAGACTTGTCAATAAATTTGGTGTCTTTGGCAAAATCTTCGGCATCACTGACGAAGTATGCATCATCAACACACTAGATAATGGCGATGTGAACACCTCCCAAATCAAGAGTCTGGTCTAACAGGCAAATCTTGTTTGTGATGGTATTTTCTTCCGTGTGCCTGAAAGTGTGCCATTGCATTAACTTGTCCGTGTGAGACAGTCTCCAATAGTTTAATAATGTTACAGCCAATATACGTGTGGGCTCAATACATTATAATCACTCTACCGAGGTGTCAAGAGTTGGAGGTTTGCTACACATGGTACACAAGTTAAAAAAAATAAAAATTGAGGACATGACAATGAGGTGGAATTCAACGTGCAAGTTGTTCAAGAAGATATGCGAGGAGATGGTGTACTAATGCATAATGGAAGTTTCAATCTCTCGCCGTTGAGACCACAAAATTGTACGAATGCTCAAGATTTTTGGAACTTATAATAGGATTTTAGTAATGCTTTGAGCGCCTGCAATTATTGTCAAACAACCGAGCCATTTCGTTTCTATTCATGAGGCTGGTTGAATTGGTGAAACAAGGAGGGTGATCCCTTCTTCAATGAAGCAATAAGAATCTGCCTGTGCTAGAATGGCTTAAAACTCTGTGTTCCATGTTATGAAGGGTCATAATGTCAAAGCGGAACATATATTGGCAATGTTGATGAGTTGGCATTGGAATATCATTGTTGCATACACCAATGGTTTCTATACAATGAGTTCCGCTCAAAGGACGGAAATGGCACCATCATCAAGCAGTGCCCAAACACTTGTATGGTTTCTTCTTCGTAAGAAGAAGATCATCCCAGCCTTTCCCTAGGTCTTCTGCCAAATAGATGGAGACGTACTTGGGATCAATCAGATTACTCCGACTGCATCCATAGAGTTGGCAAAGACAAAGTCAACGTCTTCAATGGGGAAAGAGGAGAGACACCAACTATAGATTTGTTTGACCATGGCTCGTGATACTGACCCCACAAGTGTCCGCAGTACCATTTGGGTTCATATTTTGTACTAAACACCGGATCTTGGAAGACAATAGGTATAATTTGTCTACGAAAAATATAGAAAGGGCAATTGGAAGGCATGATATGTTTTTAAAACAATTGACTCCTAATGAATATGCCCAACCTGATCAAGAGGACAACGATGACGCTATATTGTCTGAATCATGGTAAATGATACAATATCAAACAAACCAAATATATTACACACTCTGTGTGTGTAATTTGTAAGTGATTATCATTGGGCACCACTTTGTTACTTTTTGTCAAGTTATTTGGAGATATACTTGAACTCAAATTTGGTTTAGCTATACGAGTACTTCCATTAGCATTCCTCAATTAAGTTGCTATTATGTCTAATAATTGGAAATAGAATTAGTTCAATCTCCTTTTTTTCCTAAAATTTGGAAAACGGGGGCCGGGTCAACCGTGCTTAATTGAGGCCGATCACAAAGAAGACCCGAATGCCACGTGAATGTGAGATCATCCCATCCATCATCATTGTCAAATCTCTCTTTCTCAATCTCTCCATGTTCACCTGATCTTTATTGATTTAGTCCAGAGATTTTTGCCACGGATGCAATCTTGTAAATCGCGGGTCTCCGTGCACGCCTTACAGAATTGCGTTTCCTCACTGCTAAGAATATATATTGTTCCCTCTTTCCATGGAAAGACCTCAACAGTGTTGTCAAGAACGCCCCCCACCCCCCCCCCCCTTCCTCCCAAAAAAAAAAAAAAAAAAAAAAAAATCTTCAGATTCCAGGAAAGCAAAGCACATCGTGTCCCTTTCGCTCTCCTCGGAATTTCATCAGACATGGAAGCCCCTTCGTGCAATGGAACTTCCCCAATCTGGCAAGACAGAAGCTTTCTCCTCGAGGCAAAACGCAATATCAACGCGAGGAATCGAGATTCGCTCGTGGGATGATTTGGTGTGAACAGCATCGACATTGTTTTGTCTGGAGGAGAGAGGTAGGTGGAGAAGTTTGACCCATCTTCAGTAAGACACCAGCACGGGGGCTTGTCGGGCATGTCACGCACGGTTGAGATGGCATCCGACAGGCTGATACAACAGTTCGCCGAACCAGGGTAATATCGCGACGTGTCATCGGGGAGACTCGTCCATTTCTTGAGCAGCCGACATGAACTAATATGCTTTGCTCAGTACTTTTCTTCTAACAGCCGTATTAGTAGTTGAGAAAACAACGAAGAATAACTATTTCCCTATAGATCAAGACAGACACACCCTTGATTCGCAGGCCGGGATGACTTTTCCAATATTGGGTTATGGCATCTCTAGGACTTGATCTGAACAGATCTCCTCCTCTTGCATAGCTTGAACATGAAGCGTGAGAAGGCCCTAGATACATACGCCCCTTTTCACCTTGTAATAATTTAAATACAAATTGGATTGATTGTAATTATTCCTTTGACATGGTGTAAAGTAACTCATTTCATTTTCTTTTTCTTTTTCACTCCCCTTCTAATTAATCCCAATTCTTCAATGTGAATTTTCAATGGCCCTACTACCCTCTTCTACTTATTTAAAATTCAATGGAAAACTTATGCACATAACCCCTCTAACGAATTATTGTAACTTATGCATATCACTCTTCATTCCATTGATATTATAATTTGCTTTCTTGAAATGTTCGATTTAATTCATAATGTTTCGGCTCCCGTTAATGGAACCACCAGAACACAAGCACAGCACGACTGACTCAAACGAAGACCGACTCCAAGCATGGCAAAGACAAAAAGAGGAACAACAACATGTGTATATGTCTAACTAGAGTTTGGGAAATAGAGGAAAACAAAATCGATTCAAAGAGCCCCAAAATGCTTGTAGGCTTCCTTTTTCTCCTCTCGTGGGTACTCATACATTTGGTCTCCCTTTTGTAATGCGACGGGAATATATGGGAATTGGTGCGACGTATAATCGATTGAACACACTTTGCCACGAACTGTCCAGCTACTTGCCCCCTCCTCACTTTTCCTTTATCCAAACCGCACCCCCAACCAAAAAAAAAGCACAGGAGCATTTATCCAAAGCACATAAATTCATGTGATTGGAATAAAACTAGAAATCAATACATGAATAAAGGCACAAGTTCATGTTATGCTCGTGTCGTGTCGTGTCTTTGCTAGAGTAGATTTCACGAAGATTTGTTATATAAAGTTAGAACAACTGTATTAAATCTGTTAGTTTCAAACGACATGATATATTCGTATTAGTCTTGGTAAATTTTTGAAGGTATCATGTTCCTAATCGCACTTTTAATGTACTACAAATGAACACTCACGTGCGATTCAAGCAAGTGACCAAATTGCTCCTTTCTAGAAAAAGCGTTTAAGGTGGCATTAAGATCTATTGATTCTTGCCCCCGAGAAATTGACCTGCCAAATTCCATGCTTAGAGAATAGGCGGACAATATTTTTCCCCATCTTTTTAATAATAATGATGATAAGAAGTCACAGCACAGTTTATCAGATTTTAAATTTTTTTAGATATATTATTGGTATATTGTTACCCTTCTTTTAGATAGCTTAAGGTTCAGGGGTAAAAACAATACACTCAATTTATATCTGTATCTTTATTGTTATTTATGTTATTTTAGCCATAGTTTCTACATTGCTAGTTTGATGAGGTTATACAACATCTCGGTCTGTTCAACATGGCCTTAACTCTCACAACAAAGTATTTTAAGGAATCATATAAAGTGGTGATCAATAATGAATCACTTAACAGAACATTTCATAGAAAAGATATTTGTTCAACATCTCCCCTCAAAAAAAAAAAAAAAAAAAAAAAAAAAAGTGCAATAGCCTCGAACTTCAAAAAGTTAACATATTACTCTCATGAAGTTTGGTTTTGTTGTTAGTTACCAGTTTTTCCGTCTACGATACCTCACAAGGGACTAACTCACTTTTTCGACCAAAACCACCTCAACAAAATATTCTTAACTTAATCATGGATCCTCTTTTATCTTAACTTCATTAACCATTTAATAGGGGTTATTTGGGTGAAAAAACTGGGTAAGTCCGTTTCCAGTAACACTTAACAATCACTAGACTTGTCAAATTGGGTCATAAATCCATTTCTTAATCATATTTGATGGTTGACTTATTATATGGGTTAGCTATGTTTAATAAATGAGTTATACATGGATTTAGAATGGCAAAATGCAAAAATATATGAACGTTAAATAGATTCATAGTTTATCCAAACACCAAACACAACTCATCTTTGTCACTGTCATTTCAATCTGTATGAGAAAAAAATTGACTCTCAAGTTATTCTGAGTTTAGAGAAGTCTTGGTGGGTCTAAAAGATGGGCCCAACTACACCCCTTATTAAAAATATCAAGAAGGCTTCTTTTTTTCCCCATTATTGTTATTTTCATTTTTATTAATCTTGTAGATTTTGTTTGTTAACTATTAGAGTATATCTTTCCTTGGTTACATTTGGTATTTTTATTTTTTATGCAATATTCTAATCTTAGTTCCTATTATTGCATTCTATGGTCAACATAAATCATTTTGTTTAATATCTTACATTCAATTTAATTAAAATTTTAATTCCTCTACATTATGTGTTGCTGCAATTTTATAAATTTACTATCAAGTACTAACTTTCTCTCATTTTTCATTGTGAATCACTACAAAAAGTGAAAATTTTATGCAATGTTGAAAGCCAATTCTTTAGCATTTTATCGTCGAAACAATGCTTTTATCCAAATAACATATACGTCTAAAGAGCTTAAAGTGGGTTAACTAGGTGGATACAGATTTTCACATATTGGATTCATGGAATAATTTAGTAGATGGTTTGGGTTGGTTATGGGTTGTGTCAAGTATGAGTTACTAAATTTGTATTACACGAAAATGAGTCAATTTGAGTCGAATTATTTTTAACCCAACCCAAATTTAACTGCCTTAATGACCATATAGATGGAAAATTAGTGGTTGTAGAAAAAATAAAAAATATTTGGGGTTTGTGGTGCAATTGTGCCAAAGTTTGGGGGTTTATTTACAATTTTTCATAATTTGAGGATAATTGCACACATATGCCAAAGTTCAAGGAAGTTTCAATATTTAAAACAAAACAAATCTTACAAGTTGAACAACTTTTTTTCCACATATAACGAACATGGTTTACATTCGAAGCACTTTTTGTAGTATTCATCGGCTATTATCTTTACTTCCATGTAGCCAGAGCACGCCGAATCCGGTTCATGCATTTGATAATTATGACTGATTGGCCTCCATCGTCTTTTTTTGCAACTATTGAGAGAGAGAAAGAGAGAGAGAGAAAGAGAGGCGGGGGAAAACTAGGCAATTAAAAATACCGAAAGTCGGCTAGGAATTGGGGTGTAAACTGGGCAATGGGAAAAATCTGAAAGTCGGCTAGGAATTGGGTTGAAAGGCTCGGTCAACCCAAAAAAGAAGATCAGAAAGTCGGCAAGAAATTGGGGGGAAAGCTTGGCAATGCAGGGGATCCGAAAGTCGGCTAGGAATCGGTCAACCCAGCTTCTGTCCAAGAGCGCTGCGATGAGCCGGGGCCCACGTCGCCGGCCCGACGACACGTGTCCGACAGCCCTCCTCCACCTCGCCCGCCACGTCAGGAGGAACCAAGGTGTGGCCCGCCTTCGCTTTCGGGGTTGGCACAACCCCAAGTGCCTGAGCTGACAGCTCCGTACGGACACGCCCCCGCCGGAAATGCCGTATGTATTTATACGCAAACCAACAGACTATTGACACCCCATGCCTTCCTCTTCCTTAGCTAGCTAAAATTAACTCTACTCTCTCTCTCTCTCTCTCTCTCAAACACACACATACACATACAGAAACGCGCACGCTTTTGTTCTGATCGTCCTCGATGGAGCTTTCTCCTTTATATATCGCGGTTCAGTGAGCATCCTCTAGAGCCCGTGAAAGGTGGTGATCATAGGGAGCGCGTGATCGTGACTTCTTCTTCTTCTTCTTTCAGTGCCATTTTGAGAAAGGGTCTGCTCATCTAAATCTTGCAAAGTTTCTTCACTGGGTTGTTTGATTGTCTGCCAATATCCGAGAACAGAATGCTGGAGGACGTGCTTCATCCGCCTCGGCAGCTTCCGGCTGTAAGATTCTCTTGTCCTCTGAAACCGTCTCCACACCTAGTTCTTTTCTGTACATACACACAATACATGCATGCATTGCATTTTAATGCAATTGTCTCTGCAAAGGAAAAAAAAGAAAAAAAAGAGCAGGATTTTGGTTGCAAGGCTGAAGCTTTCTTCCATTGTTCCATTCTCTCTTTGGACAAAAGTTCTGGGTTCTTTTCGGTCTCTAGTGTGTTCTGCGATACGATGATTTGCCTGAGCTCAAGATCAGCATGTGTCTGGTTTGCTCAAGGAAATGATCATCTGAACATTGTGTGCTTGTGATGAGGACACTACTAATGTCGCAGCCAGTAATGACACCTTAATCTCAATGCATCATTTTATCTTTATGTCCTCTTTAGGTAATTGAATTTGAAAGAACCGTTTGAGCTACAGGTTGGATTTCTGACATCATCTTAAAATCTGATAAGGATACCATGCACTTTTACTTTGTATAAGTCCACTTTTTCAAGAGAAAACGTTGTAATTTAGCCAAAGTCTTCATTATCGTCTGATGACCATTGAGTTGATTACAGCAACTAGATTGATCATTAACATGACAAAATATATCTATGATAATGTTTGTTTGGTCATATTACAGTCTCATACTTTCATAAAATGTTTGTCCAAGTGAAAAGCTCAAAACTCTTGCTTTGATCATTTTGAGAAAGCTCTGAAACTCTTCCATGCTGCCTGTGCAATAGCTTTCTGGTTTGAAGATTATGAGCCTGACTTGTTGAAACTCATGTAGGGACCCCTTATGACATCGCTTCAGTGTTCTCATATCACCTAATGGCTTCTTTTTGAATGCCTCTCCATGACTAGTGCTTGCCCAGATTAGGCATCCTATATTTTACCTCACATAAACATGCCATCGAAACCCATCTTCGCATCTGCTATCTATCTGTTGCATATCACAAGATGCCAGCAAAATTGCACATAATCTTCCTGCTTTATTGTTTGTCAGAAAGATGACACTGTTCACCTTCACCAAACTCGTTTTGCAAATCAACTTTAAGAATCCAAGCATCATCATATGCCTGTCCAGAATTGATGTCCTCTTCTACTAGTTAAACAACAAGAAAGGTTAGAGAGACCGATTGTAGTGTATGGATCTTAAACATGAGTAATTCGACTTTTAGTGGTGATTGATATGCTTTACTAGTCTTTGTTCAACAAATTATTGTTGTTCAAACGTGGAATTTCATCTGTTGTTCTGCAGGATGATATGTCAAGCCCGTTAAGTGCTCAACTGTTTGAACTTTGCGACCCTGAATTATGTTCAGAAAGTATACAGAACTCTGAGATCACATCGTGTTCAAACTGCTGCTATGAAGAGTACCCCAATTCCTCCAAATTTTCTTCACCTGAAGATTTGCAAAACTTTGGCGATCTCCTGCAGGAAGACCATGGAATCAATACTAACACAACAGCCACAACTCCTGCCACGACTACGAGTAACACCATGACTGCTGGCACTATTAACCACAACGGAAATCAAACAACGTTCTTTGATCCACAAGAAGATGTCGATAATGACATTTCTGCTTCGATTGATTTCTCTCCCTCCCCTCCAATTTCGGTTTCCCCATTCGTCTGTCCTCAACAAGACAACCTGTTGATGGATTTCCCTTCAGTGCAGCAAACAGAAAATCAACTTCCACTGACCAATAGCACTAACGGGCTACCAAATTTTACTCGTGAAACTATGTCACCGTTAATTGGCCCTCCATTGATTACCTCAGTGTTCAAACAAGATTGCTTTTCGTCTGTGCCTCCATATATTCCTTTGGACCCTGCATCGCCTTTGTGTTCCTTCATTGGCTCAATGAGGCCATACATGCCAGAGAATATGACTGGCACATTATCTGCAGATAGGTCAGGAATCTTCTCGGGAAGTGTTCTAATAAAATCAGATTTGCAAGCTCAAGATCTGGATTACCAGGCTGACAATAACAGTGGAATCTTTTGCTCGGATCCAACCCAGGTGCTTATTCCTGAGGATACGCAGGTATTGACAAGATTTTACAGCACATTATGCTTCATTTTGAATATGAAGTTTTAAAGTTCAATGCAGTTGGTACGCACATGGCATTAAATCTCATGTGCTATTGTAGTATTTGTGGTGACCAATTCTTATGGTATTGTGTCGATTTGATACCGTGTAAGGCATTTTGCACCGCAAGCCAAAAGCTGATGAACGCAAATTCGAGTTCTGCACCTTTCGCAACAGATATTTCAAACTTAGAAGACCCAACTTACAAAGTAGGAAAGCTCTCAGTTGAGCAGAGGAAGGAGAAGATCCATCGGTACATGAAGAAGAGGAACGAAAGGAACTTCAGCAAGAAGATTAAGGTCTTCGTTCTCTTCTTCTCTCGCATCATTCATGTTTTAGTTTACCTTTTGTAGGGCAGTAACTTTAGCTGAAGAAACTTTCCTAATATCTGCAGTATGCGTGCCGCAAAACTCTGGCAGACAGCCGTCCCGCAGTGAGAGGGAGATTCGCAAAGAACGAGGAATTCGGGAGAACTCTAGGCTCGCTTGTGGCCATCTTGAGGATGATGAAAAGGACGAAGTGAGAACAACTTTCCTTACAAAAAATCTGCACTGGACATGCCATATCTGTGGTTCAAAAGGAACTTCCAAAGATCAAACGATGCCTTGCGAATCACGATATCTTTGATGAAGACGAGAACAAATAAATAATCATCACAAACCCGATAAATATCCTTCCCTGATCGTAATCCATTCGTAACATAATAACAGCTCCTTGGCTTTCGTTTCAGGTGGTTGTGAAAGAAGATGACATGATGGATTCATCTGATATCTTTGCTCATATCAGTGGAGTGAATTCCTTCAATTACTCAATCCAATCTTGGATTTGAATAGCCAGATCTTACAGACTCGAGCAATTCCATCACTCATTTTTGCAGGACTCGGTGAAGCCCGGATCTCTGTTTCTGCAGACCGATTGACTAATAAGAGCTAGTGTATCAATATATGAGTCAGGACTAATTAGTACGACGACAAGAATTAATGTACTTTTGTATATAAGGTCTGTATGTTATAAAGTACATCGATTAGACTGTAGACTGAGACTGGGAAATAGATAATAACAATTTATACAAAGAAAATTTATGTAATTACATAACACTATATTCAGGGTTTCATGTATACAAGGAAAAGCAAGAAAGTTAATTTTGACAGTTTAGACAAAATTGTGGACTTGGGGAGAATTACCAAAAAAGTCCTAAACCTATTGCAATTGTATTAATTCAATCATAAACTTTTTAAAGCCAATTTAGTCCTAAATTTTTTACAATTGTGCAAATTTAGTCTATCCGGCCAAAATTGGCCGGTCGGTCTTGACATGGACGCCGGCCATCCGGTGAAAACTAACATGGTAATTTTTTAATATATATTTTTTAAATTTTAATTTTTTTTTTAAATTTTTTTTTAATTCTTCTTTTCTTTTTTCCACCTTCTCCTTCCTCTGGGCGTCGGCCGAGGCGAGGTCGACGGTCGGCCTTGCGCTAGTGGCGAGGCTCGTCCCCTCCGGCCACTGGTGAAGGCGAGCTTTGCCCAATGATGGTGAGGCCGCCGTCGCCGGGTCTAATGGTCGAGCCTCGTCGTCCCTGGGCGAGGAGCCTCGCCGACCACCAGTGAGGTCGACTGTCGCCAGATCTGGTGAGGTCGACCCTTGCTAGATTTGGCAGGGCCTGGCCCAACGACGACGAGGCCGACCTTGCTAGCCAAAGGAAGGAGAAGGTGGAAAAAAATAAAGAAATAATGAAATACAAAATTCAAAAAATATTTAAAATTCGAAAAATATGAAAATATATTAAAAGTTTGCCATGTCAGCTTTCGTTGGACGGCCGGCATCCACGTTAGCGCTGACCGACCAATTTTGGCCGAATGAACTAAACTGGTAACCACTGGGGGTTCGCCCCAGTGGCCATCCTTCCAACATGGGAGGTGAGGGGTTCAAATCCCCACATTCTCGGGGAGGGATGAGGGGTAGGGGACGCGTAAGTTTCGAGTGGGTTGCGACTCCCCACGCCCCAAGCAGAAGGTAGCGCAAGTCGCAGTGAGTGTAGAGTAGGCATAGAGTAGGACTGACAAAAAAAAAAAAAAAACTAAACTGGTACAATTGTAACAGGTTTAGGACTAAATTGACCAAAAAAAAAGTTTAAAACTAAATTGACACAATTGCAATATGTTTACGACTTTTTTGGTAATTCTCCCCGTGGACTTATTGTGGCGACCAATTTTCGGGTATGAACCACTTAGGGTTTGGTTAATGGATTGTTAAGCCTAGACTTAACTCGGGCTCTTCCAAGCCCATACCAATTCGCGACTTAGGTTCAAGTTCTTAACATGCAATTGATTTTCAATTAGGAGTCGCCACTAATCTATTTTTGGTGGGTCGATTAAAACCAAGTAAAATAACAGGAGAATTATTTTACTTTCCTACGAACCAGAGACAAGGCATGGGTAAGGGGGACATGGTTACGCTAGAATTCTCTAACGCCCTTTCGGTACCTTTCTTTTTATTTTAAAAAATGTTTGGCAAGCAGTTTGGATTGATTTTAAATCATATTTCTCTACATGTGAGGTGGTTATAATGGTATCAAGATCCACCAATTTAACACCCAAATAAACAATAAATAAATTGCAAAAACTTATCTCAAAGAATTTAAAAGATCTGCGAATGTTAAATTAAAATCCACATCAATAATCCTATATATGGTTTCTAATTAACACGCAATTTCTTTTTTTTTTCCACTTATTTAATGAAAATCATGCAATATGCAATGCAATATTAACTAAATGACATAATTCTAATGACATGTAATTTCTAATTAAATTGGCCTAGCAAAAATACTAAATGACATGCATCTCAATGAATCTAACCCTAATGACGTGCATATGAAATTTTTTTCTTTTTCCTAAAGGAATGCATTTTATCCTAAATAATAAAACTAATTTAACCTATGACATTTTTTGTATTTTTCATGAAATTCGAAATTAAATAAAATGTGAAAATTACCTAATTAGATTAAGATCCTATTTAATTTATATTAGGAATTAGGTTGAGCTAAATCCTAATTTAAACTAAAATATCATCTTAACCCAAATAATCCTAAAAAGCAATCTATTTAAGAAAATGCCTAAAATTATAATAAATTAAGAAAATATTATCTAAAATTAAACTAAGTGCAATTTAACCCTAATATGCAATAACGTGCAAAAGATACCCTAATTTTACATGACATACGATAATGACTTTTTTTTTTGTTTTTTTGTTTTTTTTTTTTTTTTTTTTAATTTCGAAATTAATAATTGTCAAATAATTAAACATGCAATCCAAGTTAAAAAAACTAAACCTAAATTAATTGATTTGATTTTTTTATTTTTTTGAAAATTCGAAATAAAATTCCTATTGTGAGCATGCAAACCCTAAAACTACATTTTTTATTTTTATTTTTTTAAAGAAAACTAACCTGGTAACACCACTACGGCAAATCAAGCAATATTGGTGCTCAAATTGATCGAACCATATCTCGCATGAGATCGGATTACCTAATTTCACATAAATCACGAATCAGATCTCGGCGGGAGATCGGATTGGCATTTTTTTAAGTAATTGCAGATCGATTTCGGCGTAAAATCGATCGATAATCACTAATTTGAAGGCAATTTCATATCATGGAATCTCATTTCACATTAAAGGAATAATTACACTAAAAAGATAAAATAAAATAGCAAAAATAATAAAACAAAAATAAGATAAAGAAAATACCTACATTTTCTTTTGCTTTTCTCTTTTTTTTTTCTTTTCTCTTTTTTCTAAAAAAGAAAAAAAAAACTGGTGGCCGGTCCGGCGAGGGAGATCGCCGGCTAGAGTTCCGGCGAGGGCTCCGGCGAAGGGATTGTCGTGGGTCGGCACGGGCCACGTCGCAGGGGCTGCGTCGGGGCGCTCGGATCACGGGCTTCAGCCGGCAGGGCGCTGCAGGGACGGCGGGAGGCCTCTGGTGGCTGCGATGAGAAGCTCCGGCGTCTGGCTCGGGTTGTTGGGCGCGGCGTCCAATGAGAGAACAGGATCGGGGGGCGAGCGTCGCGGCGCGGAGTGAGGGCAGCATCAAATTTGGGTCTTCGATGAGGCTCGGCACCGGCGAAAGGGAAGCGTCGAGCTAGGTCCGGGCCTTATGTCGTCGAGGACCTCGGATTTGCAAACGGAGGGACTCCGGCGGCTGGATCTCGGCTCGGCTGCGACTCCAGGTCACCGGTGGCTTGGGATCTGACGGCGGAGACAGATCTGCAGAGGTGGGTTGCAACGGCAGGGATTGGCGCGGCGTCCGTGGGTTCCTGTTGCAGGCGCGGGCAGAGACGAGGCGGAGGCGGCGGGTCGCGGGCCAGAGCAGGCGGGGGCGTGTCGTCGAGGCTCCGGGGGCTCGGCGTCGGGGTGGCGCAGGTCGACGAGGCTCGCGGGTAGAGACCGGCGGCTCGAGCGCTTGCAGAAGGAGATCGGCGACGGCGACGGCGACGGCGGGGTTCGACGACGACAGGGCCGGCGAAGGCCCTCCCCTGCGGGGAAGATGAACAGTTGCGCAAGGGGGGTTTTTTTTTTTTTTTTACTTTTCCTCTCTCCACTCACTTTTTTCACATTTTGCTCTCTTTTTTAACCGACGGAAAGGACACCCACTTTTGCCCACCGTACGCGACTCCTCTTATACACAAAAAAGTTGTATCTCCGTGGTATATTTCATTGTCAATTTTGCTCGTGCAAAATACTATTAAATATATCATTCAACCCCGATATTTTTTTTTGTTTTTTCCAATATTTCATTCGGTAATTCCTTTCCATCAAAAATATATCACTCGGTGTATATTACCTAAATATATGAAAATCCTAACTAATATGTGAAAATTTTTGTACGCCGTCGGTCCGATAAAATAAACAAAAATGTTCCTAAACTATATGCCATGTGATTTTATTTTTTTCGAATAAAATTAATCCCTAATTTTTTAATACGATAAATGTCTAAATGGGTCGCCAAAATTTAGGTGTCAACACTTGTTATATATGGTTAGATATTTTCTGAGGTTGTGAACTCTTTTCTAAGAGAAATTTATTTTTTATTGCGGATATGGCTAAGCATTTTAGGAACTCAAATTTCGCGTACCTTCTCGTTTCTCAATGCATAAATACATTTATGTAATTCAATTTTTCGTCCAATGCTTTGATAGGAATTCTAAAATTCCCAAAAAATCAACATTGAAACCATATCGATCTTGCATAATGCTACTGTTCTGTGCCCAAAAATAGGGACTTTTTTTTTTTTTTTCAGGCTGATAAGTTTCAATAAGTATCGGTAAATATGGAAATATTGTTGGCAAGAAAAAAAAGAAAACAGTGACTTCTTTTTTATTTTTTTTTGATTTACATGTTGGTAACTTACCGATATTTTCATAAAATGACAACTTCTTTCATGATTATTGTAAGTTGGCAATTTTTATACTACTTTCCCATTTTTAGTTAGGTAACTTATCAATCCTTTCAAGTTTCAAGCAATTTCTAGCTTTAATTTAAGTAATTTATCAACTTTTTTTCCAATTAAGTTATCCACTATTTTCAGATTAGCAACTCTTATTTGAGTTGGATACCAATGTTTATTTGATTTTTTTTAATTTATTAAATTTTCTATGGAGTTACTTATTCCGGAATAAAGTTGGTAAGTCACCAAATAAACATGGGAAATTTCATATAATAAATGGTAAATTCAAGGTGCTGGTAAGAAAGTTAAATAAAAGTTAATAAAGTACTAAGAGAGCTTTTCTTTATCTGAGACAAAAGAAGTTGCTAATTTGAAAAGCTCAAATAAATGTTAGTAATTAAGTGAAATAAGCGTTAGTAACAGAAAAATAATTGGTATCTAATCGTCTAATGGGTTTGGTGAGTGACGCAAAAGAATAAGCAGCAACTCAATAGAAAAATTAGTACGTTAGAAAACCAAATGATAAGCAACTCAAATGTGAGTTGACAATCCAAAACTAGTTGATAACTTAATTGGGAAAAAGTTAGTAAGGCACATAAAAAAAAGTTGATAATTCCATACAATAGTAGGTAAATTCAAAGATGGTAGAAAATTATAAATTTATCATTATCGGAAATAAGATAAGTCGGTAATTTCAAAACAAAAAACCAACTAAATTTGGTAACCAATTCTTATTAAAGAAGGTAATACAAAACTAGTTGGTAACTTGATTGAGAAAAAAGTTGTTAATCACTCTAATAGAATCTATAATTTCTAAAAGAGTTAATAAATTTAAAAGGTTGTTAGCACATGCAGATAAACGTAGCAACTTAATAAACAAGTTAAAAAAATAAAAATTTGAGAAAACATCGAATAAATGCCAGTAAGTAATTCAAGTAAGATTTGGTAATTCAAAACTATTCGGTAATTTAATTGGAGAAAATTTAGCCAAATCACACAAATAAAGCTAGGCTGATAGTTTCATAAAGTAGTTGGTAAAATTAAACTATTGATAAGAAATGTAAATAAAGTTGGTAAACGATGAGAGAAGCTTTGTTTGGTTAGATATTAGAGACGTTGGTGTAGAAAAAAAAGCAAATAAACATTTGTAAGTAACTCAATTAGGAGTTGGTAACACAATATGGTAACTTAGTCGAAGAGAGGCCGGTAATCACTCTAATTATGATCGCTATTTTGTAAATATAGGTGATAAATTTAGAAAAATGACAAGTAACGGAAATAAAGTGGTAACTTAATATTAAGCCAGTAATTTTAAATAGCAGATAAATGTTAGCAATAAGTAACTCAAACAATTGTCAACTTAATTGAAGAAAGATGATAAATCACTCAAAAAAATTCGTATTTTCATATAATAGTTGATAAGTTTAAGGTGTTTGTCAAAAAGGGTAAAAAAAATTATAAATCATAAGAGAAGTTAGAAATTTGTAAAAACCAAATAAACATTGATAAGCAATTCATATGAGAGATAGTTACTTGTTGGTAACTGAATCAGACAAATGTTTGTAAGCACTCAAATTAAGGTTGGTAATTTAAAAAAAGAGTTAATAAATGTCACGTGTTTAGTAACTGATAGACAAGTTGATCAACTTAAAGTAAAATGAAAAAAAGAGAGTTGAAAGTAGCTCAAATGTGGCTTTGTAAGCCAAGACTAGTTCTGACAAAAAGGAAAAAAGAAGAAGCCAAGACTAGCTGGTCACCTAATGTGAGAAAAATTGGCAAGTTACACAATTGAAGTTTTAGTAAATTCATAGGTGTGTTGATGAATTTAGGGTGTTAGTAAAAGATGTAAGTTAAAGTTGCTAAAAGATTAAAAAAATAAAAGTAAATAAACGGCCAAGTAAGCATTGACAAGTAACTCAAATTGATAACCTAAAACTAGTTGGTAATTTAAGTGAAAATAGTCAGTAAGTCACTCAAACAGAGATAGGTAATTCATAAATTTAGACTTCAATAAGACAGGCAAAAAAAAAAATCAATAAGAGATAAGAGAAATTGATAATTTATTAAAAGTAAAAAAAGAGTTAATTTCTTCATAAAAGTATCTGTAAATTGCCAACAAGTTACCGAAAAATAATGTGATTGGTATTCTTTTTTATCAATAGCTTTGACATTTACCAAATCTTTCAAAATATCTACCCATGTAGAGAAAAAAAATTGAAACGGAAGAGTATAGTAGTCCTTTTATTATGGGAACATTTGGAAAACTCACATCTTTATGGATGGTTTTTGCTATTTAATTGCTGCTATGCCTGCGTTCGAGACTAATCGCAGTTGCGTCTAAATTGTCAGTTCCAATATCCAAAAGTAGTCGAAGATTCTTCAAAAGGCTTCTTCATTTTCTAACGTAGCTTTTTTCTTTTTCTTTTCCTTTTTTTTTCGGTCAGTCATTTTCTAATATAGTGTGAACTTGCTACAATTGACAGTGATGGCATGGCATCAGTGTTTTGATGACTACATTATAGTTATATCGCTGTTTAAAATCTTAGGACTTGATTTTGTTTTTTCGTAACAAGTATTATGACTCAATTGCATTTTCTTGACAGATTTTATGATTCAATTATACTTTCATGATAAGTTTTTTGATTTGATTTTACTTTTTGAAATTTTAGAACTCAATTACACATTCATAATAAGTTCTAGGATTTATAAGGCACTTATCCCAAAATCTTAACTTAATATAATCTATGCATATGAAATGATCGGATACCAAGTTATATGGCCTAGTGTATCCTCTTCCCCTTACAAAAGCTGAAGAAGGATCATGGTCTTACTATATCACTGTAGCTACTATATTTTCCTCGAGAGAGACTGCACCGATGTGTTTTTGCTGCAGCATTTGACTATTGTGCAATACCAAGGTAAGGATGACAATGGGTCTTGACACGAAGGGTGGGTCAAATGTGTTGTCCAGGCCGGTCCATAATCTAAAATGTACACTATAATACATGGACTAAGCCGAACCCCGGCGAAAGTTGGGCGTTTCTGCAATTTATTGTGAAGTCTTTGCCAAATGCTTTTGCAATTACCCGTTGAGACCCTTGGGCCTCGAGGGCAGAGGGATAGTACACTCGCCATCGCTTTCTTGCCTTTTTTTTTTCCTTTTTATAGAACTATGCCAAAATTTAGATTTTTGCAAGTATTTTCCTTCCAAAATGAATATATCAGTTCAACGAAATAAAGTAAAGGTTTCATTTGAAAAGAAAAAATAAAAACAAGTTGTGAGCACATTAAGTAGTTGAAGATTAAAAATGACGACTTTTTAAAATAAAAAATATTATATATTTATAATGGTTAGCAGTTTGGGGACACATCGTAAGCATTTGCAAACTTTGTAAAAGATCAAGATATCACATCTTTGCACTATGACATGATTAATACAAAAATCTGGAGCGTTTACAAAAAGGATACAAATTAAAAATGAGACAAGTTAATATCTTATATATCTCGCACTGCGTTATATTAGGGCGACCTAAACTATTAGCACCTAATATATATAAACATTTACAATGTTTTACAGTGGGATAGGACCTGACATTGCAATTCTTTTTGCAAAATGTCATAAGATAAAAATCTTTAAATATTGACGATACAAGATATCAAGGGTAATTTCATTTTTTTTGTCCTTATAGTGTGGAGAGATTTTGATTTTTGTCCGGGTTATAATTTTAATTCCCATACTATTCTTCGAAGACAATTAGGTTATTTCATCAAATTCCCATTCAAAGTATGCCGAAATTTGTTGAGTCAGCATCTAAAATAAAACAAATTAGCGGAGAAGCCAAAACATCTTTTCTCTATATTATCTCTCTTTTCCCATCATCTTCTTCAACCTTCAGCCATGTGTCATGGTCCGTGAATCCTCCCGTAGCCGTGACACTTGTGAGTGGCGCTTGGAATTATCTGGTGAAGAGTGTGAGGCAGAAGGGTAGAACACAACTGGTTCGTGGGAGTGGCGTCAGGACGGTTGGTGCTAGGAGTTTTGGGATAGAAGGATTACATCACTTAGGAGCTCTGAAGACGGGGTAGGCCTCCCGTGCACAAACTGGTTGGAAGCTGATGCCGCTCTCCTGACGAGGCCATGGCAGCCGAAACCGGTTGTTGTGCCTAAAGAGAACTATTGCCTTACTCGATGGACTAGACGCCCGAGCGAAGGCGGGCGTGGTAGGATCTCGTACAAGAATCATTCACCGTATTGTTCGTGGAACAACTAAAGAACGAAGGGTTGGCCTGGCGATTTCCACTCGCTAGGCGCCCGCGGGTCGTTTCGAGGCCAAGGAAACTCTCGGCCCGTGACAAGTGGTATCAGAGCCGGAATCCCTCCAGTAAGCAAGTGAGCAAGTCGGAGAATTGGACTCCTCGCTCAAGTGCAGGTCAAGCAAATAAGTCCTAGTGGATGGGTGCTAGGACGAGTCGGCTTCTCATCGAGCAGAATGCGAGTTAGAGAAGAACCGAACCCTTGCTGAATGGGGATAACATTCCTGGATCGATCGGTGAACACGAAGAAGAGGTCTACTATCACATTTTCAACAAGAAAAGAACCTCCATTGGTCTGCTGGGGTCAAGATGCTGGTTAGGTTGAAATGGTGCTACCAAAATATGCGGTTGGCGAAAAATGCCACACTTGCCAAAAAATCGCAGGTGACTAAAGGGCCGAGCGGCTGAGATCAAAAGAGGCCACCAATGGAGCAAAACCTGTTTTGTTGGGCGAGCGTGACCGTTCGATGTGAATTCCCAAAAGTGGCACATCAATGGTTAATTTATGCAAGGAAGCGACAGAACAAAGGTCGCAACGAGGGCGTTGCGAATTGAGTGGGGGAGAATGTCACGGTCCGCGAATCCTCCCGTACTCGTGACACTTGTGAGTGGCGCTTGGGATTATCTGGTGAAGAGTGTGAGGCAGAATGGTAGAACACAACTGGTCCGTGGGAGTGGCGTCAGGACGGTTGGTGCTAGGAGTTCTAGGATAGAAGGATTACATCACTTAGGAGCTCTGAAGATGGGGTAGGCCTCCCGTGCACAAACTGGTCGGGAGCTGATGCCGTTCTCCTGACGAGGCCATGGCAGGCCGAAACCAGTTGTTGTGCCTAAAGAGAACTGCTGCCTTACTCGATGGACTAGACGCTTGAGCAAAGCTGGGCGTGGTAGGATCTCATACGAAGAATCATTCACCGTATTGTTCGTGGAACAACTAAAGAACGAAGGGCTGGCCTGGCGATTTCCGCTCGCTAGGCGCTCGCGGGTCGTTCCGAGGCCAAGGAAACTCTCGGCCCGTGACACATGAGTCTCTCTCTCTTTTGTTGATTTTGTTGCATTTTATTGTATTTTATTGCTTTTTTCTTTTCCGATTTAGATTTAGGAGCTCTCTTATCTCAATCTAGTTCTTTATTTGAGAATTTAGACTCTCCCAATCTAGTCCTAGATTTGGGTGACATCTTCTCCCGATCTAATTTGGGAGTTTAATAAATGCGCTTTTGGGGATTTGATGTCTTTGCTACGTTTGTGTATAGGTTTTCTAGCTCTAATTTTATTGATAATCATAGGAATTCCAGCGTCTCGTTGAACTACGAAGATTTGCTCCTCCACATGTTAGTCTGTGTTTATTTAACATAGTTTGGTTGTTTCCATACAACAATGGTGTAGAGGAAGCCGAACCTACGTATGCACTACGAACTACTAATGTTGCAATTATTGGAGAATAAATTTTAGTGTGTGCTTATCATTGACAAAGATGCCATATCTAGTGATCGGCCTCAAATTTTGTTTGACAAATCCGTTCTTGTGGATTAAGTTTGTAATTAACTTTGTTGGTACTTCGTTGATCATTCTTATTTTATGAATTTAGCTTCTTCTTTTTCCAGTATTCATGCTTTGTTTTGATTTGCTTTGTCATGAAGATTATGTATTTTCATATCCTTTTGAGTAATGAATATAATTTTCTTTTGACAAAAAAGAAGAAGAAGAAGAAGAAGAAGAAGAAGAAGAAGAAGAAGAAGAAGAAGAAGAGCATCTAAAACAAATTATACAGAGCTTGAATATTTAGGTGCCACGTGTGGATAGATGGTGCTAATTCAACAATTAATTTTGGATGGAAGTTTGAGTAGAAGGTCTTACATTGTCGCCTGAGAATAGCATGCGGTTTAGAAAAGTAACCAAGCAAATTATAAGGATAAAAAATGAAATCCCAAAATTATAATGACAAAAAACATAGCTTCTCCATGTTGACATTTGAATTTTTCTGACAATTAAAGTTAGAAAATTTGAGATTCAAGATTTCCAATCACGATAAAAAAATTGAAATAGCGACACAAATAGTCTTTGAACTTTGCTTCAATGTATAATGCGATCCATGAACATTAGACTAGTATGCAAAATGATTCATGAACTTTTAATTTATTTAATGTGGTCCATAAACTTTTGGTACATGTTCAATATAGTCCCTAAACTATATTAAAATGTTCAATATTGACATTCAATTAATTCAATATCATGGACTACATTGAACAATTTCATACAATCCAATGAAAATATTTAATATGCATAAAAAATTTAGAGATCACATTATACACTGTACTAAATTTTAGGGACCATATTTCGCATTAGATTATAGTTCAATGACCATTTATGTCATTTTCCCAAAAAAATTAGCTAAGTGTCCTCAGTATCTCATTGCATGTAAAAATTAGAAGCATTGCAATTTATTAGTAATTTTGTATCTTTTTTTTTTTAATAAACCACGGGTTGCCTTTTATAGGTCGACTATTGGTCAAATTTGATAAAAGAAAAGGTCAAGTTTTGGTAAAAAATTACAAAAACGTAAAAAAATTGCATGTGGGTTTCAATATTAACATAGGTATGTAGATTTGGCCATTAAATTTTAAATTTTTATGAAATTGGCCAAATGTTGACCTTTTGGTCAAATTGAAGAATTTGATCTTTAACCCAAAAAATTATAATTTTGCTAGCTTCTAATTTATCTTAAACATTTGATTTAAGGAGGATGAAATTTAGAGATCTCGAATCTGATTAAAAAAATTTCAGCTTCAAGAACCGATCGACCACCTAAACCAACATATTTGGCACCATAGGTGTGACAGCCTGAATTTTCAGATTTCGTTTTCGATTAAATAAATTGAGCCTTCCGTCGACGCGCCGATAATGCTATTTTCTGAGCTGATCACTCATTAAATAACTAGACTATTTGGGCAAGCCATTAAGGGATTTTAACGCAATGGATTTGAGAATTTGACCACGAATCGATTACTTAACCGTGTTGATCTGCGAGGGTCATTACGACCCCGTAAAAAATCGATTAGAAACCGAAGATAGGTCGATTCGATTGAGATATGTGATTAGTGTGTGGGTTATTCCACTTAATTGTAAAATTCTCGTCGAACATCACTAGATCGATTTTTCTATCATTTCTATACCCGATGTCTGTATTTTAAATCTTGATATTATTATGACAATCGAGAGTCGTCAATGTGTCAAAGATGCACTATGTGACTCGAGATAAATCGATCACGAGTCAATTGCACCAAAAATTCCTAAAAGCTAGCCGGTAGACTAGGTCACGCTAAAATCGCATTGGATTGAAATTAATCGTGAATTTGAACCTAATTTTAGAAATTGAAAGTTTTTTCATGTCACGATCTATTTTAAGAACGTCGACTCACCCTCCGAAATTTCTTTCAGAGATTCTGAGATTTTTACAGAAAATCGATTCGGACATCGCGGAAAAATAATGGAAATTCGCATGGGCTAAGTCAAAGGAAGTTTGGACTTCCAAGCCGAGCCTTTAGGTGTTGGGGATTTACAAAAAATTGTTTGGGACTTTTCTTCATCGAAATTGGACCTCAATTTGGGAATCGAATAAGGAAATTGAAGCTAAATTAGGTGAATTTCGGATGCCAAGGAGAAGGGCTGCATTTTGGCATCAATTTGGTTTAATTTGTGGAACTCCAAGCTAAAAAGAAATAAGGAACATTAAGATAAGCTTGAAGGCCAAAGGGGACCAAGCATTTAAGGGTATGGCTAAGCTTTGTTGACTTTTTCTCTCTTTCCCTCGTCTTCTCTCCATTTTCGCACGTTTCCCTCCGTCTTCTCTTCTTCGAATCGACTCCCTTCTATTCTATTTTTGCTTTCATCCCCTCAATTTCTCTCTTTCCGTTCGTTTCCCTCACACCTGCAAAATCACCGAGTTCCATCATCCACCAAGTTTTCTCCTTAAGCTGCCCATTTGCAACCGAGCTTGCTGCCTCTTGCCCACGCGTCCACAGCCTGCCCCTCCTTGGTCAACTCTAGCTCCACCGAAGCCCACGTTGACGCCAGTAGCTACTTTCCAACTCCACCGAGCTACTTCTTTCTGCCACGCATGCTTCAACAAAACGGCTGAAGCCCCTCCGATCGTTGACTCCTCCTGCCAGCTCGCCCCTGCTCCACCCACGTTTGTCCTCTTCGGTTTCTTCAATTCCAGCAAGTCTTCAACGCCAGTGAAGCTCGCCCACGAGCTGTGCCAGCCCAGTGTCTCCGCTTCTTCTCCACGCTCGAGCAGCCCAGCTTTTTCAACGTTGAAGCCCACGAAATCTGCAGCTCCGTTTCTTTCCTCCAAGCCCACGTGAAGTGCAGCTCAGCCCACAAGAAAGCAGCCCATCTTGAAGCCCTGCAGTAGTTCGGCCCAAGCCTATAGTTAAGCCCAGCTTTTGCTGTGCGCTTGCGAGACTTTTTGGCCGATCCGAGTGTCTGAAGACGGCGCCGAAAATTCAGATTTCAGCCGCTGTCGCGCCGTCGTCGCGGTGAACCGGTTTCCACAATAAACCGACGAGTTTATGCACTAAACTCTTCTTAGTAGGCTAATAATATTTAATGGGTGTTTAGATTTATTTAAGTGTAATTAGTTTAATTATTAGTTTAGTTAGTTAAATTAGGATAGTTAGATTTATTAGTTAGGTGGTTAGAAATTTATAGTTAATTAGATTAGTGTATTGTTATATAGCTAGGATGCTTAGAATAATTTAGTTAGCTCAATAGGTGGTTAGATTAAATTTATTTAGCCTAAGTTAGCATTTTTTGTACTTAATGTATTTATTTAAGTGTTTTAGAAATTATTTAATTATTAAATATTTTTCCGGAAATTTGGTCGGATAACCGATGACCGGAATTTCTTGCTGATTGCAATGGTGTGGTTAATTTCTATAATCGAATATTATTTTGTGAAATTTGAATTCTAATTGGAAATTGGGTCAATTATTCCAAAATTTATGAACTTTGACATTTATCTAGAAAATCCCGGGTGTCGCGTTTTAAACACCGAAAATGGTTTTATATACTATATAAACCAATGGGATTTTAAAAAGAGAGTTATGAATTTTCCGAATCCAATCTGACCGTGTGTACTCACGCACGACTATTTTCACAAGTGTTTTTAATACGAAAAAAGTATGCCAGGATCACTATCTTGATTGAGGCATTTGAGTGCAATGCACAGTAGACCTTTTCCAAGAATGATGCGAAGCTGAGAGATTTGAGTCATGATGTCTCACCCAATTATCAGGTCTTTATGGGGAGGTTTGATCCAAAGATTTTTGCGGTTATTGAACACTGAGGAAAAAACTGGACAGTTACTGGAGTGGTTCTGACATTTGTGGAGAAGGTGTCTCCAGAAGCCGAGTTAAAATATCAGATATAAGGAGTCCAGAATTTTTCAGGAAGAACTTTGGTGTCCAATATTGAACAACTTGCTCTTGTGTCAATGAGAGCAATAACAGTGATGGGTTTGGCAAACTTTGAAGTGATGATTTTTACAGGGAAATGTGGACAGTGAGTTTGACTTGAAAATATGTCAAGGTTTGGTTCTGGGGATGAGGATGATATATGGAAAATGTCTTCAGATTCTGAATCTGACTCAGTTTCACTGGGAGTTTGGTAAAAGGGGATGACACAAAGATTTTGTTCAGATGGTTCTTCGTCAGTAGAGAATAAGGATTCAATATCATCATTTTCAAGAGAAATACCTGTTTCATTCTCAATGTGATGAATTAGATGATTCTAACCTTTTCTTGCTTGAGGACAATTTTTGGCAAAATGTCATTTCTAGTTGCAGATGTAGCAACGGTTTGATTTCTTGTGTCCCGTGCGATCCTTTCTTTTGCGTAGGTATCGCCATTTATTCTTTTTCCGGAAATGCTTGGAGCCATGCTTGGATTTGTTTATCCAGAGCTTCTTGTAATGTTTCTTTTTTCTGGAATATTTGCCACAAGTACCATCACAGTCTTGCTTAGAGCATTTGATTTTTAACTTCTGGCGAGAACATGCTGATTCAAGGCGCTTGTCATCTGTGATGTAGGTACGGACCATCTGGCATTTCAAGCATAATTCTTCAAGGCATAGATGGACTTCTTGCTGTATTTCTCCCAAGGGAATATCTTGTACTCTCCTTTGTTTTCCAAATAAAGATCTTTCAACCATCTGGGATAATTCTTTCGGGATGGAAGTAAGGAAAACATGCTTTAAATTTGGATCTGCACCAATTTGGTAAATAAGCTGAAGCATCACTCGATAATGCTTATCTAAATGCTTCTTCTGGAGGGAGCAGCATTTCCTTTCGAAAAATTCTCTTCTTTTAATCTCTATGAGATCAGTGGGTTTTCCAACAAAGACATGGTATAAGAGAGTGATGGTATGGCCGAAATTAGGTGACATCAGGAAATGGATCTGGTCTTGTTTAGAAATTGATTGCCACCAAAGCTTGAGACTGCCTGTGAATCTTGTAACAAAGTTGTAAAGGACATCATTCATATCATGGTTGGTAATGGACTGAGTATTCAACCAAGTATGAAATTCCTCAAGTTTTTCTGGCCATTTATGATAAGGAATATCATCGATAGTGAAGAATTGTTTTGATGCTATGGACACATGCTGTCCATGATTGCTGGTTTGGGCATTTTCTGGCTCAGAATACTTTGATTCCATTTCATCATCTGGAGGATCAGCCATGAATATTGATGAAGTTAGTGGCACAATAGGAAGGGAATCAACTGTAGGAATTGAGAAGGATGAAGAGGAAGAAAGAGATATTGAATCTGATTCAATATCAGGAGAAGTTTGTTCCGCTGGGAACAAAGTCTATTTTTCTGGAATGGCAGAATTTGGTTGTTGGATAACGGGTTAGATTCCTAAATACTCAAATCCTTTAGAAATGATTCCAATGGATTTGATAACATCATCTTATCTGGCCTTTCTCTTATAACAATCGAACTTGATTCTGTAGGCGGCATTTTTTCTTTTCCTTTATCCTTTTGCAGGGCCTTGAGGCGATTTCGTATTTCTGCCATATCTGGTTCTCTTCTGTAGGGATCTTCTGGAATAGTGGCAAAATAGACGTCTGTGGTGGTGGAGGTAAATACCCAGTTCTAACAAAAGGTGCCAGTGGATCAAAAGGCCTAAACCTTCCTTCTTCGAGGAGTTGGATTTGCCTCTTCAGCTTTTCTATCTTTGGCTTTGGGCTTTCAAGATAATGATACCTAAGATGTTGTCCTGATTTCAAGGCATGAAGCCTTTTTTGAAACTCAGAAAGTATCTTTTTGGTACTTTCATCATACCTTCGGAGATTTTGTTGCACGTTTCCAATCTTGGAATCAATTGCCTTGAAGGCATTGTTTTGTGCTAACAGAGTCTCTGTTTGCCAATTTAGAACAGCTTCAGCAGCAGGAGTCTTTCTCTGTCTCCCCTGTTCATCCACATCAGTGGGGGTTGCTATTTTCGGAACATGACGGTATCTGTTTTTTGGATCAATGAATTCCTCTGGAGTAGGAAACGAGAGCTTTGAACTTTCTTTGACAAGAGGAGGAAAATCTGTATCATGGAACATAGCAATGGAAGAAGTGGGTGGTGTTGCTGCTGGAACCTCAAGTGGGTAAGAATGCTTCTTAGCCCATTTTAGAATTGGCTTGTAAAATGAGGAGAGGGCTTGCTTTTTCTGAGGAGGAGATGGTGGAGGTGACTTTGGTGGATCTGGTGAAACTCAGGATATAGTATTGAACTCCGGTGGTGGAGGTGAAGCATAAGAAACCATGTACTGGTATTTGTCACACTCACCAAGAGTATCAATGGAGGGATCTCCGTTTAAATATCTTTGGTACACCTTATTCTTTGGCTTATCCGTCAAGATGGAGGTCTTGCTAAAGGATCTACCTCGTCAGGAGAATTTGTGCAATAGGAACATTGGCAAAAAGGATCCCAAAAACAATGACCATAATTGTCTTTATAGTAATGGACAGGATGTCCATCACCGTCAAAATGTCGAACAAGCTTTTTTGGGTCTGGCTCGGAAATTGATTGAGGAACACATGGTTCAATCATGAAGAGAGTCTGGAAGATAGAAGGACTTTCTTCCTTTTCCTTGCCAAATTTGATGGAAACAGTTCCATCTTTTTTTCCGAACGAACTCTGAGTCCGTGGACTGGAAAGGCTTGTTATGTTGATGTAGCTTTTCATAGTTGGTAATCCAAGTCTATGGAAGGAGTTTGGCCAACGTATCCTTCAGGATTTGTCTAGGAACATGGATGCATGCTGCCTGATCATTCTGCATGGAGATAAACAAAGCATATTCATTACCATTATTGAAGTTGAGATCAAGGGCATGGTTCTGCACTTGATAAACCATCTAGTAATGAAGTGTTGCAGTAACAGATTCAACAGTTTGAGGGGCTCCAGTGAGCTGGACTTGAACTTTTAGAAAAGAGAGCAACTGAGGGTCTGAAAGGGCAATGTTGAAGTTTGGATACAAAGTCACAAAGACTGTTCCGGCATTCAAAGTGGTTTGGACAGTACCGATGCAAGCATGCTGGTATTGCAAAAACCTGGTATCCAATAATGCTATTCTTGCCACAACTAGCAAACATTTTCGACCATGAAAGGTGAGAGCAAGACGAACAACGTCATAATGGACATGAGTATATCCCTGTTGAGCCCATTGTTTGGGGAACTCTGGAGGGATTTGAAGAGTGGCAAAGTACTCTTTTTCAGTGGCAGGAATGGGATGCTGGTCGAATTTGGAGGACTGGACGTACTCCTTTACTTGTTTTGGGGTTTGGTGAATAAGTTGGCGGATGGAGCGGATGGGTGAGAAAGATGTGTGTGGTTTGGCAAAAGCGGAGTAAGGGTTCATGAGGGGAAGTTGGGTCTCTGAAATCTTGGTTTCATCACTAAGAGAGACTTCATAAAGATAATATATCTTAGAAGCATTGGAGGCACGAAACTCTGGAGGGGTTGAGCATGAAGGAGAAGGAGTAAGTGAAACAGGTGCTTCGAGAATTTCTAGTTCTGTAGATATGATGAAAAGGGATCTTCTCAACACTAGATTCACCTACCAAGCGCATGGAATGGATAACCTTAAAAACGAAACCATGGCTCTGATACCAGTAAATGAGAGCTAGACTTAGAACCAGGGAGGACCAATAAAATTTTCTGCAGGTATGCCTTCCCACAGTGGGCGAACAACTCCCGTTCAAGCCTTTCAGGAATAGCCTTTTAGCAGAAAACCACTCAACCCTTTAGTTCAGAGCCTAGAGACACCCAAAGATGCCAGGATGGAATCGATTCTAACCTACCCAAGCTGCATTTCTTGGAGGATCCTACCAGGCTGGAGAAGAAGAGAGATTTAGAAAGCCATGAGAGATTTTTCAAAGCACACACTTTACTTCAGGGGACTCTGCCCAACACAATACACTCTCCTCGCCTTTCATAGACGATAAGAGGTCACAAAGACACAAACAAGGACCAAGCTCATGGGTCCGGATACAAACAGAGGCGTCGGAAACTTCCGGGAGGGAATTATTTGCACATTATGAACAGTAACTGTACTGTGAACAGTACCTTCCCTAGCCTAGTGCTACAGTAAAAGTGAACAGTGGATTGCTACAGTGAAATTGTACAAACTTAGTGATCTCGTCCGTCATGAGCATTGTAACTGCAGACTGAGTCATCTGAGCTATCTTCTAGGAGATGTGCCTCGTATTTTTGTTCAAGGGCTTCAAGGTCTTCAGGTGAAAGGATTTGGCTCAGCCTTCGTGATGAGGATGCTTCTTCATGAGCCCAATGGGATGCTTCCTCTTGAGCCCAGTTTGTGCTGTCATCTTCTTGAGTGTCGGTAGGGATGCTTGGCTGAGGCCAGTTGGATGGCTGTGCATAAAAGGATGTGTCCATGCTTTGGAATAAGGACGAAGGTCCTTGTTCGTAAGGATCCTGGGACAGAGGACCTCCAAAGCGTGCATAGGGGTCTTGAGTGGATTAGACAATATCATCTGTTCCTGTCATTTCATGATCTTGAGACGATGTAGCTTGTTTGTATTGCTCGAGTGCTTCCTTAGCTTCTGGTGCTAGGTCATAATGATCCCACGTAGTGGGTACATTATTCCACACATTTTCAGGAATAGTTTTGTTTTCTCGGCACAAGATTCTCTGGAGTTCTCGGTACTGGTGTTCACAAAATTTAACAGATCCTAGATAAGATTTGTGAATCAGGGCTTCTCTGCTATTCAGATGGGGTTTGTAAGATGTGGTTCCTATTTCCTGTGGGGCTTCGATGATTGTACCATTATTTGTGAAAAATGCCATGGACGTCGGAAAAATAGGATGGTATGGACTTCAGGATCTGGAGTCGTGGTTCTCAGTTCTTTTTCCAAGAGATGTTTCTAATGAGTAGGATGATAGAACCAATTAAGAAAGTCTAAGAGATTCTTATCACTTTCTCTTTCCACATTTCTTCCAAATAAGAATATTCTGGTGAGGTTGGCAATGAATCTTCTGGTTGAAATTTCAATGGCTATTAAGTACTTATTGGTTAAGTACCGTAATAACGTCTTGAGTTAATCAGGGAAATCATCTTCCTTCTAGATAAGGGGATGAATGAATGGATAATTCAAATTTAATCCAAAAGGATAAAGAATCGAACCTCCATTGAATCTGAACAGATTTGTGTGACATTGCCACATGAGATTTTCCAGGTTTTCAACAAGATTGTCATTTTGGATGTGTTGAACAATCTCCTGGGGATATTTCCAACTTGAAAAATCTTTGATCTTTTTAACCTTGTATTTCACTCCATAATTGAGCATATGGAAGGCAGGTCACTTGATGTACATGTTGATTTCGGCTGGTGCCTTTGGTCTTGACAAGAAGTCAGCAAGTACATTCTTTTTTCCAGGAATGTGTTTGGTTTCAAAAGAGTATTTCAAAAACCATTCAGCCCATCGAAGCAGCTGAGAATTTGGAATCTGCTTTTGTTTAAACTTGGTCATCTAAGGGAAAGATGCCATGTCTAATTCTACCAGGAAGTGATGGCCAATAAGATGGAACTCGAACTTTTTTATTCCATTTTTTACTGTCAAGATTTCTTTAAAAGTGGAATGGTAATGCATTTCAGCTTGAGAAAACTTTCCACTTTTGTGAGCACAGAGGTGTCTCTTATCATCAATTTCTTTGAACAGGATGGCTACCCAGTATTCATCACTGGCATCAGTTTGAAGAATTTTTCTTCCTGTTGATGGTATTTGTAATGGTGGGAGATTCTGCATAATCTCCTTAAGCTCAGCGACTGCTTTAGTCTGGAGTTTTCCCCAAGGTGGGGGATTCTTCTTCAGCATGGATTGCAAAGGAATCAGGAGCTTTGCAATATTTGGGACAAAATCCCTGAGATAATTGATTATCCCAAGGAATTGCTGAACTTGTTTTGTTGTGAAATTATCTTCAGGAAACTTCAATAATTCTTGAGCAATATGTGGCCCTGGGTAGTATGTACCTTTGTTAAGGTGCATACCAAGAAATTCAATTTCTATCTGGGCGATATTCATCTTTCTTTGAGAAAGCATGATACCATGTTTCTTCACGATTTCTGCAAATTGCTCAAGGAGTTGACAGTGTGATTGCTCATCGGGACTGTAGAGCAGAATGTCGTCAATGTATACAGCTGCACTTGACAAGATTGGATGGAAAATACGACACATGGCATTTTGGAAAAGGGATGGTGCTACCTTTAAGCCAAAATGGAGAACTTTCCACTGGAAGTGCTGGTTCGGGATACAAAATCCTGTTTTGGATCTGTCTTCAGGATGGATGCCCAGTTGCTAAAATCCGGCTTTAAGGCCGAATTTGGAATAGATATGGGCCTTGGTTAGACTAGTAAAGATAGAATCTCTGGATGGTAGAGGGAATTTCTCATCTTGGAGAAAAAGATTGAGAGGCTGATAGTTGATTATCAGTCTCATTTTTCCTCTGTTTTGCTCAGCACGTTTATTGACATAAAAGGCTTCACAAGCCCATTGAGAATTGGAGATTTCAATAAGGCCTTGCTGCAATAGTTCTGAGCATTCCCTTTGGGCTAAAGCCAGATGTTCTGGCTTCATTCCCGTATGACTCATCTTGGTTGGATTTATATCTTCATTTTTCTTGAAAGGAAGGTGAACAAAGAATTCTGGATTTTCCCATAAAGGATGAGAACACTTTTGAGCGAATTCCGAATGGAATTCGAACAAGATTCTAATAACCTTTGCATGATTGGATCTAGTAGACTCATATGAATGGAAAATAATCTCTGGATGTTGACAAACTCAGAGAATTGGTCTTTAAATCTAAGACCTTTTCCAGGAATGATGCGAAGCTGAGAGATTTGACTCATGATGTCCCACCCAATTATCAGGTCTTTATTGGGGAGGTTTGATCCAAAGATTTTTGCGGTTATTGAACACTGAGGAAAAAACTGGACAGTTACTAGAGTGGTTCTGACATTTGTGAAGAAGGTGTCTCCAGAAATCGAGTTAAAATATCGGATATAAGGAGTCCTGATCGTGTGTTGGTTAAGAGAACCCGTTCCCGAACTGTGTTGGATGGACGTTACCCTATATGGGATTTGGGTCGCAGTAGAGGCTAGACCTATACTCCTTCAGGAAAGTCGTCTTTGAGAGACGTAATCGTGCTCAATGGGGTGAGACGATGCCTAGCTACGCTAGTAGACTCCCGAACTTCAGGTAGGCCGTACCTTAGAGTCGGTGTAATTATCAATTAGAACACATGTTGAGTGGAATAGATGCGTCGGATTATGGAACAAAATTGTGTGACATGGTATAGGATGTGTCATAACGATTTGGCCCTATAATTAGGACCCGTATGACTTATTGAGTGGAGTAATGCGTTTCAATTGTTGCGTGCATCGATTTCATGCATGAGGTATATGAACTGTGCTGACTTGTAGGGTGGAACTGAGGCGAGATGAGTCTTCTATGCTAAATGCATGATTATGTGGTTAGGACGCTTCTTAGCGTATTTTCCTCCTAATCAGGATTTAGAGCGT
This sequence comes from Eucalyptus pumila, assembly GCA_016097595.1. Taxonomy (NCBI): domain Eukaryota; kingdom Viridiplantae; phylum Streptophyta; class Magnoliopsida; order Myrtales; family Myrtaceae; genus Eucalyptus; species Eucalyptus pumila. The sequence goes on from CM027853.1 coordinate 40,758,786, forward strand.
GAACTTGCTGAAATTTATATCTCACTTTGTTGTGGGCCAATTTTTCAAGATCGTCAAGTGGAGGATTTGGAGCTGAGAGGAGATGATTGGAAGTGTTGGTCAGTTAAGATTGCTTCTTTTTGGAAAGCCAAACCTTGTACTCTTTTGGTCATAGACCTTGTACATGACTCTTTGTGAATATAAAAGTATGGTTGTTTTGAATCTGTTGTCATGTTTTTCTATCTTGAGATGATTATTGTCTGGAAATTTATTTTGCTTCCGTATGTGCAATAAAATGAAAAGAGTCGGAGACTCGTACTGGGAAGTCGCAAAATAGTATCGACCAGAGAGGGATTGGCACGTGCTTGGGGTTCAGGGTGTGATGATAGGATTTGAGTTAATATTATGCTGCATTTGGCAGTCAGGATAAAATTCTGGATATGATAAAATTTGTCCTATCCTGTATTTGATGCCTGCTCAAGATATGACAAATGGGGATATAGGGGGGATATTAGAACAAATAAAATTATCCCATGGAAGAGGTCAGATAAATGTGGATATAATTTCTAGCATTCATAATATGAAAGTTATTTTTCTCAAATGACGGACTTTTTAAATTAACGAAATTAGAATTATATTTCAATATAAATAATATTTGAATCCTAATATAAGAAATTCAAAATAACCAAAATTATACTATTTTAACTCAATCTTATTTTTATTTATATATTCGGATTTAATTATATTTTATAAAATAATTTCAATATTAAATATAAATTTATATTTATCATATATTTTAGGTATTTTAGTATGTTGGTTATATTAGTACAATTTACTATTTAACAAAATTTTATTAGAGAATGATGGGAGGGGGAAAAATAAAAAAGAAATTAATTAATAAAAGAGAGGAAAATAAAATAAAAAATCACATAAAATAAATTAGGGTTAATACCCTAAAAAACCCAAAACTGGTACACATGTAACAAATTTATCCCGACTAACCGTAAAAAACCCTAAATTGGTATATTTATGACAAATTTACCCAAAACCAATTTATTTGACTGCAAAAAACCCCAAACTGATAAATTTGTGACAAATATACCATATATTAAATTGGATTAATACCACAAAAAAAATCACAAAAATTGTAAACTGTGACAAACGGAGCGTAAAATCCTAAATTGGTATATCAATCAACTGTCACGTGTCATTTAACTTAATAATTTGATAGTAAAATTTAACGAAAACTAACAGAGGCTAAGTTTGTCACAAGTGTACCAGTTTGGGGTAAATTTGTCAAATGTATGTCAGTTTAGGGTTTTTGGTTGTCAAAAAAATAGTTTGAGGTAAATTTGTCACATGTATACCAGTTCGGAGTTTTTCAGGGTATTAACCCAATAAAGTAAGTAAAAGTGTTGCAAGAAATTTTTACCATCTCCGTTTCTAAAAATTTTTGTACATTTTTACTAATGTTGTTTATACTAAATAATGTACATGATATGACGTAAATATATCCGATTTTATTACTATAATCACAAAACAATAGAGATGATATATCAAAATTCTTTGAATTTTATAACATATTCTATCCAGTCCTATCCTGATTAGAAATACAGACGATCAAGCATAGATCTTGGATCTAATTGAACATTTGATTTAAGGTAGCTTTTTAATAAAAAACAGGTGTTTTGAACTATCAAAGGCATCTCTTTTATTCCAAAGCATTTTCACGTCCACAAACGGGGGTGGTGCGAACATATTTTTCAGAACCATTTTTGCTCGATGTTCGTCGATGCTCAAGGCCCTCTCCACATGGTTAGCCATTGTTACCATCATTTCTCGCAATCTCGAAGCCTCACTTTTCCTCCCCATTCATCTCTGTTTTTGGCCGTGAATGCTTGGAGTGATCTGTTCTCGCTAAAGGTTACATTACCAGCGCTCATCGTCACTGGTGACACTCACCAGATCCTCGTTGCACAAGTTCAACCTCTAATTGCGACCGGATACAGCATCTACGATTACGAGCATCCTTAGTTTGTCCTGGTCAGTCAAGTCTACAAACGGGGTTGAAGTTTTTTGTTGTTTTTGTATGTTGGAAATGGTGATCTATTTTCTAGAATTTCCTAGAGTTGGTAAACTTCTAGAATTCTCTAGAATTCCCTAGATGAATTTTCTAGGAGAAATAAGAAAACATTTTCTAGAAGAAAGAGGAAAATGTCCAACATGTAAGAGAAGTCTCTCGAATTGTCTACAAATTCATGTGTTTAGAAGGCTCATGTGTCTATAAGTTTCATCTTATGTTAGAGAAGTCTAGAGACTTCCTCCACCAACTTTGACAGCTACATAAAGGAGCAAGTGCTCCATGTTTTGGTGTGGGAGCTAACCATAAAAACCACATCATGTAGCTCCCTCACCAACACCTCCTTCAACTATTGTAAAACTATTTTATCAAACTAATGAAACCATTTCCCATATCCCATGTTCATTGTCCTTCAATTATCCTAGTTTATCCTTTGTTCATCCTCTACAAAATATACCATACACTTGCACACGCCACTAACCAAAAATTATAACTAATACCAAAACCATGCTTCCGCGCATATTTATATTCTAACATGGTATCAGAGCCAGGTTATGCCTAGGTTCGTAACTGAGCTAGGCGGAAGGGACCATGAAGCCAAAACCAGGCATATCGGATGGTTATGGGCGTTTGTCCTCACCATCCTCAACTAAAAAGGCTAGAGCCCGAGTGAGAGTCAACAGAGCCAGAGCCGAAGCCAGAGCCAGAATCAAAGGCCAGAGCCCGAGCAAGAGCTAACAGAGCCAGAGTCGGAGCCAGAGCTAGAACCAAAGCCAGAGCCAGAGCCAGAGCCTACGAGAGCCAGAGCCAGAGCCCGAACTAACAACTACAACTAAGAGCATTTTGATGCCCCAAGACATATGGGACATCGTTGAAGAAAAGTCATTATGTACGCGACAAAAGGATACATCATTGAATGAAGACGGACTAAAAGACATGGGACAGACTACAATATCCGAAGTATCCCGAAAATGGATCAAGGGGGAGTGTTGGAAATGGTGATCCATTTTCTAGAATTTCCTAGAGTTGGTAAACTTCTAGAATTCTCTAGAATTCCCTAGATGAATTTTCTAGGAGAAATAAGAAAACATTTTCTAGAAGAAAGAGGAAAATGTCCAACATGTAAGAGAAGTCTCTAGAATTGTCTACAAGTTCATGTGTCTAGAAGGCTCATGTGTCTATAAGTTTCATCTTATGTTAGAGAAGTCTAGAGACTTCCTCCACCAACTTTGGCAGCTATATAAAGGAGCAAGTGCTCCATGTTTTGGTGTGGAAGCTAACCATAAAAATCACATCATGTAGCTCCCTCATCAACACCTCCTTCAACTATTGTAAAACTATTTTATCAAACTAATGAAACTATTTCCCATATCCCATGTTCATTGTCCTTCAATTATCCTAGTTTATCCCTTGTTCATCCTCTACAAAATATACCATACACTTGCACACGTCAGTAACCAAAAATTATAACTAATACCAAAACCATGCTTCCGCGCATATTTATATTCTAACATTGTAAAGTTCGTCTCCGTTTAAGACTACGTCCACATTTTCAATGCACGTTGATGTGGTAGTAATGGTCTGATAATGATTTGAAAATTCATTAATCCATGGGCTCACCACCTATCAGACAAAATGTTTGAACCAAGGTCGTATATGTTTTCCTCCGATCTTGACCCGCATCAAGTGTGTAATTGAGTTTGTAGCAATATGAGTCACTTCTTAGTAATAATCTTTATTAACCTTAGTATATGATTTTCCTTTTCCTTTTCGAATGTCACTGGGAGTCTGTGACTGCATCTCCTTTTCTCCCTTTTTGTCTTTTGCTCTATGTTTCATGGGAATGTACATAACAAGGTCCAGCAATGGTTGAGACAAGGTCCCTATTGCATTAGCCTTCCGTTGTTCATTCTTTTTGTGTTCGTGAAAAGTGGTCGCCGTTGATTAACGGTGATGATATTTGCTAATAAGGGCAATAGTAGACGATGTTCTAGTGGTGGTGGATTGACATAACTCACGGTGATATCTTGGTTGTGCTCGACTTGAAGGTTGAAAGTGGTATCCATTAATTAAAGCTTTGAATATCCTAAAATTAACCCAATTTTGAGAGTTCTTGGTCCGCAATGTGAAGAAGGTGATATAGGGCACTTTGCTAGCATAACATTTTTTTTTTTTTTTGCTACTATTAGAACAGCATGTTGTGAGCCACATATTTTTGAAGAAGTGTATCTCACAATGATTTATAATTATTTGTTATTTATTTTTTGGCCCAAAACATACTATTATTCTCACAACAGAATAATGATAAAATAATGATAGTTAGATAAGTATTTCTCAAAAATGCATAAGGAAGAAAGCAAAAAAAAAAAAAAAAAATAGAGGGGAAATGGAAAAATATACTAGGGGCCTATTTGATAACGTGTCGGACGGTGCCTAATTCTATTATTTTATTTCCTAGGATAAAAAAAGAACATAAATTTGTTTGATAATATTTTTGTTCTCAAGAATAAATTTATTTCCAAGAATATATTTTGAATAGAACAAGAAGTGAAAAAAAAGTTGTTTTTTTGGTTCCTTTGAACAACTCTAGAATGAAGCCCAAATCCATTTTTTTTTTTTTTTTTTTACCTTTTCTTTTCTTCTTTTACTCTCTCTTCTTCTTCCCCAAGCAAGTCGCATAGCCATGGCGATGGCCAACAACTTTGCAAGAAGCCTTTAGAATTGGTGAGGCAAGCCTCACCTAGCCACTCCAAGGTTGACCCTCACAAGCCCCTGACGAGATTGAGCCTCACCTAGCCATGGTGAGGTCCAGTCATAAATTTTTTTGAAGGTCATGCTAAACACATTTCTATTCAGGAGGATAGTTACCAAATGTCTTCGAATGCTCAGAAATACATCTAGGGAATAAAATCAGAAAAATTATTTCTTAGTATAAATTGTTTTTTAGAACAGAATGGTTATTAAACACACCCTAATAATTTTGATGGGAAGTTTGGTCTTAATTTAGTTATAATTGGATTGATGATTTTTGGGAATTGGCTTGATAGATCCCGGATTAATTCTAGTTAGAATATGATTAGTGTTGATCTGCTTTGATAGAAGCATTGGGTTATTGATGCGTTGGGCTTAATTTGCTTTTAAATTGGGCTTGAATTGCTTTGAAGATGGGTTTGATACAAGAGCCCAATTTGTGTCCATGGCCCAAACCCCAGAGTATTCGCAACAGCCCATATTGGGATCGGGCCCAAGGGCCCAGGCCGGTCCCCACTTTCGGAATTAAAAATTTTAAAAATTAATTAATAAAACTTCTGAAAAAATCGAAAAAAAATTAATTAGAAAAAAGCTTAGGCGTAGACATTGATTAGCTTATTAGTTCCAGCGCTAGGTTTAGTTTAGTTTCATTTTAGTTAGCATATATAGTTAAACTTTATTAGCAAATGCCTTTGATATAGTTTAGTTTTCAATAGGTTGATCTTTTAGGCAAGAAAATGAAACTCGATTACAACTTAGCTCATAGGGGTTGCAATCATAGGGCTTCATAACAAGGCAATGCGCATTTTATATTTGGTGCTTTTTTGAGTTTACCATCCTACAGTTTACTTTCATTGCGTTTGTTGCGATTGCTTACTTTTCTTTAATTGCACGATCGTGCATATGGATATCATCTAGTGACGTAGGATAATTAAATGGTCAAAGATTGCTTGAATCATTTAGGCAAACAAACTAATCAAGTTAGTGTATCAAAAAGGGTATTAATTAGATAATTAGTGTAATTAAATCCTCCTCCTAAGGGTGGGTAGAAAGTGAGATTTTTTTTCCCATATCTTAATTCGCTCCTACCCTACCTTAGAATACAGTAATTGATTCCGGAACCGGAACCGGAAGGCTAAAAAAAAAGCCCCAAATCAATTACCGCATTCTGCCTTTCCCGTTCACTTCACACTTTCGCAGTTCTTTGAGTCTCTCCCATTCTCTACCTCTGCCCGTCGGTGACGCTGCTCGTCCTCGACGCCACCGCTGGACGTTGCTCGCCCTCGACGCCACCGTCGGACGCCGCACAACCTCGATGCCGCTGCCGGACGCCGCCGGATGCCAGTCGCCCCGCGCTCGCCTCGCCCTCGCCTCCCTTGACGCCGTCACCCTCGCTCGCCTCATCGCTCAGCCGCCGCCGAACGCCGCTCGTCCCGCCGTTGGACGCCAGTCGGCCTGCGCTCGCCCCACCCTTGCCTCCCTCGATGCCGCTCACCCAGTCACCCCCAACACCGCTCGCCGAGCCTCCCCCGAAGCGGCTCGCCCAGCAGTGGATTTGGTGAGTCTCATGTAATTGAAGCGAGGAATCTCATAATATCAGTAGAGGTCCTTCGAAATGTGACAAAAAATTTTGCACGGGAAAATGAGCTTGGTCGCGGTGGCTTTGGGTTAATTTATAAGGGGGAGTTAGATGATGGAACAAAGATCGCGGTGAAAAGAATGGAGGCAAAGTGTAATTAGCAACAAAGCAATAGACGAATTTCAGGCTGAAATTGCAGTCCTTTCAAAAGTTAGGCATCGTCACTTGGTATCTCTTCTAGGTTTTCTGTAGAAGGAAATGAAAGAATACTAGTGTATGAGTACATGCCTCAAGGGGCCCTCAGCAAGCATCTCTTCCGTTGGAAGAACTTGAAGTTGGAGCCTCTTACCTGGAAGAGGAAGTTAAATATTGCTCTGGACGTTGCAGGGGAATGGAGTATCTTCATAGTCTAGCTCATCAGAGCTTCATACACAGAGACCTTAAATCATCGAATATTTTGCTCGGAGATGATTATAGAGCCAAGGTTTCAGATTTTGGAACCCTGGAAGAAGTGCATACTCTGCTCTGCGTTATAAATCATATTAATCATCTGGAAAATGGAGTACATTTCATTGAACACTTGAAGCATGAAAAGTTGTCTTCATGCCTGTCATAGTTAGGTTAATGCGTGACATCCACTCAATTGATTTTACAAGTTGATCACAATGGATCAATATTTGTCTTGTTACTGCATCCTGCTACTCTTGACATTCAACTCTTTATGACTAGGTTGAATTTTTATAACAAGTATCAACCTTTGCCCACATTGTTTGCGTGCAAATTTTTGGTTACAGATGAATTTCATGGCACTGAGTAGGTTTGCATAGTTTTTTCCAAACTATGGGAACCTGATTTCTCTTGTTATGAAAGTTTAACAATCTTGGAATCATTTTCAGTTATATATTCTGCTCCCGCACTCATTTAATATTACTTTCTTTGACTTGTATTTATCATTCATATTAGTTCTCATCATATTCTGATTGCTCCCATTTCACGTACAGTCACAGGGAAAATTACTATTAAAGCTGATGTCTTCAGTTTTCAAATTGTTTTAATGGAACTACTGACGGGAATGATGGCGCTTGATGAAGAAAGACCAGAGGAAAGCCAATACCTCGTGGTTTATTTCTGGAATATAAAATCAGATAAAGAAAAGTTAATGGCTGCTGTTGACCCAACTTTGGAGAAAAAGGAGGAGACATACGAGAGTATCTCCATCATCGCTGAATTAGCCGGGCACTGCACTGCAGGGAGCCAAACCAAAGGCCAGATATGGGCCATGCTGTGAATGTACTGGCTCCACTTGTTGAGAAATGGAAACCATTTGACGACGACTATGAAGAATACTCTGGCATTGATTACAGCCTCCCACTGAATCAGATGGTTAAGGACTGGCAGGAAGCAGAAAGCAAGGACTTGAGTTACATGAACTTAGAAGACAGTAAGGGAAGTATACCCACAAGACCAACAGGATTCGCAGACTCTTTCACTTCTGCTGATGCTTGGTAAAAAGATCGATTTGGTTGCTTTTTCTTAAGCATGCTTCTTTTGGTAGTGGTATATAGCACGATGGGATGGGGGGGCTTTGCTTATTGAGAACTCAGTGTTCATATCATGATTAAACGTTACTTCTTTATCATGATTAAGTAGGGTTTCCAAATTCTTAGGATATCTTGTTCAGGCTTTAAATGTTTGAGTTTTGAGCTGACATTGGTCGAGTACAAGTTCCTGAGTTTTCTTCCTTCTCTAGTTGCTGCATCAGCCATATTTCTTGCTAGATGGACGCTGGATGACTCACGCCACCTTTGGGTCTGTTCTCTATCTTGCATTTTTTTCATTGCCACAAGCTTACAATTTGATTATCTGGGTATTAACTTACCTTTTACTTTCTGCAGAATCTGACGTTGGAATTCTACATATCTTATAAGGCACCTGACCTGAAGACTACGGTATTTGCATTGCAAGACCTGCAATCGAATGCAAAAGAATGCCCACTAAGTGCTATACTTATCAAGTATTTGCAGTAGAAGGTACACTAGTACAAGAGCTCAACAACTAGAACAAATCAAAATAAAAACCACTCATGCTTGGTTGAAGTTTGTTGCTTGCATAGGTGATTTTCTTGTTTTTGTCACAACAAAAGTTGCTAAGTTGCCATCCTTTTTCTGACATTGGCTTGAGCTGACATAGAAGCTTTGGTTTGTCTCTTTCCTTATTTGTTATAGTTCAAATCTGAAAATGAAACAAAAAAAAGTGAAAAAAAAAAAGAGAACCTGTTGGAACCTGGAACCAACCCCGAAACGTGTGACAGGGTAGGTTTCAAATTCTTGGTTTTGACGGGTAGGTTCCAAGTTCCAAAAAATGAATAACCTGTATCTGAGGTATCTGAGGATAGGTTCCAGTTTCCAGACGGAACATGTAAGGAACCAAGAACTACTCACCCCTATGACTATATCAGAAGTTTTTGGTCCATGAGTCTGAAGTTTTCTCGCCAAATGAAATCAACAGGTTGCCTTGCTACATAGAAATTCAGCAAGATAGCTAAATTTGACTGCATTAGTCGGAACACATACGTCCAAATCATGCATTGACTGCAAATCTCACGTGAAAATTGTATCATTGAAGGCTCTTCCTTAAGCTGAAAGATCTATTTAGTAGGGAGCAGTTCGAGTTTTAAAGAATTGAATCTCGGTCTCCGGAATTGTGCGGGAGGGTGAGGTTTCTTCACTATGCTCTCTAATCTTCCCTTCTTCAGTTTCAATTCCCGGTTGACATTAACCTCACCAACCATAGATGACTCTTTGGCTTGTACTTGGCCTCAAGCTTCCTCTTCCTCTCGTCTTGGCTCTCAAACTTGTGGTGGGTGGGACATCATGCGTAGGCAGAGAATGCATCACAAATGATCTTTTGCCCGAGTCAACAAGTCCGGGGGGTCATGTCCGTACCGTCCCTTCGAGCAACGACGAGGTCATTTTGGAACACAGGGTGGTTATGGCTTTGAACAGAAGGAACGTGATGATGGGCTCCTAAAGAGCAATTATATCGTTCTGGCGATTATATCGTTCAAATCAAACCTATCTTTCCCAGTGAGAAGCAATGGCAGTTTTGGCGACTAGGATCAAGTTTCCTCGCTTGGACAGCATTTGGCCCACTTGCTTTTACTGCTTTGGCCCATTTCTCATCATCTTGGAAAAAAATGAACGAAGCAATACCATTTCATTTCATGAAATTCTTTGTATCAATCCACAAGAAAAAAAAAAAAAAAAAAAAAAAAAAAAAAAAAAAAAAAAAAAAAAAAAGAGAGAATTTAATATCAGGAGAAAGGGTAAACCCTTTCCTTTCTTATTGTAAAGATTGGTGACTGTAACAAATGAATTAAACTGACCATTAAGAGCTTTCAAACCTCTATACCCCTATCATCATCTCAATTTTTATTTACTTGTATCGAAGTAAGACGTTAATAGCTCATATTCTCTCTATTTTAACCACCTTCCTTCTGCTTAATATCAATTGGCCAAACCAAAAGTTACAATTTTGGGACCTCTATGCATCAATTTAATAGTTTTGTTTCTTCATTACTTATTTCCACCCTTCATACCGAAGCTCGTTTCTTTACGTTCTAACCACCTTTTTCTTATTTATGCTTTACATACTTGGGTATAATGTCATGGCTGTTGCTAATGTTTATTGCTTTATAAGACTAAAAAATGTCTCACTCGCCGTCTCACCTGCTATGTCAAAAGACTTGACATTCAATATAATTTCACTAATCATTTTGACAAAAGTAAAGATCAATCACGAAGCTCTACCACCAAAGAAAAAACAAAAATGAAAATGAAAATCTCCGTGGACTTTGATTGCAAATGTCACCCGATGACATCCATTTCTTGTTTTATTTTATTGGTATTCCCCTGCCACTAGACTGGACGCCTGGGGATTGACTGGCTTTCACCAGTCCACCGTAATTCCTTCCCGTGAGCATGGAAGGTGTGCAATCTTTTCCCAATCTTCACCGCTCTCTCTTTGGCACCTCTCTTCCAAGACGGGACACCAACGGATGTTCAATGTCTTCAAGGAGGTGAGGCGACTTATCCCATCAGGCAAACACATTAACTTTGAGCAGCCAGAAACGTTAAGTTCTTGAAGAGTAGAGAAATTGCCAATCCATTCTGGCAAACTCATTAGATTCTCACACCGACGAACATCGAGAGATTCCAGAGTGGTGATATGTTGAATCCCCTCAGGTAATGCCATTAGTTTTGGAAGATGGTAGAACATAAGATAACGGAGTTTTGCAAGGGAACGCCATTGGGTTCCATGCTCATCGTCGTGGCTCGACACATTGATTTCTTCACAACTGTAAATGTGGAGGCGTTGCAGCGAGGACAAGGACTGCATGCCACGAGAGAGACTCCTTAATTTGTGACAAGAGAAGAAGGCCAAGCTCTCAAGATTTCTGAGGAATGGAAGTAGAGTCTCAAGCGTCAAGTGCTCCAAATCCATATCATCAAACCTTAGCCGCTTTAATTTAGAGAGGGGGATGAATGTGGATACCACCATCCCTTTTTGCAACCACTCCATGCTAGACGCTCTTAACACCAATGTTTCTATTTGGGGAAAAAGTGGCATTGAATTCAAGTGGGGACACTCTGATATGATCATGGACAAAAGTTTTGGGAATGATGCATATGAGCTGTACCTCTGATGATCTTGATCTGGTTCCATCAGTTGCCTTCTTCCCCACCATCCTTTCAGGTTCTGACACTGTGAGAGATCTAATTTCTCTAGAGACGGGAGGTAGGGGGGTGCAGTATCAAATTGCTCCAGATCACTTATCTCTTCAATGAATTCCAACACATCCAAGTCCTTGAGAGTCAATCTCCTTAGGGAATGGAGTTCACGTAGGGACGGCAAGTACTTCCATTCTCTACATGAATTGAGTTTGAGCTCAATAAGATTCGCCATGGAGGAAAGCCAGCTTGGTAGACTTCGATTCAAACATGAGTCTATACTCAAACGGGTTAGATTTGGGTGCGGTCTGAGGTACTCCCACAAGCTCAATTCGTCACTATCGCTTTTGTCATCTTGCTGCTCCGCGGACCATGATAATTCTAAGCAACGGAGACCTTGTTTTTCCTTCAAGTGACCCTCGTTCGAGACCGGATGAAGGAACTGCAAGTTTTTAAGAGCAATAGATCCGCCCAATCTGTTTAAGCCAGCCAATTCATCTAAGCTTCCCACACCACCAGGTACTTTCTGGTTCATCTTTTGGACAATGTATAGGTGTAAAGTTTGAAGCTTAGTCATGTGGTTCAACCCGCATGGCATGTGGCTCAGTGAATTACACCCATCAATTAAGAGGTGTCTAAGGTTGATTAATTTCTTCAAATCTCTTGGAAGTGTTGTAAGATTCTTGCAATAAGAGAGCTTAAGGGTCTGTAGGTTCACCAAATCCGTGATTGAATCGGGCAAATTCTGGATCAATGAGTTATCAGAAATATCAAGAAACCTTAAATGCTTCAATCGACTCCCCAAGGAATCTGGCCAAATAAAATCTTCAGAGCAGAAACCCAATGCTCGACAACACCTTAACTTGGAGATAATCTCATGATGTTCATTTGTAAAAAAGTTCGGTTTTAACATACTCCACTCCTCGAAAGAGAGCATTCTTAAACTGGTATTCTCCCTCAAAGAGAGAAATGTTCTTAAATTGGTTGCTTCAAGTACCGAGGTCACTTTTTGTAGCGAAGATGATTGTGAAGCAAACGATGCATGACGAATATCTCTAATGATGCTGCCTTCATTGAGATCAATCATCTTGCACTCATTTCCCGTGACTTTCAAGGCAAGATCATGCATGAGATCGTGCATTTTGAACGTGATCACCTCACTAGTGTCATCATCGATCGCTTCAACTTCGAGGAAGGACCTACACAGTAGGTTCCGGACATAACTAACCCCCTTCTCTTCTAGGTCGTCGCTCCCCTTCGATGACTCGATAAAGCCTTGTGCCATCCAGAGTTGTATTATTGTCTGTTTATCAAAGACATAATCTTTTGGAAACAGCGCACAATATGCAAAACAATGTTTTAAATGCGACTGAAGATGGTCGTAGCTGAGCTTGAGGACTTCCATAATTCCTTTTCCTGAGTCATCTATATTTGAAAGTTCACGCTCTTTGAAATTGAGCCACTCTTTTTCTTTTTTCTCTGTGGTGTATAGAAGGCTACCTATTGTTTTGATGGCAAGGGGAACACCAGCGCATTTTTTAACTATACCTCGACCTATCTCCTCCAATCCCGAGTCAAATGACGTTTCCCTATCTCCAAAAGCCATTTTCTTGAATAAGTCCCATGACTCATCTGTAGATAAGCCATGTAGTTTACAAATAATTGACTCTGTATTTGTAGCCTTCACGACTGACAAAGAGCGCGTGGTTATGAGTATCTTGCTTCCCCTTAAACCGCCCATTAGCAAAGGCTGGAGTTCCAACCATTCCATGCGATCCTCATTCCACAAGTCATCCAAAACAAGCAAGTACTTCTTTCCTTCTAATATGTTATCAAGGAGCCTCCGCAACTCTTCCTCATTTTTATTCTCAATGCCTCCCAGATTTTTCTGCACCTCAGGAGAGTTCAGTATTTTTTTGATGATCAAATCCACATTGAAGATTTTAGGATCCCCATGGCACACCCACATCTTAAGCTCGAAACATTCATTCACCTTTTCATCCCTGTATACCACATTAGCGAGTGTGGTTTTTCCCATTCCTCCTATACCGAGGATGGAAACAACCGAAACACTATCTCCTGAGGAGGAATCAAGCAAATGTGCGATGATCTCCTTCTTATCATTTTCTCTACCAATTATATTTTCTTTGCGCTCAAAAGTGGGAGTTCTCCTCTCAGTAGGAAGAGTTGCCTCACTGTGATGCTTCTCTAATGGGAAATTCTTAATTTTTTCAATCTGATCCAGTTTCTTCCTAAGTTCCTGAATCTCATTACCCACTTTGAGGCCATATGCAAGCTGATTTGATTTAGAGAAGAAAAGGCGCACCTCTTTCAACATCTTGCTGCCGGGAGTGACCTTCCGCCTCAGATCTTTGGTTGCGACATCATCAAGCAAATCTTGTACATCGTACAGCACGTCCTTGAGCTTCTTGAGCCAAAACTTGACATGGTTGTTGTGCCATTGCTGCTTCTCAGCGTCCAAAAGCACAGCTTGGATGGTCTTGACGGTGACTTCAAGGCTTTGGAGCTCGTCCTTGGCACAGCAGAGCAACTGGATCTTCTGAGAAGCGAAGGAGCCTCCAGATTTCACCATTTCCTTGCCGAGGCTTGTCAGGATGTCAGTGGCAAGGCTGAAGAGAACTGCTTCCGCCATTTCAGAAAGCAACAAGCAAGGGCTGAGGAGTTCAGGAGTTTCCAGATCTGATGCCTTCGCCGTGAGCCAATAATGACTGGGTGCTTTTATTGTATCAATTATTACCCCCCGTCTCTCTAGACTTCGCTTCATCTGTCAGTCCAACCCAGAAAATATTAGGTGAGCGAAATAGTGCAGCACACCATTCATCTGTTGACACGTGTCGTCAGCCCACACGGAAATTATTCAAAATTGCTGCAGACCCTCTCTCTCCTTTGTCTCTCTGTCGATCCGACCCCACGTTTGCAGCAGACCCGCCGACGCCAACTCCGCCTCCGCCGCCGCCTCCCAAGCCCCGCTGTCGCCTCCTGAAGCCGCCATCGCCTCCCGAAACCCCGCTTACGCTGTCCCCGCCCACTTCTGCTTCGCTCTTCGGAGTTTGACCTTCTGTTCTGATGCGTTCTCCGCGAAATTAGAGATAAATTTTCACGTCCTCGTCCCCCCTGATTACACCGATTTCCTTCTCACGAGTTGCAGACGACTGTTGAGAACTCGGAATGATGAATTTGCGTATGAACTTCGAGTTCTTGAAGAGCGAAGTTGGTTCATCACAGGAGATGCGTTGGAGGACTCTTAAGTCTCGGACGCCCATTGACTTACTCTCAGGGCCTGTAAAGCAGGTTATTGGGAATGGCTATGATGCTGGTATATATTTCAACCCTGTAATTAATAGTTGTTACTATTAATTAAGTCCCCTTGATGGTATGTTGAAATTATTGCTTATTGCGGTAGCCACGGAGGCGTTTAGCTGGGGTAGTGGTGCTAATTATCGGCTAGGAACTGGAAATGCTTGCATACAAAAGTTACCATGCAAAAGTTGATTCACTGCACGGTTCCTTAATTAAGCAGGTGTCTGCAGCAAAGTTTCAGAGTGTTGCTATTAGTACTCGAGGAGAACTCTTCACTCGGGGATTTGGAAGAGGTGTTCGGCTTGGGCATCCTGATTTTGACATCCATAGTACCATATTAGTATCCTTCTTCTATTCATGCATGCTATTCGTGGTTTATTGTCTTCTGACTCTTAGATTCTTTCTAAGGAAAGAATACAATGGCCTTGTATAAAAGCAATAGTTGTGTGGACACTAACTGAAATAGTTGGCAATTTAAATTTCTCTGCACCCCACTCTCTCTCTCTCTCTCCTCACACACACACACACACTTGTTGCGTGTGCACAAGTCTAGGCTAGAAATTGAGCATTTAGCTTTGGCTCCCTTCCTGGCCAATGAATCGCATTTAAGATGAATAGCCTTTTTTGAAGTTAAGTGTGTTTCCTGAAATGTTTTTAATTGCTTAAACTTGTGGCAGGATGATTTTGGCTCTTCAACTTGTGGCGGGTGGTGAGACATCACGGGTATTTGCCCGAGTTGACTGAGTCCGAGGCCGAGATTAAGGGTCGTGTGTGTACCATCCCTTCAAGGGACGATAAGGTCATTTTGGAGGTCAAGGTGGTTAGGGATTTGAACAGGAAGAACGTGATGATAAGCTCCGAGAGAACCATGTAGCTGTCATTGTTTCTGTTGATTGTATTGTTCAAAGCAAAATCACCATCTTTCTCAATGCGAAGCAATGATTTGACCCCACAAGCGTCTGTAGTACCATTTGAGTTCATATTTAGTACTAAACACCGGATCTTGGAGGACAATAGGTATAATTTGTCTATGAAAAATATAGAAAGGGCAACTAGAAGGCATGATATGTTTTTGCAACAATTGACTCATAATGAATATGCCCAACATGATCAAGAGGACAATGATGACGCTATAATGTCCGAATCATAATAAAGGATATAGTATCAAACTAACCAAATATTTATGACATTATCTGTGTGTAATTTGTGAGTAATTATCATTGGGCACCACTTTGTAACTTTTTGTCAAGTTATTTGGAGATATACTTGAACTCAAATTTAGTTTAACTGTACAAGTACTTCCACACTTGGAAATGAGAACCGGACTAGTCACATGGGAACCGTTGGTTCTAGGTCAATTTTGTTTAGTTTCAAGCGATTCGAGTGGTTCATGATTCCTTTACTCATCCCTAATTTTCGTATTTTAACAATTGAGTTCATTTGGCCAAGGCTAATGTAGAAGTTGACTGTTCTTACGTGACGCAGTCGATGTTAATGTGGATATTTATAAATAATATTATTATAATATTCTTCTATTTTTTAAAATTTTTAAAATTTTTCCTTTTTTTTTTTTTTGGTGGGACAAGGGGGGTTTCGCTATTTCGGTGGCGAGGCCTTTCAGTACGGCAGCGGCAAGGCTGAAGACAACCGCTTCCGCCATTTCGAGAGCAACAAGCTAGGGCTGAGGAGTTCTTGAGAGGATTTTTCAGATCTGATGCTTTCGCCGTGAGTCAATAATGGATGTGGGTGCTTTTATTGTATCAATTATTGCCCCTCTCTCTGTCTTCATCTGTCAGTCCAACACAAAATATTAGGTGAGCGGAATAGTGCAGCAAACCATTCATCTGTCGTCGCCCCACCCGGAAATTATTCATAATTGCTGCAGACCCTCTCTCTCCTTTGTCTTTCTGTCGATCCGGGCCCACGTTTGCAGCAGACCCGCCGACCCCAACTCCGCCTCCGCCGCCGCCTCCCAAGCCCCGCTGTCGCCTCCTGAAGCCGCCATCGCCTCCCGAAACCCCGCTTACGCTGTCCGCGCCCACTTCTGCTTCGCTCTTCGGAGTTTGACCTTCTGTTCTGATGCGTTCTCCGTGAAATTAGAGGTAAATTTTCACGTCCTCTTCCCCCTTGATTACACCGATTTCCTTCTCACGAGTTGCAGACGACGGTTGAGAACTCGGAATGATGAATTTGCAAATAAACTTCGAGTTCTTGAAGAGCGAAGTTGGTTCATCAGGAGATGCGTTGGAGGACTCTTAAGTCTCGGACGCCCATTGACTTACTCTCAGGGCCTGTAAAGCAGGTTATTGGGAATGGATATGCTGGCTTAACTTGCTTAACTTGTTCTCAGTCTTTATGCTGGCTTAACTTGCTTAACTTGCTCTCATTCTTTATGCTGGCTTTGTTCAAAGTCTCGGTTTTCACATTTGCTGCAGACTTCGAGTTGTTCTGTGTAGTTGTATCGAACCATGCGTTAGGAAATTGTCTGGCTTGATCGTGACATCCTTCTATTTGTTTTGGATATGATCTGCCATACATGTTTTACAAAAACTAAATATCTATTATGTCTTGTAGGTTTATATGTGGGGTCATAGGCTTGTTACTCCAAGACGGTGTGGTTGTTGCTAGGAATCTTAAGAAAAGCGGGAGCATGCCTTTGAAGTTTCATCACAAGGAATGACTGCACGTTGTACCTATAGCAGCAGGGATGGTACACAGCATGGCTCTCACAGATACTGGAGCCTTATTTTGTTGGGTGTCCTCCGATCCCATCCTTAGATGCCAACAGGTTTTAATATGTTCCCGGTATCTCTGTATACTTATATTTGGGTGTTTCAGCTATTTTCTGATTGCTTGCGTCTTTTCATGGTATAGCCATATTCACTATGTCAAAGGAACATTGTGAGCTTTTCTGCTGAAAGGTACTGGTCTGCTGCAGTTACTATTACAGGTGATGTTTACATGTGGGATGGGAAGAAAGAGAAGGATAAGCCACTGGTGCCCGCATGATTTCATGGCCTGAAGTGTATTATGTTCATTAGGTGGTCACATGGACACAGCGTGCTTATATTATGTTCATTTGGTAATTCCAATGGACATGCTTCATACGATTTGTAGCAATTTTTATAAGTTCGGTAGTTCGATATATTTTAGCCCTGTTAATGGCTTTATGATGTTTGGGATGTTCATCTTTTGCTTCTTATTTAACCCAGGGTAAACAGCATGAGAGTCTCTCCCACAGTCCAAAGACACGAACAACCACATTTGCAGTCAGGTCCGGGCAGGGCTTGCCTTCAGATTCTGCTGGAATGAACCACTGGTTTAAACCGAAGGTCGATGCACCCTCATCTATTCGCATGATCCAAATTGAAGAGAAGGCTATGAAAGATCTCAAGCGATTCTACAGCAGCGTAAAAATCGTCAAGAACCAGTCTTGACAGGTGTTAGGGGAACGGACACCTTTTTTCCTTCATGCACTTTTGTTAATTTGGCTGTACAGATTGACATAAGTGTACATTATTCTATTAATTTTATAGGGGAGTTTTCCTTTCCTTTTGAACACTGAGCTTCCTTAACTCATTAAGAATAAAAATTCTGGTTATTGACTCTCAATAATCTTTGCGCATGTTCATGCACTTCCTGTAAAAGATAGATGCAGATCCTGAGAAGACTCTACTTGCAGATTCTAAATCTATTCTCATAAATGTTGAATTCTGCTGGCATTGAGTTTCTACTGATGGCAGAAGCTTCATTCATCCGAATTTTGCTGGTTTGTCACGTCTTCCAAATACCATATTCTGCATTACATATGCTTTGATTCCCTTTGTAACCAGAGGCACATGTGACGATTCTTTATGGCCTGCTTTAGGCACTTGTGATGAACGCTTTTTGAAAGTTATGAGACTAAAATGATCGATTGAAAAGTTATATAATACTCAAGTGATCGAAAACAAAATGATGGGACTAAAGAGAGCGCCTTACATAAGTGATGGCACTCAAGTGATCGGAAAAAAATTTATATTACTTAAGTAAGCGTCGTATGAAAGTTAAGACATTAATAATGTCCTTTTCCTGAGAAAAATTGTACAAGAGTGACATTGTAGGCATATGAATTCTGTTTTGTTCGTTTATTTCCCGTTCATGTTCTGTACTACTTGTGGGTTACTTGATTTGCTGCAACAAAGAACAGGACGTTGCAATTCAAAGCATATTACGGGAAGATTGTTCAAAGACCACCGGAGAGACAGAAGAGGAGAGATTGTTCAAGGCCAGCCAAGATCCGACGATGAGCACGCGAGGTTTACCACTTGGAGAAAATGGCTGGAGGTACCGATCGATAAAAAGACTGTAGTCATATCTCGGGATGGAAAGAGTAGGTTCTTATAGGTTCTTGGAGAATGCAAATCCATATCCAACTTAACTGTAGCGCTAAAGTTTTTTTTTTTAAGTTAATCGGTAGATTCAAATATTTCAAATGTGCATCTTGTGTGTATATTGCTTCATTCATGCCATTGTTAATCTTGGTAAACAGGTATGCCGGCGGAGACCATAATCCTTCTGCTCGAGCTTCTCCACCACCTAAAAACAATCCGAGTTCAATGACTTCTAGGAATATCATGGCTGGCTGAAAGAGACAGTTCAAGGTCTTGTCTCAGAAAATTATCCAAGCTGGGGAGACAATGATCACAGAAAATGGGGATAACTTGGACACCATGTGAAGCCTTGGCAATTTCTGTGGTGTTGCTATCATGGCAAAGTGCCACGGGACTCCTACTGATGATTTGTCACTGGGCCGAGGGGTTCCCTCTGGACATTAACCTGTGTATGACTCTGCTGAAGTCGATATTTGACAACAGGGACGACACTTCACTCCTCGACAAGGTTGATGAGCTCATGAAGAAGACATGGTCAATACTTGGTATCAACCGGCCGATACACAATCTGTGCCTAATATGGGTGTTTTTCCAACAATACCTTAGCACGATGCAGTTGGAACCGGACCTTCTTTTCGCTTCACATGCCATGTTGACAGAAGTAGCGAATGAGGCCAAGAAGCAGAACAAAGATGCTCTGTTCATTGAGGTTCTATCAATAATTTTAGCCTCGATATGAGGGTGGTCGGAGAAGAGATTGGGTAACTAGCATGACTACTTCAAGAACAGGAGAATGAACTGGACGAAAAATCTCCTGCCATGGGCAGTGTTTGGCAAAGTTGGAATCGCGACGACATCCCGTTAAAGGGGGAAGACCAGGTGTTGAAGTTTGGCGTGGATCCTGCGTTGAAGATTCTAAAGATATAATGAAATCAATTCGTGTTAATTATGAACTGAACCTTATAAAATTCTCAACATCTTGGAAATCATTGACATGGATGTCAATGATGTCACGTAAGATGGCCAAAGTTAACATGGATAATTTTTATAACTATTTTATAAAATTTTCTGATTTTTTTATAATTTATTATTATATATTTTCTTTCTTTCTATTGCCAATCATAGAGGAGGGCCTATGATCCTCGCCAGCCACTAGATGATGGCCGTGAAGGCCTCACCCAGTGGATGGCAAGGGTTGGCTAGCCTTTTCTTGTGGTTGTGAGGGTTGGTCGATCCTCGCATGTGACCGGTGAGGATTGGCCGGCAACCCTTGTTGGGCTTAGAAGAAAAAAAAGGAAATAAAGAAAGAAAAAGAAAAAATATAAAAGTATATAATTTTTTAAAACTATAAAAAATTTACCCACGTCAATGTCGATTATGCCGAATAAGATGATCGGTCAAAAGCTGGCAGAATGTCTAAATTGGCGAATCTGAAAAAAAGTTCATAATTAAATTGGTCAAATTTAAGGACTAAATTGGCATAAGTACAATAAATTTTGGTAATTTCCCCTTTTTTAATAGATTTGCCACACTTCCTCTTCATCATCTAAAGTATCATAGGTCAAGAGACATCCAATTTTTCGGCTGTAAAAGAAGATCTACGTTCATTTTTTTTTTCTTATTTAATTGTAAACTGAAGCGGGAACGTACATCATTTTGGACTTTAGATTATATAATGCAATAGGTACAGGGTGCCAGGCAAAAACAAGCTATTTTTCGTTTGGTCATGAAGAGCAAGCTATATAAAAGGGTGACACTTATCACATGATGCGAACAAACGCAGAATAGTCCTCAAAGAGATCTCCCCACCATCAGCAAGATCACGAACCGTATCCTCAGCAATTTTCATTCAGAATGGCAAAGAAGCCATCCACGGTTTCTTTATCGATCTTGATTAAGTCTCCAGCTGATTCCACGTTTGGCTTGGCCTTCGATTTCGGATACCATGTCTGTTACGAGGCACACTTGTGACTATCTTTTGTTTCGAATGATTGTTGTAACTAGTTGCAAAGCTTATAAAGTAGATTACGTTGTCGGATGAACTCGATTGTGATTCTACGGCTGGCTGCAGATCTCTGTCTTTCTTGAGCCTCTCATTGGTCCATGGTTTTTGAAGCCTTGACATGGTTGGCTCAACCTCATATGAAACCGTTTCCCACAGAATCATTTTGCCTCCATCTTCACATTTTGCCGAGTCCTTGACCACCATTTGTGTGCCATCCAATTTCTGGCTTCCCTGCACTCTCTGGTAGTTTGATGATTTCTTCATCAAGTATCAGAGCGGAAGTCGAATAATGTTTCAGAATCAGTCCATAACAATCGTGCGATGTGATGGAGGCAACTGCGGTTGTGATAGGACGGCACTTCTTGAGAACAGCACTTAAGGTTCCTCACTCTTTTAGGCCAAATCTTCGGTCTCTTTCGCCAACCAAATGAGCAGTTCACTCTCGTCTTGTGTCCATTTCACATTCTTGACATTGACTTCCGGCAATCTGATGCGAGCAATAACAAGGGAAATAAATTAATTACTCCATAATGGTACCGCAAAATGAGCGGAAGAAATGAATCACTTACCCATCTTGGAGAATGCATTCTTCACAGATGATCATAAGTAGTCATCTCCAATTGGGTCTGTCGCTGCATCAATTTTTGCTTGTTCTATAAACATGGAAAGCATGACATCATCTCCTAAGATGTTTGCCGCCATCACTGTGTTGGAGGTTTGTTTGTTAAAAGAAACAGAGTGTTTTTTCTTTGTCTCACATAGGAAAAGTGGGACAAAGCGGGCTAATTTAAAAGTGCGGGTTTTTCTTTATATACTTAAAAGAATGATTGGGTGGGGCTAGACCCCACCATACCCTCGTGCGGGTGCACGATTTTGGCGCATTTAGCCTCGCAGGGGAGAGCAGCAGCGAATTTCACTATTGTGTTTATCACAAAATTTAGCCTCGCAGGGGAGAGCAGCAGCGAATTTGCATTCACAACAAAGAAAATCCCTCATCTTATCACAAGATTTAATTGGCTTCAACACTAAACTACTTCCCAGATGTAATTCACAACAAAGAAAATCCCTCCCAAGCACAAGATTTAATTGGCTTCAACACTAGACTTCCCGGATGTAATTCACAACAAAGAAAATCCCTCCCAAGCACTCGACAACGAGACGGTGCTTCAAGAACACCTCATGATCAACTCTCTTCCATCCATGGCCACAAGTCCATATATATAAGTGAGACCCTTACTCTTTTGTCAACTTTTCATAGGATTTTGTTTTCTAACTTAAATGATTTTATCTAAGACATATCTCTGTATATTTTAAACAAAATCCAAGTCTTAGTCAAAGTTAGACTTTCCTATTTTAGTGGCCAAACTCTCCAAGCATATTCATAAGATTTTGTTTCCTAACTTAAACGATTTTATCCAAAACATATCTCTGTATATTTTAAACAAAATCCAAGTCTTAGTCAAAGTTAGACTTTCCTATTTTAGTGGCCAAACTCTCCAAGCATATTCAAATTTTGGGAAGTTGATCTTCGGATCTTCTTTGCTCGATTTTGAATGTCCACAACATATCCAATTCGTAATATTCAGAATTTCATATTGGACTCAAACTCGACACATATTTTAACATTAATGAACATAGCATCTTTGTTCTGCTTCTTGGCCTCAGTCGCTACTTCTGTCAACATTTCATGTGAAGCGAAAAGAAGGTCCACTTCCAACTACATCGTGCTGAGGTATTGTTGGAACAACACCCATATTAGGCACGGATTGTGTATTGGCTGGCTGATACCAATTATCGACCATGTCTTCTTCATGAGCTCGTCGACCTCGTCGAGGAGTAAAGTGTCGTCCCTGTTGTCAGATATCGACTTCAGCAGAGTCTTACACAGGTTAATGTCCAGAGGGAACCCCTCGGTCCAGTGACAAACATCAGTAGGAGTCCCGTGGCACATTGCCATGATAGCAACACCATAGAAATTGCTGAGGCTTCACATGGTGTCCAAGTTTTCCCCATTTTCTATGGTCATTGTCTCACCGGCTTGGATAATTTTCTGAGACAAGACCTTGAATTGTCTCTTTCAGCCAGCCATGATATTCCTAGGAGTCGTTGAATTCGGATTGTTTTTAGGTGGTGGAGAAGCTCAAGCGGAAGTATAATGGTCTCCGCCGGCATACCCATTTACCAAGATTAACAATGGCATGAATGAAGCAATATACACACAAGATGCACATTTGAAATAGTTGAATCTAACGATTAACTTACAGAAAAACAAAAAAAAACTGAGCTCTACAGTTAATTTGGATACGGATTTGCATTCTCCAAGAACCTACAAGAACCTACTCTTTCCATCCCGAGATATGATTACACAGCCTTGTTCATCAATCAGTAGCTCCAGCCATTTTCTCCAAGCGGTAAACCTCGCGTGCTCATCGTCGGATCTTGGCTGGCCTTGAACAATCTCTCTTCTCTTCTGTCTCCCCGGTGGTCTTTGAACAATCTTCCCATGGTATGCTTTGAATTGCAACGTCCTATTCTTTGTTGCAGTAAATCAAGTAAACCATAAATAGTACAGAACATGAACGGGAAATAAACGAGCAAAAAAGTATTCAAATGCCTACAATGTCACTCTTGTACAATTTTTCTCAGGAAAAAAGACATTATAAGTGTCATAATGTTTATACAATGCTTACTTGATCAAGTCTTCAGCTGATTCTGTGTATGGCTTTGCCAAGATTGCTTAGATCGAGACTTGTTTGAGGTGGTTGATGGGATCAACCTCGATCTGAGGTTGTGAGGACTCGGCAGCAGCCTCCATTTCCAATCACGAGGAGGTGCCAGCAAAGAGGAGATATGGAAGAGAGAGAGAGAGAGAGAGATCGGGCATATAGAGAGAGAGGGGCGTGTGCTACAGCCTTCGCCGGCCCTGACTCTGCTCCTGCCTTTTTCAATCAACTTGATCCCAGCTTCAAAAGTCAAGACCTTGTCAGAATCTTTGATGCTCTACCATTGGCATCATCACCTGGTCCACAACTAACCACCATGCTCAGATATTCCTGGATGAAATTCCCTGCGGTAGCCACATGCACTACGTCAGATCTCGCATTGCCATATCTAGCCTTTTGCCTTCAAACTCGTCCGAGTGATTGGACGAAATTCCCTGTGGTAGCCGCATGCACTACGTCAGATCTCGCATTGCCATATCTAGCCTTTTGCCTTTAAATTCATCCGAGTGATCACAGTGGGGCGGGCTTGGAGGTTGAGGCAGCAGACAGTGGTGGACAAGGACAGGCGCACACACGAGCGGCGGATAGAAAATTGTGCTCCACCACGAGCTTCCTGTAATTCCAAGCAGAGTAGCACTCGGGATTGATCTCCAGGAGCTTCGCCCTCATGTAGAGAGCCTCCTTCATGCATCTGGGAGCAACATCACATCACGATTCAAAAAAATCTGACCAAAGAAATCGTCTGCGCTCTCATAATGCTTTTGATCTCGCAACCGAGGACAGGGCAGAAGTAAAATGAAAATTCAGAGAGAGAGAGAGAGAGAGAGAGAGAGAGACTGTGCATGCGGTTGAGGTGATTAGAGAGAAACCGGGAGACTGTGCATGCGGTTGAGGTGATTAGAGAGAAACCGGGATTGAAGAGTTGTTAGCTTCTGGGCTTTGGCAGTTCTGGCTTCGGAGTCGTCGAATACCGGCCATGCTTTTTCTTTTTCCAGTGGAGAGAGAGACGGTGAACTTGGAACCAAGAGAGGCTTAAGGATCAAGGAAGCTGTTGAACTGGGTTCTGAGTCTTCTGATCAGACAAAAATGAGAGAGAAACGTGGGACCCATGATTTTGGTATTTCTGTCGTTCTAATCATCAAGACAGTGAAGAAGCCAATAGAGGGGTGGATTTAGCGCTGCACCTTCAAATTATTCCATTAATATGTACTTTGGGATTATCACAAAGAAACCACTGATCCACGCTATTCTTTTTCTCCGTCGCAAGTTATGCTATTTCATCTGGTGGATTAACTGAGCATGAAGAAACATGGAGATGCCATTGGCCTTGCCATATTTTCGTGCCTCAGTTTATCATGAGAAAGCACCCAACCATTGACTCACGACAAAAGCATCAGATCTGCAAACTCCTCTGAAAAACTCCTCAGCTCTAGCTTGTTGCTTTCTGAAATGGCGGAAGCAGTTCTCTTCAGCCTTGCCACTGACATCCTGAAAAGCCTCGCCGCCGAAATGGTGAAACCTGGAGGCTCCTTCGTTTCTCTAAAGATCCAGTTGCTCTGCTGTGCCAAGGACGAGTTCCAAAGCCTTGACGAGACTGTCCTTGTAATATATGGGTTTTAAAACAAGAAAAGAAAAGAAAAGAAAAGAAAAGAAAAGAAAGGTTTGAAAAGTCAAAAAGGGAGGCTGAAGAGGGATGTGGAACCTTCGGCTGGGCTTTAAAAAGAGAGAAAGAGGGAGAGAAAGAGGAGCAGCGAGCAGAAACAGAAACAGGGGAAAACGCAAAACAGAGGAGAAGAGAGAAAGAAGAGAAAGGAAAAAGGGAAAAAGGGGAAAAATTTTGGCGCGCTCGTGACCCGGACGCCTCATCAAGCCGACTCAAGTGTGTTTTGCAAGGCCGGTAAGAAATTGAAGCCTTTAATCACTTGCTTGAATCAATTGCCGCAATTAGGGCTCGAAATTCGGATTTCTTGGGTATTTGTGTGGCGAAGCCCAATTTTTGAGCCGTTAAGCTGTAAATTTTTTTAGAAATGGTACTTTGGGATGTTGTGAAGCTATATCGTCTTTCGGATCGTGATTTGAGCTTGCGGTTTGTTCGGAACGGAATTTTGAAGTTGGAGGCGCAATATGGTACTGTAGCGAACAGTGGCTTCGAGTCTCTTTTTTTGTTATTTCCGGTACTGTTTTGGGGCGGCTGAGTTGGGGTTGTTGTTGTACGTTAAGATAGCTTTCTAAAGACTATAAGACGGCTTGAAACGGAATTTTGTGGAGGAAGTTATGGCGTGACGAACTTGGCGCATGGGCCGTGCCTAGCTGAAAATGATGGGTTTATGCTAAATTGTGAGCTTTTGGGGCGCGTAGGTGTCGTTTATCGACTAATAGGCCTAGTATAGACAAGTCGTTATAAGAATATCATTTTTACTCGGCTTTTTGATATTTTCCCATTAATTGTTAGGAATCCGAATGCGTCGGTTCGCGTGAGCGTCGTTTTTTATTTTTGGCTTTTCCCCAGGTGAGTGACACTATTTCTTCTTCGTATTTTAAACTCATGTTTTGAGAAACGTGGTGGATTATATATTCCATAAGTTGATCAAAAGCATATTTTGTTGCATAAAATAGGATCGAGCTATTACTGCCATTTTTGTTGTTCAAAGGAGTTATATTTTGACGTTGATTTGAATGGTTGTTTGAAAAAGGATTTGTGAAATTCTTTGTGAAAGAATCTTGAAATGTTTTGGAGAATGCTTGATATTTATATATCAAATTTGAGTTGTAGTATGATTCTCTTTTTTTGATGTTGGATTACTGGATATTGTTATTGATGGTTGGTGCTCAATGTCACTGTGGACCCTAAGGGGTGTGGGTATGCGCATACTATTCTAGGATATCCTTGTGGGCCGAGCCACCGGCTAATAATATGTGGAGACCTTGCCAAGGGGGGAATCTTGGTCGTCTTGTCACGGGCGTTACTCGTGACCATGGCTAGACATTTGAGCATGAATTGATCAATGGAGTGGACCATTGACGTGTGATTTGAGTTTGGTCGATGGAGTAGACCATCGATATGATTTGATGAGATTAATCAATGGAATAGACCATTGATGCATGTTTTACGAGATTGACTAATGGACTCGACCATTGGTACTTTTGGTATTTGAGTTATGATTATGTTTTGAGTTATGTTTTAAAATGTGCATAGTGATTTCTCGATCCGCTTAGAAGAAATGTGTTACTCACGAGCCGTGGTAGCTCACTCCTCTCATCTACTTGTTTTTCAGGTTCTTCAGCGAGTCGCGAGTAGGCGTGAGCGTTCGCTCGGGAGGACTTTTGTTGTGGAACTTTTTGGTATGGCTTATGCATAGTTCATAAGTTTATAAGTTAGTCTTTGTAGAAGGTTTATGTTTTGATGTTTGTGATTATAGATATACTCTGATATAGATATTGTAACCAAGTGCCCCTTTTTGTCAAATATATATATGTGGATGTATATATGTTGATATCGGGTTGAATTTTGGTTACGTTGAGGCTGCGTCCTTTGGAAAAAGGATGGCCGTGTCATGCCCTTCTTCTTGAGAATCGGGGTGTGACATTTGTTGGTATCAAAGCTTAGGTTTTGATTTGTTTGGGTAGATATGGGATGATGTGAGACTGTGTGATAGATTTTTTTTTTTAACGCGTTAGCTTTTTAGATATTGAGTTGTAGCTCCGTTATTGGATTCAGGTGATCATGCGTGACTCGGAGACACTTGCTTCGCTTCGTAGAAATAGTAAAGGCAAGCAAGTTGTAACCCCTGATGCTAGAGACACGCCTCAAGCTTCTCGAGGTGCATCTCTAAGGAGGAGACGGGAGGATCGGCGTGAAGAAAGTCCTAACTTGCATGAAGTTAGGGAAGTTGACCAACGGTCGTTTCCCCCGAGTGACTTTGAGCAAGCCATGATTCATTGGTATCGTCAGGCAAAGGAATTAAATGGAGATGGAGCAACTGGCTCATACACCTTTGAGCAATTCGAAAGGCGAAACCACCCACTTATGATGGGAAAGCTGATCCTCTTGCAGCTGAGCAAAGGACTAGAAAGATTGAAGGGATCTTTGAAGCTGAAGGTGTTCCCGAAGATAAGAAGGTTACTTTTGCTTCTCGATACTTAGAAGGCGAGGCAGAGCATTGGTGGGAGGGAATGAGGCCAGCTCTTGGAGATAGAGGTGGTGTTATAGCTTGGGAGGACTTTAAGCAGGCTTTCAACGCCCAATTCTTTCCAGTGTCATTTCAGACAAAAATGAAGAGTGATTTTATACACATATCTCAAGGCGACTCCACGATTTTGGAGTATGCAGCCTGCTTTAATCAGATGAGTAGATTTGCTGAGCAATATGTGTCTAATGAGCTAGATAAAGCTGATCACTTTCAGAGGGGGCTTCGGTATGAAATTGGTTCGGCACTCACACCTCTAGCATTGACATCTTATAAAGACGTGCTGGAACGAGCGATCAGAGTGGAACAAAAGATTCTGGAGCGAGATGTGCAAGGCGTACCTCAGCATAAGAAGTTGAGATTCACTGACTATCAGGATAGTAGCGCCGGTGGCAGCGGAAAGAGGAAAGCTTTTAGTCAGCCAGGAAAGCCCAGAATTCAGAATAATCCAGGCCCTTGTACTACATGTGGGAAACGACATAGCGGTCCTTGTTGCCGCAAGAGAGGAGCATGTTTCACTTGTGGAAAAATGGGACATATGGCACGTGATTGTCCAACACAGAAGAATGCCCCTGGAGATAGTAGAGTATGTTTTGTATGTGGACAACCTGGACATCGAGCCTATACTTGTTCTATGAGGAAGACCGCACCTCCGTTGATAAGCCACAAGAAAGCCAGCAAAGGCAAAGGATGACTGGGAAAGTTTTTACGATGACGGGAGAGGATGCGGCGGCTTCTAATACAGTTGTTGCAGGTAATATTTCTATTGCCTCACAACTTGCTTATGCATTGTTTGATCCCGGTGCCACGCATTCCTTTACTTCCATTAACTTTGCAAGGAAACTTGATATGTTGCCCGAGCTTCTAAATTATGAATTGTGTATCGATACTCCCACTTTGGTGATTTCTTGATTGCTAATCGTGTGTTCAAGAATTGTTTGTTGCGAATTGATGATGTACCATTGCTTGTGGATTTGGTGGAGTTAGATATACGAGATTTTGATGTTATTCTAGGGATGGATTGGTTATCAAAATATCATGCCACCGTCGATTGTTATTCAAAGAAAGTTATTTTTCGACCTCCAAATCAACCAGAATTTTCTTTCTTGGGGAGTTATAAAGGCACTTTTCCAAGGTTAATTTCAGCTATGCGAGCAAGAAAGCTTTTGAGAAATGGTTGTTACGGTTATTTGGCTTGTGTAAAAGATACAAGTAAGGAGCCGGTAAAGCTAGAAAATGTTCATGTTGTCAGAGAATTTCCTGATGTATTTCTTGAAGATTTACCTAGCTTGCCTCCTGATAGAGAGATAGAGTTTTGCATTGATTTAATGCCTGGTACAACACCCATCTCTAAGACCCCATATCGGATGGCACCTTCTGAATTGAGTGAGTTGAAGACTCAATTGCAAGAGCTTTTGGATAAGGGTTTTATTAGACCTAGTGTATCGCCTTGGGGAGCTCCTGTTCTATTTGTGAAGAAGAAAGACGGTAGTATGCGACTTTGCATAGATTATCGAGAACTTAACAAGGTGACGATCAAAAATAAATATCCTTTACCTCGGTTAGATGATTTATTTGATCAACTTCAAGGGGCTCAAGTATTTTCTAAGATCGACCTCCGTTCCGGGGTATCATCGCTTGAAGATAAAAGTTGATGATGTGCCAAAGACCGCTTTCGAACAAGGTATGGGCATTATGAATTTCTTGTCATGCCTTTTGGGTTAACGAATGCACCTGCGGCTTTCATGGATTTGATGAATAGGGTATTCAAGCAATTTCTTGACAGATTTATTGTGGTATTCATCGATGATATTTTGGTGTATTCGAGGAGTTTGGGAGAACATGAACAACACTTGAGAGTTGTTTTACAAACTTTGCGTGAAAAGAAGTTGTATGCTAAATTTAGTAAGTGCGCCTTCCGCTTGATCATATAGAATTCTTGGGTCATGTAATATCAAAGGATGGTATCTCAGTTGATCCAAAGAAAGTTGAAGCAGTTGTTCAATGGAATCGCCCTACCAATGTCACGGAGGTAAGAAGTTTTCTTGGGCTAGCAGGTTATTACAGGAGATTTATAGAAGGGTTTTCTAAAATTGCCAGTCCACTTACTCGCTTAACTCAGAAGGTAGTTAAATTTGTGTGGTCAGATCAATGTGAGCGCAGTTTCCAAGAGTTGAAGAGGCGATTGGTGTCAGCTCCTATATTGACTTTGCCTTCAGGAATTGGTGGCTTTACAATTTATTGCGATGCATCTAAGGAAGGTTTAGGTTGTGTTCTTATGCAAGATGGTAAAGTTGTGGCATATGCCTCTAGACAGTTGAAGACTCATGAGAAGAATTATCCTACTCACGATCTAGAGTTGGCGGCGGTTGTGTTTGCATTAAAAATATGGCGGCACTACTTGTATGGTGAAAAATGTGAAGTCTTTACCGATCACAAGAGTTTGAAATATATTTTTACTCAAAAAGAACTTAACATGAGGCAGAGGAGATGGTTAGAACTTCTGAAGGATTATGACTTATCCATCAATTATCATCTAGGTAAAGCTAACGTGGTAGCCGATGCCTTGAGTCGTAAATCCTCTGGAAATATGGCAGCATTGCATACTTCTCAAATGCCTATTCTTGAAGATATGAGAAAGCTGGACCTGGAGGTTTTGGTCCATCGGCTTGGTGTTCAATTGGCTAATCTTCGAGTACAACCGACATTGATTGATAGAATCAAGGTTAAACAAAATGAAGATCCTCAATTGGAGAAGATTAAAGAAGGTGTAGAAGCTGGGAAACAAGATGACTTTAGTATCCATGTAGATGGGTCATTGAGATTTCGTGGTCGATTATGTGTTCCCAATGATTCAGAATTGAAAAAGGAGATACTACAAGAAGC
This sequence comes from Eucalyptus pumila, assembly GCA_016097595.1. NCBI lineage: Eukaryota > Viridiplantae > Streptophyta > Magnoliopsida > Myrtales > Myrtaceae > Eucalyptus > Eucalyptus pumila. Next base: position 40,789,400 of record CM027853.1, read on the forward strand.
TCATAGCACTAGATTCTCGATTCATCCAGGAAGCACCAAGATGTACAGGGATTTGAGAGGAAATTTTTGGTGGATCAATATGAAGAAAGATATTGTGAAGTTTGTCGACCAATGTCTAATTTGCCAGCAAGTGAAAGTTGAGCATCAGAAACCAGGTGGCCAGCTACACCCACTTGAAGTACCTAAATGGAAGTGGGAGCATATTACCATGGATTTCATCGTCGGCTTACCGAGGACGCCTAGTGGTAAGAATGCCATATGGGTGATTGTTGATCGATTAACTAAATCTGCACACTTTTTGTCTTATCGATTCGGTCTTTCACTTGAAGACATGGCGAAGCGATATATCAATGAGATAGTGAGACTTCATGGAGTTCCAGTGAGTATTGTTTCCGATAGAGATCCCGGTTTGTGTCCAACTTTTGGAAGAGTTTACAAGGGGCGTTAGGTACTCAACTCAACTTTAGCACAGCTTTTCATCCACAAACGGATGGCCAGTCAGAAAGAACTATTCAGACATTAGAGGATATGTTACGATCTTGCGTTATTGACTTTGGTGGTTCGTGGGATGAACATTTACACTTGGCAGAGTTTTCATATAATAACAGCTATCATTCTAGTATTAAAATGGCTCATTTTGAAGCTTTGTATGGGCGTAAATGTAGAACTCCTGTTTGCTGGGATGATGTTGGGGAGAAAAGATTAACCGGCCCTGAATTCATACAGCAATCAGAAGAGAAAATCAGACTCATTCGAGAGCGTTTGAAAACAGCACAAAGCCGTCAGAAAAGTTATGCGGACCTTAAGAGGCGCAAAGTAGAATTTAATGTAGGAGACCATGTATTCTTGAAGGTTTCTCCCATGAAGGGCGTCATGAGATTTGGCACGCGTGGTAAATTAAGCCCAAGGTACGTGGGACCATTTTTGATATTAGAAAAGATTGGTGAAGTTGCTTATAAGCTAGCTTTACCTCCAGCATTATCCGGAGTCCATAATGTGTTCCATGTATCCTTATTACGGAAATATGTGCCAAATCCTGATCACGTATTGGATTTTACACCATTGAAATTGAGAGAAAACTTAACGTACGAAGAGCAGCCCATTCGTATTATCGATAAGAAGGATCAAGTGTTGCGACGACGCACTATTCCTTATGTGAAGATCCAATGGCAAAATCACACGGAAAGAGAGGCCACTTGGGAACTCGAGGAAGAGGCAAGGTGCAAATACCCTCACTTGTTTCACGAATGAGGTGCTTATAAATTTCGAGGACGAAATTTTTTTTAAGGAGGGGATAATGTAATATATGGGTTTTAAAACAAGGAAATAAAATAAAAGAAAAAAAAGAAAAGAAAGGTTTGAAAAGTCAAAAAGGGAGGCTGAAGAGGGATGTGGAACCTTCGGCTGGGCTTTAAAAAGAGAGAAAGAGGGAGAGAAAGAGGAGCAGCGGCAGAAACAGAAACAGGGGAAAACGCAAAACAGAGGAGAAGAGAGAAAGAAGAGAAAGGAAAAAGGGAAAAAGGGGAAAAATTTTGGCGCGCTCGTGACCGGACGCCTCATCAAGCCGACTCAAGTGTGTTTTGCAAGGCCGGTAAGAAATTGAAGCCTTTAATCACTTGCTTGAATCAATTGCCGCAATTAGGGCTCGAAATTCGGATTTCTTGGGTATTTGTGTGGCGAAGCCCAATTTTTGAGCCGTTAAGCTGTAAATTTTTTTAGAAATGGTACTTTGGGATGTTGTGAAGCTATAGCATCTTTCGGATCGTGATTTGAGCTTGCGGTTTGTTCGGAACGGAATTTTGAAGTTGGAGGCGCAATATGGTACTGTAGCGAACAGTGGCTTCGAGTCTCTTTTTTGTTATTTCCGGTACTGTTTTGGGGCGGCTGAGTTGGGGTTGTTGTTGTACGTTAAGATAGCTTTCTAAAGACTATAAGACGGCTTGAAACGGAATTTTGTGGAGGAAGTTATGGCGTGACGAACTTGGCGCATGGGCCGTGCCTAGCTGAAAATGATGGGTTTATGCTAAATTGTGAGCTTTTGGGGCGCGTAGGTGTCGTTTATCGACTAATAGGCCTAGTATAGACAAGTCGTTATAAGAATATCATTTTTACTCGGCTTTTTGATATTTTCCCATTAATTGTTAGGAATCCGAATGCGTCGGTTCGTGAGCGTCGTTTTGATTTTTGGCTTTTCCCCAGGTGAGTGACACTATTTCTTCTTCGTATTTTAAACTCATGTTTTGAGAAACGTGGTGGATTATATATTCCATAAGTTGATCAAAAGCATATTTTGTTGCATAAAATAGGATCGAGCTATTACTGCCATTTTTGTTGTTCAAAAGGAGTTATATTTTGACGTTGATTTGAATGGTTGTTTGAAAAAGGATTTGTGAAATTCTTTGTGAAAGAATCTTGAAATGTTTTGGAGAATGCTTGATATTTATATATCAAATTTGAGTTGTAGTATGATTCTCTTTTTTTGATGTTGGATTACTGGATATTGTTATTGATGGTTGGTGCTCAATGTCACCGTGGACCCTAAGGGGTGTGGGTATGCGCATACTATTCTAGGATATCCTTGTGGGCCGAGCCACCGGCTAATAATATGTGGAGACCTTGCCAAGGGGGAATCTTGGTCGTCTTGTCACGGGCGTTACTCGTGACCATGGCTAGACATTTGAGCATGAATTGATCAATGGAGTGGACCATTGACGTGTGATTTGAGTTTGGTCGATGGAGTAGACCATCGATATGATTTGATGAGATTAATCAATGGAATAGACCATTGATGCATGTTTTACGAGATTGACTAATGGACTCGACCATTGGTACTTTTGGTATTTGAGTTATGATTATGTTTTGAGTTATGTTTTAAAATGTGCATAGTGATTTCTCGATCCGCTTAGAAGAAATGTGTTACTCACTGAGCCGTGGTAGCTCACTCCTCTCATCTACTTGTTTTTCAGGTTCTTCAGCGAGTCGCGAGTAGGCGTGAGCGTTCGCTCGGGGAGGACTTTTGTTGTGGAACTTTTTGGTATGGCTTATGCATAGTTCATAAGTTTATAAGTTAGTCTTTGTAGAAGGTTTATGTTTTGATGTTTGTGATTATAGATATACTCTGATATAGATATTGTAACCAAGTGCCCCTTTTTGTCAAATATATATATGTGGATGTATATATGTTGATATCGGGTTGAATTTTGGTTACGTTGAGGCTGCGTCCTTTGGAAAAAGGATGGCCGTGTCATGCCCTTCTTCTTGAGAATCGGGGTGTGACAGTCCTGACCATCAAAGCTGTGCTTTTGGATGCCGAGAGGCAGCAATGGCACAGCCAGCTTGTCAAGCTTTGGCTCAAGAAGCTCAAGGACGTGCTGTACGATGTACAAGATTTGCTTGACGACGTCGCAACCGAAGATCTGAGGCGGAAGGTGACTCTGGCAGCAAGATATTGAAAGAGGTGCGCCTTTTCTTCTCTAAATCAAATCAGCTTGCACATGGCCTCAGAGTGGGTAATGAGATTCGGGGACTTAGGAAGAAACTGGTTCGGATTAAAAACATTAGGGATTTCCATTAGAGGAGCATCACAGTGAGGTAACTCTTCCTACTGAGAGGAGAACTCCCACTTTTGAGCCCAATGAAAATATAATTGGTAGAGAAAGGGATGAGGAGGAGATCATCGCACGCTTACTTGATTCCTCCTCCGGAGAGAGTGTCTCGGTTGTTTCCATACTCGGTATAGGAGGAATGGGAAAAACCACACTTGCTGATCAGGTATACAAGGATGAAAAGGTGAAAGAATGTTTCGAGCTTAAGATTTGGGTGTGCCATGGGGATCCTAAAATCTTTGATGTGGATGTGATCGTCAAAAAAATACTGAACTCTGCCAAAGATGATCCTAAGTTGAAGAAAAATCTGGAAGGCATTGAGAATAAAAATGAGGAAGCTTTGCAGAGGCTCCTTGGTAAGGTACTAGAAGGAAAGAAATACTTGCTTGTTTTGGATAACCTGTGGAATGAGGATCGCATGAGATGGTTGAAACTCCGGCCTTTGCTAATGGGCGGTTCAAGGGGGAGTAAGATACTCATAACCACGCGCTCTTTGTCAGTCGTGGAGACTACAGATGCCAAGTCAGTTAAGTATAACCTATGTGGCTTATCTGTAGAAAAGTCATGGGACTTATTCAAGAAAATGGCTTTTGGAGATGCGGAAGCATCATCTAACTTGGGATTAGAGGAGATAGGTCGAGATATAGTTAAAAAATGCGCGGGTGTTCCCCTTGCCATCAAAACAATAGGTAGCCTTCTATACACCACAAAGAAAAATGGGTGGCTCAATTTCAAAGAATGTGAACTTTCAAATATAGATGACTCGGGAGAAGGAATTATGAAAGTCCTCAAGCTCAGCTACGACCATCTACCGTCGCATTTAAAACATTTTTTTGCATATTGTGCGCTGTTTCCAAAAGATTATGTCATTGATAAACAGACAATAATACAACTCTGGATGGCACAAGGCTTTATCGAGTCATCGGAGGAGGGGAGCAACGACCTAGAAGAGACCGGGAATAGTTATGTCTGGAATCTACTATGTAGGTCCTTCCTTGAAGTTGAAGACATCGATGATGACACTGGTGAGGTGAACACGTTCAAAATGCACAATCTCATGCACGATCTTGCCTTAAAAGTCGCAGGAGATGAGTGCAAGATGATTGATCACGTTCAAATGCACGATCTCATGCACGATCTTGCCTTAAAAGTCGTAGGAGATGAGTGCAAGATGATTGATGTCAATGAAGGCGTCATCATTAGAGGAATTCGGCATGCATCATTTGCTTCACAATCATCTTCGCTACAAAAAGTGACCTCGCTACTTGAAGCAACCAATTTAAGAACATTTCTCTATTGGGAAGAGTGGAGTATATCAGAACCAAACGATTTTCCAAATGAACTTCATGAGATTATCTCCAAGTTTAGGTGTTGTTGAGCATTGGCTTTCAGCCATGAAGATTTTTTGATCCCTTCTTCTTGGGTGAGTCGATTGAAGCACTTAAGGTTTCTTGATATTTCTAGAAATCCATCTATCCAGAATTTGCCGGATTCAATCACGGATTTGGTGAACCTGCAAACCCTTAATCTCTCTTATTGCTACTATCTTACAACACTTCCAAGATATTTGAAGGAATTAGTCAACCTTAGACACCTCTTAATTGATGGGTGTGAATCACTATGCCACATGCCATGCGGGTTGAACCACCTATTTAAGCTTAAGACTTTATGCCTATTCATCGTCCAAAAGATGGACCATAAAGTGCCCGGTGGTGTGGGAAGCTTAGATGAATTGGCTGGCTTAAACAGATTGGCCGGATCTATTGCTCTTAAGAACTTGCAGTTCCTTCATCCGGTAACGAACAAGGGTTACTTGAAGGAAAAGCAACGTCTCCTTTGCTTAGAATTATCATGGTCGATGAAGCAGCAAGATGGCAAAATCGACAGTGACGAATTGATCTTATGGGAGTACCTCGTACCGCACCCAAATCTAACCCGTTTGAGTATAGACTCATGTATGAATAGGAGTCCACCAAGCTAGCTTTCCTCCATCACGAATCTTATTGAGCTCAAACTTGATTCATGTAGAGAATGGAAGTACTTGCCGTCCTTACGTGAACTCTCTTCCCTAAAGAGATTGACTCTGGTGGACTTGGATGCATTGGAATTCATTGAAGAGATAAGTGATCTGGAGCAATTAAATACTGAACCCCCTGCCTCCCGTCTCTGGAGCACTTGGATCTCTCACGGTGTCGGAACCTGAAAGGATGGTGGGGAAGAAGGCAACCGATGGAACCAGATCAGGATCATCAGCGGTACAATTCATATTCATCATTCCCAAGACTTTTGTCCATGGAGATATTCGATTGTCCCCACTTGAATTCAATGCCACCTTTTCCCCAGATAGAAAGATGGTGTTAATCGAGGTTAGCATGAAGTGGTTGCAACAAAAGAACCCCCTCACTAAATTAGAGGGGATATGGTGTGACGCAGTGGATTTGGAGCACTCGATGCTTGAGACTCTACTTCCTTTCCTCAGAAATCTTGACACCTTATCTTTGGTGTCTTGTAACAAATTAAGAAGTCTCTCTCATGGCATGCAGTCTTTGTCCTCGCTGCAACGCCTCAACATATTTCCATTGTAACGAACTCGATGTGTCGAGCCACGACGATGAGCATGGAACCCAATGGTGTTCCCTCACAAAACTCACAAATCTTGTGTTCTGCGGTCTTCCGAAACTAGTGGTGTTACCGGAGGGGATTCAACATATCACCACTCTAGAAAATCTCTCTCTTTCTCATTGTGATAACTGACGAGTTTGCCGGAATGGATTGGCAATTTTTCTTCTCTCCAATATCTTGACGTTGCTGGCTGCTCAAGGTTGATGCGTTTGCCTGATAGGATAAGCTGCCTCGCCTCCTTGAAGACATTGAGAACCACTGAGTGTCCCCTTCTGCAAGAGAGGTGCCAAAGAGAGAGCGATGCAGATTGGGAAAAGATTGCACACCTTCCATGCTCCCGGGAAGGGTTTATTGTGGACTATTGCCCTCCAGTCTAGTGGCAGGGGAATACCAATAAAAGAAAACAAGAAATGGATGTCGTCGGGTGACATTTGCAATGAAAGTCCATGAAGATTTTCATTTTCGTTTTCGTTTTTTCTTTGGTGGTAGAGCTTCGTGATTGATCTTTACTTTTTTTCAAATGATTAGCAAAATTATATTGAATATCAAGTCTTTGACATGGGAGGTGAGAGGGCGAGTGAGACCTTTTCGCAGTGTCATAAGGCGATAAACATTAGTAACAGCCATGTCGGTGTACCCAAGTATGTAAAGCTTAAGTAAGAAAAAGGTGATTTTATTTTTTAGGTCAAAAGAAAAAGGTGATTAGAACGTAAAGAAACGAGCTTCTGTACAAAGGTTCGATATAAGTAATGAAGAATCAAAATTATTAGATTGATGCATAGAGGTCCCAAATTGTGACTTTTGGTTTGGCCAGTTGATATTAAGCAGAAGGAAGGTGGTTAAAACAGAGAGAATATGAGCTCTTAATGTCCTCTTCGATATAAGTAAATAAAAATTGAGATGATGATAGGGGTATAGAGGTTTGAAAGCTCGTGATGCTCAGTTTAATTCATCTGTGACGGTCACCAATCTTTACAATAAGAAAGGAAAGGGTTTTACCCGTTTTCCTGAGATTATATTCTCTTTTTTCTTTTTTTCTTTTTTGGTGGATTGATACAAAGAATTTCATGAAATGAAGTGGTACTGGTTCGTTCATTTTTTTCCCAAGATTATGAGAAATGGGCCAAAGCAGTAAAAACAAGTGGGCCAAATGCTGTTCATGCGAGGAAACTTGATCCTAATCGCCAAAACTGTCATTGCTGGGGAAGACAGTAGGTTTGATTTGAACGATATAATCACCAGAATGATGACAGCTAAATTGCTCTTTTGGAACCCATCATCACGTTCCTTCTGTTCAAATCCATAACCACCATGAGCTCCAAAATGACCTCATCGTCGCTCAAAGGGATGGTACAGACACAACCTTCCATGTTAGCCTCGGACTTGGTCGACTCGAGCAAAAGATCATTTGAGATGCCTTCTCCACCTACGCGTAATGTCCCACCCACCATAAGTTTGAGAGCCAAGACGAGAGGAAGAGGGGGCTTGAGGCCAAGTACAAGCCCAAGAGTCGTCTAGGGCTGGTGAGGTCAATATCGACCGGGAATTGAAACTAAAGAAGGGAAGATTAGAGAGCGTAGTGAGGAAACCTCACCCTCCTACACAATTCCAGAGACCGAGATTCAATTCTTTAAAACTCGAACCGCTCCCTACTAATCCCTACTAAATAGATCTTTCAGATTAAGGAAGAGCCTCGAATGATGTGACTTTCATGTGAGATTTGCAGTCAATGCATGATTTGGATGTATGTGTTCTGACTAATGCAGTCAAATTTGGCTATCTTGCTGAATTTCTATGCAGCAAGGTATTCTCTTGATTTCATTTGGCGAGAAAACTTCAGACTCATGGACCAAATACTTCTGATATAGTCAAATGATAAATGCCCACAAATGGGAGAAAAGCTAAACAAGTTTAGCAACGAGTCTTAGTAATAAACGAATGTATTTTTGAAGGCTACCAAGTAAATTACATTTCAAAAAGTAAGAAGTTAATTAACATGCCAAACAAATTCTCCCTCCTTCCTCTTAAGGTTACGACATTTTATAAAGGCTTGTGACCAACGTAGTGCAAAATGCTCCATATCAATCTCTTAACTTTTTTAATGTTTTGCGGTGTCACGACCCTCCCGACCAACAATTGGAAAAATGACAAGTTTAGAAGCAATGTCAATTTGAGAATCAACGGTCCTCAATCGATACAGGTTCTTCCAAACTCAAACTCTTACCTTACGTGACATTTGGATTTACATTTTAATTCAATTAACCTTAGGCAAATTCTACATGATGAGTCACCACTAACTTATTGAGATAGGCTAGGTGTCACACCCCGATCCTCCGAGCGCGTGCCCATCCCTTCTTGGTCAATTAATAGCGACGTCCCAGGACGCGTCGCCGACTCTTTCATTTTAAATATGCATGCGGAAGCAAATATAAAATCCCTAAACAATAAACAATTGGGATAGGAGAGCATGACTAAAATTTCAAACCAAGACAAGTCTTTTATAGACAAACAGGTTAATAACAAAATCAGGCTGTTTACAAAAATGTCGGCTTAACAAAAAGGGGACTGTCCTAACGCCTACTAGTCAGACCCGATTGTCTATTCTTCAGCCTCCACCTTCCAAACTCCAGGGCTGCTGGTCCTCCACAACCACCATCTGGGGACCTGAAATTGTTATCCCACAACGGGATGAGATGACGTCTCACCCCTAAGACCCAATTAGAAAGAAAATACGCCATAAGGGCTGCCTAAGCACATTCACAAGTCAGAGGGCTTACTTTGGCCTCAGTTTCTTCTTGCAGGTCAATACAATTTATTATTCATCAAATCAATTCACCACATAAATCATTCAATTAAATCAAATCATCGATCAATCGACTCAGTTAATTTCATGTCAACATGACCATTCCCCGGTCATCTCAATCAATACTATCTATGAGTCCGACCATAGTTTAAGACTGCTCACTTTAGCCGATATATAGATAGTATAGCTCACCAGAAGTTGCTAGATCCACTGATTCAAAATATTTATTATGTTCACCAGAAGTTGCTAGATTCATTGATCCGATATATTTATTATGCTCACTAGAAGCTGCCAGATCTACTGATCTAATATATTTATTATGCTCACCAGAAGTTGCCAGATCCACTGATCTGATATATTTATTATGCTCATCAGAAGCTGCCAGATCCATTGATCTGCTATTCTAAGGCCAATTTTCCATTTTTATCATACTTGATAAAATATCGTGTGTAGATACATGGTCGGCCTTAGCCAAAATATCATAATTTCCTTTCCATAAATCCCACCATTTTATATAGTCCACCAAAATATTTTTGGCATTATAAACCGATGCTTGGTTATTTTCCAATTAATTATTGAAATTAAATGAATTTAAGAATAAATTCAAAAAATACAAATCATGCACAATCAACACAAATTAGAGCTCAATTAAATAAACAGATTACACCACTACAATTAGCATAAAATTCTGGTCATTGGCTATCCCGGTTTAATTTTCGGAAAATAAATAAATAATTAATTAATTTCGAAAATCAATTATTAAATGCTAAAAATTAACACTTAGGCTCGAAAAATCTAATTAAATATCGAAACGGGCCCGGAAAATTTCCGAACTACTCAAGATAAATTCTAGAGCTTGTCTAGACCCTAATTGCACTAAACTATGCACCTAATATGCATCAATAACTAACTAATTTACTAAACTGTTCTAATTATCCACTAAATCAAGCTTAGTCTAAACTAAACAACCCTTAAACGTCATTAACTTACTAAGCGAGGATTAGTGAGATAAACTCATCGGATTAACGATCTGTTCGGATCAATTTGACGAGGACGCAACGAGGAACGAAAAGTTCCAAATTGGCGACACCAACGAGGCACAAATCTGGCTTGAAACTTGGCCCGCAAAGCCTCATGGGCTGCTGGATTTCCTTGGCTGATGGCTAATTTCGGTAGCTGATTCGGTGAGAATAACACGGCTGGGCTTGCTGTTTCAAGCGAGCTGCTTTGGTATTCAGCCAAAGGGAAAAGAAAATAGGAAAAAGAAAAGAAAACTAAAAAGAATTTCCTATAACTGTAAAGATGTGATATCTTGATCTTTTACAAAGTTTGCAAATGCTTACGATATGTCCCCAAATTGTTAACCATCATAAATATATAATATTTTTTATTTAAAAAAATTGTCATTTTTAATCTTCAACTATTTAATGTGCTCACAACTTGTTTTTATTTTTTATTTTAAAATGAAACCTTTACATTATTCGTTGAACTGATATATTCATTTTGGAAGGAAAATACTTGCAAAAATCTAAATTTTGGCATAATTATACAAAAAGGAAAAAAAAAAGGGCTAATACCCTGAAAAACCCAAAACTGGTAAACTTGTGACAAATTTACCTCAACGACTATAAAAACCCCTAAACCTGGTACATTTATGACAAATCTACCTAAAACTAATTTATTCGATTGCAAAAAACTCTAAATTAGTAAATCGTGACAAATATACCCTATGCTAAATTGGATTAATACCACAAAAAAATTATAAAAATTGTGAACTGTGACAAATGGAGTGTAAAATCCTAAATTGGTATACCGGTTAACTGTCTCGTGTCATTTAACTTAATAATTTGAGAATAAAATTTAACGAAAACTAATATAGGGTAAAATTATCACAAGTGTACCAGTTCGGGGTAAATTTGTCAAAGGTATACCAGTTTGGGGTTTTTGGTAGTCAAAAAAATAGATTGGGATAAATTTGTCACAAGTGTACCAGTTTAGAGTTTTTCAGAATATTAACCCCAAAAAAAAGGGCAAGAAAGCGATGGCAATTGTACTATCCCTCTGCCCTCGAGGCCCATGGGTCTCAACGGGTAATTGCAAAGCATCTGGCAAAGACTTCACAATAAATTGCAGAAACGCCCAACTTTCGCTAGGGTTCGGCTTAGTCCATATATTACAGTGTACATTTTAGATTATGGACCGGCCTGGACAACACATTTGACCCAACCATCGTGTCAAGACCCATTGTCATCCTCACCTTAGCATTGCACAATAGTCAAATGCTGCAGCAAAAACAGATCGGTGCAGTCTCTCAAGAAAAATATAGTAGCTACAGTGAATGTAGTAAGACCATGATCCTTCTTCAGCTTTTGCAAGGGGAAGAGGATACACTAGGCCATATAACTTGGTATCCCATCATTTCATATGCATATATTTTATTAAGTTAAGATTTTGGTATAAGTGTATTATAAATCCTAAAACTTGTTAAATTTGTTATGAATGAGTAATTGAGTTTTAAAACTTTAAAAAATACAATCAAGTCAAAAAACTTACCACAAAAATATAATTAAGTTGTAAAACTTGTCAAGAATATGCAATTGAGTCCTAATGCTTGTTACAAAAAGACAAAAATCAAGTCTTAAGATTTTAACCAGCATTATAGCTATAATGTAGTCACTGACGCTGATACCATCACTGTCAATTGCAGCAAGTTCAAAATTCATGTCAATAGTGATGGAAAGCCACCATGGGTGTTACCGCCACTACTCCTACGATCTGTGAAGCAAAGAAGTTAGGCGGAAAAGAAATGAATTCTAAAAGCTTACAAAAGTCTGGACCTAAGCATGTCCTTAAACTGCTTCACCCTGGATCGGGCATCCCAAGGTGTCCAGTTAGCCCCAATTACAGGGGTTTAATTGGGATTACGGGATAAACTTGAACTAAACACTAATTCAACTGTTCACGCTATATTAGAAAATGACTGACCAAAAAAAAAAAAAAAAAAAAACAAAAAAAAAAAAAGCTACATTAGAAAAAGAAGAAGCCTTTTGAAGAATCTTTGACTACTTTTTGACATTGGAACTGACAATTTAGACACAATTGCAATTAGTCTCGAATGCAGGCATAGCAGTGATTAAATAGCAAAAACCATCCATAAAGATGTGAATTTTCTAAATGTTCCCATAATAAAAGGATGACTATACTCTTCCGTTTCAAAAAATATTTTTTTTCTACATGGGTAGATATTTTGAAAGATTTGGTAAATGTGAAAGCTATTTATAAAAAAGAATACCAATCACATTATTTCTCTGTAACTTGTTGGCAATTTACAGATACTTTTATGAAGAAACTAACTCTTTTGTCACTTTTAAAAAATTACCAACTTCTCTTATCGCTTATTGATTTTTTATTTATCTGTCTTATCAAAGTCTAAATTTATGATCTTCCATATAAATTTACCTATCACTGTTTGAGCGACTTACTGACTATTTTCACTTAAATTACCAACTAGTTTTAGGTTATCAATTATAATTTGAGTTACTTACCAATGCTTATTGGGTTGTTTATTTTATTAACTTCTTCTTCTTCTTCTTCTTCTTCTTCTTCGTATCTTTTAGCAACTTTAATTTACATCTTTTACTAACACCCTAAATTCATCAACACACCTATGAATTTACCAAACTTCATTGGCGTAACTTGCCAATTTTTCTCACATCAGGTGGCCAACTAGTCTTGGCCTTTTTTTTTTTTTTTTTGTCGGAACTAGTCTTGGCTTACAAAGCCTCATTTGAGCTACTTTTAACGTTTTTTTTTTTTTAAATTCATTTTACTTTAAGTTGATCAACTTGTCTATCAGTTATTAAACACGTGAAATTTATTAACTCTTTTTTTTTTTTTGAAATTACCAACCTTAAATTTGAGTGTTTACAAACATTTATCCGATTTAGTTACCAGCAACTAGCTCTCATATGAATTGGTTATCAATGTTTATCTGGTTTTTACAAATTTCTCTTCTCTTATGATTTATAAATTTTTTTTACCCTTTTCTACAAACACCTTAAACTTATCTACTATTATATGAAAATACGAACTTTTTTGAGTGATTTATCATCTTTCTCCAATGAAGTTAAGAATCGTTTGAGTTACTTATCGCTAACATTTATTTGCTATTTAAAATTACTGACTTAATATTAAGTTACCACTTTTATTTCCCTTACTTGTCATTTTTCTAAATTTATCACCTACATTCAGAAAATATCGATCATAATTAGAGTGATTATCGGCCTCTCTTTGACTAAGTTACCATATTGCATTACCAACTCCTAACTGAGTTACTTACAAATGCTTATTTGCTTTTTTTTTTTTTTTTTGTCTACACCAACTTCTCTAATATCTAACCAAACAAAGTTTCTCTCATCGTTTACCAATTTTATTTACATTTCTTATCAATAGTTTAATTTTACCAACTACTTTATGAAACTATGACCCTAGCTTCGTGCAATTTAGGTAATTTCTCCAATTAAATCACCAAATTGTTTTGAATTACCAAATCTTACTTGAATTACTTACTGACATTTATTCAATGTTTTCTCAATTTATTATTTTTTTAAACTTTTTTATTAAGTTGCTACGTTTATCTGCTTGTGCTACCAACCTTTTAAATTTATTAACTCTTTTAGAAATTATAAATTCTATTAGAGTGATTAACAACTTTTTTCTCAATCAAGTTACCAACTAGTTTTGTATTACCTTCTTTAATAAGAATTGGTTACCAAATTTAGTTGGTTTTTTGTTTTGAAATTACCGACTTATCTTATCTCTGATAGTGATAAATTTATAATTTTCTACTAGCTTTGAATTTACCTACAATTGTATGAAATTATCAACTTTTTTTATGTGCCTTATTAACTTTTTCCCAATTAAGTTATCAACTAGTTTTGGATTGTCAACTCACATTTGAGTTGCTTATCATTTGGTTTTCTAACTTTTTCTATTGAGTTGCTGCTTATTCTTTTGCTTTACTAACCAAACCCTTTATACGATTAAATACCAATTATTTTTCTGTTACTAACGCTTATTTCACTTCATTACTAACATTTATTTGCGTTTTTCAAATTAGCAACTTCTTTTGTCTCAGATAAAGAAAAGCTCTCTTATTAGTACTTTATTAACTTTTATTTAACTTTCTTACCAGCACCTTGAATTTACCAATTATTATATGAAACTTCCCATGTTTATTTGGTGACTTACCAACTTTATTCCTGAATAAGTAACTCCATAGAAAATTTAATAAATTAAACAAAATCAAATAAACATCGGTATCCAACTCAAATAAGAGTTGCTAATCTGAAAATAGTGGATAACTTAATTGGAAAAAAAGTTGATAAATTACTTAAATTAAAGCTAGAAATTGCTTGAAAGGATTGATAAACTACCTAAATAAAAATGGGTAAGTAGTATAAAAATTGCCAACTTACAATAATCATGAAAGAAGTTGTCATTTTATGAAAATATCGGTAAGTTACCAACATGTAAATAAAAAAAAATAAAAAAAGAAGTCACTGTTTTCTTTTTTTTCTTACCAACAATATTTCCATATTTACCAGTACTTATTGAAACTTATCAGCCTGAAAAGAGTCCCTATTTTTGGGCACAGAACAGTAGCATTATGCAAGATCGATATGGTTTCAATGTTGATTTTCTGGGAATTTTAGAATGCCTATCAAAGCATTGGGCGAAAAATCGAATTACATAAATGTATTTATGCATTGAGAAACAAGAAGGTACGCAAAATTTGAGTTCCTAAAAGGCTGAGCCATATCCGCGATAAAAAAACAAATTTCTATTAGAAAAGAGTTCACAGCCTCAGAAAATATCTAACCATATATAACAAGTCCACGATCTTGTCTAAACTGTCAAAATTAACTTTTTTGCTTTTCTTTGTATACATGAAACCCTGAATATAGTGTTAAGTAATTACATCAATTTTCTTTGTATAAATTGTGATTATCTATTTCCCAGTCTCAGGTCTACAGAGTCTAATCGATATACTTTATAACATACGGACCTTATATACAAAAGTACATTAATTCTTATCGTCATACTCATGTATTGATACACTAGCTCTTATTAGTCGACCGGTCTGCAGAAACGGAGATCCGGGCTTCACCGAGTCTTGCAAAACTGAGTGATGGAATTGCTCAAGTCTGTAAGATCTGGCTATTCAAATCCAAGATTGGATTGAGTAATTGAAGGAATTAACTCCACTGATATGAGCAAAGATATCAGATGAATCCATCATGTCATCTTCTTTCAAAACCACCTGAAACGAAAGCCAAGGTGGTGTTATTATGTTACGAATGGATTATTTATCGGGGAGGGATATTTATCGGGTTTGTGATGATTATTTATTTGTTCTCGTCTTCATCAAAGATATCATGATTCGCAAGGCATCCCTTGATCTTTGGAAGTTTCTTTGGAACCACGGATATGGCATGTCCAATGCAGATTTTTTGTAAGGAAAGTTATTCTCACTTCGTCCTTTTCATCATCCTCAAGATGGCCACAAGCGAGCCTAGAGTTCTCCCCAAATTCCTCGTTCTTTGCGAATCTCCCTCTCACTCGCGGACGGCTGTCCGCCAGAGTTTTGCGGCACGCATACTGCAGATATTAGGAAAGTTTCCTCAGCTAAAGTTACTGTCCTACAAAAGGTAAACTAAAACATGAATGATGCGAGAGAAGAAGAGAACGAAGACCTTAATCTTCTTGCCGAAGTTCCTTTCGTTCCTCTTCTTCATGTACCGATGGATCTTCTCCTTCCTCTGCTCGACTGAGAGCTTTCCTACTTTGTAAGTTGGGTCTTCTAAGTTTGAAATATCTGTTGCGAAAGGTGCAGAACTCGAATTTGCATTCATCAGCTTTTGGCTTTCGGTGCAAAATGCCTTACACGGTATCAAATCGACACAATTCCATAAGAATTGGTCACCACAAATACTACAAGAGCACATGAGATTTAATGCCACGTGCATACCAACTGCATTGAACTTTAAAACTTCATATTCAAAATGAAGCATAATGTGCTGTAAAATCTTGTCAATACCTGCATATCCTCAGGAATAAGCACCTGGGTTGGATCCAAGCAAAAGATTCCACTGTTATTGTCAGCCTGGTAATCCAGATCTCGAGCTTGCAAATCTGATTTTATTAGAACACTTCCCGAGAAGATTCCCAGCCTATCTGCAGATAATGTGCCGGTTATATTCTCTGGCATGTATGGCCTCATTGAGCCAACGAAGGAGCACGAAGGCGATGCAGGGTCCAAAGGAATATATGGAGGCACAGATGAAAAGCAATCTTGTTTGAACACTGAGGCAATCAATGGAGGGCCAATTAACGGTGACATAGTTTCACGAGTAAAATTTGGTAGCCCGTTAGTGCTATTGGTCAGTGGAAGTTGATTTTCTGTTAGTTGCACTGAAGGGAAATCCATCAACAGGTGGTCTTGTTGAGGACAGACGAATGGGGAAACCGAAAACAGAGGGGAGGTTGAGAAATCAATCGAAGCAGAAATGTCATTATCAACATCTTCTTGTGGATCAAAGATTGTTGTTTGATTTCCGTAGTGGTTAATAGTGCCAGCAGTCATGGTGTTACTCGTAGTCGTGGCAGGAATTGTGGCTGTCGTGTTAGTATTGATTCCATGGTCTTCCTGCAGGAGATCGCCAAAGTTTTGCAAATCTTCAGGTAAAGAAAATTTGGAGGAATTGGGGTACTCTTCATAGCAGCAGTTTGAACACGATGTGATCTCAGAGTTCTGTATACTTTCTGAAAATAATTCAGGGTCGCAAAGTTCTAACAGTTGAGCACTTAACGGGCTTGACATATCATCCTGCAGAACAACAGATGCAACTCCACGTTTGAACAACAATAATTTGTTGAACAAAGACTAGTAAAGCATATCACTAAAAGTCGAATTACTCATGTTTATGATCCATACACTACAATTAGTCTCTCTAACCATTCTTGATATTTAAACTAGTAGAAGAGGACATAAATTCTGGAAAGGCATATGATGATGCTTGGATTCTTAAAGTTGATTTGCAAAACGAGTACTGTGAAGGTGAACGGTGTCATCTTTCTGACAAAGAATAAAGCAGGAAGATTATGTGCAATTTTGCTGGCATCTTGTGATATGCAACAGATAGATAGCGGATGCGAAGATCGATTTCAATGGAATGTTTATGTGAGGTAAAATATAGGATGCCTAATCTGGCCAAGCACTAGTCATGGAGAGGCATTCAAAAAGAAGCCATTAGGTGATATGAGAGCACTGAAGCGATGTCATAAGGGGTCCCTACATGAGTTTCAACAAGTCAGGCTCATAATCTTCAAACCAGAAAGCTATTGCACAGGCAGCATGGAAGAGTTTCAGAGCTTTCTCAAAATGATCAAAGCAAGAGTTTTGAGCTTTTCACTTGGACAAACATTTTATCAAAGTATGAGACTGTAATATGACCAAACAAACATTATCATAGATATATTTTGTCATGTTAATGATCAATCAGGTTTGCTGTAATCAACTCAATGGTCATTAGACGATAATGAAGAATTTGGCTAAATTACAACATTTTCTTTTGAAAAAGTAGATTGATACAAAGGGAAAGTGCATGGTATCCTTATCAGATTTTAAGATGATGTCAGAAATCCGAGCTGAAGCTCAAACAGTTCCTTCAAATTCAATTACCTAAAGAAGACAGAAAGATAAAATGATGCATTGAGATTAAGGTGTCATTACTAGCTGCGACATTAGTAGTGTCCTCATCACAGGCACACGATGTTTAGATGATCATTTCCTGAGCAAACCAGACACATGCTGATCTTGAGCTCAGGCAGATCATCGTATCGCAAAACACACCAAAGACCGAAGAGAACCCAGAACTTTTGTGCAAAGAGAGAATGGAACAATGGAAGAAAGCTTCAGCCTTGCAACCAAAATCCTGGTTTTTTCTTTTTTCCCCTTCGCAGAGACAATTGCATGATTAATGCAATGCATGCATGCATTGTGTGTACGTACAGAAAAGAACAAGGTATGGAGACGGTTTCAGAGGGCAAGAGAATTTTACAGCCGGAAGCTGCTGAGGTGGATGAAGCACGTCCTCCAGCATTCTGTCCTCGGTTATCGGCAGACAATCAAACAACCCAATGAAGAAACTTTGCAAGATTTAGATGAACAGACCCTCTCTCAAAATGGCACTGAAAGAAGAAGAAGAAGAAGAAGAAGAAGAAGTCACGATCACGCGCTCCCTATGATCACCACCTTTCGTGGGCTCGAGAGGATGCTCACTGAACCGCGATATATAAAGGAGAAAGCTACATTGACGGCGATCAGAACAAAGTGTGCGCGTCTCTGTATGTGTATGTGTGTATTTGAGAGAGAGAATTAAGTTAATTTTTAGCTAGCTAAGGAAGAGGAAGGCATGGGGTGTCAATATTCTGTTGGTTTGCGTATAAATACATACATGTTAAAAATATAAATATGCGCGGAAGCATGGTATAGTTTATATTTGATAGAGGATGGACAAGGGAGTAGGATAGGATATTTTGAGAAGGTTTATGGGACAACGATAGTTTCACTAGTTTATGAAAATAATTTTACAATAGTTGAAGTGTTGGTGAGGGAGCATGATGTGTGGTTTTTATGGTTAGCTCCCTTCACCAAAACATGGAGCACTTGCTCCTTTATATAGGCTGCCAAAGTAGGTGACAAATAGCTACTAACATAAGATAGAGAATTCTAGACTTCTCTTGAAGCATGGACTTCTCTAGACTTCTCTTGCTTGTTCTAGGATTTTGTTTGATGCTTGGCTTTTGCTTGCTTGCATTCCCATGTGAATCTTCTAGGTTCAACTAGCAATCTCCATTCTCAACAATTCTAGAAGGTTCTCACCTTCATGATTAAATTAGTAGTTTCTAGATATGTTTAAAGAAAATGGATCACAATTTCCAACACTCCCCCTTGATCCATTTTCGAGATAATCCGGACTTGTGTTGTAAAGTCTCGGACATACCTTGAAATTTCTCTTGTAATTTGTCCCATGCCTTTTGTGTTGTCTTCGTGCCACGATCCCTTGTATCCTTTTGTCAAACCACTTGCACTTGCCTTTGAACATGCATATGTCTTTTCTTTAATGATGTCCTATATGTCTCGCGGCATCAAAATGCTCTTAGTTGTAGTTGTTAGCTCGAGCTCTGGCTCTGGCTCTCAGAGGCTCTGGCTCTGCCTCCGGCTTTGGTTCTGGCTCTGGCTTCGGCTCTGGCTTGGCTCTCGCTCGAGCTCTGGCCTTTGATTCTGGCTCTGGCTCCAGGCTCTGGCCTTTGATTCTGGCTCTGGCTCCGGCTTTGGCTCTGTTGCTCTTGCTCGGGCTCTGGCCTTTTTAGTTGAGGATAGTGAGGACAAACGCCCATAACCATCCGATAAACCTGGTTTTGGCTTCATGGTCCCTTACGCCGACTCAGTTACGAACCTGGGTGTAACTTGGCTCTGATACCATGTTAAAAATACGATAGTTTCACTAGTTTATGAAAATAATTTTACAATAGTTGAAGGAGGTGTTGGTGAGGGAGCATGATGTGGTTTTTATGCTTATCTCCCTCCACTCTTTTACATTTGTTGAACTTACATGCCTATTTATAGAGACTAAATATATCATTCTAGAATAATGGAGAATGTTATCCACTTAGGCTTATTCTAGGAAATTCTAGATTGTAGTTTTTCTAGAGACTTCTCTTACATGTTGGACATTTCTTATTTCTTATAGAAAATGTTTTCTTCTTTCTTCTAGAAAATTCATCTAGGGAATTCTAGAGAATTCTAGAAGTTTAGCAAATCTAGGAAATTCTAGAAAATGGATCACCATTTCCAACACTCCCCCCTTGATCCATTTTCGGGATACTTCGGCTATTGTAGTTTGTCCCATGTCTTTTAGTCCGTCTTCATTCCACAATCCCTTGAATTCTCTTGTCAAAACACTTGCACCTGCCTTTGAATGCGCATGTCTTTTCTTTAATGATGTCCCATATGTCTCGGGGCATCAAAATGCTCTTAGTTGTAGTTGTTAGCTCGGGCTCTGGCTCTGGCTCTCGAAGGCTCTGGCTCTGGCTCCGACTTTGGTTCTGGCTCTGGCTCTCTTGGCTCTCGCTTGGGCTCTGGCCTTTGATTCTGGCTCTGGCTCCGGCTTTGGCTCTGTTGCTCTTGCTCGGGCCCTGGCTTTTTTAGTTGAGGATGGTGAGGACAAACGCCCATAACCATCCGATAAACCTGGTTTTGGCTTCATGGTCCCTTACGCCGACTCAGTTATTTTTTTATTTTTTTTTTGGAAGGGATATAGTTTCATTAGTTGGATAAAATAGTTTTACAATAGTTCAAGGAAGTGTTATGGTTATAGGATGGTGAGGACAAACGCCCATAACAAAATGACGTGGGTATACTTTCTTCGAGAAAGATCTGAGGTTTTCTCTATCTTCAGAAAATTCAAGAACCACGTCGAGAATCAAAGTGGCCAAAGAATCAAAGTCCTAAGAAGTGACAGAGGCACAAAATATTTTGTTAAAATTTAAATGTGCGCGGAAGCATGGTTTTGGTTTATATTTGATAGAGGTTGGACAAGGGACAATATGTGATAGTTGGAGGATATAAGACACGGAATATGGGGGAAAATAGTTTCTTTCGTTTATGAAAGTAATTTTACAATGGTTGAAGGAAGTGTTGGTGGAGGAGCTTCAAGATATTGAGTATTATCTCATGCTCCTCTCATTCTCTTTTACATTTGTTGAACTTACATGCCTATTTATAGAGACTAAATACAACATTCTAGAATAATGGGGAATGTTATCCACTTAGGCTTATTCTAGGAAATTCTAGATTGTAGTTTTTCTAGAGACTTCTTACATGTTGGACATTTCTTATTTCTTCTAGAAAATGTTTTCTTCTTTCTTCTAGAAAATTCATCTAGGGAATTCTAGAGAATTCTAGAAGTTTAGCAACTCTAGGAAATTCTAGAAAATGGATCACAATTTCCAACACTCCCCCTTGATCCATTTTCGGGATACTTTGGCTATTGTAGTTTGTCCCATGTCTTTTATACCATCTTCGTTCCACGATCCCTTGTATCCTTTTGTTGCGTACATAATGACTTTTCTTCAACGATGTCCCATATGTCTCAGGGCATCAAAATGCTCTTAGTTGTAGTTGTTAGCTCGGGCTCTGGCTCTCGTAGGCTCTGGCTCTGGCTCCGGCTTTGGTTCTGGCTCTGGCTCCGGCTTTGGCTCTGGCTCTGTTGGCTCTCGCTCGGGCTCTGGCCTTTTTAGTTGAGGATGGTGAGGATAAATGCCCATAACCATCCGATATGCTTGGCTCTGATACCATGTTAATTCTTTTTTTGATGTGTACGCTACGGATGGTTATCGGATGGTTATAGGCGTTTGTCCTCACCATCCTCAACTAAAAAGGCCAGAGCCCGAGCAAGAGCAACAGAGCCAAAGCAAAAGCCAAGCATCAAAGAAAATCCTAGAACAAGCAAGAGAAGTCTAGAGAAGTTCATGCTTCAAGAGAAGTCTAGAATTCTTTATCTTATGTTAGTAGCTATTTGTCACCTACTTTGGCAGCCTATATAAAGGAGCAAGTGCTCCATGTTTTGGTGAAGGGAGCTAACCATAAAACCACACATCATGCTCCCTCACCAACACTCCAACTATTGTAAAATTATTTTGTTCAACTAGTGAAACTCTAACCCATATCCCATGTTCTTTATCCTTCAATTATCCTAGTTTATCCCTTGTCCATCCACTACAAAATATGCCATACACTTGCACAACATCACTAACCAAAAAATATACTAATACCATAACCATCCGATAAACCTGGTTTTGGCTTCATGGTCCCTTACGCCGACTCAGTTTTTTTTTTTTTTTTTTCTAGAGACTTCTCTTACATGTTGGACATTTCTTATTTCTTCTAGAAAATGTTTTCTTCTTTCTTCTAGAAAATTCATCTAGGGAATTCTAGAGAATTCTAGAAGTTTAGCAAATCTAGGAAATTCTAGAAAATGGATCACCATTTCCAACAATACGGCATTTCAGGCGGGGGCGTGTCCGTACGGAGCTGTCAGCTCAGGCACTTGCGGTTGCGGTTGCGTCAACCCCGAAAGCGAAGGCGGGCCACACCTTGGTTCCGGCTGACGTGGCGGGCTAGGTGAGGAGGGCCGTCGGAAAGTGTCGTCGGGCCGGCGACGTGGGCCTCGGCTCATCGCAGCGCTCTTGGACAGAGGTTGGGTTGACCGATTCCTAGCCGACTTTCGGATCCCCTACATTGCCAAGCTTTCCCCCCAATTTCTTGCCGACTTTCTGATCTTCTTTTTTGGGTTGACCGAGCCTTTCAACCCAATTCCTAGCCGACTTTCAGATTTTTCCCACTGCCAAGTTTTCACCCCAATTCCTAGCCGACTTTCGGTATTTTTAATTGCCTAGTTTTCCCCCGCCCCCTCTCTCTCTCTTTCTCTCTCTCAGAAGTTGCAAAAAAAAGACGGCAGAGGCCAATTAGTCATAATTATCAAATGCATGAACCGGATTCGGTGTGCTTTGGCTACATGGAAGTAAAGATAATAGCCAATGATAGACTACAAAAAGTGCTTCGAATGTAAACCATGTTCATTACCTGTGGAAAAAAAAAGTTGTTCAACTTGTAAGATTTGTTTTGTTTTAAATATTGAAACCTCCTTGAACTTTGGCATATGTGTGCAATTATCCTCGAATTATGAAAAACTGTAAATAAACCCCCACACTTTGGCACAACTGCACCACAAACCCCAAATATTTTTTTATTTTTTCTGCAACCATTAATTTTCCATCTATATGGTTGTTAGGGCCGTCAAATTGTGATTGGGTTGAAAATAATCCGACTCAAATTGACCAATTTACGTGTAATGCCAATTTAGTAACCCATACTTGACACAATCCATAACCAACCCAAACCATTTACTAAAATATTTCTATGAATCCAATATGTGAAAATCTGTATCCACCTAGTTAACTCATTTTAAGCTCTTCATGCATATATGTTCTTTGGATAAAAGCACTATTTCAACTATTAAATGCTAAAGAATTGGCTTTCAACATTGCATAAAATTTTCACTTTTTATATTGTATCACAATGCAAAATGAGAGAAAGTTAGTACTTGACTGTCAATTTACAAAATTGCAGCAAAAAATAATGTAGAGGAATTGAAATTTTAATTAAATGTAATGTAAGATATTAAACAATATGATTTGTGCTGACCATATAATGCAATAATAGGAACTAAGATTAGAATATTGCATAAAAAAATAAAATACCAAATGGAACCAAGGAAAGAAGTTTTTATTTTTATTTTTATTTTATCCACAAGGAAAGAAGATATTAAACAATATGATTTGTGCTGACCATATAATGCAATAATAGGAACTAAGATTATAATATTGCATAAAAAATAAAAATACCAAATGCAACCAAGGAAAGATATACTCCAATAATCGACAAACAAAATCTACAAGATTAACAAAAATAAAAATGAAAATGAAAATAATGGGGAAAGAAAGAAGCCTTCTTGATATTTTTAATAAGGGGTGAAGTTGGGCCCATCTCTTAGACCCACCAAGACTTCTCTAAACTCAGAATAACCCGAGGAGTCAATTTTTTTCTCATTCAGATTGAAGTGATGGTGACAAAGGTGAGTTGTGTTTGGTTTTTGGATAAACTATCAATCCATTTAACACTCATATATTTTTGCATTTTGCCATTCTAAATCCATGTGTAACTCATTTACTAAGTATTGCTAACCCATATAATAAGTCAGCCATCAAATATGGTTAAGAAATTGGTTTATGACCCATTTTGACAAGTTTAATGGTTGTTAAGTGTTATTGGAAATGGACTTACCCGGTTTTTTCACCCAAATAACCCCTATTGGATGGTTAATGAAGTTAAGATAAAAGAGGATCCATAATTAATTTAAGAATATTTTGTCGAGGTGGTTTTGGTCGAAAAAGTGAGTTAGTCCCTTTTGAGGTAATATTGTAGACAGAAAAACTGGTAACTAACAACAAAACCAAACTTCATGAGAGTAATACGTCAACTTTTTGAAGTTTGAGGTTTTTGCACAATTTTTTTTTTTTTTTGAGCGGAGATGTTGAACAAATATCTTTTCTAGGAAATGTTCTGTTAAGTGATGCATTATTGATCACCACCTTATATGATACCTTAGAATACTTGTTGTGGGAGTTAAGGCCATGTAGAATAGACTGAGATGTTGTATAACCTCATCAAACTGGCAATGTAGAAACTATGGCTAAAATAACATAAATAACAATAAAGATACATATATAAATTGAGTGTATTGTTTTTACCGTGGAAGCTTAAGCTATCTAAAAGAAGGGCAACAATATACAAATAATATATCTAAAAAAATTTAAAATCTGATAAACTGTGCTATGACTTCTTATCATCATTATTATTAAAAAGATGGGAAAAAATATTGACCGCCTGTCCTCTAAGCATGGAATTTGGAGGTTAATTTCTCGGGGGCAAGAATCAACAGATCTTAATGCCACCTTAAACGCTTTTTCTAGAAAGGAGCAATTTGGTCACTTGCTTGAATCGAACGTGAGTGTTCATTTGTAGTACATTAAAAGTGCAATTAGGAACACGATTCCTTTAAAAATATACCAAGACCAATAAAAATATATCACATCGTTTGAAACTAACATATTTAATACAGTTGTCGTTCCAACTTTATATAACAAATCTTTGTGAATTCTACTCTAGCAAAGAGACAACACGACACGAACATAACATGAACTTGCGCATTTATTCATGTATTGATTTCTAGTTTTATTCCAATCACATGAATTTCTGTGCTTTGGATAAATGCTCCTGTGCTTCTTCTTTTCTTTTTGTGGGGGGTTTGGATAAAGGAAAAGTGAGGAGGGGGCAAGTAGCTGGACAGTACGTGGCAAAGTGTGTTCAATCGAAGCCCATATTATACGTCGCACCAAATTCCCATATATTCCTGTCGCAGCACAAAAGAGAGACCAAATGCATGAGTACCCACCCACGAGAGGAGAAAAAGGAAGCCTACAAGCATTTTGGGGCTCTTTGAATCGATTTTGTTTTCCTCTATTTCCCAAACTCTAGTTAGACATATACACATGGTGTTGTTCCTCTTTTTGTCTTTGCCATGCTTGGAGTCGGTCTTCGTTTGTGCCGTGCTTGTGTTCTGGTGGTTCCATTAACGGGAGCCAAAACATTATGAATTAAATCAAACATTTCAAGAGAGTGAATTATAATAACAATGATATGAAGAGTGATATGCATAAGTTACAATAGTTCGTTAGAGGGGTTATGTGCATAGATTTTCCATTGAATTTTAAATAAGTAGAAGAGGGGAGTAGGGCCATTGAAAATTCACATTGAAGAATTGCGATTAATTAGAAGGGGAGTGCAAAGAAAAAGAAAATGAAATGAGTTTCTTTACACCATGTCAAAGGAATAATTACAATCAATCCAATTTGTATTTAAATTATTACAAGGTGAAAAGGGGCGTATGTATCTAGGGCCTGCTATCGCTTCATGTTCAAGCTATGCAAGAGGAGGAGATCTGTTCAGATCAAGTCCTAGAGATGCTATAACCCAATATTGGAATAAGCCATCCCAGCCTGCAAATCAAGGGTATATTTGTTTTGATCTCTAGGGAAATAGTTATTCTTCATTGTTTTCTCAACTACTAATACGGCTATCGAAAGAAAAGTACTGAGCAAAGCATATTAGTTCATGTCGGCTGCTCAAGAAATGGACGAGTCTCCCCGATGACACGTCGCGATATTACCCTGGTTCGGCGAACTGTTGTATGGATGCCATCTCAACCGTGCGTGACATGCCCGACAAGCCCCCGTGCTGGTGTCTTACTGAAGAAGGGTCAAACTTCTCCACCTACCTCTCTCCTCCAGACAAAACAATGTCGATGCTGTTCACACCAAATCATCCCACGACCGAATCTCGATTCCTCGCGTTGATATTGCGTTTTGCCTCAAGGAGAAAGCTTCTGTCTTGCCAGATTGGGGAAGTTCCATTGCACGAAGGGGGCTTCCATGTTTGATGAAATTCCGAGGAGAGCGAAAGGGACACGATGTGCTTTGCTTTCCTGGAATCTGAAGATTTTTTTTTTTTTTTTTGGGGGGGGGGGGAGGGGGTGGTCTTGACAACACTGTTGAGGTCTTTCCATGGAAAGAGGGAACAATATATATTCTTAGCAGTGAGGAAACGCAATTCTGTAAGGCGTGCACGGAGACCCGCGATTTACAAGATTGCATCCGTGGCAAAAATCTTTGGACTAAAGCAATAAAGATCAGGTGAACATGGAGAGATTGAGAAAGAGAGATTTAACAATGATGATGGATGGGATGATCTCACATTCATGTGGCATTGGGGTCTTCTTTGTGATCGGCTTCAATTACCGCTGGCAGAGGCAGGGTCTTAAGCACGGTTGACCCGAGCCCCGTTTTCCAAATATTAGGAAAAAAAAAGGAGATTGAATTAATTCTATTTCCAATTATTAGACATAATAACAACTCAATTGAGGAATGTTAATGGAAGTACTCATATAGCTAAGCCAAATTTGAGTTCAAGTATATCTCCAAATAACTTGACATAAAGTTACAAAGTGGTGTCCAATGATAATTGCTCACAAATTACACACAGAGAATGTCTATTATATTTGGTTTGTTTGATACTGTATCCTTTACCATGATTTGGACAATATAGCGTCATCGTTGTCCTCTTGATCAGGTTGGGCATATTCATTAGGAGTCAATTGTTGCAAAAACATATCACGCCTTCTAGTTGCCCTTTCTATATTTTTCGTAGACAAATTATACCTATTGTCTTCCAAGATCTGGTGTTTAGTACTAAATATGAACTCAAATGGTACTACAGATGCTTGTGGGGTCAATATCACGTGCCATGGTCAAACAAATCTATAGCTGGTGGCTCTCCTCTTTCGTCATTCAGGACGTTGACTTTGTCTTCACCAACTCTATGGATGTAGTCGGAGTAATCTAATCCCCAGTACGTCTCCATCTATTTGGCAAATGAAGACGAAGACCTAGGGAAAGGCTGGGAAGATCTTCTTCTTACGAAGAACAAACCATACAAGTGTTTGGGCACTGCTTGATGATGGTGCTTGATGCAGCCCGCATTGAAGACCAACTCTCTCGACCAAGAAGATCAGCCCGCATTCAAACTCGACGAAACCGAGAAGCCGTAACGATATCTTGAGTCCATTCCGGAAGCTTGAAAGACACTTTGGGAGCTCGCGTGACGTTTTTACTAGCTTATAGTTTCCATGCTCTTTTACTAGTTTATAGTTTCCATGCCATTTACTATTTCTCCTAGTTTCAATGCTCCTTTATTTCTCCTAGTTTCAATGCTCTATCCTTATTTCTTTGATGATATAAGCCATCCAATTCCTGGTAGAAGACAGACGACTTTTGATAAATGTAAAACTTTGCTTGAAGCAAGTATCGTGAACCTTGTAGAGTTCATCTTCTTGAAAACCTAGAAGAGTTTTCACTCCGTCCTTGAAGAGTCGGAGCTTTCGAAATCTGCATCCTTGAAGAGTTGCAGTCATCGATCTAGAAGAATCGGTGTCCCTTTCAACTTCCTTGGAGGCCTAGAAGAGCAACCAATGGAGTCTCTATCTTTTCCTGTTCTGTTCGTTACTTCCAACCCAATTTCGACTATCCTACAGTGCTTATTTCAGAAAACCCAAAACAGAGAAATTGTAGATCCATAAGTCTTTGTTCATTTGGCTTTGGAATCAGTTCGATCTGATCTGTATCGACAAAGATACGACTGTTCTCCTGAGCTTGCGCAGTGCTGAAATTTCTGTTCGTCCCGTTTCTTGTGCGCGAGTCACTCTCCCGATCCTATTGTTTGAGAAACCCTACCCTAGGCTCGCATCAGTGCCATTTCCGTCCTTTGAGTGGAACTCATTGTATAGAAACCATTGGTGTATGCAACAATGATATTCCAATACCAACTCATCACCATTGCCAATATTTGTTCCGCTTTGATATTATGACCCTTCATAACGTGGAACACACAGTTTTAAACCATTCTAACACAGGCAGATTCTTATTGCTTCATTGAAGAAGGGATCACCCTCCTTGTTTCACCAATTCAACCAGCCTCATGAATAGAAACGAAATGGCTCGGTTGTTTGACAATAATTGCAGTCGCTCAAAGCATCACTAAAAACCTATTATAAGTTCCTAAAATCTTGAGCAATCGTACAATCTTGTGGTGTCAATGGCGAGAGATCAAAACTTCCATTATGCATTAGTACACCATCTCCTCGCATATCTTTTTGAACAACTTGCACGTTGAATTCCACCATTGTCATGTCCTCAAGTAACTTCTTTTTTTTTTTTTTTAAACTTGTGTACCATGTGTAACAATCTCCGACTCCTGATGCCTCGGTAGAGTGATTATAATGTATTGAGCCCACATGTATGTTGGTTGTAACATTATTAAACTATTGGAGACTGTCTTGCACGGATGAGTTAATGCAGCGGCACACTTGTGCACATGGAAGAAAATACCATCACAAACAAGATTTGATTGTTAGACTAGACTCTTGATTTGGGAGGTGTTCACGTTGCCATTATCTAGTGTGATGATGATGCATACTTCGTTGGTGATGTGGAAGATTTTGCCAAAGACACCAAATTTATTGACAATTCTCATTATTTTAACAGTCATATTTCCAGAATCAAATGTGAATTAACTATAAGAGCTTGATGATATAGTTCTCATTTTTATATACCCAAGGGTCAGTGACAACATAATACACGTAATTCATAGGGCTCTCCATGTATCAGAAATCAAAGAGACTTCAAAAGTTTACCCATCGATAGAAGATGGACCAATGCTGCCCTTGTCTCTTTGTACAACACATTGCAATTTCTAGTGTTTGTTCCAACAAAATGGGCTTGAAATGAGAAAGTTTGCACGTATCGGACGACGCGGGGATTGGCAGCAAAATCAAAGGGTTGCTTACTAATAAGAGACTAACAGCAAGTTGTCACTAATTACTCACATCATCATAGTTGAACGGGTTTCTCAAGCAAGAATGTCTTCCCGACCCTAGACGGTCTTCTCCGCAAAGCTAGCGCCCCCAGTTGCTTAGTGGTCTTCAGCGGTAGACCTATCAGTCAGAGAAGTGTCTCATTGGGGACCAACTTCTGGTGTTCTCCGCTACAAGTCGGCCTAGTGGTAAGGCTTTTGCGTCTCGTTATCATTGAATTTGCTTTGTTGCCAACAAGGAGCTGGCATGTATATATTGTCATTGCGTATTCACTAATCGAGTTCCTTGGCAATCACAAGGAGAATTCCAGATTAAGTTTGAATTCTCATACACAGCCTATGTAGCATGGACACTCGCCAGAAGCCTTCATGTCGTGTCCGACACTCTGACACGTGTCCGACATGCTCCGACACGTCCCGACACGCTCCGACATGCGGTCAACGAGTGTCGAAAAATCTGACACGTGGTCAACTCTCTGCAACATGCTCCGACATGCGAGTCCAAAATTCCGACACGCGATTCCGACACGCACGGGGTCAATTTTAAAAATTTCTAATACTTGAGGGGTCAAAATATAAATATACACAAAAGAAGTAATAAAAGAAGTAATAAAATTGCTATAAATATACACGCACGGGGTCAATTTTTTTTCTTCTAGTTTTGTTTTTTTTAGAATTGTTTTATTTTTTTAAAAAGTCTTTTACTATGAAAGAAGTAATAAACAATGCTATATATGATAAATAAATAAATTTAAAAATATCATTTCAGCATTTTCTTTAAACAATGTTTTTTTCCTTTAAGTTTTGTGTATTATTGTAACAAATTAAAACAGTGAATGATATTATTTAATATTTTTCGTGTAAATTAATTCTAGGCTATTTTTATTATTATTTAATTATGTATTTATATATAAAAATATATTTAATACATAACGTGTCGGAACGTGTCGAAATTCTCTATTTTTAAGAAATGACGTGTCGGCATGTCGTGTCGTGTCGTGTCGTGTCGTGTTGCGTGTTGCGTATCCGTGTCGGTGCTACATAGGACACAGCTATTGCTGTTGTTGTTTTCCATGCATTGTGACATGTAGATCGCAATTAAATTCATTGCAATGGAAGAGGAAATATATGAAATTGACAAAAGGCTTGAGAGAGGAAGAGCATTTGCAAGTGGATATGCAAGTGGAGATTGGCGAATGATGAAAAAAGGGGGAAAATATATTGTGTACCCTAAAGAAGTGCCACGCCAATTTTACTCTGAATCATTCACACGTTGACACGTGTCCTCGGGGCCCACCACGTCAGCCAACTTCAAACTAGTGCTTTCGTGCTATGCGAGCAAATATTGGTTGGGTCTTACCCTCCACGTAGGCTTAGGGTAAGACCATTCAGCGATCGACACGTGACTCCACGTAGGCGACGGCATTAGAGGTTCAAAATCTGCACGCGCCGCTCTTGGGGCCCACCGCTCTGACGCTCTCTCTCCGTTGCTCTCCTCTGTGACCTGTCGACTCATCCTCTCTCTCCTCTCTCTCTCTCTCTCTTTCCCTGTTCTCCCCGTTCTTCGTTTCGTTTTGCGGGAGAACAAAAGTCACAGGTGCTTCTCTTCAAATGCTCTTCCCCCTCCTTTGCTCTGTCTCCTCCGCTGGTTGCCTGCGACACCGACGCCAACGCCCTTTCCACCTCTGCTGATGCCTCTGCTCTTCTCCACTGGTTGCCTGCGATGCCAACGCTGACGCCCTTTCCACCTCCGCCAACGCCTCTGCTCTCTCTCCTTTGCCGGTTGCCTGCGTCGCCAACGCTGACGCTCTCTCTCCTCCGTTGGTTGCCGGCGACGCCGACACCGAAGCCTCTGCTCTCTCTCCTTCGCTGGTTGCCCGCGACGCCGACGCCCTTTCCACCTCTACCGATGTCGATGCTCTCTCTCCTCCACATTTTTCCTGCGACGCCGACGCTCTCTCTCCTCCGCTGGTTGCCCCCGACTCTTCTACCTCCGCCGTCGCCCCCGACTTCGATGCCGTCGCCGACGCCCCTTCGCCTCTCTCTCGCGACCTCTGCTCTGCTCTCTCCCTCTTTCTTCTGCAAAGCACCCTTGTTGGCAACCCTGACGTTGACGAACCATTGCTCACGTTTTGGCCTCCCTCTTTACGAACGAAGGTCGCTCTGCTCGCTCTCTCCCTCTCTCTTTCCTCTGTGAAGTGCCCCTGCTCCTGAACGTGGACGCTGCCGACGCCGTCGCCTTCCCAAGCCCCACCAATAGGCACCCCATTGGCAACTCCCGTACGTCCGAAGGTTCTTTCTTTACTAGAACATGCCTATGCAAAACATGGATTACTGATAAATTTTTGCCCACTACATTGCAGGTGGATGGCAGCGACCTTGGTTGACTACTACATCAACCTTGTTCCGCTTGCGGTATGAAAAAATTATTTGTCTTGGCTATTACAGATCACGCCTCTTTATGCAACTTCATCAATTGATAAGTTTGAAAACCATCTTAACTATAACACCATATAAGAAAGCTGCGAGTGTTTTATTACATAATGACATATACTTAAGCCCAGTAATGTTCAAGTAATGCAGTTTCATATCGCATTGACAAGCTTCTAGGAATAAGAAAAACCAAAACATGGTACCTGATGTGTTTGCTGGTAGTGCTTTCCAGTTTTCACTGACAAGTTTTCATGGGAGGAAACGGACCCTGATTTTATACATGTTGGAAAATTGACTCAAAATTGCATGAAGCTGAAAGCTGACACTCCAATAATGCTGTATAAGGAACTGGTGATTGCACGAATTCAATCTACTTCCACGTCAATGCAAGATGATATATTTCATTTGTTGTTGAAGCTTTTTTTATATGGAGTTCTATGAAGAATTTGCAGTGCATGCTTACAATTAATATGTCTTCAGGCTTGGGTTTGGTAAAAGGAATTGAACTTTTTAGCGTTTTACTTTAGACAGTGCTTCTTATCTACCTAGGCAGGTATGACTTAAATTCTCTCAACGGGATTTCGGCTTCTTATTTTGTAGTTGCAAGTGGCACAAAAGCCACTTTAAGTTGTTTTAATAGGAAAAAATGCTTTCGATTGATTCTCAGCTGACATTTATGTGCATTATGATGTGATTCTTATCTCAGTGTCACAATGTGCTTCTACATTCTTTTGCAATATCTCAAGCTCTCACCTCAAGAGTCTTCACAAGATATGTTTTGCTGCAGCATTCTAGCAAGTATGTTTGCACTCCATTTTATTATATCATTGTTGTTTCTACGGGATTCTGGATATAGTACTTTACGGAGACATTATGAGCTCATGGTTTCACCGGACTACAGTAAACGAACAAGTTTCTGTTTTGGAGCTATAAATCTTAAGAGTCTTTCAGACATTGTTTAGGTTGCTCTACATATTCAGTTTTAAAACGGGTTACTAATGTGGCCAACCACTCCAAAATTATGCTTTCAATTTTGAGCTGCAGTCTCTTTCTTGAGGAGAACAACAAATGGAAAGTTTTAATGTGCTAATTCTGTCATTGCCAACTATGATTTTGGGTGTGCTGGAGTACCTTTTTATCTAAGCAATTTCTTTCTTCAAGGATGGCGTAGAACAGAAGAAGCTAGGGGTGATCGAGTCCAGGGTGGGTAGGGTCTAGACCTGGACCCTGTACCCGACCCTGTTATAACAAGTTCTCTTTTTTTGGACTCTGTTCCCGACCCACCCTATTTTTTCGGTCCGGGAACAGGGTTAACCTAGTTTATATTGGAACCTATTTTGCATTAAAAATTGCTATACAACATTCATATGTAAGATAAAGCGTTTACAATCTCGATCGGCATAAGCACATCCACCATTGTAGCAAAGGTTAAACTAGTTTTCAAGAAAAACCAAAGGCTAGAAGTCTGCTCTCCTTCAAAGGCTCGCCCGTTTTGCAGTAGAACAACCGCTTACAGTTTATCTCAATGACGCAATGCATAATACCATGAATATGGATCATCTGATTTGAGTTCACCATGCCGCTTCAGTGGTTCCTTGGTCTTAGCTATGACCTCATATTTTAGATTTATTCTGTCAAAGCTTGTCTCAAGAACAAGAGCATGGGGAACCCGAACAGCTTTTAGGATATCCTGTAATGGATGTATAATTTAATCAGAATAGACAAATTATTCCAACATAATCGGGCGATTATGTAATTCTAGTACCTTACGAACTGACTGAGTGGTAGTTGCACTTAAAGTCATCACTGGGACATACAAAAAGTTCTGCTTGAGACATGCCAGTCCCCTATAATCTGGACGAAATGTCCCCATAGACCACAATAATGACAACCACAAAAGTCAATGAGCTTTCAACGTTAACCAGTCAAATGTACAAGAAAAGATCAAACCAGTAGTAAGTTTCTTTCATGAGATCAAACTGGCAGAGCACATCCATTTAAGACCTTGCTAAAAACCGAAAAACTGAACCGAACCGAACTGTTAACAAACCGAAAAAAAATAGTTTGGTTCGGTTTGTATTCGGTTCGGTTCGGAAGTTTTTCCTAATGGTTCGGTTTGGTTCGGTTTTTCAAAAAGACCGAACCGAACCGAACTATTGACACGCCTACTAGTCATGGGTTTTGCTGCAACAAAGAATAGGACGTTGCAATTCAAAGCATATTACGGGAAGATTGTTCAAAGAGCACCGAAGAGACAGAAGAGAAGAGAGATTGTAGAGAAGATAGATTGTTCAAAGGCCAAGCAAGATCTGACGATGAGCACAGGAGGTTTACCGATGCTCGGTTATTTTCCAATCAATTATTGAAATTAAATTAATTTCAGAATAAATTCAAAAAATACAAATCATGCACAATCAACACAAATTAGAGCTCAATTAAATAAAAATATTACACCACTACAATTAGCATAAAATTCTGGTCACTTTATCCCAGTTTAATTTTCGGAAAATAAATAAATAATTAATTAATTTCAAAAATTAATTATTAAATGCTAAAAATTCACACTTAGGCTCGAAAAATCTAATTAAATATTGAAACGGGCCCGGAAAATTTCTGAACTACTCAAGATAAATTCTAGAGCTTGTATAGGCCCTAATTGCACTAAACTATCTACCTAATATGCATCGATAACTAACTAATTTACTAAACCGTTCTAATTATCCATTAAATCAAGCTTAGTCTAAACTAAACAACCCTTAAACGTCATTCACTTATTAAGCGAGGATTAGTGAGATAAACACACCGGATTAACGATCTGTTCGGATCAATTTGACGAGGACGCAGCAAGGAACGAAAAGTTCCAAATTGGCGACACCAACGAGGCACAAATCTGGCTTGAAACTTGGCCCGCAAAGCCTCATGGGCTGCTGGATTTCCTTGGCTATTGGCTGATTTCGGTAGCTGATTCAGTGAGAATAACACGGCTGGGCTTGCTGTTTCAAGCGAGCTGCTTTGGTATTCAGCCAAAGGGAAAAGAAAATAGGAAAAAGAAAAGAAAGCTAAAAAGAATTTCCTATAACTAAAAATTATTGTCCCACTTGCTTTTTTTTAGTCCAATTTAATCCCGAAAAATTCATATGCTAAAGTACTTGATCCTCACTCGCTTTCTTGCACCCAATTTCCCTCAAACAACAAATCTTGGGCAACAAACTTGACTATTTCCTTCAATTCCGAATTCTAATTCATTTTTCTCGGAATCCGATTTTCTAAACAAACAAATCCGGTTGAAGTCCAATTTGAATTCATAAAAAGCCCAAACAACTTCCATTCACCAATTCACTCACACCATATACCAAAAATTCCTTCAAAGTAGCCAATATGAATTTTCATTCATTTTTCGAATCGTCCGCAACGATTTTCCGTAAAAATCCTAAACTCACTGAAAATTCCTTGAAAGATGAGTCGACGTTCCTAAAATGACTCTGTGACACGACATAACTTAATCGGATTCAAATTCACAGTTTATTTCAATTCAGCGCGATTTTAGCGTGACTTAGGCTACCAAGTAGTTTTCAGAAATTTTTAGTGCAAATGACTTGTGGTCGATTTTCTTCGAGCCACACTGAACCTCTTCAACACATTGGCGATTATCGGTTGTCGTGAAAATCTAGAGGTTTCAATTAGGGACACAGGGTACCAAAACGATAGAAAAATCAATTTAGTGCCGATGAATGAGAATTTTGCAATTTAGTGGAATTACCCACTTTTAACCATATATCTCAGTCGAACCGACCTATCTTTGATTTTTAATTGATCTTATTGTGTTGTAATGATCTCGACAGATAAGCACAGTCGAGTAGTCAATTCTTGGTCTAATTCTCAAGTCTATTGCACTAAAATTTCGTAATGGCTTTCGTAGATAGTCTAGTTAGTCACGATGATACGGGTCAACCCTTTCTTCTTGCGCCAAAGATCTTACCATTTCCGAAGGAACCCGCTTTTTAAATATCTCTCCTTATTTGGGACCCTATTCAACTCTTTTAGCTTCTATTGAATCGAGAAATGGGTTTGATTGTCCATCTTTTTTATTTGATATTCAACATTAACATAGGCATGTCGATTAGGCCCTTAAATTTTAATTTTTTTTTATGAAATTGGCCAAATATTGACCTTTTGGTCAAATTGAAGAATTTGACCTTTAACCAAAAAAATTAGAACTTTGCTAGTTTCTAATTTATCTTAAACATTTGATTTAAGGAAGAAGGCAAAATAAAATAAAATAAAGGGGAATAGAGAAATACACTAGAGGCCTATGCTGAAAGAGACAGTTCAAGGTCTTGTCTCAGAAAATTATCCAAGCCGGCGAGACAATGACCACAGAAAATGGGGAAAACTTGGACACCATGTGAGGCCTCGGCAATTTCTGTGGTGTCGCTATCATGGCAAAGTGCCGCGGGACTCCTACTGATGTTTGTCACTGGGCTGATGTATGACTCTGCTGAAGTCGATATTTGACAAGAGGGACGACATTTTACTCCTCAGAAGTCGACAAGCTAATGAAGAAGGCATGGTCAATACTTGGTATCAACTGGCCAATACACAATCCATGCCTAATATGGGTGTTTTTCCAACAATACCTCAGCATGATGCGGTTGAAACTGGACCTTCTTTTCGCTTTACATGCCATGTTGACAGAAGTAGCGAATGAGGCCAAGAAGCAGAACAGAGATGCTCTGTTCATTGAGGTTCTAATAATAGTTTTAGCCTAAATATGAGGGTGGTCAGAGAAGAGATTGGGTAACTAGCATGACTACTTCAAGAACAGGAGAATGAACTGGACGAAAAATCTCCTGCCATGGGCAGTGATGGCGGCAAACATCTTAGGAGATGATGTCATGCTTTCCATGGTTATAGAACAAGCAAAAAGTGATGCAGCGACAGAACCGACTGGCGATGACTACATATGATCGTCTGTGTAGAATGCATTCTCCAAGATGGGTAAGTGATTCATTTCTCCGTTCATTTTGCGGTACCATTATGGAGTAATTAATTTATTTCCCCCATCGATAGTGAAGTAGAAAATGTGAAATGGACACAAGACTAAGCTGCTCATTTGGTTGGCAAAGCAAGATTTGGCCTAAAAGAGTGAGGACCCTTAAGTGCTTTTCTTAAGAAAGTGCTGTCCCATCACAACTGCAGTTGCCTCCATCACATCGCACGATTGTTATGGACTAATTCTGAAACATTATTCGACTTCCGCTTTGATACCTGACGAAGAAATCATCATACTACCAGAGAGTGCAGGGAAGCCAGAAATTGGATGGAACACAAATGGTGGTCGAGGACTCGGCGAAACGCGAAGATGGAGGCAAAATGATTCTGAGGGAAATGGTTCCATATGAGGTTCAGCCAACCATGTCAAGGCTTAAAAAACAATGGACCAATGAGAGGCTCAAGAAAGACAAAGATCTGCAGCGAGCAGTAGAATCACAATCGAGTTCATCCGACTATGTAATCTACTGTATAAGCTTTACAACTAGTTAGAACAATCATTCGAAACAAAAGATAGTCACAAGTGTGGCTCGTAACAGATATGGTATCCGAAATCCAAGGCCAAGCCAAACGTGGAATCAGCTGGAGACTTAATCAAGTTCGATAAAGAAACCGTTGATGGCTTCTTTGCCATTCTGAATGAAAATTTCTGAGGATACGGTTCGTGATCTTGCTGATGGCGGGGAGATCTCTTTGTGGAGTATTCTGCGGTTGTTCGCATCATGTGATAAATGTCACCCTTCCATATAGCTCTTGCTCTTCATGACGAAACAAAAAATAGCTTGTTTTTGCTTGGCACCCTGTACCTATTGCATTATATAATCTAAAGTCCAAGCTGATGTACGTTCCCCCTTCAGTTTATAATTAAAAAAGAAAAAAAAAAATGAACGTAGATCTTCTTTTACAGCCAAAAAATTGGATGTTTCTTGACCTATGATACCTTAGATGATGAAGAGGAAGTGTGGCAAATCTATTTAAAAAAGGGAAATTACCAAAAAAAGTTCTAAATTTATTGTATTTATGTTAATTTAGTCCTAAAACTTTCCATTTGACCAATTTAATTATGAACTTTTTTTGTTTGTCAATTTAGTCATTTTGTCAGCTTTTGACCGGTTATCCTACGTGACACAGCGGACACCGACGTAGATAATTTTTTTTTTTTTTTGGTAAAGGTAAGAATATATTATAGAAGATAATTTTTTTAATAATTTAAAAAAATTATAAATTTTTTTTTTTTTTTCTTTTTTTCATTTTTTTTTCTTCTAAGCCTAATGAGGGTTGCCGGCGAACCCTCACCGGTCACATGCAAGGGTCAACCAACCCTCATAACCACAAGAAAAGGCTAGACAATCCTCGCCATCCACTGGGTGAGGCCTTCACGGTCATCATCTAGTGGCTAGCGAGGATCGTAGGCCCTCCTCTATGATAGGCAACATTCTTTGGATTTCATTGCAAAAAAGAAAAGAAAAATATAATAACATTTTAAAAAAATAAATATCAGAAAATTTTATAAAAAAATTATAAAACTTATCCATTTCAATGCCGGCCGTCTTTCGTGACTTTGCTGACATCCATGCCAATGATTTATGGGATGTTGAGAATTTTATAAGGTTCAGTTCATAATTAACGCGAATTGATTTCATTATTTCTTAGAATCTTCAACGCAGGATCCATGCCAAACTTCAACACCTGGTCTTCCCCCTTCAACGGGATGTCGTCACGATTCCAACTTTGCCAAACACTGTAGAAGGGCGACCCCCTTGCAAGGTCGGCGGAGAAGACTCGCGAGAATGCGGGACGAGCGGAGCTGACCATCTCCACCTATCCACGACGAGCGGTGGTGGGACACAACGGCTTCACATCCCTCCTGAACGCTCTGCACGATCTCCTTCAAACCCTTCACTACGGTATCTGGTCCAAGTCTCTGCATTCCCATTGCCCTGAGAATGAAAAGCACGCGGACTGAGACCAAGGAAGCAAATGCAAAGTGTGGAGAAGAAATCAAAAGTCAACATCGTGCTGAAAAATGTTTCTATATATATATATATATATATATATATATATATATATATATATCACGAAA
Organism: Eucalyptus pumila; assembly: GCA_016097595.1. Classification (NCBI taxonomy): domain Eukaryota; kingdom Viridiplantae; phylum Streptophyta; class Magnoliopsida; order Myrtales; family Myrtaceae; genus Eucalyptus; species Eucalyptus pumila. The sequence continues at coordinate 40,828,171 of CM027853.1, forward strand.
AATTTCCAAATTAATATATATGCGACAAATTCACCAAAAATTTATTTTTGTTAGCAAAATATCTTGAACCGGTACTCTTGTGATAAATTTATTTACAATTAATTTTCATTAAATTTGACCATCAAATTACTGAATTAGATGACATATGACAGTTAATCCAATTTAACGGAAACTAACGGGAGTAAAATTTTCACAAATGTACAGGTTTAGGGTTTTCGGTGGTTAAAAAGTCAATTTTTGATAAATTTATTATATGTGTGCTAGTTTGGGTTTTTTTTCGTGGTCAAAGAATTACTTTAAAGTAAATTTGTGATATGTGTATGAGGGTTTTGGTGATAAAAAAAATTATTTTTGGATAAATTTATCAACGGCATACTAATTTGAGGTTTTTTTTTATATTAACCATATATATATATATATATATATATTATATTCTTTTCTATGAATAAACCAGTTTGATGTTGTGTAAAATATTTCTTTTATGAAATGATTAGGTTGACGACATATTGACTCCAACCGTGAGCAACAAATAACCGCATCATCAGCCGAAAATAGGTTATCATATCAGTAGTGATTAGCATAGAGTACAAACTGAGGCAATGAAGGATAGATATGAAAGAATGCACCGGGATTTGCATGGCTCGTTTTGCGTAACCTATGTTCATCGAGAAAAAAGTACACAACAAAGATTTTACTATAGCCAAATGAAGAACTGTACACTTTGATATGTCAAGTTGCGATGCCCAATCCACAACTACACTTGACAATTACAAAGTGTTTATCTCACATTCTCTTGCAAGAATCTCAAATGTCGAAACAACAAGTTTCATGCCGAAACCGTGCGGGTCCATTGTCACATGCCGATGGTTACTGGCCACCTGCTAGGTACTTTGGCTTTTGAGCACTCGGCTTCGAACTGAGTCCCATGAAGACGAAGTTAAACGAGTGTCCAAAAATGATTTTTAGGATGCCCATACCCTTGCAAAAGCCTATTCTTCAACTTTTCTTTTTAATGAAACTTTGATTCGAGTAGGATTTTCCTCAAGGGAATATATACTAACAAGGAAAATGTTCCATTTTCAAAGAAACTACATATCAGCACAACAATAAATATGTTAGGAAAACTATCAATTTATTGAAAAATTAATTTAGTTGCTTAGCAAGCACTTTAGGCACATTCAACCTGCTGCAAAAGTACTTTAATTGCAGAGAAATTGTGGAAAGTTTTTATATGACTTCAAGCGATGTTAAATGTAAGTAGAAAGTTGTCGCGACCTCTTTTTTTTCGGCGCCCGCGATCGGGTACGAGCGCCTAAGGAGGCTAATGGTTCGGCTGAATTTATTAAGCCCGGACTCTCCCAAGTCCACCAATTCACGACTTAATGGTCTAAGTTTTTAACCTGTAAATCAATTTTTAAATTGGAATCGCCACTAATCGATTTGGGGTGGGTTGATTAGAAACCCAAGTGAAGTATCGGGAGAAATACTCACTCGAAAACAAAGAGAAATTAGGATCGGGGACTTGATTACACTAGTTAATCACTAATGCCCTTTCGGTACCTAATCTTGTTTAAACCTTGAGGTTTTTGGATGTTCGAGGGATTTTCCATGCATTTTTGGGAGGAAAAACATTTTTTGAGTCATTTTCTAATTTTTTGGACACAAAATGGATTTTTTGGGGTTTTTTGGTATTTTTTTTTGGAAAAATACAAGTCTTTTTTGGCTTTTTCTGAATTTTTTTTTGCTTTTTCATGAATTTTTGGCTTTTTTTTTTGGATTTTTGACATTTTTTGGAAAATATGAAATATTTTTTATTTTTTTTATTTTTTGGAAAATAAAATATTTTTATCATTTTTTATTATTTTTCGATTTTTTGGAAATTAAAACATTTTTTAATATTTTTGGAAAATGAAATATTTTTTTAATTAAATTTTTTTTAATATATTTCGAAAGGAAAATATATTTTTTGTTTTTTTGGAAAATAAATTATTTATTTATTATTAAAATATTATTTTAAAATAAAAACCGACCCGGTCGGATCCACGGGTTGTGTCCGACCCGGGCCGGCGACCCTCGGGCCCGACTCGGATTTTTTCATCTTTTTTTTTTATCATATTAAAATGACGCCGTGGCCGGGTGTTCGGGGACGCCCGGCCTGGCCCGACGACCCGAATCCGATTCGACCTCGCGACCCGACTCCCTGGCGAACCCTACCCGGATCCGACCCGAACCCCGACTCGGCTTCCGCCACCCTCCGGGATTTACGGAATCCCTATCCGGTTCCCGATTCGGGTCCGACTCGACGACTCGGGATCGCGACCCGAAAAATCGGGAACCCTAGGGTTTCCGAATTGGGGGCGCCGAAGAGGTGCAGCGGCAACGATGGCGAAGACGGCGGCGACGGTGATGATGACCGGACTTACGGAGAAGGAGATGGCAAGGGCGACGGCGACGGTGACGGCACGATACCTGCTCGGCAATGGCGAGGCAAAGGCGACGATGCTAGATCGATTGAAGGCGGCAACGGCGGGGACGAGTGACAGCAACAAGGGCAACGACAGACTAATGGCAGCGACCGCGGCGGACAACGACGGCGACGGTGGATCTTGGACGGTTAGATCTGGCCGGATCTGTCGCCGAGTTTCCCTCTCTCTCCCTCGGGCTCGCTCTTCGAGCTCCCCGAAGTCTCTCGTGGACCCCTCTAAGCTCACCCTACCTCGGCCAGCCTACACTCGAGCTCCCCGAAGTCTCTCAGGGACCCCGAGCTTCGGCCGCCTCTCTCTTTCTTCATCCTTTCCCTCTGTCTCTATCCTCCGACGACGATGGCCCCCCTCTATTTATAGGCGCGGGAGCGGCCGGTCGGCGAGGCTTCGACCCGCCGGTTGGACCGCCGTCCCATCCACCATCATTGCCTCCTCCAGTCACGTCCCGTCGATGCCAGCTGCTCCTCTACTCCGCACGCGATCGCCGTCCGCTCAAGCTTCTTCGGCGTCGCGCCTGCCCGCGCGTGCTCCTCAGTGGCGCGAGGAAGAAGACGACGCGGAGGGGGCCGGGCTTGAGGCACGATGGGCCAAAGGCCCACAGGGCGAGGGGGGCTGCCTTTCTGCTTTCGCTTTTCTTTTTTTTGTTTCTTTTTTGGTTTATTATCCGAAAATTAAATAAAACAAAATAATAACAAAAAAAAGCCTAATTTTAGGCGTCAACAGCTGCCCCTCTTTGAAGGTAAGCTCGCAGAGGTTGCATTCAAAGACAAAATGATACCTAAATTTCGGCCATATATGCGTAGCGGGTTATATTTTATTTGGGACTTATTATCCTATGTAAAAAGAGCAATATAACATTACATATACTAAGACATATAAGAAGATACCTGTAGTTACTTACCGGGAGTGAGTGAGATAGGGTGTGAACCCCGAGTTTGGCAAGTATCAAGGCGTCATCTTACCTAGTGATATGAGGAGGCTGCTTTTTCAGGGCTCGAACTATTCTTCGGTCGCCTGTTAAAACAATCAACGATTTGTCTAGGACCCGAACCTTTCTTCGGTTGCTTTGACGGGAAATTACTCCTCTAGGACCCGAACCATTCTTTGGTCGCCTATTGGAGTAATAAGTGGTTTGTCTCGGACCCGAACCTTTCTCCGGTCGCCTTGACGGGAGATTGCTCCTCCAAGACCCGAACCATTATTCGGTCGCCTGTTGGAGTAATCAGTGGTTTGTTTCGGACCCAAACCATTCTTCGGTCGCCGTGACGGGAAATTGCTTCTCCAGGACCCGAACCATTCTTCGGTCGCCTGTTAAAACAATCAATGGTTTGTCTAGGACCCGAACCTTTCTTCGGTCGCCTTGACGGGAGATTGCTCCTCTAGGACCCGAACCATTCTTCGGTCGCCGTGATGGGAAATTGCTTCTCCAGGACCCTAACCATTCTTCGGTCGCCTATTGGAGTAATCAGTGGTTTGTCTCGGACCCGAACCATTCTTCGATCGCCTATTGGAGTAATCAGTTGTTTGTCTAGGACCCGAACCTTTCTTTGGTCGCCTTGACGGGAGATGCACTGACCTTTCTCAGGGCATCTGCTTGTTGGGAGATAGTACTTGGATGATCATAAGTACAAACTCTTGGAGGATACCTGGATGATCACAAGCATCGGAGGGGTACTTGAAGGGTATTTGGACCTTTGCAGGCGTCAAAATGGGTATTTGGCTGACCATAGGCATTGAAGGGGTACTTGGATGATCACAAGTATGAATTCTTGGGGGATACTTGGTCCTTCACAAGTATCGAAAGGGTACTTGATATTTGGAAATATTGAGAACATACCTTGGATATTTATGAAGGTGTCCCACCTCCTGGTAGTGGGAATATCGAGGACATACCTGGCACATTCGTGAAGGTCTCTCACCTCCTGGTAATTGGAAATATTGAGGACGTACCTGAGATATTCGTGAAGGTTTCTCACCTCCTGGTAAAGGGGAATATCGAGGACTTGCCTCATATATTCGTGAAGGTCTCTCACCTCCTGGTAATGGGAATATCGAGGACATACCTGAGATATTCGTGAAGGTTTCTCACCTCCTGGTAATAGGAATATCGAGGGCGTGCCCCGCATATTCGTGAAGGTCTCTCACCTCCTGGCAATTGGGAATATAGAGGACGTGCCTCGCATATTCATGAAGGTCTCTCATCTCCTGGTATTTGTGAATATTGAGGACGTGCCTCGCATATTCATGAAGGTCTCCCACCTCCTGGTAAAAGGGAATATCGAGGACGTAGCTGGGATATTCGTGAAGGTCTCTCACCTCCTGGTAATGGGAATATCGAGGGCGTGCCCCGCATATTCGTGAAGGTCTCTCACCTCCTGGTAATGGGAATATCGAGGGCGTGCCCCACATATTCGTGAAGGTCTCTCACCCCCTGGTAAATGGAATATCGAGGACGTACCTTGGATATTCATGAAAGTCTCTCACCTCCTGGTAAATGGGAATATCGAGGACGTACCTTGGATATTCATGAAGGTCTCTTACCTCCTGGTAAATGGGAATATCGAGAACGTACCTTGGATATTCATGAAGGTCTCTCACCTCCTGGTAATTGGGAATATTGAGGACGTGCCTCGCATATTCATGAAGGTCTCTCACCTCCTGGTAAATGGGAATATCGAGGACGTACCTTGGATATTCACGAAGGTCTCTCACCTCCTGGATGGCCGCAGGCACTCAAAATGGCTGGAACACCTGAGTAGGCATAGGCACATAAAGCAGTGGAATGCTTGACCAGTTGCTATTATTTGGGGACAACTCAGGCAGGTTGAGTGTCATGAAAAGGGAGTATCCGAACGATGGCTGGTACTTGAAGACAATAGGATATTTGGACAGCAGTAGGTATTCAATGATAAAGGGATACTTGGTCAGTTACAAATATCAATACTCTGGGGACAACTCGAATATGTTGAGTGTCAGGAAAAGGGAGTATCCGAACGGTGGCCGGTACTCAAAGACAATAGGGATACCTAGACAGCGAGGTATTCAACGATAAAGGGATACTTGGTCACCACAAGTACCAATACTCTGGGGGACAACTCGAACAAAGTCGAGTGTCGAAAAAGAGAGTATCCGAACGGTGGCCGTACTCAAAGACAATGGGATACCTAGACAACAGCAAGCACCCAAACTCAAGGGACGACTCGAATAGGTCGAGTGTCAAGAAGAGAGTACTGGACAGTGATAGGTACTTTAAGACAAATGGGGACAGGGATATGCTTACCTGGCAATATCTCTGATCTCTGAGAGTATGTTTGCTATTTGCACAATATGCACACATGATTGTATATGCAGTAAATTCATGAGTTTAAATGAGATTTATGCATAAGAATTTTGTCAGTTTTGCATCATCTGAATTTCACTAGGGAAGACAACATTCATTTAGAATGTAGATGTCTTGAGCATGTCAGGTGAGGGACTTTCAGTCTGAAAGGACTTTTCACTCACTCTCATGGAAAAGGCTATCCTGACCATTGATGCAAGATTTATAAGAACCACACTATCTCACTGTCATCATGTCAACAGGGGTCCGAGTATTCTCGCAAATGGTACAACTTTACCAATGTGAGAGGTCTTTGTTGAAATTGTGATGAAGACTTGATTAACGGCTCATCAAATGGGACCGTCGAGGTCAAGGCTCCTGAACGAAATGTTGCACGATCATCTCTGGGTTTACAAGTCAAGAACCCTATGAAAAGAGATAGAGTAATCTTGCTCGTACTTCTTCTAGCGATGCTTATAAACATATGAAATCCCACGTTAATTGAAGTGCCCCTAGTCTGAAGAGACTTTTACAATGGGAATGTGATGTAGACTTGGCTCACATGTAAGAGGGTGGCATTTGTCACTAGTCTTTCTTGTCATATGGAAGTTCTGTGAACCACAAAAACAACTTTTTCTTGGCTGTATTTTTTACTGGGGGGCATTGGCCTTGCTTTTACCAGGCACACTGCTTTTTCATGCCCTTATTATTTTTTATTCCAGTTCTTCAAATATGGGCATTGACCTTGCTTTTACCAAGTACACTGCTTTTTTATGCCCCTACTTTTTTCATTCTTGTTGCTTGAGAGCTGATCTTAACAAGCTTAATCGAAGCACCGTTATTAGACTCTTGAGTCTTCATCTTCAACTGGCGCTTAGGCTATAATAACTTATGCTTTGTCTTGATGTGAGGGTAAAATTACATACTCACTTGGGTTGTACAATGAATACAAGTGCGTAAAGAAAGAATTGCTCTTCATGACTCTAGGGCACTTAAATTAACGCGAGTGTTCATATGCAATAAAGACACTCGAAGATTGATGCAAGTGCAAGCAAGAAAATTTCTATCCCCTTTCTCACCTTGTGATGCTGACTTGCTTTCGACTTGCCCTAGTGTAGGGGTTGTTCTTGACGAGGGTATGAGAGAAGCTTCACCAATGTATGGGGCTCAATGGGGTGAGCGATGGAATGTCTCTCACTATTTTGGTTATCGTACCATTCACGAGAGAACTCTTTACCCTGCAGCCATGGAATCTTTTGCACTCATCTCACAAATGTATAGATGGGAGATTGTGTGTAGGATATGGCTTGCCTGTCATCATTCTGACACGCCTCATCCAGCATGTCCAATTAATCTTGTATTCTTCATTTAGCTGTCTATTCTGATAATCCTTAGTGGAATCAATGACTTAAACAGACAAAATCATCATGCAGAATTTATCTGGAAATGACATGCAACATTTTAAATATGATAGAGTTTGAACTCTTCAAAACAAGTGAATGGTTTTGACTCGAAGACCCTATTGACAACTTTAGGAGTTAACATAATGGTGTTTCCAAATATGTTAGATTTTGAACATCAAAAGGGTTATTCGCAAATGGACGTCGATCCCTATTAAGTAGGGACATGACATAAGAAGGATCAGCCAGGGTTGGGGATCTGATCATGGATTTGACGGACCTTTCTGCTTTTGCTCCTACAGAAGAGAAGATGTACAAGTAGATCAATTAGTCTGGCCGAAATCAAATGTGAGTTGAGGCCTGAAGGATCTCTGTCATTTGCTTTGGCAATTACTCAGGACGCCATTTCGTTTGAGAGAGTTTGTCATGCCTCTCATTGATTTGTTATCTTTGTTTTTGACAGTTAGGTAAACAAACAAGACATGCTTCTCATTTATTCGTTATCCTTGCTTTTAACAGTCATGTGATTCTATAACAAACAAGAGAGAATGTGTTAGTCATGAACTCTTTCAAGAGTTGAATAACTAGAAGCGATACAACTTTACCCTTCACTGGTTTGCAGATGATTAGATGGACCTGAAGTGAGATGGGGACACGAAGTCCTATGTCCTTGTTTCGTTATGTCAATTATTCTCTGAATTGGCTCCTGGATGACATGTCTTTTTACACGAAGCTGGGTAAATTTGATGTAGGTCATTTCCATGTACTAGCTTGGCCAATATTGATTTGCCTAATTATCAAATTTGGCTCTTGAATCCTGGTGCTTCTCCTGATGATGTTTGAATGTCGATGACAGCCTTTTCGTCTTGGCATAGTTTGATATTTCTTTCGATTGGCCTTCCTCACTTGTGACCATGTATGCATGATTGCTGGTCGTTGATTCATTTTCAACGCCTTCTTTCTGTGGAATTTCTCCTTTTATCTTTAACTATAGCATCATTGGGCAAAAGTCATGTACCTCAAGCTTCTATGGAATCTGAGATGGACAATCAAAACCTTCAATTCTCTGATGGCAATTACTTCTTGTGAGAGCATGCGTCTGAATAGAAAGTCAGGTTTCTAGGTCCTCATTTTGAATAGGGGCTAAAGACTCGCTAACTTGTCTAGATTTCTTCCTGTTGACAAGTGAGCCAATTCAAAGAGAAAAGATCCCCTCCTTGTGCTTCTGGGCTTGTCGAAGCTGGAAGTCCCGTTGATGAAACCACAGCATCTGGTTGCTCAGGCACATGGTGGGAAAAGATATTGATTCGGCTTGTGAAGGAATTGGGCAGGAGCGAGGTGGAGTGTACAGAGCTCCTAGGGATGGCTTGATTTCAACCGTATGCCTGTACCTATTACGTCCCATCTTTCATTTCCTGTAAATAGAAGAGAGAGGACATCATTTCCAAACTTACATTCAAAGAATAAAACTTACCTTCTTTGAAGTGGGATGATATTTTCTGTTTGCCCCATGTTTTCTTGGCATGGTGTCTTTGAATTTAACGAGTTTACCTAATGTGCTTGCTTCAAATGCCCCATGTCACACTAAGTTAAAGGGGACGGGAATGATCTTTTGAGACATGAAGTGAGTGAGTCAGAAAGACAAACATGATTAAATTTATCTTGTTTTAACAAAAGCTTTTGGGTAATGAAATATTTTTTATTTTCAAAATAAGTCTTTGGGGGAGAAAAAGCATAAGGAAGCCCAGCCCTCAGTATTCTTCTTGGATGATATATTCTTTTCATGGTTGGATAACATCACTGGGCTGGTTTGGGATACCGCCTCATGCTCTCAAAATATTTTCAACTTTATTTAATAGGTGGATTTACATTTTGGAAGAGTGATTTCAAAAGTTAGTTCCTCAAGTGGAACTGATGTTGAAAATAAAAACAAGCCAGACTTTAAGAAAGATGTACAAGTTCCCATGTAGGGGAATACAAAAGGAAATTAAAAAGGGTTCTACTCGAGCGGGCCTGCGCCCATTTCCCCTTACGGTCCTTCATTGACGGTGTCCATGAAAAGGCTTCCAAACATGGTGGTCATGTCATTTAGCCATTCTTTCTCTGTTGTTAAGGGTGGCACTTCATTGCCTGAATAATATCGGACCTTTACCAACCCTTTGATGAATGTCAGCGGTATGTGCTTCGACATTTCTGCTCTGACTGTCTTCAGAACTGAATACTGCATTTACTTTGTCGAAGTGATCAGGGAGCGAATTGCTTTGGAATGAGAAAGCTTTAGTGTCTAACAGGTTCTGGATTCGACTCTTGAGGGCGAAGCACTCATCCGTCGAGTGCCCCACTTCTCCCATGTGATAGTCGCATTTTTTGGACGAGTCATAGCTGGAGAAGCTTTCGGCATTTGGTCGCTTTGGTTCAGTTGAGAGGAGGTTCTTATTCTAGAGGATTGCCAAAACTTGTGATGGAGATCCGGGAAGTGAAGTAAATTGTCTCCCGTTGTTGTAGTGGTTTGGGGTTGGTTGGCCGGTGGTCTCGTTGCTGTCCCGCACTTGTCCGAATTGTTGGAGAATGATTGTAGGTCGCATTGACATCTACCAGGGGTTCTTTATCTTTCTTCATGCTGAACCTGCCCATGGATGCAGGTTCAGTCATGGGCAGGTTCAGTGAACCAACCATCTCTCAACCCTATCTCGATTTGCTCCCCTACTGGAATGAGTTGATTAAATGATTCGGCGATCGTGGTTACCATTCGATTGCGGTACTCGTAAGGGAGGGTTTTGATAAACATCTTTCTTAGCTCGAAATCGGTTGGTTCAGGATTGATTTGGGCGGCTAAATTCCTCTATCGGATAGTATATTCTTTGAATGATTCGTGCTTTTTCTTTTCGGTATGCTTAAGATCCTCACGAGAAGGGCTAATGTCCATTATGAACTTATACTGCTTGAGGAATGCCTCACTCACTTCACTCCATGTTTCGAGGAGATTCATGTTCTTTGTAATGTACCACCTCAGGGCAGGGCCTATTAGACTTGATTGGAACAACCGGATCATTAATTGTGCATTATTAACGTATTGGGTCATTCGAACCAAGTACATTTGCAAATGAGCCCTAGGGCAAGTCGTGCCATCGTACTTCTCAAACTCGGCATTTTGAATTTTTCCGGCATTTTGACATTGGAATAAATGGAGAGGTCCGTCAAAGTAGGATCTTGGAGGCCTTGCAGTTGTTTCAGCTTCTCCTCAAGCTTTTCGAGGCGTTTGTCATGCTCGCTTTTAGACAAACCGTCCGGCCTAGCTTTCGATCATGGTTGAGTGGATCATCCTCCAATTCGGGCATGTTATCGTCGGTATCTCCACCTTGATCACCCCTAGTAGATGATTGTGGCAACAATACCTCGATTGAGGCCGAGGCGGGAGTAAGTTTGCCCTGGATGGAGTCTATCGGCTTTGAGAGTTGTTGAAGCATATTGAAGACTTGTTTCATTTCGCTTTCCATGACCGCAACACGGCTTGGTACATTCTCTTCGGCCATTCTTGCTCTTGCTTTGAGCGAGTCTGGATCGGCGAACGTGATTACCTGGCCATGAATAAACAAGCATGTGTGAAGACAAGGCGTAGATAGGGAGTCTGTCCATGATGACGACCTAATCCTACTCTTTTTGTTTATTCATGAAAAGGTAGAGGATTTCCTAAGCATGAATTGAAAAATGGCATGTGACATGCTAGCATGGGCTAAAAGGCTATTCAATTTGAAAGGCGAAGAAAGCATGAATTGTAATAAATTTTGAAAAAGACTTCTATCCCTTTTTGAGGCAAATGAAAAATCTTGTGAAAAAAAACTTTTTTTAACCTGTTTAAGAATAAAAACACCAACTGAAAGTAATTTCTTTTGCAATTTAAAAAAAAAAAAACTTTATGACAATTACTCCCAAATTTAGATGACTGTGATATTAAATCCTACACTAATCATGGACTACTCAATATATACAGGAAGATAAGTAAATTGCAAAATACACGAAATAAAAACTTACTTCACGCGAGAAAATTGATGGCAATCACATAGACATGCGCATGATATGTGTGGCTCGATTTCTAACTGAGAAGATTTGTTGAAATTAAAAGGATATCCGCTCGTCGCAGTCTCGCGTTAGCAGCATACCCTCCTAACTTCGGCTAAGAAATTCGGGGAAAAGAAAGGCAACCTCTACATCGCAGTCTCGCGTTCGAGGTCGTATCTTTCTTAACACCATCCTAGAAATCCCATGGCGGCCCAGGTTCGGCGGCCGGGTTGTGTGTGCCATGTGTAGTGCTAAAATAGTAAAGCATGCACAACAATTTATAATCACAAGATAATCTATTTTAAGCAAAATTAAAATAAATTTCTAAGCTTTTGACCCGCATGAAGAAAAAACCTAAGTCGAAAGAATTTAAACAAGACAAAAATGGCCAAAGTCCTCAAAGTCCCCAGTGGAGTCGCCAAGTTGTCACGACCTCTTTTTTTCTGGAGCCCGCGATCGGGTACGAGCGCCTAAGAAGGCTAATGGTTCGGCTGAATTTATTATGCCCGGACTCTCCAAAGTCCACCAATTCACGACTTAATGGTCTGAGTTTTTAACCTATAAATCAATTTTTAAATTGAGTCGCCACTAATCGATTTGGGGTGGGTTGATTATAAACCCAAGTGAAGTATCGGAGAAATACTCACTCTGCGCAACTGTGAGAAATTAGGATCGGGGACTTGATTATATTAGTTAATCACTAATGCCCTTTTGGTACCTAATCTTGTTTAAATCCTGAGGTTTTTTGGATGTTCGAGGAATTTCTCATGCATTTTTTGGAGGAAAAACATTTTTTGAGTCATTTTCTAATTTTTTTGGACACAAAATGGATTTTTTGGGGTTTTTTGGTTTTTTTTTGGAAAAATACAAGTCTTTTTGGCTTTTTCTGAATTTTTTTTTTTTTTTTTTTTTGGATTTTTGGCATTTTTTGGAAAATATGAAATATTTTTTATTTTTTTTTTATTTTTCGGAAAATAAAATATTTTTATCATTTTTTATTATTTTTCGATTTTCTGGAAATTAAAACATTTTTTAATATTTTTGGAAATTGAAATATTTTTATATATTTTTTGTTTTTTAATTAAAATTTTTTTTAATATATTTCGAAAGGAAAATATATTTTTTGTTTTTTTGGAAAATAAATTATTTATTTATTATTAAAATATTATTTTAAAATAAAAACCGACCCGGTCGATCCACGGGTTGTGTCCGACCCGGGCCGGCGACCCTTGGGCCCGACTCGGATTTTTTCATCTTTTTTTTTTTTATCATATTAAAACGACGTCGTGGCCGGGCGTTCGGGGACGCCCGGCCCAGCCCGACGACCCGGATCCGATCCGACCTCGCGACCCGGCTCCCTGGCAACCCTACCCGGATCCGACCCGAACCCCAACCTGGCTTCCGCCGCCCTTCGGGATTTACGGAATCCCTATCCGGTTCCCGATCCGGGTCCGACACGACGACTCGGGATCGCGACCCGGAAAATCGGGAACCCTAGGGTTTCCGAATTGGGGGCATCGAAGAGGTGCAGCGGCGACGATGGCGAAGACGGCGGCGACGGCGATGATGACCGGACTTACGGAGAGGGAGATGGTAAGGGCGACGGCGATGGTGACGGCACGATATCTGCTCGGCAATGGCGCGGCAAAGGCGACGATGCTAGATCGATCGAAGGCGGCAACGGCGGGGACGAGTGACGGCAACAAGGGCAACGACAGATTGATGGTAGCGACCGCGGCGGACAACAACGGCGACGGTGGATCTTGGACGGTCAGATCTGGCCGGATCCGTCGCCGAGTTTCCCTCTCTCTCCCTCGGGCTCGCTCTTCGAGCTCCCCGAAGTCTCTCGGGGACCCCTCTGAGCTCACCCTACCTCGGCCAGCCTGCACTCGAGCTCCCCGAAGTCTCTCAAGGACCCCGAGCTTCGGCCGCCTCTCTCTTTCTTCCTCCTTTCCCTCTGTCTCTGTCCTCCGACGACGATGGCCCCCCTCTATTTATAGGCGGGGGAGCGGCCGGTCGGCGAGGCTTCGACCCGCCGGTTGGACCGCTGTCCCATCCGCCATCATCGCCTCCTCCAGTCACGTCCCGTCGACACCAGCTACTCCTCTACTCCGCACGCGATCGCCGTCCGCTCAAGCTTCTCCGGTGTCGCGCCTGCCCGCGCATGCTCCTCAGTGGCGCGAGGAAGAAGACGACGCGAAGGGGGCCGGGCTTGAGGCACGATGGGCCAAAGGCCCACGCGGGGAGGGGGGCTGCCTTTCTGCTTTCGCTTTTCTTTTTTTTGTTTCTTTTTTGGTTTATTATCCGAAAATTAAATAAAACAAAATAATAATAAAATAAAGCCTAATTTTAGGCGTCAACAAAAGTAGTTGAGGTGTGTGTGTGTGTGTGTGTGTGTGTTTTTTTAATGGAGTCAAGTTCAAATTGGCTTGCGACTAGTGAGCCTTATCGTTAGGCAATCTCTTCGTTAAATTGCTCTTGTTTTTAGCTTGAATCCTTCACAGCGTTATCTCCTTCAGGTCTCTGCATTCACATTGCCCTGAAAAAGAAAACCACATGGATCGTGGAGAAGAAGACAAAAGTCAATATCATGCTCGAAAAATTATTCTATTTCTCCACTTCCATAGTGGAAGGCTTGTATCTATCATGCGCACCGGTTCACCCTCTGCCTCCACCAAACCGATGATGTCTTGATTCCTTGTGCATAATCCAAGTCTAGATTTTGTTGCCGGCAAAAAGAATGGAGATTTGCCAATCAAACCCAATCACCAGCAATTCAATCCTTTGTGCCTTTCCGTTTTGAGAGTTCTTACAACATTTATTGAAGGTGCGCACATTTAAAATTTTCTCAGGAATTCTAAATAATATCTGTAGGAGACAAATACAATTTATTTTTCGAAAAATGATCCACTAACAATTTGCTTCTATTTAAATTTCAAAATTTGAAATTTATCCTTTGTCTCATTCATCCCACTTACAGTTAGAATTATTGTATCATAACTTCGAGATCCAGCGTACCCAATGTTTGTCTCCTCCCATGCTTTTCTTTGGACAAACTCCAGACAAAATTGACGCTTTTGCTCAATATTTTACTCGTAAAAAAACAGTCACATATCTCAGCCGTCTGCTTCAAAGACACTTTATTTTATATCACATTTTTGCATAAACCAATCTTTTTTGTTTTTTTTTCTATAAACGAGGTTTGGATATTGCTTGCACAACAACATCTAAAGGAGAATTCTTACCGAAAAAAAAAAACATCTAAAGGAGAAATTTGTGGTTATGATCTCTCTAAAATTCCAATTAGTAATTAACAATACCTACATCTATATCGACATTTTCATAGATATTAGATAGTTTGGAAGTGATCTTACCAATTTTGTATAGGGTGACCAATTTTGTATAGGGTGAAACTTAGACCATGGGTTAACCAACACAAGGGTTAGTTAGGAACACTAAAATTCTCCACCAAAGCAATGGCATGTGAACACATTGTCCAACGCCATGATTGGCTGAGAGAACATTTGCTCCTAATAATAATAAGAATAATATCGGCATGATAAGATTGACCCAAAGAAGGATAGGTATGAAAAAGAGAATTGCATGATTTGGAATCCATCGTTTTTTATGCAGAATAGTAACGATCCTAAACTGAAAATGTTTCTCCTTTATTGTCATCTATATATTAGCTCAATGAGACTATTCATCACCTTTAGCCTTCAATAAATGCTTCTTAAGTTATTTGCGCATCAGGGTTAAAAGAGATATATGAACACTATTTATAAAGTTTTAAATCATAGGCCCTCATAGGGCGGGCTTTACTCGGCTCACACTAGTTACCCTATCTCATTTTACTAGACCATTCTTGTTACAATCTCATTAAATATAACCCACATCATAAAAACTCTTATAATGGATGTGCATTCTTTTGCAATTTATTATATACTATTTAGGGCCTATTCTTTTGAGATCAATCTATTTGCTTTAGCAATAAGCTAACGGTTTGTGGGTGCCTCACTAGCTTGCCAGTCGCCGGAGAGACCACGGTGGATGTTATGACCACATAGAGGGTGCTCGCGTTGCTTTCCACCTCTTATTTTTTATGCTTTATCTTCTGGAGGTTCCCTTGGGCATCTTTCGCGACCCCGAGGCCAGGATTTTCAAGGGACCCTATTGCATTGTACACTTTACTTCTGAGTGTATTATTCTTGCAATTTTACGATGGTATTACGACGCTTTCGTATTTACTTGCGACTGACTTATTATGCCTTTTAAGAAAGGACGAGTGTTGTTATTCCCTTGGGGAGAAACGTTATGGTGCAGCTCTTTTTGACATTACACCCAAAAGAAAAAGAAGAAAATGGAGGTGAGTATGGAAGCACATGTAAATGAAGAGGAAATTGGCCAACCTAACATTTGCGAATGTTTACATTGATGTGTGGCGGAAGAAAATTATTGGCTGTCAATTTTATGAGTATTAGTAATTTTTCTTTAATACTATGTTTAATGAATTTAAATTCATATATGACATCGACTAAGAACTTTTACTTACTTTGCCAACGTGGAAAAGATTCATATCACAACTACGATAAAAGATTTGAATTATTTATACGAAGAGCTTTATTCTCCCTTTTACGTAAAGGAAAAGATCAAGCCCGAGAAACACACGAATATGCTACTAGTTTACAAATATTTCCGTCTCCATTATAAAACTCGTGTAGTATAACCTTGTCACACTGCTTTCATTCTATACATCTTTATTACTTTTGCGTGTGAAATTTACAAATAGCAGGACAGTGACAACCGGAGTGCTTGTGGCATTTGTACATTTGCATCCTAAAATTTTTTAAGGGAAAAATCCAAATAAATGTCCAAAATGAACATTACATCAAATAAAAGTCCAAAGTGCCTTCATTTTTTTCAAATGAGGACCTAAATTGGCCATATCAATCAAAAAAAAAAAAAAAAAAAAAAGCTTGAACTCATCTGCTGGTGAAGGGTAATCTCGCCTTTTAAATTTTTTAAATTTTTTCCTTTTTTGGTTTTTTGTTTTTTCTTTCCATAAAAAACTAAAACTTAAGAAAAAAGAAGCAAAAATATAAGCGGAAGGACTCCCTCTCACTTGTGGCTGTTGCCCCATCGCAGATGGGGTGCGGCAGCAATGGCCGTCGACCCTCGCTAGAAACAGGAGAGGATGGCAACCTCTCCTAGAACTAGGTGAGGGTTGCCCGCCCTCCCCTTGGTTTGGGTGAGGGCAGGTGACCCTTGCCCCTATCTGGTAAAGGGTTGCTGCCCTCTCTCATTTTTGGCCAGCCATCGCTAGCCCCCCACCTGTATTTTTTCTTTTTTAAAAAAAAAAATTCTTTAAAACTTTTGATCTAATTTAATTTTAATTTTAATTTTAATTGTGTTCTGATGAAAATATCCCCGATCAACTGGAATTCTTTGCAAATCGGCAAAGTTAGACCCTTATTTGAAATGGCTATAATCACTTTTAACTTTTTTTTAGACTGATATGACTACTTTAGGTCTTTATTTGAAATAATATCTATTTCATGCCCTTATTTGAAAAATGATGACACTTGAGGCCTTTATTTGAAATTTTCTCGATTTTTAATGCGTTCATTTAAGTATTGAAAATTGCACAAAAAAGCATTTGAGGGACTCCTTTAGCTCTGTCAATTTCTAGTGGATAGAAATCATAGTTGGCCTTTTAAATTTACATTTCGTCCTTTTTGGATGTTGACGTGTCACCACGTGATTGCCACATAAAAAAATAATAAAAAATAATAAAAAAGGCTAGCGTGGAAAAAGAGACCTAAGGGGAGAAGAAAAGGGGTGCCCCGCAATCCCTCCCATTCACTAGTGAGGGCCAGCAACCCTCGTCCAATTACGGATGCTATGGTTGAGTATTGGGCCAGGTTCACCCTACAACCAAACGAATAGGTCTGAATTGATCAGTTCAAAGTTAGTTCTAGGCAGAACATGCTCAATTTCCAGCTCTGAAATTTAGGACTGGCCTAGGACAAGTTAAGTTCTTAGTTCTAAGGTCAGAACCGCCGCTTCTACTTGGGAACCAACTAGTTCCAAGTTGAACCGGTTTTGAACCACTTGTTTTAAATTTTTTAAATGCTTTACACCCATTTAAAATTGAACGTAGCCTTCAACATGAAAGATAACAATATAGCCACTTGACCAAAAAAAAAAAAAAAATTATAGTGAAATAGTGCAACTTTTATTTTTTATTATAACAACTTAATTTTTTTTTTTTTATCCAAAACATACAATAGCTAGTTCGGGATCAAAACCGAGAGTCACAAGATTGGGTTCTAGTCTAGGCTAAGAACTGAGACAACCTGAAAACGATTACATCTAGATGTTGCCAGCCTTGGGATCTCTCTCTGTCTTTACTTTTTTCCTTAAACTTTCAACCTTTTCTTTTAATATTTCAGCCCTTTTTTTATGGGATAACATATAGAATAAAAATTAGTTAAAAATTTTGCCACGTAAACTGAAATGAAATTTATAGTATTCAAGTGCAGAATCGTGGTAAAATTTAGGCTATTACTGCAATTGTCAAACTTGCAGCACATACAATTGGCATGCTTCTCCACTTGTATTCGATACCCAAATCACCTTTTCATCGCTCAAAGCCATGTTGGTCTCGTATTCAAATTGATCACGCTATTTATTTTCTCTTAACCAGACTTCGTTTGTAGTAATGGTTTGTTTGGCTTTGGTTGGCAATTGACTGATCTCAAATAGTCTCAATATCCCGATCATCTTAATTAATTAGTTGAAGACCCGTAGTTCGCCGTAAAATACTTTCTTTCATAATTTTATTAAGATAAATATTTAATAATTATACTGTTATCATTATCACATCCGATCCACTTTAAAATTTAAATTCGCATAATGGTGTTAAGAACAGTAGTACATGCAAATTTTTTCTGTATTTTTCTTATTCAATTAAATGTATTATTTCCTTTGGTACATGACCATGGATCGCTACTATGATCATTTCATATATCACACCTTCAAAGTCAGAAATATTTTATGTCAGTTTTAATTAAAAGATATCAATCAATTTTTCTTTTTTTTGGTTAAAGTACGTAAGAAATATAAGCACGGGACCTTTTTGTTAACACTTAAGCGATGAAATTGAGTGAATAAACTAAAATCACTAGATTCTAAACCAGAAAAAAATACTTTTGTCAAATATTGGGAATAATAAACACTAAACTTAGCAAAACAATTGGCTTTATATTTAAAGATGTAAATGAGGACAATTACGACGATAACAACAACAAAACCAGATTTTATCAAAAATGGTAAGCTTATGAGTGAAATTTCCTCAAAATAATCAAATTTATTGAGAATTGTGTAACACGAAGTTTGGATGGTTTTATATATGTATATCAAGAGATTTAAGGACCTTCTGTCGATCAATAAAAATAACTTCAGAAATACCTCTATATGTAAGAATTCGTGTACATTTTGGACTTAGTCTGTGAATGGGGAGATTGTTCAAACACCACCCGTGAGTCCGGAGACCGGAGCCACAACCTCGGGGAGTCAGAGAAAGACGAGCCAAAATTGGATGAAAAAGAACGTACCGTTCGCTGCTTAAAGAAAAGTGAACAAATCTGGAGTAGTAATTTCTCGGGAATAAAACCAGTAGGTTTTATAGGTTCCTGGAGAATGCAATTTCGTATCCAAGTTATCGCAGCTCGATTTTTTTTTAATGCCATGTAATTTAATCACTGGGTAGAAATCTCTTCACCCGTCGATCCCATTGGACAAATTGAATGCTCTCGAGGGCCGTCTCAGAGAAATTATCCAAGCCGGGGGGATGTAGAATATAGATGTCAAGAAAAACTTGGACGCCAAGAGAAGCCCTGGCAATTTCGTGGTGTTTACCATTGGGCCAACGGATTCCGTCTGAACATTCAACTGCCATGTCACAAGACTCGATATTTAATACAATTTCGCTGAGCATTTGACACAATTAAAGATCAACCACGAAACTCCACCACCAATAAAAAAAATTAAAAAAGAAAAAGTGAAAATCTCCAGGGATTTTGATGGCCAATGTCGTCCGATGACATCCATTTCTTGTTTTCTTTTTATCGGTATACCCATGCCATTGGACTGGAGGTTTGGGGACTGACTGGTTTCGTTTAGCACCCAATACGTACTTCCAGTAAGCATGGAAGGTGCGCAATCTTTTCCCAATCTGCACCGCTTTCTCTTTGGCACCTCTCTTCTAGAATGGGACACTCAAGCGATATTCAATTTCTTCAAGGAGGTGAGGCGGCGCATCCCATTAGGCAAACACGTTAAACTTGGGCAGCTAATAATTTCAAGCTTCAAGAGTGAAGAGAAATTGCCAATCCATTCCGGCAAACTTATCAAATTCTGACATTCTTTGATCTCGAGAGATTCCAAACTGGTGACATGTTGAATCCCCTCGGGTAATGCCACCAATTTTGGAAGTCGTGAGATAATAAGATCACGGAGGTTCACAAGGGAACGCAACTGGGTGCCCTGCTCGTCATTATGGCTCGACAAATCGAGTTCTTCACAATAATGAATGACAAGGTCCAAGAGTGAGGACAAGTATTGCATACCACAAGATAGACTCCTTAGTTTGCTGCAAGAGTAGAGTGTCATGGAATTGAGATTTTTGAGGAATGGAAATAGAGTCTCGAGCATCGAGTGCTCCAGATCCATCCTATAACATCCCAGGCCTCACTGTGTAATATTGTCCGCTTTGGGTCACCCGCCCTGGCGCAGACGCACCGCCATCCCAGCCACGGTATTTTTCCTCATGGCTTTAAAACGCGTTATCAGATTAGAGGGACCTGTTCTAGATCTCCCTCCTACCAAGAGAGAGGTTGTTACACATCCCATAGTAAAAATATAAAGACTCTAATTTGGAGAGGGGGATGAATGTGGATACTACAGCTTCTGAAAGATAATGTAGAACGGCCATCTCTTGTTTCCACCACTTAATGCTACATCCAATTAAGACCAGGGTTTCTATCCGGGGGAAATGTGGCATTGAATTCAGCTGGGGACAATACGATATCTCCACGTACAAAAGTTTTGGGAATAATTAATGTATTTTGTATCCCTGATGATCTTGATATGCTCCCAACAATTGCGTTCTTCCCCACCATCCTTTTAGGTTCTCACAGTTGAAGAGCTCTAGTTTCTCCAGAGATGGGAAGAAGGGACGTACAAAATTAGATTGTTCTGGGCAAATTATCTCTTGAACAAACTTTAACGCATCCAAGTTCTTGAGAAACAACTTCTTTAGGGAAGAGAGTTCGCCTAGGGGCGGTAAGTACTTCCATTCTCTACATTCATCTAGTGTGAGCTCAACGAGATTCTTGATGGAAGAAAGCCAGCTTGGCATACTCCTACTCATACAGGAATCTATGGTCAAATTGGTCAGAATTGGGTCCGGCCTAAGGTTCTCCCACAAGATCAATTCATCGCTCTCACTTTTGCTATCTTGCTAATTCTTCAACCACTTTAACACCAAGCTGCAGAGATGTTGCTTTTCCCTCAAATAAGCTTTGTTCGGTACCGGTTGAAGGAACTCCAAGTTTCCAAGAGTAATGGATCCGGCTAATCTGTTTAACCCACAAAGTTCATCTAAGCCCCCCATGCCAGCAGGTACTTTATGGTCCATCTTTTGGATGATGAATTGGGATAAAGTCCGAAGCGAAGACAAGTGGTTCAAACCGCATGGCATGTGGCTCAATGAGGCACAGCCATCGATTAAAAGGTGTCTAAGGTTGACCAACTTCTTCAAATCTCTTGGAAGTGTTGTAAGCTTCACACAATTAGAGAGTTTAAGGGTCTGCAAGTTTACCAAATCCGTAATGGAATTCGGCAAACTTTCAATAGACTGGTTTCTAGTAAAGTCAAGAAACCTTAAGTGCTTCGACCGATTACCGGAAGGAGGGATACAAAAATCTACATAGCCCAAACCCAATGCTCGACAATGCCTAAACTTGGAGAAAATCCCACAATATTCATTTGGGGACAAGTTCTGTGCAAATGTTCTACCCTTTAAAGAGAGAAGTGTTCGTAAATCGGTTGCTTCAAATAGTGAGGTCACTTTTTGTAGTGAGGATGATTGTAAAGCTAATGATGCATGTCGAATCCCTCCATTTATGCAGCTTTCATTGAGATTAATCATCTTGCACTCATCTCCTGCGACTTTCAAGGCAAGATCGTGCATGAGATCATGCATTGTGAACATTTTCACCTCACCGGTGTGATCATCAACTTCTTCAACTTCGAGGAAGGACCTACACAATAGCTCTGAGACATAACTATCCCCAATCTCTTCTAGGTCCTCGTTCCCGTTCAATGAGTCAATGAAGCCTTGTGCCATCCAGAGTTGTATCATTGTTTGTTTATCAAAGACATAATCTTTTGGAAACAACGCGCAATATGCAAAACAATGTTTTAACTGCGATGGAAGATCATCATAGCTGAGCTTGAGAACTTCCATAATTCCGTGGTCCGACTTATCTATTTTTGAAAGTTCACACCCTTTGAAATTGAGCCACTCTTTCTCCTTTTTGGCATATAGAAGGCTACCTATTGTTTTGATGGCAAGGGGAACACCGACACATTTTTAACTATATCTCGACCTATCTCCTCCAATCTAAAGTCTAATGATTCTTCCCCATCTCCAAGAGCTATTTTCTTGAATAAGTCCCATGACTTATCTTCAGATAAGCCAAGTAGGTCATGGATAACTGAATTCGCATCTATAGCCTGCACAACTGACTCATTGCGTGTGGTTATGAGTATTTTGCTTCCCCTTGTACCGCCCATTAGGAAAGGTTGGAGTTCCAACCATCTCTGGCGATCATCATTCCACAAGTCATCCAAAACAAGCAAGTACTTCTTCCTGCCAAGTACCATACCAAGGATCCACCGCAACTGTTGCTCATTTTTTTCTCAATGTCTTTCAGATTCCTTCTCATATCAGGTCCCCTTGACACTCATCTCGGGCAGATTTCAGTATTTCTTTGATGATCAAATCCACATCAAAGATTTTAGGATCCCCATGACACACCCACATCTTAAGATTGAAATAGTTTTTCACCTTTTCATCATTGTATACCCGATCAGCAAGTGCGGTTTTTCCCAATCCTCCTATGCCGACAATGGAAACAACCGACACTCTCTCTAGAGGAGGAATCAAGCAAATGTGCAATGATCTTATTTTTATCCTCTTCTCTACCAATTAATTCTTCCTCATGCGCAAAAGAGTGAGTTGTCCTCCTCCTCACAATAGAAAGAGTTTCCTCACTCGCACGCTGCTCCAAATTGAACTCCCTATCATTTTTAATCTGATCCAGTTTCTTCCTAATTTCCTTAATTTTATTACCCACTTTAAGGCAGTGTGCAAGCTGATTTGATCTGGAGAAGAAAACGCGTACTGCTTTCAACATCTTGTTGCCGGAAGTGACCTTCCGCCTCAGATCTTCGGTTGCAACATCATCAAGCAAATCATGTAACTCGTACATCACGTCCTTGAGCCTCTTGAGCCGGAGCTTGAGCTCGTTGTTGTGCCATTGCTGTTTCTCGGCATCCAAAAGCACAACTTTGATGGTTTGGATGGTACCCTCAAGGCTTTGGAGGTCGCCCTCGGCACAACAGAGCAACTGGATATTCTGAAAAGCGAGGGAGCCTCCAGATTTCAGAATTTCGATGGTGAGGCTTTTCAGTATGTCAGTGGCAAGGCTGAAGAGAACTCCTTCCGCCATTTTCGATGGGAAAAGCAGGGGTTGAGTGTTTGAGAGGAGGTTTGCGGAGCTTGTGCTTTTGTTGGGAGACAACGGTTTGGTGCTGCCTCATGATCAAATTCATGTACGAATATATAGCAAGGCTAACGGCATCTCCACGTCACCCCATGAAAATTCGAACAGTCTTTAAAAATAATGAGAAAATACATAATATCATGAAAAAATCAGAGTAATGGCCCAGAGTTTCCGTACGCACGGACGTCGAGTAAACCGAACCTCATTCATTATCATTGATTATATGAGGAAATCAAATTCTGGCTAGTGAGAATGGGATTGATCAAAAGAAGAAGAGGGGAATATGGCCTTTGTGAGATTTGACATAAAATGCGGAAGTTATTATAGCCTGTGTGAGATGTGCTTTTGGATTCATCGTACAATGTGGAACGCGTGGAAAACTTTTGGAAGGGTCCCAATGGACAAATTCCGAGCTACTTTCTGTTTCTATTGCTTTATCTCAATGGAGTCGCTCTAAATTTGGGAATGCTCAAACCCAGATTTCTCATCTTAAGAACCAGCTTCAATCTCTTACTAATCGGCCTCATTTTCACCCAACTTCTGATGAGATTTCAGACCTGAAAGTCAAAATATATGAGTTATGGCAGCAAGAGGAAAAGTTTTGGGCAATGCGATCTCGGGTTAACTGGCTTAAATGGGGAGATAGGAACACTAAATTTTTTCATGCCACTACGATTAATAGACGTCAGCATAACAAGATAAGGATGCTTCAGGATGATCAGCAAAACTGGATTCGTGACCCTACTGCTCTTAAAGATATGACTCTCAACTATTTTCAACAGTTATTTACATCTTCAGGGCATAGAGATTATGGTCCAACTCTACATCTTTGTAATCAAATTGTGACAGCGGACATAAATGAATCTTTAATGGCAACAATTACCTGTGAGGAGGTCCATGATGCAGTATTCCAGTTAGGTGAAACGAAAGCTCCCGGTCCAGACGGCTTGAATGGTCAGTTTTATCGCGCCCATTGGGATATTCTGCAAGAGGATATCATATCAGCTGTGAAGCAGTTCTTTCATACAGGCCTTTTATTACCGGAGTATAATCGCACTGCAAGTTCTCTCATTCCTAAGACTCCTCACCCAGAACGTTTAGATCAGTTTCGCCCTATTAGCCTCTGTAATTTTATCTATAAGATTATCTCTAAGATTCTGGCCAACCGACTTAAGCCCTGGCTGCCACAATTGATAGCACCAGAACAAACCGCATTTGTTGGAGGTCGCCAAATACAGGATAATATCATTGTGGTTCATGAAGTCTTACATCAGCTTCGCATTAGAAAACGTGTTAAGAAATTTCATGCAGTGCTGAAACTAGATATGCAGAAGGCTTATGACCGGGTGGAATGGGATTTTCTCTGTGATTATCTACTAAAAATTGGTTTTCATGCTAAATGGGTTAGTTGGATCTTTCAATGCATCTCTACAGTGTCTTATAGCGTCAAATTAAATGGAGAATTTCTACCTTACTTCCATCCTACCAGAGGCCTCAGACAGGGAGATCCGTTATCACCGTACCTGTTCATCCTGATGACTAATGCTTTAACATCTCTTATCAAGAATACAGTGGATAATGGCAATCTTAAAGGTATCACTTTTAATCGATGGTGCCCTACTCTTTCCCATCTTTTTTTCGCTGATGATGCCATATTTTTCCTTGATGCCAAACTCATTGAATGTCAGAATCTATCTGCTGTTCTTAATGAATATTGTCTAGCGACGGGTCAGTCTGTAAATCGAAATAAATCAGGGTTATTCTGTAGCCCAGACTGTCCTATTGCCTTGAAAGAAAATCTGGCAGCAGCCCTTAGAGTTCCTGTTTTACATCACACAGGCAGATACCTAGGAATTCCTTCAAATTGGGGTAAATCTAAAAAGGAGTTATTTTCTTGGCTGATGGGTAGAGTGCATTCTAAACTTGAAGGCTGGAAGGAAAAGCTTATTTCTAAAGGGGGAAAAGAGATTCTAATTAAATCTGTTGTACAAGCTATACCCCACTATGCCATGTCAATTTTTAGAATCCCTGCAGCTATTTGCCGAGCAATTGATCAAAAAGTAGCTAAATTCTGGTGGCAGTCTGACTATAGTAAGAGAGGCATATATTGGAGGAGCTGGGAGTGTCTTAAGAGAAGAAAAGATGAAGGGGGATTAGGTTTTCGTGATCTTATGGTGTTTAATAGAGCTCTCCTGGCTAAACAAGCTTGGCGTTTAGTCCAAAATCCAAATTCATTGTACAGCAGACTTCTTAAAGGTCTATATTTCCATGATAAAGATTTCTGGCATGCTACTAAAGGAGCTAGACCCTCTTGGGGTTGGCAGAGCCTTTTATTGGGTCGGGAATCTATTGCGGATAAAGTTTTATGGTCTGTTGGTGATGGTACTCAGATTAAAGTTCGTGAGGATCCCTGGTTACCTAGTGGTGTTATTGGAGGTCCTGCTCCTAGGGATGAACCTGTCTGGGTTGCTGGTTTTATTTCATCTGAATCTAATTCATGGGATACTTCTCTGTTATCTCATCACTTTGATACCCGAATAGTTGAGGAAATTCTATCCATTCCTATTCGACCTATTTGCACCCAGGATAAATTAATCTGGAGAGGAAGGCAGGATGGTATTTTCACAGTCAAAAACTGCTATAATCAACTCCGAACACAGCAATACAATTCTAATTCGAACCAGGCCTCATCCTCCTTTCAGCCACCCCGCAGACTATGGAATGCAATTTGGAAAATCCAAACTATGCCTAAAATAAGGGCATTTCTCTAGTCTATTTGTAACAATGCATTAGCAACTAGAGAAAACCTCTACAAGCGCCATATTTTGACAGAGCCAACATGTCATCTATGTGAACACCATGTACCTGAAACCCTAGAACACCTTTTCTTATTATGTCCTTGGACCTATGATGTGTGGAGAAATCCAGCTCTAAATATTAAATTTTCTACATCGCGGCTCATCGTATTGAAGACTCTATTGCAGTTTATTGGCGAGAAAGAAGGACTTACCGGACTTGGGTGCGATTGCGATTGTTCTCTGCAGATCTGGAAAGCCCGCAATGATGCTCTATTTCGTCATAAGCAGTTGAATGCTGAACGAGTTGTGTTGATGGCGATCATGGAGACTCACTCCAGACATATTTTTATCTCCTCGAAGCCGTGCTCTTCCTTGTAGCCATGCCCTGTTTCACATCTACATACTGTTAATCATCGATGGCGTCCACCAGACCCTGGAAATTCCGAGCTTGACATGCACGAAATCGATTAGTATTATATCATGGCTTGACGATGCGGTAAAAAAAACAACGTAGTTTGCCTTGTTTCTTCAGTGAAAATTTTTCAGTTTTTTGTTTACTTTTTCCATTTGAACATGAAAAATCATTCGAAAATGGTCTCAAAAATTGTTTAAGCAGCTATAGAGATGACGAATGGAATATTACAAAGGACGGTTGATAAAATAACCTCTAGCACTATTATAATTAGAGGATTCCTGGTGGATGTACTTAATACGGCAAATTAACTAATAAATAGATTTTCATTGATTGTAATTGTAATAGCATGATGAACTCCTGAAAAAGTTTGACGTGAGGTAAGTATACTAGAAATGCCAAAAGTTATATATGACGTTTTTTTTTTTTTTTTTCAGATCACTTAAGTGCTATTTAAAAAAAAAAAAATCATTTAAGTGCCAACTTTAGTTCAGATTGTTAGAAATCTAACATGGCTATATTTCAATCTTACATGGCTCGTCAGCAAGCCTAGTCAGCATATAACCCATAAACGACATCGTTTAAAAGTTGTAAACAATAATCATTTAAGTGTCAAAATTTATTAAAAGTGATCATTTGAATGCCGAATTTTATTTAAAGTGATCACTTTAGTACTAAGCATATCACATGAAAATGCCACGTGGATTGGATTTTTTAAAAATTTTGCCAAGTCATATTATAATTTTAATTATAAATGACACACAATCAATTTGACTGGAATTTCTCATTATTAGTACTAAGGTAATCGTTTTTTCTCCAATTTAACATTTAAGTGAGCCGGTGAAAACTTTTGGTACTAAAGTTATCGCCATGAGCAAAGCAAGTTGCCCAGTTTGGTTAGAAATTAGGACACTTTTGTGGTCGCAATTTCAAGTATACATGTCGATCTAACATACATCGGGCGGCGGGTTACTGTGATTTCAAGTCAGACTATGCACAATGGACCTATCCTTCTTTCTTTTTCTTTTTCTTTTTCTTTTTTTCTTTTTTCATCATATTTACAGTTTTCAGATACCACTGGTATCCTTGTACCTCTGTGGCAGTCAAGTCAACACGCTCTTTTTTCGATCAGATAGAAAATATATATTATTGGATTTTTACGAGGTTCACCGCTACCATTCAATATATTTTACTTAAACAGCTATCATATTAAAAACTCCCGTTTATTAATTGTTTATCAAAATTAAAAGTGTACTCATCAAAGTTTGAGTCTTGCTTGTGTAATGATTTTTGTAGTATGCTTGATATGTCGAAAATTTGTCAATCCTAAACCCACATCATCATGATTTCATAATTTGTCATTGAGCAATAATTTCATATGTATAATAAGAATTCAAACTTTCATTTAAATTAAATTTGGTATAACTGGATGATGTTATACAACTCGCCTGCACTATAAGCATTACTATAAGCATTACGATCACTCATGGTATTTATTATGCTTTCATATAGGATATTTAAGATAATTAAAATCTAATTGATGACAAAAATGTCTCTAAACTGTAAACATCAAATGCAAATTGATTGGCTACAAAATTTATTTGATGAGAGTATAGCTAGTGAAATTCTAGCCATTCCACTAAACAGGAATCCAGAGGATGATCGGCTGGTTTGGGCAGGAAGTAAATCCGCGGGACCTACACAGTGCTAAATGCCTCTAACAAGCTATACTCTGCACACTGGCATCAACAAACAGACCAAGCTTCTTCTCCAAACCAAACCCCGACAACTTTATGGACGAAAATATGGAATTTGAACACCCTCCCTAAGATTCAAATCTTTTTGTCGAGTGTATGTCAAAATGCTTTATCTATAGGAAAGAATCTCTTCGAAAGGAATATCATACTTGACCTAATGTGTCCTCTTGGGAAAAATATGGCTCGAATTGAGTAAGACAATGAAATCTGATCTTTAGAGCAATTAAGTCGGACTTTGAGGAGTGATATTACTTTCTTTAATGATTTATTTACTCTACAATATTACTAATGGTTACCGCCAAATTTCCTCAATAATACAATAAAGTCTCGAATGTTACTAGATAGCAATTCTTGTATTTCTTCAAATTCTCTCTAGGAAACAATTGGAAAAAGATGGTTGTATCTTCTTGAAAATGGAAGAAGAAAAATTGTGTTTGAATAAACACGTTCAGTAATTTATAGCAAAAACAAAAAAGTTATTTCCAAACAGACATAACCTTCCAAGGCTTAAGAAGTTATGTCTGAACAGATACGACCTTTGAGATAACTCTTGGAAGAAATAATAAAAATTCAAAATTAAATAAATAATAAATAAAAATAACCATAACTCCTTCTAAACAGTTGCACTATTTCAACATAACACTATGAAAATAGTAGCTCGGCCTATTTGGTTAGAGAAAATTTTTCATTATTGGAACATGAAAAATAGTATATAAAAAGGGTTTGGTCGCATATTCACAACAATTTCCCAACATAAACATTTTCCAGAATTGTCTAAGCAATTGTATAGTTGACAAGCAACATTACCAGAGATGCCCAGTAAAGTTGGTATGATTAGAAGA